>CM053596.1:24317853-24365839 GCA_028646575.1 Pseudocheirus occidentalis | reverse complement strand
CAAAGGCAATGAAGGCGAACTTTGTAGATGCCTCTGAAAAAGGGCCAGTTTCCCCAGCATCCCTCCCTCTGTCAGGCAGGGGTGAGAAGGGGAGTTGGTTCTCTAGAGCCTTAAATCAGACCTAGCTATAAATTAATATCTGTGGGGGGGGGGTTGTCCAGGGTCCGCACGAGTGATCCTCCATAGATGGGTTGGGACTAATGGCTCTTTGGATACAGGCTCCAGACCCTGGAGCTCTTACTGGCCTTTCTGCTCACTCATAACTTTAGTAATATTTCCTTCTCTTCCCTGTGGCTCTGTAGTTCAGGCTTGGCAACATGCTCAAAGCAGAGACGGAAAGGCCAGGGTAATATCTGCCCCAAGGGCTCTCTTAGTGAGTGCTACGGTCACGGCAGATATGTTCAGCTTGGGAAGGGCCCAGATGACTGATGGAAAGAGAGCGGCTGGGAGGCCAGTCTGAGCCAAGGCCCAGAGCCTTCACTGGCCATGTGCCAGGCAGCTCAGTGGGATAGAGTACAGCGTTAATAAGACCAAGGTCACAGGTTTGTGTCTTATCGGGAGTGACTGAAGAGCCAGGGGGAAAGCTCTGCTCTGTGTCTGTGCTCGGATTGTAGCCTGAGTGAACCCCAGGACTGGCAATGGTCAAGCATTGAACTCCAGCTCTGGCTCTACATTGACTTATAGCTTCTGCCGGAGACCAGCTATGGACCCTGACCACAGATGGACCTCTGGCTTCTGACCTTGACCCTTAGCTCTCATCACAGAGTGAGCCTAGCCTCTGGTTACAGACTAGCCTCAAAGCCAGACTGAATTTTTACCGATCCCAGGATATGTGTCTTAATAGGTAGGATGCTGGATTAGGAGTCAAAACTAGCTTCAAACCTTACCCCAACCAGTCCTTCCCATAGCCTTGTGACTTCAGGAAATCACTTTACCTCTGGTCCTCAACTTCCTAATCTGTAAAATGGGAACGATAATATTAATAATGTTAATAGTGCCTGTCTCCCAGGACTGTCTTACAGCTCAAAGGAGATCAATCAGTCAAGAAGCATTTATTAAGTACTGACTGTATGCCAGGCTCTCTCTAAAGCTCTTTGCAAACCTTTAAACCCAATATAAATAACAGGTGTGACAATGATGATTGTTATCACTACCATCATTATCAATGACTTAGATAAAGCCATAGGTTGAATATTTATCAAATTTGTCATTGACACAAAGCTGAGAGAGTTGGTGGATTCAGCAGATGATGGGGTCAGG
This sequence comes from Pseudocheirus occidentalis, assembly GCA_028646575.1. Classification (NCBI taxonomy): domain Eukaryota; kingdom Metazoa; phylum Chordata; class Mammalia; order Diprotodontia; family Pseudocheiridae; genus Pseudocheirus; species Pseudocheirus occidentalis. Next base: position 24,364,579 of record CM053596.1, on the reverse strand, counting down.
ATGCAAAAGAGATTTGACAGGCAGAAGAACATTGGGCCAAATCTAAGAACATGAAATTCAGAAAGCCAGTGAGTTTAAAAAGCAGCCATTTCACAGGTACAATTAGGAAAATGAGGTTCCACAGAAGCTTGTACAAAAAAGATCAGGGGGTGGGGTTTCAATGAACTGCAAACCCCTAGAAACATTTACTAACCCCTGATTTACTTTCTTGCTAAGTGAGAAAACTGACACTTGGTTAAAAAAATTAAACCTTTACTTGAAAATATCTCTTAAGAGAAATACATACATATAGCAAATAACTTAGAATGAAACTACAGGGATGAAACATTACTGTTTGGATGTTTGAGCAATTAAAATTTTTTAAAAAGTCAAGTGACTTGTCCAAGGTCTCGTGGGTAATAAGTGGTCTAGCTAGGTTTGAACCAGGGTCCTTGGACTCTAAATTCAGCCTTCTTTTCATTGTAAAGTTAATGCCAAATTAGGCTGTGTTAGAAAGAAAGAGTATTTGGAATCTGGAAAGCAAGCATCCCAGTCTAATCTGCCCTGCTTAGGCCACAAATGGACTTTTGCGTCTCATTCTGGTTCTACAGTTTAGGAAGGGCATGGATGATTGGAAAGCATCCAGAAGATGGTGACCAAAATGGTGAAGGGTCTTGAGACCCAGATAGCTATCGATGCATGGAAGGAGCTTAGAGATGGGTATGATAGCTGTCTTTAAGTATTTAAAGGGTTGCCTTGTGGAGGAGAGATTATACTTGTTCTTCTTGGGCCCAGTGGGGCAGAACTAGGGGAAGGAAATGGGTGGAAGTCTCAAAGAATAGATTTAATCTTGATGTAAAGAAATGTTTTGTAACAAATTGTTGTTGTCCAGTTGTTTCAGGTGTATCTGACTCTTCATGACCCCATTTGGGGTATTCTTGGCAAAGATGCTGGAGTGGCTGGCCATTTCTTTTTCCAGTTCGTTTTATAGATGAGGAAAATGAGGTAAACAGGGTTAAGTGACTTGTCCAGGGTGACACAGCTAGTCATGTCTGAGGCTGAATTTGAACTCGGGAAAATAGGTCTTCTTGATTCCCAGCCCAGCACTCTATACTCTATGGCGCCACCTAGCTGCCCCTACTTTGTAACAAGTAGAACAAGTAGCTGCTTCAGATGACAGTGAGTTCCCTCTTATAGGAAGTCTTCAGGTAAAGTTTGAGTGAATGCTTGTTGTTGGCTATGATTTAGAGAGGATTCACATTCAGGTGCTTGTTGGACTGGACAGGCCCAACGTCCCTTTCAAGTTCAGATTCTGGGATTCTGAAATATTCACCCTTAGCCCTAGTTCAAAGTGTCATTGGCCATAAGATTGAGTGAGAAAGTACAGATGACTTAGCTGGTCCTGTATTCACGACTGGAGGAGGAACTCACATTCCTTGTTGAGCTCATGGTGAATTGGTGGCATCATCTTGGTATGGAATGTAACGGACAGTTTTAAAACACCATTTGCCCTCAATCTGGGGTACATACACAGGAAATAATCCTCACCCTCTGTACCACCAGTACAACAAACTTTGGATGCAGGGGCTTAGCAGAACAACAGATGGCACAGGGTCAAGACTAGTCCTTTGTTCCAATATTGCTGTCTGCCAAGCATATTTGTACCTTGACTCCAACATTGTGATGTCATTTTTGTCCTCTTTGAGAATGAAAAGCAACAGCTCTCAGGATAATCCTTCCCCATTTTTCAAGAGTAGTGAGGGAGGCCATGCAGTTTATTCATCATAATACAACAGAACCAGGGTACGTTGGCCTCAGACTGGGATTCCTTCCCCTGGATTGCTCTCCCATTTTCTTCCATTTTTCTCTCATGGGTTTTACTCTCTTCTCCTCCACCAAAAGGAAGAGATGAAACGCCCCTCTCCTGGATGCCTTCCTTCCATGTGGCAGGGACGCCGGCCAGAACTGTTTCATACCAAACGGCACTGAGCTCCTCAGGCCCTCACATGTCCCACGGCTGTCTGGTGGTTGGAAGAGAGGCAGCAGCTCCATAAAGTTCCAGTGAGGCTGGAAGTAGAAACATCTGCTGGAATGTTGTGTTTGCTTCAAGGAAAACAAGATTTAACTATAAATGTACATCTCTCTTGCCTCTACTGTGAAGGAAGCTCAGGTGGAGGATTCAGTTCACCAAGCATATCTTCACCATCTATCCTGTGCATGACTGTCTTACCAAGCTCTGGCACTGTGGTACTAGGGTGAGAAATTACACAGAAGTAGAGCAGGGCAATGAAGTTTGCGTTTGGAGGTAGAATACCAGAGATCAAATCCTAACTCTGCCCTTTGGGCTCTTTCTGACTTTGCCACTTTACTTTTCTGGGCCTTAGCTTCCCTATCTGTAAAATGAAGCAATTGGACTCCTTCTGAGGAAAGGACCTCTGGGGTCTCCTCCAGGACTAAATCTATGATCCTGTGACATAATCAATCGATTACAAGTCTTTATTAAGTACCTGCTATGTACTGTCAGGAAGTACCAGCGAACAAAGATGAAGAAACCATGCCTATTCTCCAAGAATTTTCATATTATGGGGAAGATAGGAGATGATACATGTGCATCCCTAAACACACACACACACACACACACACAGAATAAATACAAGACCCTTAGGGAGGGGATGCACTGGGGGAATCAGAAAGGCTTTCTCTAGAGCAGGGTTTGTTAGCATGGCCCCATTGAGTAATCTGGTGAAGCCCATTTGCCCCTTCTGAGAATCATATTTTTAAATGCACAGAATGTAAAGGAAACCAACAATACTGGAAAAATAATGTCACTGTTCCCTCTTCCAAGCTCACAGACCCCCCCCTTTTCCCAAATTGATCCTTGGGCATCTGTGGACCCCAGGTTAAGAACTATGGCTCTAGAAGGTGGTTGAAGGAGGTGAGGATTTTGAGCAGTTAAGGTGAGCAGGAGGTACAAGCAGAGGGTTGGTGATCACTGGCCCAGGCTGTAGTGGGAAGGATTCTTGTTCTCTTGCTCATTACCTCCCTGTGGACCCCAATTTCCCATAGCTCTGAGGATCACTTTACAGTTACTGGCTCTACCCACCTTGGATAGGGAGGAAACAGTTGCTCGCATGCAGACCCATGGGCCACCTTTTCCAGATACCCCTTGGCATGCTGCAGATGAAGATGTTGCGTTGCTCAGTCTGCATGTGGAAGGACACCTTTGCTTCTTCAGGTCCTAGTTCAGGAAGGATGTTGACATTTCCCAGCTCTGGCCATTTTCACTAACTATCCTCATGCCTGAAGTACCTCCTTCCTCTTCTCTACCTCTAGGCTTTCCTGGCTTCCTTCAAGGGTTAGCTAAAGTCCTATTTTCTGCAAGAAACCTTTACCATCCACTCTTAATCTTAGTGCCTTGCTTCTGAGGTTGCCTCCAATTGATCCTGTCTTTGTTTTGTTTAGAGCAGCTAGATGGTAGAGTACCAGACTGTACAAAGTGGCAGCTTTGGTGTAGTGGATAGTAGTAGTGTCAGGCCTGGACTCAAAAAGACTCATCTCCCTGAGTTCAAATCTGACCTCAGACACTTCCTAGCTTTGAGACCTTGGGCAAGTCACTTCACCCTGTTTGCCTCAGTTTCCTCACTTGTAAAATGGACTGGAGAAGGAAGTGGCAGACCACTCCAGTATCTTTGCTAAGAAAACCCCAAATGGAGTCATGGAGAGTCAGGCATAACTGAAAACAATTGAATAATAAAAGCAAAGAAAGATAAAGAGACACTCCCTCCCTACAAGGTACACGCATTCTAATGGGGAGGGGGGGAACAACATTTGTAAATAATCAGGCACTGGGTATGAGGACTGGGAGGGGCCTCCCCCAGAAGAGGGGATGGGCCTGCCTTGGTTCCTCCTTATTGGAGATCCTCATGTTGAAGTCAAAAGACCATTTTTCAAGTTGGTTGTAGAGGAGAGCCCCTCATTTCAGGTTTGGGTTGCACTGATTCATCAATCAGTAGGAGCCATTGTGGTGTAGGGTCAGAGGGCCTAGATTGACTTCACGCTACCTGTTTAACCTTGGGTTGATGGCCACTGAAACCCCTTTGCTAGAGTTCAAATTCTGATCAACAGTTGAAGTCCATTCCAACTGTTAAAAAATTCTGTGATTCTGGATTAAGATACTCGGGACTCAGCATGGTTGCCTCTGGCATTTCTGGCTCAGCTGCTTTGCCTCCCCCACCCCGGGTAAATCCCCTTAATCCCCCTGATTCATTCTGTGGAATTCTGGAGATACATTTACTTGCATGTGGTTCCATACCCTTGCCAAAAGGCTGAGAAAGCAATGGTAGAGAGATGTCTTCTCCTCAGATCTTCCCTTCCTGAGATCATTTTGGAGCCTCTGGCATCTGCCAATGGAGCAGATCCACCTGCTACCTGCTCTACCTTAGGCTTGGAGGCCTACAAAGAGCTCCTGTGAGCTAGAAAGTATGTCTTGTGACTTCAACCACTGCTCAGCATATTCCTGGATAATTAATTCCAGGGCAGCCATCCTTTAGCTAGTAAACCCCTTCTCCCCAAGGAGACCCACCCTTGGTTCTTAGAAACCCATTGAAATCAAATCCAACTAGGGAAGGGCCACCCGTGTCCAAGCAGTAAGAGGACCCAGGTCTTGTAAAATCAACACTCGGGAATCCCCAGCCTCCTGGATGGTCTTTGCCACTGGCCCCAGGAAGGACCAGTGTGTTGGCTTCTGTCTTTGCCCCCCATCATTGACCCAGCTCTGTGGTCATCAGGAGTTGGTCCTACAGCCAGCATCTTGAAGTATTTCCCAAGGAGGGAGATGATATCCCAGGGTGAGGTTTAGACTCCCAAAGTGTGGAAAAAGCTTATTGTCATCTGTGACTTTCACTGGACTTAACTGTTTCTCCCCTATATTACACCAACTCACTGACTTGCAGAAGACTCATCTGACCCCAGCGCAGATACTGGAAGGTGGCACGTGAGGTGTGACCAGGGAATAGGCATCATTCCAAGGCTCAGGCACTTCCTACCCAAAGTCCACTATTAACAAGAATTGCCTTGAATTTGCTGTTGGGGAGGTCAGCTGAGGAGATGTCAAGGAGCCAGGAAGAAATGGGAGAGTATTGGAGTCAGTGGCTGTTGTTGGTGGGTGTAGAGACACTAGAGATTAAGAAGGTCACTTGGAGCCATGGAAGGTCACTTGGAACAACGGGAGGATGTTCCTCTGAACCATTCATAGATCCTGATTTCAGATTGAGCATTGAATCTTCTCTGATCGATGTAACATTTAATCTAGTCTGGCTCTGAAGAGGGGTGATGAGGGTATAGGGCATGTGAAGAAATGCTTGTTCACCTTCTTGGCATCACTGCCTGTCAGTCCCAGGCTTAAGGGATTAGCCCGGCCACATCAGCATCTGAGCCAGCCCAGAAAGCCTTACTGGGGGTCACAGCTGTGGAGGGGAATGCAGTGAGCTCTCAGGAATGTAGGGGAGAAATGCCAGGAAGAGCGTGTGCCCCTAGGAGTGTCAGAGACATGTGAGGGTCAGGGGATGAGGGGAATCATCAGTGAGTGCCTCCTGTAAGATCTTCTGATGTTTCCTTTGCCCTCCTGGCTCCTCACTCTGGCAGGCTTTCAGCTGGAAGCTTTCTGCTGGGTGCTAAGGGCTACAGGTGTCCTCTGCCTCCAGGGAGGTTTAAGGGATGACCCAAGACAAAGCTTTGGAAGAACATCTGGGTTGCAGCTGGATGGAACCGTCCTAGCAAACCACCAAAGTGGTGACTCTGGGATAGTCATGTTGGTCAATACCATATATTGAACTATCCCACTGTGCCCAGGACTGTGTATAAGCAGCTCTTGAAATATACAAAAGAAAGGAGGAAAGATGGTCCCCATCACTGGCTCACAGATCTCTAGCCAGAAGAGACCTAAGAGGTCACCTAGTCCAACCCCCTCATTTTACAGATAAGGCAACTGAGGCCCAGCTCAAGGTCACACAGAAAGGAAGTGTCAGAGCAGGATTAGAACTTGGCTTCTGTCTCTCCAATTTCAGCACTTGAAATCATGGGTGCTGGAGCCCCCAGTGGGAGGGGGATGGGAAGGAGCCATGTTTCTTGCCCTGACAGAATTTGCAGTTCTTTTTCATATCTAAAAAAATAGATTGAGGGTAAAAGATTGTTTTCTTTTTGTCTGTACTGTCAGTAATTTGCATTATGGAAAGAGAGTCAACCTAGTATAGTGGAGGGAGATTTAACCTTAAAACCAGGAAATTCTGGATTCAAGTCACAACTCTCGTCATACTGGGAATGTGACCCTGGGCAAGTTACTTAACATATAGTATCCCTAGAAGATTCCCTAAGACCCTAAGGTTCTTAAGCCACCATGAACTTAAAAATATTTTGGTAACTATATCTTAACATAGTTGAATATATATGTATATATATTCAATATATATAGTTCAGTATATATTTCTTATAATCTTATGTACTCTGTTATGTATTTAAAATCATTGTTCAGAGAAGGGGTCCATAGGCTTCAACAGAGAGTCAAAGGTGTCCAAGACACACACACATACGTTCTAAGACTATAAATTTCATAACACCTTCATTCATTGATGTATGAATGTTGGTAGAGGGAGTTTCTTCTCTATGAAGAGCAGAGCACAGGTCTGGCTTTAAAAAAATCCCAATGTCTGACATATCCTTATTGAATTGAATTGAGACCTCAGTTCAATGGGGGAGATATATTCTGGGCTTCTGGAGGAATCATTGTTTGATTCTGTCAGCAGATGTAGGCAAAGAACACATCCTAAAGCACACTGAAGCCCAGCTTCATGCTGCCAAATGTTTAAGCATAGAAGGATCCAGTAGGTATGGGGACAGTATGGGGATCCTCTTTGAAGATTTGGTCTAGAACTGAAACAGCTCCTTCCTGAAAGACAAGCCCTTTGGGGACCAACAAATCTGAGAGCTCAGGGTTTCCTCCAAACATTTACTGCTCAACAAAACTCAACTTTCTGGTCCTGTCTTTACTGCCTCATTGTGTCTATGACTTAGAAAGCCCTGCAGGATGCTCTTGGACCCCCATGGGCAGTCTTCTCAGAATCCTTCTCCTATAGCATCCCTCCTACTCCTTACTTCAGATGGAAGAATGGAATCTCAAAGTGAAAGAAAGGACAGCCTCAGAGGTTTAGTCCAACAACCCCCCTCTATCATATTGCTGAGAATTTACCCTCTGTTTGAAGGTCTTTAATGATGGAGATGCCCATTATCTCCTTGTGGGCCACTCTAATTATTAAGAAGCTTTTCTCCACTGAGCTAAAATCTGCCCACTCTGCAGCTTCTGATCATTAGTCATAGCTCTGTTCTCTGGGGCCAAGCAAAACTTCCTTTCCCATGGCAGGCTCTTCATGAGACTTGTTGTTGTTCAGTAGTTTCAGTCATGTCTGACTCTTTGTGACCCCATTTGGGGTTTAATTAGCTAAGATACTGGAGCTGTTTGCCATTTCCTTCTCCAGGTCATTTTACAAATGAGGAGACTGAGGCAAGCAGGTTTAAGTGACTAATGTGAAAACTAATCAATGTCTGAGACTGGATTTGAATTCAGGTTTTCCTAACTCCAGGTCTGGTGTTCTATCGACTGTGCCACCTAGCTTCCCTTCATGGGACTATCACCCCTTAAATCTTTTCCCCAGACTAAACATCCTAAACAGGCCAGCCCTCATATGAGAGATTCTCCAGTTTCCTTACCCTCTTGGTTTTCTTTCTCTGGCCATGCTTCTGTTTGTTAGCATCTTTCCTAAAATGTGGGAGCCAGAAACAGGTAGAATATTCCAAATATATGATCTGACCAAGATAAAGTGCAGTGAGACTCATGTCCTTCATTCTTCCTCTTTCTGGTGCAATCCAGGATAATATTCACTTTTCATCATGAGTCTGTGGTGCAATAAATAATCCCCCTTCAGATAAATTTTCACATGGACTAGATATGCCTCCCCATCCCACATTTGTGAAACTGATCTTTTGAATCCAAGCATAGAACTTTATATTTATCCTAATTAAGTTTTCCTTCATTGGATCTGGCCCATCATTCTAGCCACTGATATCTTTTTTTGGGTCTTGACTCCTCCATCTTGCCATTCAAAATGTAAAATTTCCTTCCCAAGATGATGTCTTTGGCAGACTTGACAGGTATCCTAACAATGTCTTAATCCAAATCACTGACAGACATTGAATAGCATAGAACCAAGGACAGATCCCTGGGACGTTGTACTAGACATCTGTCTTCAAGCTTACCTTGGACCATTAGTGATTACTCTTTGAATCTAGTCATTCAACTAATTCTAATTCCATGTAGCTCTACTGACATCTAGCCTATACCAGTGCTTATGTGCCTGGCCCATAGTTGGTGCTTAATAAATGCTTATTAATTGACACCTTACAAGAATAAATGGTAACATTTTTCCAGATGTTTTGTTGACATTTAGTTTTATATCATTCCCTTGATCCCCAGTCACATTTTCCTTTATTATTAGTTAAATGTGTTAACCTATGTAAAATGCTTTTTAAGCCTAAAAGCACCATAGAAATGCTAGTTGTTAGCATAGTTATGACTATTATTATCTGGGACACTTAGAGGTTAAATAAATTATCCACCCTATATATAGTCATATATGTCAATATGTGTAAAGCATAGATGTTGAACCTAGGTTGTCCTCATTCCAAGGTCAGTTCTCCAACCACCATGCCAGTTGCCTCTAGTGAAATCACTCTGCCAAGAAAGGTAATTAGCTTAGTCATTCTTGGCTCCATAACTCTTCACCCCACCAAGGTACACTTTCCGCTTCTTCTTAGTGGTGAAACCTGCCTCTTGGCAATGGCAGAGCATGGCTCTTTGTGGAGCTCTGGGCAACAGAGGGCTTTTCTTTTTGACATTACTGGTTGTCCCACATTGGGCAGGGTGAGGGAGTAAAAAGGAGGAGAATGAACTTTGTGGGACTGACCATCACCTATTTAGAAAAGTTTTTATTTCTCTTTACATCTCTTCCATTTCCAGGCATATCCATCCCCTACCCAGAGAGCCATTCCTTGTAAGAAAGAATATAAAAGAAAGAAGAAAGAAAATGTCGAACAAAACTAGCAAACTACTAACTATATTTGACAGTATATACCATGTTCCATAGTAAGAGTCTGAAGAGAAGGGAGGAAGGTTCATTTTCTCATGTCTTCTTTGAGAATACAGTTGGTCATTATAATTGCATATTATTCACAGCATTCACAGCACAAAAACACATCATTCAGTTTCATTTTTAAAAAATTTCCCCCTTATTTTATTGTGATTATGCATATTAATTGCCTAGTTCTGTTGACTTCCCTTGTGATGAGTTCATATATGTTTTCTCTTGCTTCTCTCTATATTTTTCTATTCATTATTTCTTAATGCTCAGTAGCATATCATTGAATTCATAAATTGGTTTAGCCATTCCCCAGTCCCTAGACATTTACTTTATTTCTAGTTCTTTGCTTCTTCAAAAAGTGCTGCTTATAGATGTTTGGCATATATCAGAGCTTTCTTTCTGTCTTTGACCTTCTTGGACTATGTGCCTAGTAGTGGTATCTCTGGGTCAAAGGATATGGGCATTTTAGTTTCTTTCTTATAATTCCTGAATCCTGAATTGCTTTCAAGAATGGTTGGACTGGGGCAGCTGAATGGCATGGTGGATAGAGCACTGACGCTGGATTCAAGAGGTTCTGACTTCAAATCCAACCTCAGACGTTTGACACTAGCTGTGTGACCCTGGGCAAGTCACTTGACCCTTATTGCCTCACAACACTCCCCCCCCCAAAAAAAAACCCAAAAGAATGGTTTGACCTATTCACAGTTCTACCAACTCTGTATTAACGTACCTATCTTTCCACAGCCTTTCCAACACTGATTATTTCTATCTTTTGTTATCTTTATCAACCCTCTAGGCGTGAAGTGAAACCTCAGAGTTGCTTTGATTTTTGTTTCTCTTGTGAGAAGTTAGTGATTGGAACAGTCTTTCCCATGAATGTTAACAGGTTGCAATTCTTGTGCTAAATGATTGTTCCCATCCTTATCCATTGGAGAATGGCTCTTGGTCTGATAGAGTTGTATTAATCCTCTCTATAGAGTTGGCTATCAGATCCTTACCAAAGACATATTCTAAGAACATTTTCCCTTCTCTTCTTCTATGATCTTTTGTTAGTGTGAATGCTTTTTGTTTTCATACAATCCAAATGAGTTGGTCCTTTTGTGGGAGTCTCTGTATTTGATCTGGTAAGCACACTCCTCCTAGCCATGACAGTCAGAGGACCTGACCTTTTTCTCTTCTAATTATTTCATGGTATGACCTTTAACAGTCTAGTTCCCTATCCATTTTGAGTTTATTATGGTATATGCTGCAGAAGGTTAGTCTAAACCTAGTATTTGCCAAATCTCCATTAATTTTTCCCATTCCCTCCTCCTCATTTATGCCCCAGGTCCCCTGACTTCTTGGTTCTCAAGTAAATCTAGACAAAATAATGGAAGGCTTTATCATCTCTGAGTGCATGATGCAAAGGGGCCACTCAACAAAGGAGTCCTCAGAGCCCTTTCTTCTGGGGCTTTGTACAGGCTTCAGACCTGGGCCTCAAAACCAGAGTTCACACTCAACATCCTCTTGGAAGAGTCTCAGCCCTGGCTTTGGGTCAAGACTGGAGCAGTGGAGCCTAGATGAGAGAAAACTGGGCTGGCTTTTCTCCTTTTTAGACCGATATTGCCAGGGCTGGATTCACTTGTCAGGGCATATACCATAATATAATCCCTCTGCCTCCCGGGATCCAGATGCGCCCTCCTTCATGCAGGGACCTCTTTTTCTCTTCCCTCCTGCTTGATGAGGTCTTCCCTCTGACCTGACATGTTGAAGGTGTCTTTTGAAACCCTTGGAATCCAAGTTTCCTTTTGTGGCCCCAGAGCCCAAGTAGCCACTGAGTAGTATGGCTGTATAGACTAAAAAGCCTCTTGGTAACACACAAATGTGGAGAATCAGCAGCACAAAAATATTTAGGAGAGCTCAAGAGACTCTGCTATAAAGTGAATTGTTTCAAAAGCTACAGATTTGATTCTCTGAAAACAGCCACCACCACCACTACCCTGAAATGGCTTACACTTGGACCACTGATGTTGGCCAACATGCCTGCTTTACCCTATTTAGGGTGGGGACCTGATCAGGGAAGCATCCCAGTCAGTGCCTCACACTAGTGAGAGCCAAGGAAAGAGGGGTGGCTGATTGTGGCCTGGCCACATCCATCCCCTGCCTCAGCCTTGTGGTTGTTATGGCTCGGTGCCAGTTCTACCAGGCCCACTGTCCAGAGACAGCTGAATGCTTCAGGATGATGTATCATTTTCTCCTTTGTTTGTGAATCTCAAGTCACAGAACCCTGGAAGCCAGAGAGAACCCTCCACGCTCAATGGGTTTACCCATTCAGAAGGATGAGGGTGGTGCCTGGCTTGGAGGCTAGAATGCTGAACCCTTAGGATAGGTGATTCTAGAGTTCCCCTCTTAAACTTCATTCATTTAGCCAGGACACTATGAAGTACCTGATGTGTGTTGTGGACCAGGCTCTGAATGCAAAGACAAGAGTGAAGCAAGTCCCTGTTCTTAGCTTACCGCTATTCATGGGGGGAGAGCCCTTCCTTTGGTCTAAACCTATGTGCAGTTTGGATTTGGAGCCAGTAGGCCTAACTTTGAATCCTAAATCTGCCACTTATTACCCCTATGGCCTTAGGGAAGTAATTTCTCTTTTCTGAGTTGTACTCCGGGTCCCTCCCAGCTTATTGTCTCTGGTCCTATGAGGCAGCTCTGTGTGGGAGAGGAGGGAAGACACTTGATCACCTTCATTGGTTTGTAGTGATGGGTTGCTCTGGGCTGACTGAGGAAAGAGGGATGAATTTGTATTCCCAGGATCTGGGTCACAGTCCTGCTTCTGAGGTGAGGCTAGGTGGCATGGTAGATAGAACACCAGCCCTGGGGTCAGAAGGACCTGAGTTTATATCCAGTCTCAGACACTTACTAGTTGTGTGACCATGGGTGAGTCACTTAACCCCAATTGCCTCAAAAAACAAAGCAAATTTGTGGATTGATTTCTCTTGAAATCAATGAAGATTTCTCTTGGAACATCTGGAAGATGCGAACTTAATGATAATAAGTAGTAACTAGATGACACTTTGATCTTTGTAAAACACCTTGTATTTTAAAATCTCATTTGAACCTTGAAATAGACCTGTGAGGTCACTGCTATAATTATTATTTTGCAGATTAGGAAGCAGAGGCTTAAAGAGAGTTCTAGATTTGGAGCTTGAAGGGACTTCAAAGAGCGTATGGTCCAACCCTCCCCCCATTTTACAAATGAGGAAATGGAGGCAAACAAAAGCCAGGTGACTTGGATAGCTAGTGTAAGACTTGAACCCAGCTCTCCCTAACCCCAAGCCCCAAACCCTCTCCAATATACAATACTGCCCCTCGGGTGGTTTGAGCCCAGTGAGAAAGGGAAAACCAGGTTATCCAAGCAAACAGATTCACAGCCTCATTATAAGCTAACTGGAAGCCCAACTCCCAGCTAAAACTGACTCCAGTCCTCTAGGCGGGGGTTCTCAATCTGAGGGGAAAGAGCTGGTGGTCTTGGCTTCTCTCCACCCAGCCAGTGTGGTGACCTCACCACAGCTCCAGGGGCACTGGAGGGGATGCCAGGCCTGCATGGCACAGTCACCAGATACTGCAGTTAGTTCTCACCCAGAGGGCCGAGGTTGGCTTCTTGGCACAAGTGAGATTCTTGGTCACCAAAGGCCTTGGCATCGCGCCTGGATCCAACCTTAAACCATAGCCACTACCCAGAAATGGCCTCTGAGGAGCCCAGAAACATTTCCCCAAGGTCATCTCAATTCAAATACAAGTCAGAACCACTGCCCTGTAGGCCACATATTGACTTGGAAAACCACATATTAACATTGTTATTCACTTATATTTCAGTTGTGTTTGACTCTCTGTGATCCCTTTTGGAGTTTTCTTGGCTGAGATACTGGAGTGCTTTGCTATTTCCTTCTGCAGCTCCTTTTACAGATGAGGAAACTGAGGCAAACAGGGTCAAGTGACTTGCCCAGGGTCACACAACTAGTACGTGTCTGAGGTCAGATTTGAACTCATGTTCTCCTGACTCCAGGCCTGGAGCTCTGTCCTCTGTACCACCCAGCTGCCTGATATCAACATTATCCATGTTATATTGTATTTTTAATTATTTTCTTATATTCTTCCCAATTACATTTTAATCTGTTTCCACAGCTCTTGGGAGTATTGTCTGACCCCTCTGCCTTACCACTGTGAGGAGGCATAGTGGATAAAGTGCCTTGGAGACAAAAGAACCTGTATCTAATGCTGCTGGTTAGTTAGATGACCCTGGACAAGTCACTAGCCATCAACAAACATTTATTAAATGCTTAGTAAGCATCAGGACCTGGACCAAGCACTAAGGATAGAAAAGGAGGAAAAAACAGCCCTGCCTTCAAGGAGCTTACAGTCTAATGGCTGAGACAGCATATAAACAGCCAGATCACTGCCTTTTGCCATGCTGTGAATCTCCAGCACAATGCCTGGCACACAGCAGGCTGTTAATAAATTTCCTGGCAAGATACACACAGAGGAGATAAAGGAGAAGACATTAGCAGTTGGTAGTGGGGAGAGGGAACTGGGAAAGCCTTCCTGTTGAAAATGGGCCCATAACCTTTCTGAGCCTCAGTCTTCTCATCTTTTAAAGGGCGGTAATGATATATATATAATACCTGGGTTATTCGTGAGCTTTGAAGGAAAAAATGTCAAATGCTCTATGACTCTAAAATAATTATAGCATTGTATAATAATAGCGATGATGTCATTGCATATAATAATAATATTGCTGGATAATAGGGTTAGAGCTAACAGGGCCTTAGAATCCACTTGGTCCTATATCATTGTGTTATAGATGAAGGGACTGGAATTCGGAGACATTAAGTCACTTGCCCAAAGTCATAAAGGTAGCCAGCAGCAAAGTTGACATTTGAACCCAGAACCACAGACTTCAAATCCTGTGCTTTTCCCCCTGACCTGTGCTGAATGCAATAGAAATCCCAGTTTCTGCCATTCATGAATCTGAAAGCAATTAGTGGCAGGCATTCTGGGTGCTGCTACTGCTTGTGGTGATAAATGGTCATTGAGCTTGTTCTTGGGAGCCAGCTGGGGGAAATGATGGCCGCCATCAGGAGTGATGGACAAAGGCGCGGGTGCCTCGACACACATCCTGCTGTGCATAGCGGATGACTCTGGAGGAGACAGTGAGGCTGGTGACATTGCACAGCCCTCCCTCACTCAAACCCAAGTCAACTCCAAGTCATGTCATCATCTCCCTGATGCCGTGGGCCTCTTTGAAAAGGAAGGACAAGCACAACTCCTTAGATCTCAGTAAACATGTTTTATAGAATTTATAACTTTCTGATAAACCAAGATGTTAGTTCATTTAATTTTGTTAAAAATCTTTTATTGAGATAGTTTTTGCATCATCTTGTTTCTCAATGAATCTTTCCCTCCGAGGCTACCCTGTGAGCCCTCCCTTGTAACAAAGAGCTTAAAAGAAGAAGAAAAAAAAGCAAGCTAGGAAAATGACCAACCCACCTACTCCCTTTGGCAGTACATGCTTCATTTCTTATTCATAGCCCTCCATGTCTGTAAAACATCAAGGAATATGGATTTTTAAATTTCTTTTTCACAGACTAAGAGCATCAATTCATTTTTAAGGTTCTGAAGCCTCACATTTAAGGGGTCTGCCGGATCAGAGGTTGTTACTTTTTGTGTATATTATTTTCTCTTTCTCAGAATTATCTTTTTAATGCATAAATAAAATATGTGGGATTACAAAGAAAATAAATTCTATTGCAGTAGTTACCAAAATGTATTTTTTAAAAATCCAAGGTCAGTCTTCAGGTTAAAAACCCCTTCTCAAAGGAGAACAGATTATGTATGCGGTAATGATGGAGATAATAGCTGGGTTCCATCAGTAACTTTTTCATCAGGTCTAAAGTGCACAGAAGAGGGGAGTTTATGTCAACTCCTACATTGCCCAGGAGGCATCAGTAAGTGTCAACTTGGTGACTTGGAGTCCACGGGATGAGTGGAGGAAGACCCCAGTTCTTGGCTGAGAGTGGGGATCAGAAAACAGGTTCTATGCGATGGGAAATGTCGAGTTGAGCTCAGGGAAACTTCAGAGAGACTCAGGAGAAGGAAAGGGAGTTGTTTAATGTCAATAGAGAAGATTCAGTGATGGTGAATGGAGATGGTGGCGATCTTGGGTTCTTTCACGTGAAAGTACTGTTAGATGTGCTCAGCTAGGGTGTACCATAGTGCACAGAGCACTGGGCTTGGAGTCAGGAAGACCTGAATTCAAATTCAGCCTCAAAAATTTTCTCACTTTGTGACCTTGGGCAAGTGACTGGGGAAGGAAATAGTAAACCAGTCCTGTATCTTTGCCAAGGAAACCCCATGGACAAAGGTCTACTGGGTCATGAAGAGTCAGACATGACTGCATGGAAAAGAGTATTGACTTTGTGGTCACTGGTCCTGGGTTATAATCATACCTCTAAAGCTTGCTAGCTGTGTAGCCTTGGGCAAATCACCTAGACTCAGGGTTGGACTAGATGAACCTCTGAGGTTCCTTCTAGGTCTGTTATCTTATGACCCCAAGAGGACAGAATTAGGAACAGACGAAAAAAGGCAGAGTTAAGTGGAAACCAGGGTGCTGTCCCACAAGGTCACAGCTGCTGGTGCCTATGGGCAAGGGGTGGAGTTACAACCAAGTTCTAATATATCTTAAGCAGGAAGGGAGAAGAGAGGGAGCTACCTCCTTAAACAGCAGTTATAGGGACTCAAAGAATCACCTAGCAGAAAATCATTCTTTTTGTCCAGAGTAAGGGCAAAGAATGGAGTAGGTTCAGTGGTAACAAGAATTTTCTAGAACTAGAAAAATTTAGTGGAAGTTTCCCTGGAACTTTTTCTGTCTAGGAGACCCACTGGTCTGGCTACCATTTTATATTATCCTTTATCTAAATTTAACTCAGGAGATTCAAGGGAATTTTTCTTTCTGTAGGAATATGGTCCCAGTTTTATAGCAGGAATAATTGGGAAAAATAGGACTTGTTTTATGTCCAACTTGGTCAGAATCCGTAAATTGTGTAAAATGTGGAATACTTATACATTCGTTGGGCAGTTTGGGGGTGTAATTTCTCTTTGGGTGGAAATTCTTTAATTTTTTGCAGCCTTGTTTTCTTCTGGGCCCCATTCAGTTTCCTTTTGGCTAAGGGTTTGTCTAATGCCTTGCTTTGACTAGGTTGCACAAACATGTTGGCCATGGACAGAGATCGGGAAGGAAATACTTTGTTGTGGCTAGATGTAGGATCACAGTCATAGATTTGGGGATGGAAGGGACCTTAGAAACCTTTGAATCCAACACCTTCATTTTATAGGTGAGGAAACTGAGGCCCAGAGAGATCATTGGATCATCTTCCAGAAAGGAAAATGGTCTCCAGAGAGGTCATTGAATCATATACCCAGAGCGGGAAGGGACTTTAGAAACCATCTTGTCCAGTTCTCTCATTTTATAAACTGAGTTCCAGCAAAATGGATTAACTGATCCAAAATCACACAGGCAGTATGTACCAGAAGCAGAATTTGAACCCAGGTTCTCCAACTTCAGAATAGGTGGTCTTTCCTATACTGTCCAAATAATCTGAAGATTCAGGGTCCAGTGCTGGAATTTTAGCCACTGTCCCTAGCTGAAAGGTCACATGGAAGGATTGGCTTCTTCACCAAACCCACAAAAACCCAAGACTGGAAAAAAAATCTGCCTTGCTTGGCTTTCTGGGAATCCACATCACAGGGATCCACCAGCTGACAATGGGCTTGGCAGCCCATGTGCATACTCAGCTTTGGAGCATCTGGAAGCAGGATGACGCCTCATTGTTGAAGAGTTTAAATAAGAAAAAAGTCCCCTACGGTAATAATGGTGAGCTCACCTGTTTCCTTCCTTGGAGCTCCCTGGCCCTGGGCTAACCATTTCTCCATAAGGTAGTCTCCTAGAACCACTCTTTGAAGGTGTGGTGGCCCATTGACACTCAGGAAGCCATCCCCAGCCCAGCCAGCCACTGACCCCAACCTTGACAAGGAAACTCTCCTCCCAGCCCAGCCTTCAGGCTTCTCCATTCCTTTGTCCTCCATGGCAGCTGGTGCCAACAAAACCCAGTGGTCTCGTGCTGAGCCTCTGGGTTGCCCCCTCCCCCTACATTTTCCCCATGCCCACCAGCCCATGCCAGAAAGGAGCTTCTGGTTCTTATTATGTGTTCTGAGCTGGAATGTGCTCAGTGCTGTTAACACAAATAAACAGAGCCCCCAGGAATGTGGAGATGACACATGAAATGGACAGACTCTTAGTATGCCTCTTGGATGGTTAATAGCTCCAGAGTGGGGCATTGCTAATGTGAGGGTAACTGGTAACCTCCCTCTGGTTGGCAGAGTTGGATCTGGAGAGCAGGAAAGGAAAAAAGTGGGTAATTGTAGATCTAAGAGCTAGTAAAGACCTCAGAGGCCATCTTACAGATGAGGAAACCAAGATCCAAGGAAGAAAGGTAGGAAACATCAGAGATAAGATTTGAACCCAGGTCCTCTGATCTCAGAGTTAGTCCTCTTTCTGCTATATCACATGGCTTCCTGACTCCATCTGGGGAAGCTTAGGCAGGCAGCTTTCATTGACATGATTCAAGTAAAGAAAAAGCCTGCCTTCCAGGCATCCAAGCTTCCTTGCCCAGAGAGGCTCTGAATAAAGTTAGTAACAATAAAACACTCCCCCAAACCCCAACAATCATCTTTCCTGTATGAGAGACCCTGGAACATGACTGCTGCCCAGTTTTTTGAGAGCCTGAGCAATAAGGGCAGGGTCAATCTTTCCTAGGTCCTGCCAAGTGCCAGGCTCAGCAAACCTTCAGAATGAGTCTTCCAGAGCCCCACTTTGGAAGAGAATTTTTAAAAGAGCAGTCCCAGACTCCACCTAGGCTCCCATGGACCACTGCAGGACCATCTTGGGGCCAGTGTTAACCTCTTACTTTCCTGCTCCCTCTCCCCTGGAGGGCCAGCTTAATTCAGCTGACCAGAGATGCCAGCACTTTGTCCTTATGGGTGGCTCTCAAGCACCCAGGGCAGGAGTCTGGGGAAAGCATGCCATTTGTAGGACAGACTTCACATTCTTGTGGCTTTTGTCTCCAGTGCCAGACTGAACATCTTTCTAACCACAGTGGCTCAGATGGATTGGAACCAGAGCCCAATGGGAGGCCTGTATCCAGCTTCTGCTGAGGGTGGAGTGAGAGAGACAACATTGGGCCAGAAATTGGGCTACGGTTTGCTTCCTACCATTGAAACATTTTGTTGTTCAGTCATATCTGACTCTTTGAAATCCATGCTGTCCACGGGGTTTTCTTGGCAAAGACACTGGAGGGGTTTGCCATTTCCTTCTCCAGTGGATTAAGGCAAACAGAGGTTAAGTGACTTGCCCAGGGTCACACAGCTAGTAGATGTCTGAGGCCAGATTTGAACTCAGGTCTTCCTGAATCCAGGTCCAGCATTCTATCCGCAGAGCCTCCTAGCTGCCTCCTAGGTGAACAGAGGTTAAGTGACTTGTCTAACGTCACAGAGCTAGTAAGTGACTGAATTGGATTTGAACTCATGTCTTCCTGACTCAAAGCCCAGCCATCTAGCTGTCGCTAAATGAAATGAAATGCAACATAACCTCAAAAGTCTTACTGCCTTTCTCAGAATTCTCTTCTTTTGAGGCCACTCAGATCTTGCTTTCTCTATGACTTTTTCCAATTTTCTCCATGATCAATGCTTTCTCCTTCCTTATTTCAACACCCTATTTGAATAGTTAAATAGTTAACTGTCAAAATAATTAATTAAATACTTACTATGTGTTAGCCACTGTTCTATATGCTGGCGATACAAAGAAAACCAAAGGAACTTATTTTCCAATGATGAAGACAACATGGAAAATTGTGTATACAAGATAACAAGTTCATACAATCATGTGTACCAGATTTACAGTGTAAATTGAGGGCCATCATAGATGGAGGGCCCTAGGAGTAGGAGGGCCCAGGGAAAGCTGCCTGTAAAGGCAGGATTTGAACTGTCTTGGATAAAGCCAGGAAGCAGAGATGAGGAGTGAGAGCATGCCAGGCATGGGGCACAGCCAGGACAAAGACACAGAGTTGGGAGATGGAGTGTCATATAGAACAATAAAAAGACCTCTGTGGTTGGATCATAGAGTATTCATGAAGGAGTATGGGGGAAAAAGATTGGAAAAGTAAGAAGGAACCATGTTATGAAATGGTTTTAAAAGCCAGAGATTTAATATTGTACCTAAGGCAGGTTCTGGATTACTTTAAAAGTCAGAGATTTTACATTTGAAGCTGGAGGTAGTAGAGAATCATTAGAGTTTATTGGGTGGGTGGGATTTGCCATGGTCATAACTGTACTGTAGGAAAATCAATTTGATTTGAGGAAGAGGATGGATGGGAGTGGGGAGAAACTGGAGGCAGGAAGATCAACCATGAGGCTCTTGCAATAGTCCATGGGTGAGGTTAGGAAGGCTTGTACCAGGGTGGCAGGTGACATTTATGAGATGTGTGGGGTGGGTGTCTGTGAGGGGTCAATAGCGACATCTAGTAATTGAGCCTGGATGATGGGGAAGATGGCAGTGTTCTCCATCCTGATAAGGAAGTGCCAAAGAGGAGAACAGTCTGGAGGGGTCAGGTACATTCTCATTTTAAGGCTTTTTTCCTAAGAAGTAAATAATAAAAAAGGCAGAAAAAAGTGTTTTTGTGTAAAGGAGATTACCATTCATTGTCAAGAGATGAAATATGACCAGTGTTATATATGAATGTCTTCATGCCTAGTAGGAGTAAAAAAAAATGACTTTATGCTAATATATGTGTATGAAGAAGCAGCTTTCAGACCAAATTTGGATATTTTAGACAGGGAATGATGTGTGGTGTAGATGTGAGGATTCTCATCTCTGTCAGCATTGTGGAGTGATGAGTCTCTTGTGGGGAAATAATCTGCTTCTTACAAAGAGGCAGAAAGAGACCTTTAATTTATTAAAAAACTAGAGAAATTTGAGTGAGAAGCACAGTCGCAAAGGCACCAGAGAGATTGAAGATCCTGTGGAAGACATCAGAACTGCAAAGCATGATGGGCATCTCCTCTACTTTGCATATGCATGTTTTATGACTAATGTGAGAAATTATAAATATTTGGAGATGGTTGTTATTTTAAAAGGACTGTCCATTTGATTGGGGGGAATGTGGGGAGTTGTAACTTTTTAAGTGGAAGGTTAAGTCCCTGAAAGTCAGAAGGCTTTCATTTAATTAAGCCTTTGAAGGGAGGAGGGCAGAGGAGACTCAGGTGACAAAGAGAAAAGTTGAGATTGAATTGGAAGCAATCAGCTGCTAGATGTCATCTGAGTAGGCTCTGATTGGTTGGAGAGAGAAGTGATGTCATTGGCCAAGTGAACTCTGTTGCTCTTTTGGGCCACTTAGAGGTGGAAAGAGATAAAGCTCCTCCTAAGGGCCTGTTGCTCTCTGCTGCCACCTGTGGCATGAAATGGAAAAGCAGAAGGGGATACCCAGTGAGATTGAGCTGGCCTCAGCTGCTTTAGTGTGAGTTCTCTTCTGACTGGACAGCCCAGCATCTGGGGAGCAAGTGACTGGTGGGACCGCCTACAGGTAGACAGTGTGATGAGTTTTGCAGGAGGAGAGGAAGAGCGGAGGAGACTTTTGCGGCTGATCAGCATCAGTAGCAAGCGGTGAGCAGAGACACATTTACATGGTAAAGATGTTGCTTAAGCTACTGGCAACATTGAAGCCTGAAATGCAGAGCTGGGAGTTCCCCTCTTGTGTTTCTCCCACTGTGTGTGTTTGCTCTTCATCAGAAAAAGAGTACATTGGTGCAGTAATGTGATCTGTGTTTACATGTGCACTGTGATGCATTTCATTATTTAGATACCTACCTTAATACAGTATTATCCATAATGTTATTGTTTCTTTTGCTTTATTGTTAAGGGACTATCTATGTTTAGGATTGGAAAGTTAGGGTTTTGAGTGGCTAGGTGTGTAAATAGTACATCTGTATGGGTGAATTACCTCGTGTGTGATTGACAGCATAGAAAGGAAGCTGGCTGGATGTGGACTCAGGACCTGGAGAGAGTCGGGGCAGTGTGCTCCCCCTCTCTCGGGTCACTCCTGGCATCCTTTTGAATGTAACCAGGGGGCAGTGGGGGCAGCTTGGAGCGACTGAGTCAAACCCGTGGAGAGCTGGCTGTCTCCCACTGCTGGTGAGCGGAGCGATTATTACCCACTGGAGCAGATCACCCTGATGCGGTGTGTTTGTGGTGTTTCAGAGGGTTAAGCGATGAGTTCTGTTTTGGAGGCATTGAATTTGAGCTTTCTCATGGTGCTTAGGGTCCATTACACATAAAAGTGTATATTGTAAATATAATATAATGTGATATGACACAATATGATATAATATCTAATAGATGTAATATTATTATATATAATGCATTATATATGAGGATATAATATACTGTATTATATTACATTATATATAAGAGAGGATGCTATAGTTATACTATTCTATTATATATGAGAGGTTGTTATATATAATACACATTATGTATGTAGTTATATATTCTATTCTGTTATGAGAAGATGTTATATATTACATATTATCATGTCATATGTTATTATATTATATTTTATGTTATATATTATATTTTGTGTATTATGTCACATAGAATATCATATCATATTATATATGTTGTGTTCTGATTTAGTAAAAATTAAATTATTGAGCAGCCACTATAGAGTACAAAGACTAAACAGCAGCTCATGCAAAGAGAATGTGGGGTTATTTTTTAGTGGAGGACAAGCCCAGCCCCCTTAGATGCATAGAGACAGGCAGAAGGGCCAGATCCAAAGAAGTGATCAGTCGTCCCTCTGTCTTCTGTCATGGACATCCCCCATTCAGAGTACTGGGTTCAGCTTTGGGTACTCCAGTTTAATAAAGACACTGATAAACTGGAGAGTGTCCAGAGAACAGGTATGATGATGAAGGACCTTCATGCACCATGAGGACTGATGGAAGGAGCTGGCCATGGTTAGTCCATAGGAGAGAAGGTTTGGTGATCAGACAGATAGCTATCTTTGGAGGGCCATCGAGGTAGAAAACTTGTTTTGATTGAAGCATCAGAGGATTGCAGGGGAGGAAGGAAGCACTGACAACCAGAATGTTCAGGGAAGGTTTCATTGCAGCTAGTGGACAACAGTTTGAACCTCTCTGGGGCATGACCTCCTCATCTGTAAAATGGGAATAATAATATTATAGCCCTACTTCACCTTGGAGTTACTCTAAGGCATGCGTTTTTGTTGACGATAACAGACCCCTTACCAACTGTAGGAGGTCAGCAGAAACTGTGTCTGAGAGTCTGTCTTCAAGTTTCTTCCCACCCAATGGTTCAAAGCCACCAACATTCACACTTTCCCCCTTTCCTTTATGGTTTCTCAAAGCCCCAAATAGGGACAGTCAGGAAAAACGTAACTGCATGGGCTCAAGCAGCAGCCTGTGGGAGTTCAGATGGGTTCAGCAAAAATTTCCTAACAGTGAAATGTTGGGCATCCTGGAATGCATGAAACAGAAAGAGAATGGGGAAGAAAACAGAAAATGCATTAGTATTTTCTATGTGGAAGCTGGTTTAGGAATCAACTTACCTGAGTACAGGAGTGGGAATGGTGGAAAAAATTACTTACTAAGTTGTGGTTGTTTTTTTTTAATCCCTGGAGTCTGGAATTACAGGGGGGGAAAGGGAGAGAAAAAATATTTATTAAGCACCTACTGTGTGTCAGGCACTGTGCTAAGTGATTTTTTTTTTTACCAATGCTATGTCATTGGATCCTCTCAAAAACCCTGCAAAGTAGATGCTGTTATTATCCTCAGGAAACTGAGGGAAACAGAAATGAAGTAGCTCCTTCTGAGTCATACAACTAGTCAGTACCCAAGGTTGCATTTGAACTCGGGGCTTTCTGACTTTGGGTTCAGTGCGCTATTCACTGGAGCTGCTCTCTGCCTCAAATCTATGGTACAGAATTCAGCATTGAAGAATTTCAGGGACGGGAGGGTTCTCAGAGGCCACTGAGTTACAGAGCTGGAATGGACCCAACTGTCTAGTTCAACCCCCTTATTTTACTGGTGGGGAAACTGAGGCACAGGAGAGCTAAGTGACTGAGAAAAAAAATCAACCCTCTCTAACATACCTGACAAATAGAGATCCAGCCTTTGCTCAGAGATCCCTCTATTGAGGGAGAACTCACTGCCTCCTAAGGCAGTACATCACACTCTTGGAGAGTCAGGAAATTTTCATTTATGTTGAGTTGGAATATACCTTTATGTAATTTCCACCCTGTGCTCTTTAATTCCCCTTCTAAGGACCAAACCAAAGAGTCCAATATTGCCATTATCTACTGTGACAGCCCTTTGAGTGTTTGGGATCTGGGAGCTAGATCTGTCGAGAAGCAGACTAAGTCACCGCCAAAGGTGATGAGATCCCCATCACTGAAGATTTTCAAACTGAGACTGGGTGACCATTTGTCAGAAATATTGTAGAGAGGGGCCTGTGGATCAGACTAGATGGCTTCGGAGATCATCACTGCCCTTAGCACAGTGCCTGGAGCACAGTAAGGGTTTAATCAATACTTGTTAACTCAACTGGACTTGTGGCTCTGAAAGTCTGTGGTTCTCAAGTGTGCAACACCAGACTTCAAAGACCAAGGGGGAAAAGGCCTAACATTCATTTTTTCCATTCCTTGTGGGTTCAGGTGAGACTATCCTTTAAGCAGGTCCTACTGGGAGAAGCTGTGTTCTGTCCCCTAACTTCCGTCTGTGTTACCCAGGCCAATGACAAGTACATGCACCAACAGGTACAAATTCAACTTGATCAAGCCCTTTCCAACCATGAGAGTTGGGGGGTGTTTGGAAAAGCTGTCCAGTTTTCCTCTTAAGTTCTTTATAGTCTTTGAGAGAGTCAGCTTTCTGGGACTGATTTTCTTACTTAGAAACCGTACCTGGAATTATAAAGAATCAAGTTCCTCTCCCTTCCTATCCCACCATCTTGATCCTGGAGCAAGGACCAACCTCCTCCAGAACCTTCTCCCCTGAAATCCTTGGGGCTGCCTCTTTGGAATGGCACAAATCTAAGTCTCAATGAGCTGAACCAAAAATAAGTGGATAGAAGGTTTGGGGTGATGGGAATCCTTCAGTGACCATTCTTTCACTTCCAGTTAGGATCCTCCAAAAGGGGCAGAAGATCAGAGGTTCCTAGTGGGCACAGGGTGACTCCAGCTTTGTTGACCTGGGAGGAGAGAAAATGGGGGCATTTAACAACTGAACACCACCAGGTGGAGAGAATGAGAGAGATGTTCTTTGTTGCTGGTCAGGCTGGATTCAGGAGTAGGTCAACCCCAGGCATTCCTTGGAGAAAAGAAAAATCAAGAACCCAAAGAGAGGTTTGCCTCCTCCTTCCACCTTTGACTCGTGTTTGGGGATGAGAATGTGCCAGTTTCTATTGGAAACATTTCAGTCAGCTCTTATATTGCTTTTCCAATAAATGCATCTTGTGTTCTTCCACTCTGAGGGATTAGTTAGGAAACCAGGCTCCAGATAATAAATGTCCTTCAGGGATCGCTCTGAGAATATTAGCAGGAAGGGCAGGTCTAGGGAGAAGCAACATGAGGGACTCCAGATCCTTTCTCCCTGGCATTTCCTACTCTGCCATATTTATTTCTCATAGAGGTGGGGAGAATAAGGTGCTGTAGATGTCTTTTTTCCTTCCCTATTAGAAAGGGAAAGGGACTGATCTCCTGATCTCTCTAGTAGAAAGGGGAAAGATAGGTGCCATCCAGTCTAACAGGTACCATAATTGAAGAGAATCCAAAGGTTATCTGTCTCTGCTTGATGACCTTCAGTGATGACATGTTGCAGCCAGCACAGTCTGGGCCCAGCTACCAGCTGAGTAAAATAAAGGGAGAGAGAGCGAGAGCTTCCAGCTGAATAAGAACAGGGGGAGAGAGATGGGGATGTATTCCATAGTCTATTACAGATCCAAAGATACATGGAACTTACAAGGTTTATATACCCTTAGCAGAATGCAAGGAACCACCCTTGGTCTCCATCTTTCTCTACCCCAGCCCAAAGCCAATCACTCATTAAGTTCTTTATCCTAGAACCATGTCCAGAGGCACAAACATAGTGTTACAATCAAGACTTGCAAATAAACCCAGTACTTTCTTTAGATATTCATGAAACCAATGAGAGCATCCACCCAACAAGATTATACTCTCCTTGCCTATCTGCCTAATGACCTTTGTAGAACTGGGGAGCTAATGTGGCCAAGACCCCTAAAAGTCTTGGCCTACTACAATGACAAGCATAAGACTTCCTTAGGAATTCCATTACATTTTTAGATGCATCTGGTGACCAGGAAATTTTTCCTCCATGGACATGAATTCTGCCCTAGTATAATTTTTGCCCCATCAGTCCCTGTTCTGTCCTCTGGGGTGAAGAAGGTCAAGTCCAGTCTCTGCCCCAGGCAGCCCTTCAGAGACACAGAAGAGAGCTCTCCTGACTGTTCCCAGGCCTCTTTTCTCCAGACCAAATCTCTCTGGTTCCTTGACTGGATCTTTGTGTGACCTGGTCCCCACACCATCATCTTTTGGATGTGGGATCAGATGTCTAGAGCTGGGAGGGACCTCAGAGGGCACTTACTCTATTCTTACTTTATAGAAGAGAACAGAGAGGCTTAGAGAGGTTTAGAAACTTGCCCATGTCACACAGATAATTATCAGAGACAAGTTTTAGTCCTAGGTCCTCAGTTCTAGCTTCTGGACTCTTTCTGCTAATGCCTACAGCTTGTCCTGAACTGACAGGTCTGGAATTGAACCCAGTACTCCAGAAGTATTCTTACCAGGGCAGAGGACAGAGGGGCCATCACCACCTTGATCCCTAATGCTCTGTCTCTCTTGAAACTGTTGACTTTTATCGGGCTTATGGTCTACTGGAACCCCCTAATCTTTGCACCAACTGCTCTCTAGACTCCCTTGTACTGGACAAAAGATTCTGTCTAACTCAGCATCCCCACTATTACACGGGGCACTCCTCCATCTCTTTCCTTCCCCTCTACTCCCCTCTTATCAAGGCAATGACAATTCTGACGTTCTCCCTTTCTAGCTCGGAACCCGTGTGCAGACAGAAATGGGGGCTGCATGCACAGATGCCAAGCCCGCCGAGGGGTGGCCCACTGTGAATGCCATGCTGGATATCAACTGGCAGCTGACCACAAGACGTGTGAAGGTAGGACTGCCTGGAGGCCTCCTTCTCCACTAATGGTGGGGTGCGCTGCCCTGGACCCATTTGTACCACCTGCCACACAAGAGTAGAAAGAAAGGGCTTGGATTCAATTCAGTGAACATTCATTAAGCACCTGCTGTGTGCCCAGCAGTGTGTTAAGTGCTGGGGATACAAGAAAGGTGAAAGATCGTTCCTGCCCTCAAGGAGTTTAATGGGGGAAGTGACATTCAAACAACCATGTGCAAAGGAACCATAGACTGGATCAGCTGGGGATGGTCCACAGGGGGCAGGACGATCCTCAGCAAATCCAGGGAAGTAAATATGAATCATCATGACTGCTGTTGTCATTGTTATTTTGTTCTCAACATGTGGTTTCACTGGGGTGGCGGACTCCTGGTAATGAAAGCCCCTCTACCAGTGTGGATCAGTGATTTGCCTGAGCCTCAGAGCAGGACTGCACAGCTTGGCTGTGAACCTAAGTGAACCTAAGTCTTTGTGAATCTGAGCTGGTGCTGTGGATGGATAGAGCATCAGGCCTGGAGTCAGGAAGACCTGAGTTCAAATCTAGCCTTAGACATGTAATAGCTGTGTGACCCTGGACAAGTCATTTATCCCTATTTGCCTCAGTTTCCTCATCTGCAAAATGAGCCTTTCTATTCTGCTTCTCATGTAAATGAGAATTATGCATAATTACCAAACCCAACTGTTCTTCCCAGAGAGAAACAAATATGGTTTATTCATATTAATATTATTATTTTGGTCTGGATCTATAATTTCATTGGCATCTAATTATGTGACCCAACTGTTACTTCCCAGGACTAGGCGAGTAAATATGATTTATTATTTTTTAAAGCCCATATATAACTTATTGAAATGCAGCACAACAAGGTATATATTTGGCCTCAGAACCAGGAAGACCTGGATTTCAGGGCTCTCCCTGGCAAGTGCTGTCTGTGTGACCCTGGGCAAATCACTTCACCCTGTGGCATTCTTGGCCACTCATAGGACTGTAAATTGCAGAGAAGGGTCAGTCTGCACTGGTAGTGGGAGTTTTCCTTCCTTGAAGTTATCTATAATGAAGAAATCATAGATAGGTTCAGTCCCCATAATGGACATTCAGTGACTTCATTGCAAAAGCAGGAACATGGCAAGATGGAGAAAGCAACGTTGGAAAAGACAATTTGGCTTATTAAGATGTGAAAAAAAGCTAAAGGCTTGTAGATTACTCAAAGACCAATGCCTATAAAGTATGAATACAGTTAGCCCTTCCATATCATGGGGGTTAGGGGTAAGGCACCCCTGCAATCTGGAAAATCCAATCAGATGTTTTGACTTTCCCTTCATACTTGAAAAGAAATATGAATTTTTTTCTTTTTCTTTTACAGGGTGTTTACAGCCCCTTATTGTATAATTTGGATTAAGGATCTGGTCATAGGCTCTGTGTCCTCTGCTGACCCTAGCATGTCATCTGTGACTTCTGAAAAACTCCCCCCAAATTCCCATTTAGTTTTCACACCAGCCCCAATATACTGAAACTGCAGCAGGGAAAGTTGCGATGTGGAAGGGATATCTGTACTGTCTTCAGAAAGAGTCAGAAGGCACAGGATACAATGTCTTTATTTTTATCAGTTAATCATCAAGCCTCTATGAAGTACCTGCTGCCACAGAGGCTTGGGCTGGGGGCTATTCTTGGCCAGTCAGTGAAAGCCAGAGTGATTTAGCTTTAAAGGCTTAGACAAGAAGCTACCTTTGAGACCCAGGGGACTTTTCTAAAGCCTGTTTTTCCCAGAGCTATATTTCAAGAAATCACAAATGGAAACTCTGCAGGACAAAAAGTAAATTGTTCCAGCTTTTTGAAAAAAAAAAGATAATAAAAAATTTTCATTATATCATTTTATTTTATTAAATTTATCATTCATTTTATTAAAGGAGACATGGAAGACATTTAGACATATGGGGCATACAGAATAAATACAACATAATTTTCAATGGGGGGGGCTAGTAACTAAGAAATAAGGAAAACTTTAGAGTCATTGTTCAGTCATGTTTGACTTTTCTTGATCCCATTTGGGATTTCTTCTTTTTTGGGGAGGGGGGAAGATAGGGCAATTGGGGTTAACTGACTTTCCCAAGGTCACACGGCTACATCTGGGGTTTTCTTGACAAAGATACTGGAGCCTTTTGTCATTTCTTTCTCCAGATCATTTGACGGATGAGGAAACTAAGGCAAACAGGGTTAAGTGACTTGCCCAAAGTCATATAACTGCTCGAGGTTGGATTTGAACTCAAGTAGAGGAGTCTTCCTGATTCCAGGCTTGATGCTCTATCCACTGCATGACCCAGCTGCCCAGAGGTTTCATGTAGAAGGAAGTTAATAAGTTGTCTGTGTCCTGTGTAAAGCCCAGTTAGAAGAAGGAGTCCCTCTTGGCAGTGAGGTTCTCCACATGCTCCTCTCGGTGGACACCTTTGTATTCATTGCCTTGAGCTCCAGAGCAGATAGGACCTGTTCAGTGAGACTCACAGGCTTTACATGTATGAACTCATTTGCCTTCCTCAATAGGTGGCACTCTGCACTGATGGAGGGACTATGGCCATCAATGAGTTCACATGTCATGGCAAAGTGACAAATGAGTAAGCTGAGGTCTACATGACCTGCCCATGGTCATTCCCAGCTTAGGGCTCTTCCCACGGGATGATGTGTGAATGATGTGAACAACCTGTGGCTTCATGTGGGTGGGGAACTCCAGGTGTGGAAATATCCTGCAACAGGGCTGATGGCAAGCAGTCTTGTGGTTCCCCCTTCTATAGGAAGCCTTCCTTAATGCCTCTTAATTGTAGCGCCTTCCCTCTCTTGGTCATTTCCTAATGATCTGTGTGTGTCTGTGTGTATGTATATATAGATGTATATATGTATGTATGTATGTATAATACTATATAGCATATGTACTATATATAGTCTAGGTACTATATTTAGTATATATAATATATAAAAACATATAATATGTGGTATGTACTTAATAAATGGTGTTGGATTGCTACATTAGCATATGAATCCTAGGCAAGTCACTCAATCTATGTGGCCTGGGCAACTCCCCGGGACTCACATATTAATTTAATTCCATCCAATCAACATGTCTTAAGTACCCACTATATTCCAAGCCCTGTGCTAAATGCTGAGGATACAAAAAGAGATAAAACAAAACAGTTCCTGCCCTGAAGGAGCTTGGAATCTAATGGAAGAGACAAGATGCAGACAAATATATATGTGTGTGTAGGTGTATGCACGTCTATCTATACACATATGTATGTGCACGCACACATGTATGTGCGTGTGCATATACGCATGTGTATACGTGTGCATGTCTATACACATATGTATGCGGTGTGTGTATGTGTGTGCATGTATGTGCACATATACATGCATTGCGTGTATAGGGATGCATATATGTGCGTGTCTATACACGTATGTATGCATGTGTGTGCATGTATGCGTATATGCATGTGTGTGTGTGTGTGTACGGGGATAATAGTAGCAGCTCCCTCGCAGGGTTGTTGTGGAGACCTAATGAAATCATGCTTGTAAAGGCTTTGCCCAGCACCAGGCATACATACAGTAGAGGGACTAATCATATAACAAATAATTGGATAATTGCTTGTTTCCTCCCTTCCTGTCCCAGGTGGAAGTGACCTCTCCCTCCTTAGGTATCTCCCAGCATCCGTCCCATCTTCTCCTTTGTGTTTAACCTCATGCTTCTTAGAGTCTCCTGCCTGACAGGTGTATTTTTCCCCTTTGGTAAATGTCTGCAGGGTTGAGCTAAGTTGCCCTGCTGGGACAGTGGGTTACTTGGGAGCGCCAGGCTTTGACTCGTCTGGCCAGGTGGCCTCAGCTCTTTGTCTGCTTTCCAGATGTGAACGAGTGTGCCCTGGGATTGGCCACGTGCTCACACGGCTGCCTCAACACGCGCGGCTCCTTCAAGTGCGTCTGCAACCCGGGCTATGAGCTGGGATCGGATGGCAAACAGTGCTACAGTATGTATGGACCTTCCCCGGGCCCACCTGTGACACTCGGGTTGTGGATCTCCTGGGGGAGCGGGTCCTCCCCAGCTCCTAAGCAGGCCCAGACCTGTGTGTGCTGGTGTCCTGGGTGGCGTCTGGTGGGGAGGGACTGTGTGATGGTGGAAAGCAAGCTGGCTTTGGAATGGGAGGACCTACATTGGCGTCCCAGCCCTGCCTCATCCTACTTGTATGACCTTAAACAAATCACCTCACCTCTCTGGGCCTCAGTTTCCTCATCTGTAAAATGGGGGGATTGGATTGTGTATCCTCTGGGCTCCTTTCCTGCTCCAGATCTATGGGCCTCTCTCCCTTTCTCCCAGGGAAGGGAAGCTCCATGGAGGAAGGATGAAGATAAGCCTGGAGTCTGCACAGAGATATTTGAAAGGAGCTTCTATTAAGGGCTTCCCTTTGAGAGGAGTCCCAGTTCTCATAGCTTCTCCCCCAAACAGTCAAACCTTCCCAGGGCATGAAGCTTTATGTCCTCCTGGGGGCTCCAGGGCCATGTTCCTGTTTATGGGAGGTTCCCCCAGAGGCTGGGTAAGACTGTCCCCTCAGATGCCTTAGACTGAGAGCTGGGAGAAACCTTAGAGCTCATCTGGTCCATCTCCCACCCCTCTTTTTACAGATGAGGAAACTGAGGCACAGGGTTTAAATGACTTATCAAAGGTCACCCAGCTGGTAAATATTAGAGACAGGATTTGAACCCAGCTTTTCCTAACTCCAACAGTCCATTCCTTATGTCATGCCACCTTGGGCGAGTGTTTGCCTTTCCCTTCCTCCCCCTTTCCATTCAGTAAGTGTCTTAGCCAGACACTGCTAAGTTTGGAGCCTGCAAAAACAGAAGGAAAAGCAGTCCCTGGACTCCAGGATCTTTCCTTTCCTCTCTAGGGATTGAGATGGAGATTGTGAACAGCTGTGAGGCCAACAATGGAGGCTGCTCCCACGGCTGCAGTCATACCAGCACCGGTCCCCTCTGCACCTGCCATCAGGGCTTTGAGCTGGACACGGACCAGAAAACTTGCATTGGTGAGCAAAGTGTGAAGCGGAGGGTGCTCAGCTTCCTGAAAGCAGGATGGCATAGATGGGGGAGAGAGGGTTTGTGCGTCTCTCATCCACCCCCCAGCAAGAGGCATTAATTGCCTGTTAACGACCATCCCTGCAGATATCGACGACTGTGCGGGCAGCCCCTGCTGTGCCCAGGCCTGTACCAACAACCCAGGAGGGTATGAGTGTGGCTGTTATGCTGGGTACCGACTTAGCACGGATGGATGCGGGTGTGATGGTGAGTGCTTGGATTGCTAGTCCTGGAGGAATGGGAAGGCAAGCTCAGTGGGGCCTTCCCCACCTCCCCTGGGGGGCAGCGGCATCCCTCTTGGTTTCAGCTGAGACATGAGCTCATTTGAATCTCATGCTGGGAGACAGATGCTATGATGTGTTTTCCCATTTTACAGATGAGGAAACAGTCTCACATGGGTGAAATGACTTGCCTATAAATGTCTGAGATGGAATTAGAACCCAGGTCTTCTGTCTGAATATCCTGGGGGCGGGGAGAGGTTGGTTGTAATGTTTTTATGTGGGGGTTTTTTGTTTGTTTTTAAGATGGTGACCCACCCAAAGTAACAGAGGTAGTAGGTAGATTTGATGCCACTATTCTTAGACAGTCTCTGAGTGTGGCTGGTGTGGTCAGTAGCATCAGGACTGACCTGAACTGCCCACAGCCAACTGGGTACTGAACTGCTTCCTGGGTGCTCAGTCCAGGGTGATAGAAATCTGAACTAACACAAGTCATGCCTAATTTCCTGTGGCTCTTCGAGGCTATAGGGGGTTCTAGGGTTTTGTCGCTCTCTTTTTTGGCTTTCCATAGATGTGGATGAGTGTTCCTCCAGCAATGGAGGGTGTGAGCATATTTGTGAGAACCTCGTGGGCTCCTTCCAGTGCACCTGTGAAATTGGTTACAAGCTGGAGGAGGACCGGCGGAGCTGCATCCGTGAGTGCCCTTGGCCATATCCAGTTATCCCTTCTCCCTTTCCTGTTCTCTGTGGCACCTAGGCAAAGATGGTCTCCCATTGACTAAGAAAAAGGCCACCTCCTGTGAGCATCCAGGGTCATCCCAAAGCCATTCATCCCAAGCCCTAGAATCTCAGAGAAGAGACCTCACACACCACCGTGTCCAAACTATCCTTGAGCAAGAATTCCACACGTCTGACAAATGATCACCCAACTTTAAATCAGGCTCCAGGTGGTAGGAATCTACCACCTCCCAAGGCAGCCCATTCTACATTGGGCAACTCAATTTCTTAGAAAGGTTTTCCTTACATCAGCCCCAAATCTGCCTTCCCACTGCTTCCGTCCATTGTCCCCCTGAGGCACCAAGCAGAATGAGCTTCCTGCAGTTTCCCAACTGGGTCCTTGTTGATGGCTCTCATGTCCTCCTTGAATCTCCTCCAGGCTCCCCAGGTCCTTTAGCTCATCATTATATGGCATGATTTTGAGACCCTTTCCCACCCTAATCAGCCTTCTCTGGACAATCCCCAGCTTGTCAACATCCTTCCTAAAACATGGCTCCAACACCACATCTGGTCTGACCAGTGCACAGGGTAGTGGGACTGTATAATTTCACTGGTCTGGACCCTCTAATATTGCATTAACTGTCCTTCCTGTAATAGCTGGTCCCTCTTACTTGGGATGCTGTTTGTCTGATGTCATTGGAGGGGGCTTGATTCCTCACTGACATCTTGGCCTAAGCAGCTCTGACTTCCCCAGAAGTCCATGATGGCCCTGCTATTCATTTGTACTCAGAATCTCTTTACTGGAAAAACTCTTTCACACCATCCCCTCCAAACTCCTTATTGTTCAGAAAGCGAGAGGGGATGTTGACGTCCCTGCATCCAAATGGTTTCATTTATCTAAACCTTTCCAGGAAAGTTGGTATAAACCCTTGAATTTGTTTATATTTCCTGGCCTGCACAATCTCTTAGGCTAACACATTCCATCTGGACTGGATGCCCTCCAGAGTCTCCTGCCTCCAGACTCAAATCCCTGTGGTAGAAAGGGGTTCTCTAAAAGCTGTGCCCTGCCTCTTAGTGTTCTCTAAACCTGCCATATTAGGTGAAACAATGTTTTTTTTTGTTTTTTTGTTTTTTTGCTTTTTGGAGGGCAGTTGGGGTTAAGTGACTTGCCCAAGGTCACACGGCTAGTTTTTTGTGTTAAGTGTCTGAGGCCGGATTTGAACTCAGGTACTCCTGACTCCAGGGCCGGTGCTCTATTCACTGCACCACCTAGCCACCCGAAACAATGTTTTGAAGGAACATAGGAACAATGTTCTTGATGGGTCCTAGATTGGATGATGCCATCAAGGGTCTTTGTGAATTGGCAGGGTTGGTTTAAGGTCTTAGCCGTGTTGTTGTTGTCGTCTTTCCCAAGGGGTCTCAAGGGTAGCAGGAACAAGGGAAAAGAGGATTCACGTCCTTGGGATGGATGTTGGCATTTTGGAGAGGAGCCAAGGATACTGGAACTAGAAATGGCAGGATGGCCACAGGATCAAAGACTTAGAATTGTGAGGGTTCTTATAGGCAGTCAAGTCTAACCCCCTTATTCTACAGGTGAGGAAATTGGGGCTCAGATTACCAAAGTGTGGGGTAATTGGCCTCAACCAGGAAGACCTGAGTTCCAATTCTATCTTTGACACCTACAGTGAGTAAATGCTTGAAGCTGCGTTTGAACTCTGGTCTTCTTGATGTCAAGCCCAACACTCCATCTGTACAACTGAGTAGCCGGGAGGATGCCAGGTGCCTTCCTTGCCCCCATAGGGTCTTAGGGAGGAGGCGGGGCTCTGAGCATTTCTTTGTTGTCCTTTCTCTAGCCCTGGACGACTCTATGGACACCTTGGATGGGCGACAGCCCTTTGTCCGGCCCATTCCCCACATCGCTGTGCTGCGTGATGAGTTGACCCAGCTCTTTGAGGAGGAGTACGAGGTGGGCGATGAGGAGGAGCTGGAGGCCAGAGGGGAGCACACGCTGTCTGAGAAGTTTGGTGAGAATCAGCCTGTCCGGGGAGCAGGCCCTGCTGGCTCTGGGCCTCTGGACCTGGGACTTTCCTGGCCTGGAGACACCAAGGGATGTGGGATCCTCATCCTCAAACAGGGCGCCATTTCTGCAGGGTCTTGGGATTAGAGTCGGCTGAGGCTCCAGACCCTCCCACCCCAGGCAGAGAAGTTAAGCAACTTATCCAGAGTGTAGAATCAGAAATCCAGAGCTGGAAGGGTACCGCAGAGACCATCAAGTATAACTCCCTCATTTTACAGATGAGGACACGGAGGCCTAAGTAATTGTGTATCTTGCCTAGGGTCACCCTGATACTAAATGTCTGAGGTTGGATTCAAATTCAGATCATCCATACCGCTTAGATCCCTGTTCCCACAAGATCAAGGCCATACTGTCACCATTTGCCTTGTGAGGTCCCTGGCAGGATTCAGTGAAACAACATTATACATTGTTGTTGTTCAGTTGTGTTTTAAGCCATGTTCAACCCTCTAGGACCCCATTGGGGGTTTTCTTGGCAGAGATACTGGTGATTTACCATTTCCTTCTCCAGCTCATTTTACAGATGAGGAAACTGAGGCAAACAGGGTTAAGTGACTCGCCCAGGGTTACGCAGCTAGGAAGTGTCTGAGGTCAGATTTGAACTCAGGAAGATGAGTCTTCCTGAGCCCCAGCCCTCTATGCACTATGGCGCCCCCTAGCTGCCCCACATTACACATTAGAGGGGATTATAATGACTGGTCACTCAGTGTACCCATGGTACAGAAGGAGGGAAGGAGCAGAAGGGAATGAGCCAGAGAGACATCCCAGAATTGCAGAATCTGAGGGATGGAAGGGGCCTCAGTAGCCAGGCTGAGAAGCACAAGCCCCTGCCTGCTAACTCTTCATGCTCAGCTGAGCCCTGCTCTCTCTGTGTCCAGGGAACCACGGCATAGAGTTTGCATAGTTGGCCCAGTTACCTAGAAAAAGGCCTTGGCAGGGAGTGCCTCCTTTCTGGCTGATTCACTGAGCATTTGCTAAGTACCTTCTTTATACCAAGCAACTGCTCTATACCTTAGAGAAGGAAATGGCAAACCACTCTATTATCTCTGCCAAGAAACCCCCAAACGGGGTCCCAGAGAGTCCAACATAACTCATATAACTGTACAACCACAATATACCAGGCTGGATGCCAGGATGCAGAGATAAAAGGGAAACAGCCCTACCCCCCCCATTCTATTGGGAGGAATCAATATTGACTTTTACATATGAAAGTAGAATCTATACAAGATCTTTTTGTATTAATTAATAAATAATTCATTGGTGGGGATCAGAACAGTCCTCTTGAGGGTGTTGGTATTTGAGCTGAGAGCCCTAATGGCACCTAGGGCTTCTAAGAAACAGTTTGAGAAAGGAGGAAGGGCATTCCAGTCATGAGGGACAGCTATTGCAAAGGTCTGGAGGTGGGAGATGGGATGCTGGGGAACAGAAAACAGGCCAATTTGTCCAGAGGAAAAAGGGGGTGGGGCGGTCATACAAAAGAAGTGTGGAATGACAGGTTGGAGACAGATTGTGAAGTTACCAGCCACACCCCTCAGAGGCCTGCTCTCTCTTTCCCTCTCCTGGTCATTGCAGTCTGTTTGGATGACACCTTTGGCCATGACTGCAGCCTGACATGTGATGACTGTAGGAATGGAGGCACCTGTCGCTTTGAACTAGATGGCTGTGACTGCCCTGAGGGCTGGACTGGTATCATCTGCAACCAAAGTAAGTCATGGATTCAATAAATGAATGAATGAATGAGTGAGTGAGTGAATTCATAGATGAATGAGTGAATGAATGAGTGAATGAATGAACAAATGAATGAATGAGTGAATTCATGGATGAATGAGTGAATGAATGAGTGAGTGAATGAACAAATGAATGAGTGAATGCATGAGTGAATTAATGAATGAACAAGTGCATGAATGAGTAAATGTATGAATAAAGGAATGAATAAGTGAATGAGTATGAATAAGTGAATGCATGAATGAACAAGTGAATGAATGAGTAAATGTATGAATAAAAGAATGAATGAATGAATAAGTGAATGCATGAATGAACAAGTGAATGAGTGTATGAATAAGAGAATGTATGAATTAACAAGTGAATGAATGAGTAAATGTATGAATAAAGGAATAAATGAATGAATAAGTGAATGATGAATGAACAAATGAATGAGCAAGT
The DNA here is from genome assembly GCA_028646575.1 of Pseudocheirus occidentalis. NCBI lineage: Eukaryota > Metazoa > Chordata > Mammalia > Diprotodontia > Pseudocheiridae > Pseudocheirus > Pseudocheirus occidentalis. Next base: position 24,327,764 of record CM053596.1, on the reverse strand, counting down.
GAATGAATGAATGAAAAATTATTCATTAAGCAATTACTACTCCAAGATTTGGGGATAGAGTTAGAAAAGTGAGACAGGGAGTCCCTACCTCAAGGAGTTCTTGTTCTGACTGGGAAGAATAGCATATGTAAAGTTCAGCCAGAAGGGGTCTGGAAAGGCCAAGTGTGTGAAAAGTTCAGCTTCAGCAAAGTGAAGTGAGCAGAACCAGGAGAACATTGTACACAGCAACAGCAATGTTGTAACCATGATCAACTATGAAAGACTTGGCTGTTCTGATCAGGATGATGATCCAAGCCAATTCCAAAGGACCCATGATGAAAAATGCTCTCCACCTCCAGAGAGAGAACTGATGAACGCTGAGTGAAAATTGAACTTTAATTTTTCACTTTCTTTATTTTTCTTGCTTTTTGTGTGTTTTCTTTTGCAACATGACTAATATGGAAATATGTTTTGAATGACTTTGCATGAACAATTGATATCCCATAGCTTGCCTTCTCAAGAGGTGAGGGAAAGGATGAGAATTTGGCACTCAAAATTTTTTAAGTAAATGTTTAAAATATTTTAGATGTTATTGGGAAATATTTAATGAAATAAATATGTTTAAAAAAACTAAAAAAGATGTTTTGTATCAAGGTGGATGGCAAATTGAGGGTCTTTAGGATGCTTTGGCAGGTCACATGGTGAGGTCGGGTGGACCTTAGGGTGTAGTAGTAGGGAAGACAGTAACTGAGGCATGGTGGTAGTCTAAGATGTACGAGTGGCCATGTCTGTCCAGTAAAGTCGGGGGTGGATGAAAGGACATGGGCCAACATCTTTGGGAAGTAAGGAACGTGTCCAAGAATTGGAGTAGAATAGGGACTCTGGATTTCATCCTTCAAGGATGTCAGCGTCCAGGCAGGAGTGGGGAAAAAGAAACGAGACTGGGGGATAGTTGGAATCTAGAGGCAAAAGACTTCCCAGAACACTTGCTCCTCCGGGGCTATCTAGATGGGGTCAGGGTCACACCATGGTCCCTACTCTTGCTGATCCTTCATCCTGTGATGAGATGGAAGGATAGATGTAGGGAGAGGAGAACAGAGGAGACACCCAGCAGGTCTAGGAACTCTTCTCACCATTCTAGACAAGGACAAGAGATGAAGTCTAATGGAAAATTGTATTGTACTGGCATTCCTATTTAGGAAGAAGATGGTGTTAATAATATCCCATTTGTATAGTACTTTAAAATTCAAAAGTGATTTAACAATCCTGTGTAGTTGTGGTAGTATAAGTATTATCAGTTCCATTTTCTAGATGAAGAAACTGACATCCTGGGTGGCAAAAAGATTTCTGGGGCATGGAATTGATATAGGAGATGGAATGTGAACCGATTTCTCCTGCCTCCGAGTCCAGTGGTCTTTCTACCAGGTCATGCTATAGGATTAAAGGATTTAAAGTCAGAAGGGACCTAGGAGATCATCTGTTGGAGCCCCCACATTTTACAAGTGAGGAAACTGAAGCCCAGGAGAAACCTGCTCAAAGTCATACAGAAGAGAGATTTGAACTCAGGTCCTTGGACTCCCAATTTAGTGCTCTTTGTACTTATGTAGACTTATATTTTATTCTCATAATACCTTAATGAGATAGGCTTGTTAGGATGATCATGACCTCTAGCTAGGTAGATAGATAGATAGGTGGACAGAGGGATGGATGGATGGATGGATGGATGGATGGATGGACGGGTGGATGGACAGATGGATGGATAGATAAATAGCTTTATAGATAGGTGGATGAATGAGTAGATGGATAGATAAGTAGCTGAATGGATAGATAGATGAATAGTCAGATGCATAGATAGTGAATAAATGGATGGATGGATAGATAGATGGACTGGTAAATAGCTGTGTGGATAGATGGATGGATAGATAGGTGAACAGATGGCTAGATAGATGGATAGAGATGGCTAGAGAGAGATGGGGATAGAAATGGACTGACAGATGAATAAATGGATAGATAGATAATGGACAGATGAATGGATGGGTAGAGAGATGGTAGATAGGTAGATGAATAGATAGGACAGATGGATAGGTTGATGGCTGACTGACTAGATAGATGAATGGAGATGAATGAATAGACAGAGAGACAGAAAAAACATTTATTAAGCACTTACTACATGCTAGGCACTGTGCTGAGTGCTGGTGATTAACATGCAAGGATCCCATTCTGTCCTATTCTCTCATTTTAATGAGAAAAGGTAATATATAAAGTGGGTCTGGAGAAGGGAAGGGTGTGGGGATAAATGGTACGCAGGTGAGGACAAGGCTGCTGGGGAGAAGGTTGAGAAGACTGGAGAATGAGTTGAGTTGGGGGTGAGGTGAGCATGGCTGGGGCTCCTCCTGACCTGGTGGTCAGGGTAAGGGCCTCAGCGTCCTCCCAGTATGATGGGCTCTGAGCCTGCTGGATCTTGTGGCCTTGGTTCAGGGCAGTGAGCTTGTGTCTTCCATCCCATCTGCAGCTTGTCCCCATGGAACCTTTGGGAAGAATTGCAGCTCTACTTGCAGTTGTCAAAATGGTGGCACCTGTGACGCTGTGACAGGGACCTGCCGTTGTCCACCTGGTGTTGGCGGAGCCCACTGTGAGGATGGTATGCTGGTCCTCTCCACCCTCCTCTTGTTCTCTTTCCACAGCATCTTCCCACTTCCTGCTGAGGATGGACAGCACCATCCTTGCTGCTCTCTCTCCCCTGCCATTCCTGTGGTCTCTTTGGCTCACATTTTCCCTGAGGACAAGGGCAGGACAATGTCATGAAAGTCAGTGAGGAGCTCCAGGCCAGGGAGAGAAGGAAGCTGGAGGTGGAGAGTCCTTGGAGCCCACTGTTTATTCTACAGACTAAGCCTTGGCCTCAGCCTGTGGGGGAATGACCATACCAATGACCATCACTACAACCATCATCTCTCCTTGATTAAATGGTCATTAGGGGTTAGATGCTGACAGTATCTGTCCTCAAGGAGTTTATATTCTAGGGGTTGGTCCATAAAAGTTTTACTAAAAAGTGACACTTTTCATGCATGTTCAAGTTTATAAAGGTCTTATGTCCAACTGGGCCTCCGGACTACCTGTGAAGTAAGTGCCATGATTATGCCATTTCATAGCTGAAGAAACAGAGGCTTAGAAAGGTTGAATGGTTTTCTAGCAGCCATACAGCTGGTGTCAGTGTCAGCATTTGAATCCTCCTGACTCCAGGCTCAGTATACATGACCAAGCCTCTTGATGCTCCAAATATGGCATGAATCTCAACCAAACTGCCCCGCATCTGGACAGCCCTAAGGGAACACCAGTTAGAACTGGTGTCCTTGGGCACTCTCTCCTGGAGCACACGACAGTGTCATGGGACCTCTCTCTGAAGGGTACACGTCTTGAGGACCTCAGTTTACCATCACTGAGCCTGGGGTCTTGGGGGAGGGCATCATTTTTCCCACACAGGATTTCCACTTCTCCAGCTTTATTCTGACCCTGGGGGGATTCACTTCCCCCTCTCTCCCCTACCTCTTTCTTCCTCTTCCCTTTTATATTTTTTTTCCATCCCGCTCTCTCTAGGTTGCCCCAAAGGATTCTATGGCAAACACTGTAGGAAGAAATGCCAGTGTGCCAACCGAGGACGATGCCATCGCATCTATGGGGCCTGTCTTTGTGATGCAGGGCTATATGGACGCTACTGCCACTTGGGTGAGTCGGGGTCTGTGGGCAGCTAGGTCCAGCCTTTACTATAATAATGATCATAGCAGATCACACTTCTGTGTCATTTTAAGATTAACAGAGCACTTTTCTCACAGCACCATGAGCTAGGTACTGTGATTATTACTTTCTGTATTTTCAAGGTGGGGAAAATGAGATTCAATGGTTGTGACTGGTCCAGGGTCACACCATCAGTAAGAGTCAGAGGTAAGACTTGAATGGAGATCTTCTGTGTTGAATTCAAAGGCTTCTTTCCTTCAGGATAATAGCTGCCATCTACATATTCCCTTTCTAAGTGCCTTGGCAAGTCTCTAAGACTGCAAGACACAGAACAGGGGGTGCTCTACATTTGAGGGTACCTGAGAGAACCCTACATAGATACAGTCATGGGCCTTTTAAATATGGTGACAGGGGATGATAAGTTTGGCCTCTCATGAGTATGAAATCCAACAAATATGGAAGTTCATGTCAGAACTTCTGTTTATAGAAGTTGTGGGTGGTCTTCTTAGGCCATCTCCACTGATGCTATCCGCCCTTGGTGCATGGCACGGATGGTACCAAATGGGTGCCCATAGAAGACGCATGAAGGACCAGTAATAGCCTTACTACACTTGGCCTCAGAAGAACGACCAGGAGCATTGGGTGGGAGTTTGCAGATTTAGGCTTGATGTCCAGGAAATCTTCATAGCATTTAGAACCACCCCATGGTGGAACAGGTAGGGAGTTCAACAGGAGTTTGGATGCATTCTTGTTGAACTACAGCTCAGGCTATGTGGCAGCTGAGGTCCCATCCAAACACTGGGATTTTGTGAAACTCAAAGTGAATCTGCATTTAACAGCTTTGTTGATTGATTTTATTATTGGTTGACTGCATTTATTAAGCACCTGCTATGTGCTAGGGCCTAGGCATTACAGGGCATTCTGTTCTAATGGGGGAGACACAAGGATATTCAAAGTCAACTCCGGCAGGACTTTTCAACCCAGAGAGGTTTTGGATGTGAGTCCAGTAGTGGATTATACTTCTGTTGTCCAGGACTGGCCTAGCTAGGCAGAGAGTGGCTCATCACCAGCATGGTTGACCATAGGAACCTCTTGAAAACCATCAGCTAAGTCATATGGGGTCGCTACCTGCCCCAGTGGATGGAGCACCCACACTGAAGAAATTATAGACCTTGCTTTATTGGGTATGATTATGTTGGAGAGCTGATGTGGTGGGAGATGAGACAGACAAGATGACAGATAGAGAGGGATAAAAGCCTGGAACTGTGATTTCACTGGCTGAGGGAACTCTCAGGTGAGGGCTGGTCCCTCCTCTGTAACTTGGAGCCGCCTGGATCACTGGAGGCAATGTAACTTCCTTAGGATGCCATAGCTAGTATGTATCACTGGCAAAACTGGCACCCAGGTCTTGTGGTTTCAAGGCCAGCTTTCTAGCCACCAAATGCTGCCTCTCTAGGCTAGGAACATTGTTGTTTAAATTGCTGATGTGTGCTGAGGACATCGAGTGGCTTGGAGAAGGGTGGTTTGGGAGACCTTGAAGTTGAATGAGGACATAGGGGGCAGTGGAAGGGCCCCCAGCCTGCTCCCTTCCTGATTCTTGTCTGTGGTTAGTATGCCCCAAGTGGGCGTACGGGCCAGGCTGCTCCGAGGAATGTCGCTGTGTCCAGCAGAACACCCGAGAGTGTGACAAGAAGGATGGCAGCTGCTTGTGCAAGGCGGGCTACCGGGGCGAGAGGTGTGAGCATGGTGAGCGGCTGGGGTGCCGGGGGTGGGGGGTGGGGGGTCCTCAGAGGAGGGGAGGGGCAGGGGCCTGGCATGACTCCTTCTTTCCCATCCTCCTCAATTCCTCCCTTCTCTCTGTTTTCCCATCGATGGGGATGATGAAAAGAATGTGACCCCGGCTCCTTTGGCCCTGGCTGTCAACAGACGTGTGCCTGCCCCCCGGGCGTGGCCTGCAACCCCCTGAGTGGTGACTGCCAGCAGCAGTGCCCAGAAGGCTACCAGGGGGAGACCTGTGACCAAGGTGAGGGGGCTCTGGCTGGGAGGGAGGACCAGGCATCCTTCTGGGGGGAGGGGGAGAAGATGCCCATGTACCTCTCCTCCAGCTGCTTCTGTGTCTCAGTCACATTCAATTCAGCAAGCATTTATTAACTACCTGTTATGTGCTAGCTCTGAGCTAGACACGGGATAAAAGGCAAAGAGAAACATGCTCTGCCCTCAAAGGGCTTACATTCTACTCTGGAGAAACAGTATGTGTTGGGTAGAGAGAAAAAAGAATGGGAATGCAATCATGAAAGTCTCCCTGGGTGCCAGGGATGCCAACAGAGAAACGACGTGACGCAGAACGAACAAGGTCATTTTGATATCTGCCGTCAGGAGTGGGAGGGGTGCAGCAGGCACGCTGTGCTCTAGGCAGAGGGGAGGAGAGGGAGCGGCCCAGGCCCAGGGCACAGCCCATGCAGAGGGACAGAGGTGGACATGAGGAGAGCAGAGAGGAAGCCCCTGACAGAGAAATCCTCCTGGTGTTAGATCTCCCTCATTGCAGCGAAGGCAGAGAAGGACAAACCCCTTCATGAAGAGCTGGAGGGCAGGGACTGGGTTTTCTCCTCTTGTATCTGGGAAGGAGTCACTAAGGAGGAAGAGAAGACAGACCATTCCCCATGGTAGGGAGGAAGGATTGAACCTGGAGTTTAGGTAACTCCCAAGGAAGGAAACTCCCTCCACTGGTTCAGATCAGTACTCTCTCGGACTCATTAGTCCTAGAAGACTGCCAAGAACAGTTAAGGGACTTACCTAAGGTCACTCCAAGCCAGGAAGTGTGAGAGGCAGACTCTCTGGCTATTCTACCAAAGAGTTCATGTATGCGTCATCCCCCGCCCCCAAGTTGGAGCCAGAACCAGGTGAAAAAGGGGTTTGGTGACAAAGTAAAAATACGATACAATAAAAATAAACAAAAATGTACTAGAATATAGGTAATGTTAATATATGGTTTTCTAACTTGACATGTGACTTGTAGGAATCCTTATGTATGGTTTAGTGGCCCTGTTTCTCTTTGAATTTGATACCCCTCTGCCCTGCACCACTGTGTTATCTATGATTCCGTCTCTCTTTTCATATATCTCATATATGAAATATATACATATGAAATATATATATGCACACATATACACATACATATATACAACACACACATATATACATACATATGTATGTATCATATATACACATACTTGCACATCCTATATATACATATATGCATACTGTATATGAATATACAAATATATATAATATGTACAAATATAGATCACATATATGCAATTAGATGGCACATGCATAAACATGTTATGTACATACTTGCATGTACATGATACTACATATATACATATGTACATATATGTGTATACATACATATACATATACATGCTACTAGGTGGCACAGAGGATAGAGTTCCAGACCTAGAGTCAGGAAGACTCATCTTCTTGAATTATCATTTGGCCTCAGACACTTAGTAGCTGTGTGACCCTGGGCAAGTCACTTAACCCTCTTTGCCTCAGTTTCCTCATCTGTCAAATGAGCTGCAGAAGGAAATGACAAATCACTTCAGTATCTTTGCCAAGAAAACCCCATATGGGGTCAGGTAGAGTTGGACACGACTGGAATAACTGAACAACAACAACAAAATACTATATATACGTATATGTTACAAAGTATACACATATACTATGTATCACAACCTACATATACTATTTATAAATATATATACACTATGTCTGTGTGTATATTATATGTACTATATACTGTATATATGATATATAATTGTATATATCATATATACTGTCTATATAGACAGTATGTACATAATATATATGTGCAGAAATGTAGTATTTTTGCATATATATCTACATATGCAAATTAAATGCAAAGTGTCCGGATAAAGGAATTACTAATGGCTGAGGAGATTGGAAAAGGCTATTATAAGAGGTTTCATTTGATCTAAGTAAGCCATGCTTTGATGGAAATTAGGGGTAAAAACGAAAAGTATTTGAGGGAGGAGGGACCAAAGCCGGGAGCTGGGAGATGACCAGTGGATCAACGAACATTTATGAAGCACCTGCTGGGTGCAGGGCGTTGCTCTAGGTATTAGGTATACAAATAGAAAGCCTGAAACAACCCTCGCTCTTGAGTGTCCTGGGGAACCATGAGCCCCACCCCCCATTCCCTCCTTCCCCTCTTTGTTCAGATGGCTCAGGTGAAGCCACACAGTGGGCTAAGGGCAGATCCCGCAGCAAAAGCCGGTCAGTCAATAAGCAGTCAGTGGTTTACAACACAAGCCAGTTTCCTACCCTCCACCAGGGCAGGCAGCTTCCTAGCTCCCTGGCTAACTCCCAGCCCAATTCACTAGAGACAGAGTATAAATTGAGTGGCTTGCCACAGTAGAGGATTAAGTCAAGAGACGTGTGGTTTAGGGTTGGCTTTGCCTCTCTGTGACAGAGACTCCAGGCTTATAAGGACCCTTTGATATCTGATCCAACCCTGCTCATCCTTCAGATGAGGAAACCAAAGCTCTGAGTGGGAAATTGACTTTCCCAAGACTACCCAGTGAGCCAGAGGCGGAACTGGGATTTGAACTCAGATCCTCTTGACTGCCCATCCAGGTGCTGGTGCCAATCCCTCAAAAGAGGCTTTCTGATAAGCAGATAGGCAGAACATCCCTTTCCACATACCTGTTTGCCTATGTGCGGTTTTAATGGTTTTGAATCATCAGAGAGTTGGATAAATAATGCATTTTCCCGCATGGGCTTTGAACAACAAGGGAATATGGGCTCTTAGATTTATTTTTTTATGAAGCCTTCATCCTTCAAAGCAGCTTTCCATTGCATGACTGATAGGAAATACCTAAGCGCTGTCATCGTCAGATAGGGATGGAAAAAAGAAAAAAAAGAAAACCCACAACATGAATAACTCAGGGCCTCTGCTTGGGCTCCAGCTGCCGATGGTAACCACAGGCAGGTCTGAGCTTTCTCTTGGCTTCTCTGTCCTTCTTCATCTACACCCACTCAGCCAGAGACAAATGAGATTCTAATTAGGTTCGTGGTTATAGCAGGGGATGGGGAACAAGGCAGGAAACAGGGAATCATTAATATCCCTTGGAAGGCTCTGGAGAGAAGCTTTCACCAGTCGGGGCCCCAGGCCAGAAGGCTGATAGAGAAACTTGGCCACCTCTGCTCAGACCCAAAGCCCATGGCTTGGGGGAGAGGGAATCTTGATGTTGGGACCATAACTGGGTGCCCCCAACTCCTACCCCTAGTGAGAGGCAGGACAGATAGGGTCCTTTCTGATTGGAGGTGTCAGCCAGGCCAGGCTACACCAAATGGTATGTGCTTAAGGGGAAGGGGGCAGTGACCCAATGAAGAGAGGGCTAGAGATGGAGCATAAAGCCCTGGGTCCTAATCCTCTTAACTGGGTGATAGGACCAGAGACTGAGAGTGGAGGGGACCCAAGAGTTCATCTAGTTTAGGAGTTCTTAACAATTATATATGTTCAGGATCCCTTGGGCAGTCTGCTGAGTCTTACGGACCCCTTCTCAGAATCATGCTTTTAAATGCACTAAATAAAATGCATAGAATTTCAGAGGAAACCTATTATATTGAAGTTATCAAAATATCTTTTAAAAAAAGACTAACTTCCAGGACCTTAGGATAAGGACCCCTGATCTCTCTAGTCCAGTCAAGAGAAAACTGAGTGAGACCTTGGGCAATTTATTTGTCCAGGACTGTTTCCTCCTCCATAAAATAATGGGGCTTATTTGGACGCTGAGGTCCCTGCCAGCTGGAGTTAAGGAAAGTCATTTAGATAAGTGAGGCTCTTTCTCCCTTGTTCAAGAGTAACTTCCATTTATTTATCACTTTTTCTTTTGTTTTCTTTTCCTTCCTTCTTTCCTTCCTTCCTTCCTTCCTTCTTTCCTTCCTTCCTTCCTTCCTTCCTTCCTTCCTTCCTTCCTCCCTCTCTTTCCTTCTTTCTTCCTTTCCTCCTTTCTCTCTTTTTCTCTCCCTTCCTTTCTTCCTTTCTTTTTCTTTCCTTCTCTCCCTTCCTTCCTCCTTTCTTCCCTTCCTTCCTTTCTTTTTCTTTTGCTCTCTTCTTTCCTTCCTTCCTTCCTTCCTTCCTTCCTTCCTTCCTTCCTTCCTTCCTTCCTTCCTTC
>CM053596.1:24292341-24317353 GCA_028646575.1 Pseudocheirus occidentalis | reverse complement strand
ATTTTAAATATGTAATTTTTGAGTTCTAAATCCTTCCTCTCCCTCCAACCCCTCCTCGATCCATTGAGAAGACAGACAATGTGATGCCACAAAAGGTGACCTATAAACATTTGTTTCAGAGCAGGCTCCTTGTGGGATTTCCTGTCTGCTGCCAGGTACACAGGCTTGTAGCCCCAGTCAAACTCTGAAGGAAGCAAAGTTTGTCTGGTACCTGGGAGGTGGTGTGGAAAGTGAAAAGGATGCTGGCTTTGGAGTCAGATGGCCTGGGTTCAGATCCAGTCTGTCAGTCCATGCCCATTAGGTCTATGAAGCCAGGCGGTGCAGTGAGTAGAACGTCAGACCTGAAGTTAGAAATCCTCGAGTTCAAATCTGGCCTTGGATGTTTGCTAGCTGTATGAACTTGAGCAAGCAACTGGCTCAAGGTTGTTCAGACAGCAGAAGTGGGTTTTGGATGCAGGTCCTTTTGCTGCAAATTAATCTTTCTTCCTACTCAGTGTACCACACTGCATCTAGTGGGAAAATGCCCTTAGACACATTTCTTCCCCTTCCTGGCCCAGCATTCATATTTTTCTAGGGCAGTGGTTCTCAACCTGTGGGTTGCAACCCCTTTGGGGGTCGAACGACCCTTTCACAGGGGTCACAGGGGTCGCCTAAGACCATCAGAAAACACATATTTCCGATGGTCTTAGGAACAGAGACAGTGGTCCTCTATCTGTCTCCAGGCGTGTCTGCCCAGGTGCAGATATGCCCACATATGAGTATTAAAGTGGTCGTGGCATTAGGAAGGTTGAGAACCACTGCTCTAGTGGATGGAGTGCCAGACTTGGAGTCAGGAAGATGAGTTCAGATTATTCATCAGGCACTTACTAGCTATGGGACTCTGGAAAAGTCACTTAACCTCCATCTCTCTCAGTTTCCTCTTCTGTGAAATGGGGATAATACTAGCACCTACCTCCCAGGTTTGTTGTAAGGATGAAAGGAAATAACATTTGTAAAGTGCTTAGTCTAGTGCCCGGTATACAATGGGTGCTTAATAAATGCTTGTTCCTATCATCATCATCATTGTTATCATTGGAGGCAACTGGGGTTAAATGACTTGCCCAGGGTCACACAACTAGTAAATGTCTGAGACTGGATTTGAACTCAGGGCCTCCTGACTCCAGGGCCAGTGCTCTACTTGCTGCATTACCTAGCTGCCCCCTTTGTTCCTATTACTCTTTTTTTTTTGGAGGGCAGTTGGGGTTAAGTGACTTGCCCAAGGTCACACGGCTAGTTTTTTTGTGTGTGTTAAGTGTCTGAGGCCGGATTTGAACTCAGGTACTCCTGACTCCAGGGCCGGTGCTCTATTCACTGCGCCACCTAGCCGCCCCTGTTCCTATTACTCTTAATTATTTCCTCCTCTACTGGCTCCCCACTGTTTTCTTCTTTCCCCTGGCAGTCCACCCAGGCCAGAGCTACCATCTGCAGCAATGCCTCCATGCCGGCTTTTCCCCTTGACACTCTCTCTCTCTCTCTCTCTCTCTCTCTCTCTCTCTCTCTCTCTCTCTCTCTCTCTCTCTCTCTCTGTCTCTCTGTCTCTGTCTCTCTGTCTCTGTCTCTGTCTCTCTCTGAACAAGGCTAAACTGTCCTCTCTCTTACTCACTCAGGATTCTGCTTCCTTGACCCCTTGCAAAAGGAGCTCATGAACAGAACCTTGGAACCACAGCCCTGTTAGAGCTGGGAGAGACCTCGGAGGTCATCTGATCAGAAGCATCATTTTAAACCTGGGTTGCCTGAGGACAAGTGTGTTGCCTTAAGGACACTCAGCTAGCTAGGGGGCAGGACTGGGACCAGAACTCTAGATCTCCTGATGCTGAAATGGTTCTTTCCATTCTGCCACAATATTCTAGCCAATAGATTCATTTATAATGGCTGCAAGGAAGTTTTTCACCTAAAGAGGGACAATGTTTTAACCTCCCAAAGTATATCTCTAATGGTGGGAATTTCAAGCCATCCCAGAAAAGGCATCTTATAGATTTCTCACTGACATCTGGGGACTCTTGGGTGAGATGGACTTTTTTTTTCTTCTTGTGTAAAGGAGTAACTCAGAGATGAGAGGAAATGGGAGGAAGGGTAGGCAGGGCGCTATTATGAACCCAGCTTTATGGTTCATGACTGAAACCACACTAGGAGAGGGAATGACCAGGCTGTGGCAAAGACTGATTAGTCTGTTGCTCCCTGGAGCTTACGAGACAATTTTCTGCTTTATTTTCCTTGGCCTCGGAGGACAGAAGCAGCCATAATGGATAGACATTCCAAGGAGGCAAATTTAAATTTAGGCTTGATGTCAGGATAAACTTCCTAATGGTGAGGGCTGTCTAGAGGTGGAATGGGCTTCCTGGGAAGGTGATAGGTTCATTGTGGGTCTTCAAACAGAAATGGATGACCACTTGTCAGAGATGTGGTGGAACGAATTCTTGTTCAAGGATGGGTTAGACTAAGCAGCTTCTGAAGTACCCTCCAATCTCAGCATTCCTGGATCCTGGGATTCTCTTCTTGCTCCATCTGGGCCATATGTGGTGCCTTCCTCATTGGGGTGAGGGGTGGGCCAGTCGTCAGCCACAGACCAAAGCCTGGGCCAGCGACCCATTCTCATCACCAGTTCCCCACACACTCCCTTGCCTCTCTGAAGTCAACAGCAACACCTCTGGGGACTAGAAGGGAGGAGAAAATTTCAATCCCAACTCTCCCCCTACAATGTTTTTTATTTCAAGGCCTGAAATCCCTCAGGAAGAGTCACAGGAAATAACACAGATACTTTTATAGAAATGGGGGGCTCTTGACTGTTGTTTGGGTCTGGAAACTATTAGCAAACATGATGTGCAGCTGCCCCCAATTAGTGGAGACAAGGAATAAAAGGAAAATTCTCCTATGTTGTCATAAAGCTCAGAGCAGGGGCCTTTCTCTTCTTCTCCACCCCTTCCCTATTTCCTGGGGGACTCTCCACATGCATACAATGATTGCCCCACAACAGGAGATCAGTAGGGCTTAGTTACAATGCCACTGTCATCCTTGGGGCCCTGCCCAGGACTCAGAGGGCACCTGCAGTGTTAGGGATGGTGGCATTCTGTGAGCAGACTTGACCTTTTAAAATGGCAGACATGGAGGAACCAGTGGGAGACAGAAAGACCTGGGTTCAAATTCTACTCCATCCATATATTAATGTGAAACTGTGGTTAAGTCACTTCACTGATCCTTAGTCTCATCTTTTCCAAATGGGGACCCCCAAATGGGGATCTAAATGGGGGGAGGCAAAGCTCAGTCCAGAGGAATGCCAGTTTCGGTGATTATTATTGAGAATAATAATCACATTAGTGCGGCACCACTTCTCTTGGGACAAAGCAACTCGAAAACGATCAAAGTTACTCATTCACCTTTCTTAGCATCAGCACGCAGAATAGCGCCTTGTGCATAGATGCTTAGTAAGTTTTACTTGACTGACCAACTGACTCACAGCTCTGGAGATGGAAGGGACCTTAGAGAAAATCTCATTTAATTTAATTTAATCTAATTTAATTAATTTAATCTAATTTAATTTAAATCCTCATCTTTTTTACAGATGAGGAAACTGAGGCCCACAGAGGTTAATTGACTGGCCCAGGGTCACTCAGATCCTTTGGTTTTAAATCTAAGGCTCTTCCTCCCATAGATTGCCTTCCGTTTGTTTATTTGTAAACAGAAGATCATGTAGGAAGCATTTTACTAATAAGAGAACTGAGATGGCCAGCTGGTACCAAGGATAGAGCTCTGGGACTCATTTTAATAAGACTTGAGTTCAAATCTTGCCATAGATACTAACTAGCTGTGTGACCCTAGGCAGGTCATTTGATGCCTTCTGCCTCAGTTTTCTCATCTGTCAAAAGATAATAATAGTACCTACCTCCAGGGGTTGTTGTGAGAATAAAACAAGGTGATATTTGTAAACTGCTTATAGGCTTTAAAGCTCTTTAGCAATGCTAGCCATCATTATCCTGGTTTGATTCTAAGCTCCTTGAGGCCAGGGACTGTATGTTACCTCTTTTTGTATCTCCGGGGGTTAGCACAGGGCCTGGCTCATAGTAAGCACTTATTATGTTTATTGATTGATTATTAATTGATTATTAATATAATTAAGAAATGTAAATAAATACAGTTAATATATTTTTGATTGATTGATGCCCATAGAGGTTAAGCATCTTAATATCATAGTCAAAGAGCCGAAAATGGAATTTGGAATCATAGAATTTGAAGGCAGAAGGGTCATTTCATTAATATCCTGTCTCTGGAAAGGACTGCATCTACATTATCCCAAACAGATGGTGGGGATTGTCTAGCAGTCAAGACATGTTTATTAAGCACCTACTGTATTCTGGGCATTGTGCTAAGGACCACAGTTACAAAGAAAAGCAAAAAACAACAACAACCCTATTCTTGTCCTTGAGAAACATATCATTTCTCCTGGGGAAGACATTTAAGTAACTAGGTCCACAGGAGACACATATAATGCAGATGAATTTGAAGAGAGAGCCTACTGTCATAAGTGACCACCTGCTGCTCCCTTCCCTGCCCCATGTCCCATACATACAACTGTCCTGGAAGAAAGATTAAACTGTCTCTACTATGGTTCAGAAGCTGTTGAGCCAACAGACTGTATTTCACCCCAACTCCCTGATGTTGGGTAGTATACAAGGGCTTCACTCAGCCTAAAGATCAAGTGTTGTGTGTGTGTGTGTGTGTGTGTGTGTGTGTGTGTGTAAGGTGATGTTTGCAAACCTCTCTGGACCCTTGGTTCAGTGCAAGGACAGAGGCCAGCTAAGTGAGACCCCACTCGTGGTGTGCCAAATTAAGAAGTGTTGGGAATCCCATGGGGTTTCTAGACCTATTTCTAAGGCAAAGCTGTTTGTCTAAGCCTCAGATAAACATGCAGGGCCACATGATTTCCCAGGCCCTGCCAAACACTCTGAAGTTTGCCCTTCACTCATTATGAGTCACTTGGACTGGCGGGATCCAGTTTCCACTCTTGGTCCCGGCTGTTTAGACTTTAAAATCAGTAGTGGTTTTGTGTTTCCCCTCAGCTGCTGGAATGCAGAGGGCTGAGGATGCTTTGCCATCTTTAGGCCTCTCTTTAGACAAACAGCCTCAGGGCCGGGGAGACTCTTATTCCCATCTCACAATAGATGCTTGGTCATTTTTCTTCTAGTAGGAGCCAAAGAATACTGACTTGCCAGGAGTTGTGGGCACATGGGAGAGGCTGGGCCCCTTCTCCTTTGGCCTCTGGCCCTCTAATGCTATTTTAGGTTATCTAGCCTTTGAAGGGATGAAAAGATTGAGGCTAGATGGCTGTGGGCAAGGCAGGCTGGAGGCATAAGGCAATATATTTGGAGATCAGGGAATTCCCCTGAAGATCATGAGCCTGAGGCTTTCTTTTCATAGCTTCGCTGAGGAAAGGGCTGTGGTTCCCAGGTTCCCATCTAGAGTGATGGAGAAATGAGATGAAATGCAATTTAGACTAAATATAGGGAGCTGGTTCATTCATTCATTCATCCCACAAGCATTTAGCAAATAGCTAAAAAAAAATACCCAGTTCTGTCTTAAGCGCAGGAGATACAGTGATGGAATTAAAACAATCCCTGCCTTTCTTCTATTGGGGGAAAAACGTTCCATACAGAGAAGTAAATCCAATATGTAGACAACATAATGGTAGGGGAGAGAGGCAATAGCAAATGGGGGGTATTAGGAAAGACCCTATGTAAGAGGCACTGTATGAGCTGAGCCTTGAAAGGATTTGGGGATTCTGAGAGGTGGAGGTGAGAAAGGAGTGCACTGGGGTGGCTAAGTGGTGCAGTGAATAAAGCACCAGCCCTGGAGTCAGGAGGACTTGAGTTCAAATCTGGACTCAGCCACTTAACACTTACTAGCCATGTGACCTTGAGCAAGTCACTTAACCCCAGTTGCCCTCTCTTCCCCCTCCAAAAAGCAAAACAAAAAAAGGAAAGAAAGAAAGAGAAAGGAGTCTATACTAGACATTGGAGACCATCAGCCACAAGGGCGTGGCAATAGGAAATGTATTGCCATATGTAAGGAATAGCTGGGAGGTCAAGAAATGGAAGGGAGTACTGAATGATAGAAATCAGGAAGGCTAGATTACAAAAGGCTTCACATACTTAAGAGAGTGGTTTGTATTTTGTCCCAGGGGCCAGAGAGAGCCACTGGCATGTCATTGCAGACCAGTGATGCAATGATACCTGGGCCTTCAGTCTGTCACTTTAGCAGCTGCGTGGGGGGAAGATTGGTGAGAGGAAAGGCAGGGACAGCAATTGGAATGCTCTTGTGTCAGTCCAAATGAGAGGTGATGAATGTCTGAAGTAGGGTGGTAGCTCTGGCAGTGGCTCGAAAGGGATGATTGCAAGAGATGTTTTGGAAGTAGAAACAAAACTTGGGAAATTATTTGAGATGGGGTTGAAGGAGAGGGAGGAGTCGAGACTGAGTCCAAGATCTGGAACTTGGGTGGGTGCCTAAAGGATGACAGTGTCTTAATCCCAGCTTCATGGTTTAGGGAATTCCAGATGTGTCCAGTCATGATTTGCACTTGACTGTAGAGATAGCACCCTCCCCTCACAAGCCAAGTCAACAAGGTTTTTCTGAGTGTCTCCTTGGTTCCCAGTGCATAGTACAAAGAGCACTGGACTGTGAGTCTGGAGACTAGGGTTCCATTTCTGTCTCTAGTACCAACCAAATGACATGAATATGCTATTTAGGCTTCCTGAGTCTCAGCTTCCTCAAGGGGCAATTTGAGAGGAGTGGAATAGATTATCTCAAAGTTCCTTCTGACTCCAACATTCTGTGATCACCTACCTACCAAAGACCCTACTTCTTGTCTGGCTGGACACTGGGTTAAGTGACCGCATGAACTACTGACTTTGTCTCTGCTTCTATTATTCCTACTTGGAGGACAGGGGTGTCAGAAAGTATCTCAAGGCACCAGGTCTTCCATAAATAGGGTGAGAGAAATGTGGTGTTTTGGGAATAGTAAGCTTCCAAAGAGCCTATGTGCAGAAGGTCTGGCTAAAGGACAGTATGCTTGTCTACCACTGTGTGTTCCTTTCACGTCCTTTGTCCCTCCTTCCAAAAAACCCAACTCAACCTAAAACCCCAAAGTATGGCAGAGAGGACAAATACCCCTTTGCCTTCTAGGGCCATCCCACCATGCTTAAAATGGTGGCATGAAGGAGGAAAACATTTCCCCATCCAATCAATTCTTTTGTTGAGTTGCTTATATTTAATCTACCAGACATTCTCCTCGGGGATACTAGGGAGTCCATGGAATGGAGCATGTGGTTCCTAAGAGCTAGGGATTTTAGAAGCTAAATTGATTAGTATCTCAAGGCACCAGGTCTTCCATAAATAGGGTGAGAGAAATGCGGTTTAGTAATTGTTTAGTAATAATTCATTTCCCCCTCACCTTGGCTTGTTTTCCTGAACTCCAGGGAATATGGATACTCATGGAGTCTCAAGTCTCACCAAAAACTGTTATCTTCCCTCTGACATGGAGACTAAAATCTCTCTGGGACTTGAATCCCCCAGTACCACAGTGAACAAATTGAGCATATATGGATAAATTCCCTTTAATAGCCAGAGACCAGAGGGGTGGAGTCAACCAAGTAGGTCCGGATCTCAGCCTTAGACTTGTTCCTTCTTAGGGAGCTATCCAGGGTGCTGGACAGAGTCCTCAATATCTATGCCTAGCCTAAGACATTCATGGACCAGCTTTCACCTCTTTTGCTTTGATCCCCTCTGGCTTTAGACACTTGATTCTGACCCCTGCTTGCTTATCCTCTGTGCCACCTTATTCTTCAATTTATAGGGCTCATGCCTCAGACCCAGTTCCTGACAGAACTTGAAGAGTTAGAGAGTCTGCTCTGTTTTGACTTGCAGAATGGGAGAGCTTTGTTTGGAATAGCCAAAGTTGGAAGTCCATCACCTTCTACCTGGGTATCCCTGTTAATCCCACTGATCTCTCTGGGCCTCATCTACAACATAGGGTATTGGTTTAGATGACCTATCAATTCGCTTCTATTTCTAATTCTAGGAAGTAAGATCCTAAAATGTCTCTGGGAGGGTTTGGGAGACAGTTTTCAGACCCATGAGGCTGACTTCCTGAACAAAGCTGAATAACCCTTTGCTTTTTGTTTCCATCCCACAGAATGTCCCCCAGGAAAATTTGGCAGTAACTGTTTTGGATCCTGTTCCTGTGGAGGGGCCCCCTGTGATCGGTTCACAGGACAGTGTTTGTGTCCTGCAGGGAGGACTGGGGATGAGTGCAGCAAAGGTGAGAGACTGGGAAGCAGTTAGAGCCAGTGTCTGAGGCCCAGGCTTCTGCCTGCTCTTCTAGCCATCTATAGGGGAGCCATCCACCCCATGCCTGTCACCTCTCCTCTCTGCCATTCTGAGGGAACAGCTTCCCAAGGTGTTCTGGAGGGAAAGTTGATATAACTAGCAGAAAGAGAATCAGACTTGGAGTCTGGAAGAGCTAGGTTTAGATCCCAATCTGATCCCACATTGTGTATGTCCCTGGACAAGTCATTTAACTTCTGAGTGGACTAGGAAACTCTCTAAGACAGTGGTTCTTAACCTTCCTAATGCCATGACCCTTTAATACAGTTCCTCATGTTGTGGTGACTCCCAACCATTTTTTCCTTGCCACTTCATAACTAATTTTGCTACTGTTATGAATCTATCTGCTATGCAGGAGGTATTTTCACCATTACAAATTGAACATAACCCACAGGTTAAGAACCGCTGTTCTAAGACCAAACATTGCAGTGGTAGTACTAACCTGCATCCGTGAAGGGAGTTTCCTGTATCAATGAGATCACAGGCCCAGCCTAGTCTCTGTTATCACTAACATTGTTAAAATTATCGTCATCACCATTGTTAGTATTATAATAAATCTCTCTACTGTAAACCACTTTAATGAGTGGTTATTTTATTATTCATATATGTTATATTAATATATCATGTGATATATTAATATTATTCTTTATAGTAGACCATTTTCTGAGTGGTTTCCTGGCCCCTTTGAGTGATATGTTGCTCTTACACACATATGAACGTGTGCTCACACATCCATACACACATATACTCGTGCACACACATCTGTACACACTACAGATCTGACATCTGTTCGAATAAAGAAATTCACCACAGATCCTGTGGAGGCCAGACTCCCTTCCTAGGTTTAGTATTAGCTATTAGCTGCCCCAAGAGATAGTGTTTCTAGCCCTTCCAAAGTGCCATCTACCTTGTGAATTTTTGAGGAAAAAGGAAAGTCTGATCTGAGCACATACTGACCCTCTTTGCTCGGCTGGACTGGGGGTTTAGATTGTCCCGATGGGCGCTGGGGCCCTGGATGCCAAGAGATCTGCCCTGCCTGTGACAATAGCGTTGGCTGTGACCCCGTGACTGGAACCTGTCTGTGCCTCCCTGGATACATCGGCAGCCACTGCCAGGACTGTGAGTGCCCCCTCCTCGTTCCCATTGGGAGACTGACCAGAGATATGTGGCACAGATGCCCACATGGCCTACCTCCTGTGCCAGGGGCTCATTACACTCCTCTCTCCTCTTTGCTGCAGTGTGTCCAGCGGGCTCATTTGGGCAGGGCTGCCAGCTCCGATGCTCCTGTGGGAATGATGGGCACTGCCACCCTGTGACTGGGCGCTGTAGCTGTGCCCCTGGTTGGACTGGCATCAACTGTAGAAGAGGTAGGTAATAGGTAGTGATCAGGGCAGACCAAAGCCATGCTTTGAAAAGGGGAATCCTTTGTCCTCTGGTCAGAGTCACCTCTTGTGAACTAGGACCCCATTCCCCTGCTGTCTGGGCTCTGTTCCTTACCACCTGTGATCTTGGGAAAGTCACTTAACCTCTATGGGCTTCAACTTTTTCATCTGTGAAAGGAAGCTTTGGGACTAGATAATCTCTAAGTCCTTTCATCTCTAACATTCTGTTCTAAAGCCCTCACAGCTCTTATATCCTGTGTTCTAGGTACCCCCTCCCCACCCCACCCCACCCCTACCTCCCTGCCCAGCCCTGATAGTCTCCATTTTAAATTCTCAGGTCCTTTTTGCCTTTAACAGTTTTAGAATCCTGTGTATCTCAGACATTTTATATTCTAAGGTTCCATTCATTTTTGGCAACCTGTGTTATAAAGTCCTCCAACAATTCTGACCCTATGTTCTAAAGCCCCTCTGCGCTCTGAAGTTCCGTGGTCTAAAGTGCTTTTTAGCTCTGACATTCTCTGTCTCTAACATACCCCCAGCCCTGACATCCCATGTTCCAAGTTCACCCCCAGCCCTGACATCCCATGTTCTAAGTTCCCTCCCGACCCTGACATTCTGTGTTCTAAGCCCTCTCCCAGCTTGATTTTCTGTTTCCTGTGGTCCTGACAAGCTCTGTGTATGCCTTACTCAGATGGGAGGCTTGCCCTGTTACCTTCTTTGTGTCTTCCAGGAACTCTGCTCCTTGGGGGTGTCTTAAGATTGGTTCCTTGGAGTTGGGACAAAGGGGAGCGCCCCATGCCCACCATGGTCCTAGCTTGTTCTCTGAATGCTTTCCCCCATTGTCCCCTCCTCTTGACCCACTTGACTTGGCTCCCCTACACCTCCTCCTACCACCTGGAGAGCATCTCCCCAGGTCCCCTTTGTCACTGGCTGATCTCTGCTTGGAGGCCCCTCAGTGGGTCAGAGTAGAGACTTGAGGCTCTGTTTCAGCTTGTGACGTGGGGCGCTGGGGCCCAGACTGCAGGCATTTCTGCAATTGTAGCTACACCCATGGGAGCTGTGATCCAGTGAGCGGGCAGTGCATCTGTGAGGCTGGCTACACTGGCCTGCGCTGTGACCAGAGTGAGTGCCATCCATGGGGGGAGGGTCCTCTGACCAATGGGGACAGGGTCTCCTGGGTCACATGGTCCACCAGGCACCCTCGTGGGAGCTCCCTTCTGCTGTCCCTGTCTCCCCAGGCCCACTCACTGATGGGGGAGAAGGGGCTCAGAATTTGGGCCAGATCTGCTTCTTTCCAGTGGGCTGAGCAGGGCCCTTCTCCACTGAGCTCATCTAGACCCACGTTTGGCTCTGGGAGAGGGAAACCTGATGGCCTCTATTTCCGTCCCCATCATTACAACAGAAGGCAGTTTGACAAAGTATTATCTCACTAAAAAGGGAGTTCTTATAAGATTAATAGATTTAGAGCTAAAAGGGACCTCTGAAACCGTCTAGTCCAAAGCAACTTGTTTTACAGTGGAGGAAACTGAGGCTGGCGGAGGTTAAGTGACTTGTCCAAGGTCAAGCATCAGGGGCAGGTTTGGAACCCAGATCCCCTGACTGAAGGCAGTATCTTCTTCTGTGCCAGGATCTTTTTGTCTTAAGTCAGAAGACACTGTTAACATGTAACAAGGCTGGTTTTGAGATCTGAAGAGCTGGTTCAGATGCCTGTTCTGCCCATTTGTCTGTGAGACTTTGGGCAAGTCACTAACCTCTTGTGGTGTAAAATGAGGGTGTTGGACTAGGTGACCTGTAAAGTTGCTTGGGCTCTAAATGGATGATCTGCACCCGTTTGGAGCTTAGCTTAGTAACTGGAACAATGTGACCTTGGCTAAAAGTGAACTGAGACATGCCTTCCCTAGGCCATGGAGGGGGTGGCTCCTTTCCCACTGGGACCATGACTCTGACCCCAGGCTCTGAGGTCTGGGTAAGTCCAGACCTACTGAGTTGGCCTGGTGGGAGGCCAGCGAGTTCTCCCTTTGTCTTTGGAAGGCTTTAGTCTTTAAAGAGGCCTTAACCTACCAGGACAGTGGTCAGTGCTCCGCCCACTGGAAAGAGGCCAGCCTGGTCTGATTTCTGCACTTCCCTCTCCAACTTCCATCAGTGAAGGGACAAGGTAGGCCTGGGGAGACAGGCCTTAACCCAGCTGTCTGTGTGTCTCAGAGTGTCCACAGGGCTGGTTTGGGCTGAGCTGCAGCCGGCGATGCCAGTGTGACCATGGAGCAGCCTGTGACCACGTCAGCGGGGCCTGTACCTGTGGGGCCGGCTGGAGGGGAACCTTCTGCGAGCGGGGTGAGTCTGGCAGCACCGCTGCCACCACCCTCCCCTGGGGAGCTGAGAGGCTGGCACTGAGAACAAGGGCACTGAGTACTAGCCCAGCCCCACTGACATCCAGAGCATGCCCAGCTCTGGAAACTGGAGCATGCCAGGGCCAGGGCCCCCTTCCAAGGATAATCCTGAAAAGTCCACAGGGAGAGATCTGGTCTGGCCCCGTCCCTGCACCACAGGAGTCCTGGTGTGCTGGGGAAAGGCCAGAGACAGTCAGGTGAGGGGGAAGCAGGGAGATTCTCTATGAGCCTCTGTCTGTGTAGAGAGCTCCCAATGAAGAAAGTCCCTCCCAATTCAGATGAAGATCTCTATAACTTCTAGTCTTAGTAAAGGCCTAGAGGGCTGAGAGGGATTTGCCCAGGGTCACTGATAATGAAGTAACCCTAACAATGATAATTAAAGGCAGCTGGGTGCCCAGTGGATAGAGCGCCAGCCCTGGAGTCAGGAAGACCTGAGTTCCAATCCTGCCCAGGACACGTCCTAACTGTGTGACCTTGGGCAAGTCACTTGACCCTTTTTGCCTCAGTTTCCTCATCTGTAAAATGATCTGGAGAAGGAAATGGCAAACCAGTCCAGTATCTCTGCTATGAAAGCCCAGGAAGGGTCAGATACAGTTGAAACACCTGAACAACAAATGTTAATAACAGCAAAAATAACAATGGTGATGATGACAGGGCCTAGACCTGTGGTTTCATTGATGCCGCTAGGTGGTGCGGTGTGTAGAACACCAGGTCTGGACTCACAAAGTCCCAAGTTCAAATTCAGCCTTAGACACTTACTAGCTGTGTGACCCTGGCCAAGTCACTCTTTTTTACCTCGATTTGCCTGAGCTTCCTCAGCTGTAAAGTGAGGGGTTGTAATAGCACCTTCCTCCCGGGATAGCTGTGGGGATCAAGAGACATAATGGTTGTAAAGTGTTTAGCCCAGTGCCTGGCGTAGGGTAGTGTAATGGGCATTGTAGAGATGTTAACTAGCCTAAATTATTATTGATACAGAACTTTACCAGTGTAGGACGGGTGACTTCTCTGCAGCTTATGGCCACTTAGAAGCTAAAATGACTTGCCCAGGGTCACACAGCTGGGATGTGTCAGAGGAAGGCCAGGAACTTCTTGGACTCTGGGGAGTCTTCTCTAGAGAAGTAGGCGACGGAAGCCCAGGAAGGGGCAGCTCGATAGTTGAATGCACTCTCCTCCCCAGGCTTTCTCTCATTACAACAGATAATTATAAGAATGCATTTCTCTGATGCTTTAGGGTTTAAAAAGCAATTACCTCCCAATAATCTTGTGAGATAGGTAGCACAAACATCATTGTTCCCATTTTTGAGATGGAGAACCTAAGGCTGAGAGGTTTTTCAGTAGTCGTAGGGCAAGGATGTATCAGAGCCAGGACTTTCTCTTCTGGTCTCTCTCTTCTCCAGGCTTGAAGTTTTTACTCTCATTGTATCACAAAACCTCTTCTCCAGCAGCAAAGTGCTCCACTCTCTGGTGTATAGAGAACCTAACTGAAAGCCAGGAAGAGCTGAGTTCAAATCTCACCTTGGATGCTTCCAGCTGTATAGTTAACTGCTCTGTGTCTCAGACTCTGAACTTGTAAAATAAGGGAGTTGGCCTTGAACGGCCCCTTTCAGCTATCGATCTCGGACCTGGAGATGTTATGATTGAGCCGAGGGGCCACTGGTCTCCCCCAAGCCCTGGGAGTGAGCTCAGGGCACTCACATTTCCCCTTCTTCATGGAAAAGTGTGGATTTAGTCACTGCTTTCCTCTGCCTTCCCCTGCCTGCTCGCCACGCTCCCCCAGTCCCCATGGCTAACACTTACCCTCCCTTGTTCATTTGAACATCTTGATCCTGACTTTCTACACCTGAGTGGCATCAAAGGTCAGTGGGCTTGTTCTTTCCTTCCTGGAAACTAAGGGAGTCTTCCCTCCTGGAGAGAGAGGTAAGGGCTGGAAAAGAGCCAGCAAGCCCTCAGAACAAAGGATCTCAGACATTATTTCATGGAGAATGAAATAATCCCAATGTTGGACCTCCTTACCACATGTATGATGCCCCTGCATCATGGAGGGAGAGAAAGGTGGTCACAAGAGGGATGCATGAGGCTTAAGCGGGTTAGGAATCTTGGAGAAAAATACCCATGCTCTCAGCATCCAGTTTGCCAAAAGCAATGTATTCTTGGGCAGTGGACCATCCCCGTTCCTTTCCTGGCCTGGCCCAGGGCAGAGGAATGGGCCCCCTGCCTCAGCC
The DNA here is from genome assembly GCA_028646575.1 of Pseudocheirus occidentalis. Taxonomy (NCBI): domain Eukaryota; kingdom Metazoa; phylum Chordata; class Mammalia; order Diprotodontia; family Pseudocheiridae; genus Pseudocheirus; species Pseudocheirus occidentalis. The sequence continues at coordinate 24,302,950 of CM053596.1, read as the reverse complement.
TGCCAAAGGGGGAGGGGGAAGTGCTGCCAAGGTGAGGAAGCCATCCAGACTGTAGTTCACAAGTTGGTGCTTTGCTCCCTCAGGGGTTTGGCTGCCGATAACTCACCCTCCTGCCAACCCTGTTGGCATCTGTCTGATGCCCTGAGCTTCCAAGGTAGTGTTCCATGAGCAGATACCTTGAGAGGAGCCAGGGGAAAAGAGATGACTATTCCCCAAGGGGCCTCTGTTAACCCCACTCCCTAGAGGAAGTGCCCGGGCTTCTTCTAGGGCTCCAGAACTCCCTGAAGCCCCTGATCCTTCCCAGTTGCAGGGGGCCCAGGCAGCCCAGGGCTCTGACTATAATGTGCTCGGCTTCAAAGCCTGCAGGACGGGGTCTCCCTGAGCCCAGCCTCTGCTTTTCTCTCCTCTTCCTTTTTTGCTGTTCATGTTGTTTATCAACCTTTCTCCTGTATCACTGAGAGATCATTTCAGTGACTCCTATGGAGTTCTGGACATCAGAAGAGGGGAGGTGTGTCCCTCTAAGCAAACCTACATCCCTACCTTGTCAGGGGGACAGGAGCGAGTGACAAAGCTTTCCAAGGGCTCTGGACAGCAGGTTTTCTGCTCGTATCTCTTGACTCCATGGAAATCAAGCCACTGAGGTTTTCCTAAGAAAAACCCAGCCTGTGGCTTAGTGGGAGAAGGAGAGAGGTCTGGAAGATTGGTCAGTGTGCAGTGGTGAGGGAGTTTGTTTGTCTGGGGAGGCAGGGAGGAAAGGAAGAGGTCAGGGCTTGGCTCAGCTGTGCTATTCTGAGCTGGGCAGAGGCTAATCTTCAAAGACTGTGAAAATTAGATTTAAAGCTAGAGGGGGCCATGCATGCCAAAACCTCAGATTTTGCATGTGAGCAAATTGAGCACAAGAGTGGTAAAATACTGTGCCCAAGTCAGGTTAGATCACAGATGGAGAGATGGAAGGAACTGGTAAAGTCATGTTGGCCAAACCCTTGGTTTTGCAGATGAGGAAACTGAGGCTCAGAAGGGAAAAGGCCCAGCCCGAGGCCTCACAGGGGACTTGTCATAAGTTCTTTCCGCACTCTGTCAAAGTCCCTGTCCCCCCTCCCTCACACCCCCAGCCCATCTAGAGGAAGGCGTGAGGGCAGGATCTCCTCCCTCACTGCCTGGTGACTGTGCCCCGTACAGAATGCCCTGCTGGTTTTTTTGGCCTGGAGTGCCGAGGTGCTTGCCAGTGTGCCAATGGGGCCCCCTGTGATCACGTGAGCGGCAGATGCCACTGTCCCGCCGGCTGGATTGGCCCCAGCTGCAACCAGAGTGAGTTGTGGTCCCGGCTGCCCCCTCGGGCTTAACTTGGGTGATGGGGGAGCCCGTGCATCCCTGACACATTGGGGAGATGAGGGGAGGAGGAGTGGTGGGTAGCAGGGGAGCACCTGGTAGGGGAAGCTGGCCCAGGGCTAAGATACTGTCGAGGAGCGCCAACCAGCTAGATGCTGGAGAGAAACCTGTAATGTTGGGCCTGATCAACTCCACTGGTCTTGGTTTTCCTTTTAGTACATGATGTGGGCCTTGGGAGAATGGAGGCTCCTTGAGAGCAGGGCACTTATGTCCTTTTGTCTCCAATGCCTAGCACCTGGCACCTAGTAGCCTTTAAGAAATGGCTGTTGAATTGTCTTGAGTTGGGCCTGGAAAGAAGGGAGGGAAGGCTGTCAGACAGATGGAAATGGGCTTCTGGGAATGGACCCAGCAAGCACAGACTCTTACAGCTACTTCCCTCCCAGGTCCTGTTTTTCTGCCCCCTCTCCCTCCTCCTCCCACCCCCCACCCCAGTCTCATCCGGTCAGCACCCAGGCCTATTTCTTCCCTTGCAGCCTGCCCAGCTCACACCTATGGGGACAACTGTAGCCTGTCCTGCAGCTGCTTTCATGGGGCCTCCTGCAACCCAGTCAGTGGACAGTGCCTGTGTGCTCCTGGCTGGATGGGGCCCACATGCCAACAAGGTACGTCCTGGGTCCCCAGCCATCCTCCTCATGCCCATGTTCACTGAGGTAGCAGGTCCTAGGGACGCGAGGAGGGGGAGAAGGCGACTGCCCACTTCCTCTATATCTAGGGAGAGTTCTTCCATTCTGATCTTCCCCCCTTCTCTCTTGTTTTCCCACCTGACCTCAGGAGGGGCTGGTGCCAACCCCTACCCAAGGTTCTTTCTGCTTCCCTCCAGCTTGTCCAGCAGGTCTATATGGATCAAACTGTCACCAACATTGCCTTTGCCGGAATGGTGGGACCTGTGACCCCATCTCAGGCCATTGCTTGTGTCCAGAGGGATGGGTTGGTCTGGCCTGTGAGCAAGGTGAGCCTGAAAGAAAAGGGTCAGTGGGAGGTGTGGGGGAGTGTGTGGGGAGGGAATCTGGAGGTGGGTCTGAATGTCCTGAGGGTCAGGAGGTTCTCCCCAAAGCTTCGTAGGTAGTTTCACGGGCATGCCTTGAGTGTGTGTGTGTGTGTGTATCTTACTCGTGTGCATGTATGCAGGTGACAGCCATGGCCTTGAAGTAAGGAGAGTCCTCTATTCAAATCCCAGCTCTGACATGTGCTAGCTTTGTGACCAAGGGCCAGCTTTAGTTTTCCTCATGTGTAAAGCAGGAATAATATTAAATTTTCCCATCCCATGGGGGTCAATGTAGAGAGGGCATTTTATATCCCTTAAAGCACTGTAAAAATGTGACAAATAATTATGGGATTACAGTGGGAATTGGGTTGGCCAGGGGGCTTAAGGTAATGCCCAGTTATTACTGGGAATCAGGTTGACCAGTGGGCTGATGGTGATAGATCCTAGAATCTGGAACAAGCTAGAAGGGGTTCTCAGAGGCCAGTTGTTTCCACCCCATACCCCATTCTATGGGTGGAAAAACAGGCCCAGAGCGATGGAGGTGACACAGGAAGTAAATACCTTCTTGCGCTCTTCCTTCCACTGGCCATCCTGGGAAACTTCAGGAAAGGAAATGGTAGAGAGTGGGGAGGGGCAGAGAGGGAGCGTGGCAGCTGCCTGACTAAGACTCTGAGGTCCCCCAGGAGATCTGAGACATGTAGAATTCAGAGCCAAAGGTCATCCCGCCCAATCTTTCTGTTGTATAGAAGAGAACATTGAGACCTAGGACGTAGAGTGACAACCCAAAATCACACAGGGAGCCAGTGGATGGATTGTGCTTTAAAATCGAGTGCCCTGACTCCAAATCCCTTTCTTTTCCATCTGGAAGGCACTCTGTCATTAGACAGCTTTATTTATGCAGAGAAGGAATCTGCCAATCAAACTTGCCTCTCCCAGGGGCGCCCTGGTCCTTAGGACAGGTAGAGCATTGAAGTTTGCAAAGGGAAAGAGGTTCATATGAGACCAATTCCCAGTTCTGCCCTTGTCCCATGTCACCACACTTTTCTCTGTGTTAGCTTTCAAACAAGTCGGAATGGAAATACAGAGGCCCCGCCATCCTCCTGACAGGAAGGATGGCCAGTCCCTCCTGGGGCTTCTTCCTGGCTAGATACCTCCCTGGGGACTCTGGGGATTTTCTTGTCATTCTTGGCTTCCCTAGAATGCCTCCCTGGGAAGTTTGGGGCTGACTGTCAGCGGAGCTGCGACTGCTTGAACGGGGGACACTGTGACCGGCGTACAGGAGAGTGCACCTGCTGGGCTGGTTGGACTGGAGACAAGTGTCAGAACTGTAAGTGACCGTCACCCAGACACCCACACGGCCATGTCGTCAGATACAGCATCCTAGAAAAGCGTGTGTACACACATGCAATCAGCACACACATGTACAAATGGATGCAGACACGCAGATACACTTTCAGTTTGGTTCAGTAAACAGAAAGAGATGAACATTATGTGCCAAGCACTGGAGATAAAGAAAAAAAGGCAAAAGATAGTCCCTGCCCTCAAGGAGCTTACAATCTAACATACGCAGGCAACAATTATTAAGCACCTACTGCATATCAAGCAGCCCTGTGCTAAGTTTGGAGGATAGAAATACAGTCAGTGAAATAGCCCCTGCTCAAAGGAGCTTGTATTCTAATGGGGGAGACAAGGAGACATGTATATAGAATACATGAAGAGAGGCTGTAAGTCCCAGGTAGTTAGGGAGGGAGGGAGGGCACTCGCACTTAAGGGAATCCAGGAAGGCTTTGTGTCCAAGGTGGTGGTGGAGCTGGCCACCCAGAGAGGAGACATGGCTGGTCTCTAAGTGGGGGGGCGGGGGGAAGGAAGGGATGTATTCCAGGCACAGTGCAAAGGTGTGGAGATGGGAAATGGAGAGCTGTGTGTGAGGAACAGAGGGAGGACCCGTCAGACTAAATCAGAGAGGGCTGGAGGGGGAGCAGTGAGGCTAGAAGGACAGGGGACTCAGGGCATGTAGAACTTCAAAACCAGGCAGGGACCCTCCTTTAATGAATGATTTCCTTATCAATGGATATTTATAAAGTTTTATTCATGTAAGTCTGGAGGCAGAGGAAGCCACGAATAGTTAGAAGAATGCTAGGCAGATGCTGCCTTATCCTGCTCCCTCCTTTTACAGATGAGGAAACTGAGGCCCAGGGGGTCAATGGCTCTGCTCAGGTAGAAGAGGCAACATTAGAGATGGAGTGTGAATTTAGGTTAGCAGTCTTTGTCATTTACTGCACTAGGTGTCCATAAATATTCATGAACGTGTGTGTGTAGTAGTCGCATAAGTTAGGAAAGAAGAAAGGCGGGGGAAGGAAGGAGGAAGGGAAAGAAGGAAGAAAGGAAAGAAGGAGGGAGGGAAGGAAGAAATAAAGAAAAGAAAGAAAAGAAAGAAACAAAGAAAGAAAAATAAGAAAGAAGGGAAGGAAGAAAGAAGGAGGGAGGGAGGGAGGGAAGGAGGGAGGAGTATTTATGAAGGGCCTGTCATGCTCCAGGCATGTGCTAAGCAATCACTGTCTCACTTGATCCTCACAGCAGCCCTGGGGGTAGAAGCTGTTATTATCCCTATATTACAGATGAGGACTTGGGCAAACAGAGGTCAAGTGACTTAGGCAGGGTCATGCAGCTAATAAGTGCCAGAGGCTGGATTTGAACTCAGGCCTTCCTGACTCCAGGCTCAGAGCTCTGTCTGCAGATGAGCACAGGCAGACAGGGGTACAGCTCTGTGCATCCACACGGACTTATCCACACTGCAGCACACCAAGTCATAGAAGCCCAGATATGCACACACTTGAAGGGACACGTGCCGTCATGCCTAACAGACATGCATGCCCAGAAGCAGATTTCCCTTCCATGGTGTTCATCTCCCTTCCGTGTGTGCCCTGCCCCTCAAATATGTGGACAGGCCTAGGCGCAGTCTTAGTCATGGATGCATGAACACATCCCCACTGGAGGCAGGTGTGTCTGCCCCCAGTCTTGTGCACAGAATTACACACACACACACACACACACACACACATACACACACCCCCACCCTCCCACACACACTGCCTGCTCCCCTTCCATTAGTGCAGCCTGGCCAGTGTGGGTGTGCTCAGAGCAAACCTCTCCTGGGACCATGGCCCATCGCTCCCCTTCTTCTGGCATTATTACCCTGGCTCCCCAGTGACTTGGTCCCTGGCCCAGGTCATCGGGCATGCTGAACCTGCCAGCTTCCTGGAGGCCTGGGGCCTTGGCTCTCAGCTGCTTGGCCAGCGTCAGATGTGCTCTGCCCTGTGAGCCCAGGTACAGGAAAACAGCTGAGAGCGCTCCCTCCATCCCAGCTTGGGGTGAGAGAGCATTGCTTAGCACAGCTGACAGGCCAGTCGAGACAACCTCAGGGGAGTGGTCCTCAGTCCAGGGCCAAGCATCCCTCTCCTCTGCCCTGTGGGGGCCTCCCTTCCCTTCTGCTTCCTCTGCTGTCTGAGGCTGGTCAGTCCCAGCCCATGTATGGGAAGGTCCGGCTTCAGGATGGTGAGGCAGACTGGCAGGCCTGGGCGCGTTTGAGTTGTGCAGAGGCTTAGGAAAGGTCAGAATCCAAAGATAGTAGGCATCTAGACTGTTGCCCATGGTGGGGGAAAGGCCCCTGCCCTCCATACACCCTGACTTCTGGGCTCACTTAAAACTTGCCTGGACTTCTTAAAACCTGCCTTCCTGCTGGCCCTGGCCCAGTGACCGTGCCCCAGACAGAAACCTGACCTGCTACCTGGGGGTTTAAGCAAACAAAACCCAGAGAACTTGTTCCTTCTGTCTAGAGAGGGAGGTTTGGATTGACCCGGGAAGCATACGGACCCCCTACCATCTCCAGCAGTGTATCCTCATCCCCCTACTCACCCCCCCTCACCCCTGTCCATCTGCCTTGCTACAGCCTGTCCCGCGGGCACGTTTGGGCTGCGTTGTGCCCAGCAGTGTGACTGTCGGCCTGGTGTGCCAGCCTGCCACCCTGTCACTGGCACCTGCCTCTGTCCCCCAGGCTGGCGGGGCCAGCGATGTGAGAAAGGTGAGAGACAGGAGAAGGGATGCCCTTGGGCCTGGAGAAGCTGAAGGGGCCAAGTGGGGTTTCCTGTGCCTTTATTCCCTGGTCCCTCCTCTTTTTTCTCTCTCCTCCTCTTCCTCCTTCCCCTCCCCTTCCCTTCTCTACCTTCTCCTCTCCCAGTCTCTTGCTCTCTCCTTCTCTCTCTCTTTCCATCTCCTGCTGCCCCCTCCTCTCCTTCCAGATCATGAGCCCTGGAGTAACAAAACTTGAATTCTAGGTTCCCCCTCCTTCACTTATTATGCCCCTTGCTGGGCCTCAGTTTCCTCATCTGTAAAAGGAGAGGGTTGGCCTAGATGGCCTCTGGGAGGCCCATGATCCCTTTCTTCCCTTCCATAGCCTTCTAACATCTCCCAACCACCCCCATTTTCATCCTCTCCCTTTGCCTTTCCTTCTCCCCCCAACTTCAAACCTGCATGGAAGGGAAGAGAAAAGATGGATCTGAAGGGAATGTGCGTTGAGCAGATCCAGCTTTTTGGGCCATCAGCTAGGAACCCCAGTGCCCAAACCCCTTACTGCCCCACCAGGGACGATGGGGGCCCTGTGTCTGATAGCTCTCTCCTGCCCCTAGCCTGGCCCTGGCCCTGGCCCTGCATGGCCCCCTCTCCTAAGGGGCCCTCATAGGTTCCCGTTCTGGTCTCTGCAGCCTGCCTGCCAGGCTGGTTTGGAGAGGCCTGTGCCCAGCGCTGTACCTGTGCCCCTGGCGTTGCCTGTAACCATATCACGGGAGAGTGCGGCTGTCCCCTCGGCTTCACTGGCCTCGGCTGTGAGCAAGGTAAGCACCGGGGCAGGGTGGGCAGGTGAGAGACTTCCAGATCTATCCCCTCATTTTACAGACACAAAACAGGTAAGTGACTTGTCCAAAGTCACACACACACAAGTGGATGCCTCACTTGACATCTTCAAGCCCAGTGCCTTCTCTGCTATACCGTAGTGCCTCTTGATGCAGAAGACATTTTAAGCCATCTGCAAACACCCAGTTTTCCATTTGCAAGTTTCTCTACTTGGTTCTAGGGAGATAAAAAGATGGATAAGAAAGAACAGTCCCCGCTTTCAAGGAACTTAAATTCTTTTTCATTTGCCACATTTTTTATCTCACTTGTTGACTTAGTCATGTCTGACTCTTCGTGCCTCCATGAATTGTAGAGCACCAGGCCTTTCCATCTTCTGCGCCTTCCAGGCTTCCATGATGCCGCCTCTCTGTCTCCTCCTCCTTCTTCGCCTTCTTTTGCCTTCAACGTTCCCCAATATCAGTCTCCCTTAGACTCTTGTAACAGCCTCCGCCATGTCCCCCTGTCTCTGGCTGGTCCTTTCCCTAATCCATCCTCCATAGAAATAACTCAGTTTCCCCTCCTGATTAATCACTTTCTGTTAAGTTCACCTACCAATTAAATTAGAAATTTTAATAAATACTTATTTATATATTATATATAATAAATGCTAAATAATTAAATAATAAAAATGTTAAAATACCAGTTAAATTAAATAATTTAATAAATAATTGTTAATATATAATTATTTATATATTATATTATATATGATAAATGACAAATAATTAAATAATAGAAATAAATTTAAAAATACCAGTTAAATTAAATAAGCAACCCCCTCTTCCAACAGAAGATGCCAAAAGCCTTCAATAGTCTATTCCAGTCCCTTCTTTCTTGTCCAACTCTCACATATTCAATAGAGATTAGGAAATCAACCTATGATTTGATTAATAAAGGGCACTCCCAGAAAAGCAAACTCCCCCTATCAATGCAGATCTGAGATTTCTTTGAAAAATATAATCTTGAGCACTGGCCTTGGAGTCAGGAGGACCTGAGTTCAAATCCAGTCTCAGACATTTGACACTAGCTGTGTGACCTTGGACAAGTCACTTAACCCCAGTTGCCTTGCTTTCCCCTTTCCAAAAAAGAAATACAGTCTTGGGGAGTTGTCTAGACCACTGAGAGGTAAGGTGACTTGTTCACACAGTCTAGATGGGTCTAAGGCAGGACTTGAACCCAGATTCTCCTCTTTGCTGCACCATGACTGCCTCCCTATTCAGTATTCAAGGCCAGCTAGATTCTGTCTCCTATCCTCATGGACCCTCTTACCTCTGTGTCTTTGTTCAGATTATCCTCTGTATTTAAAAATAATACCAAATAATATACCCATAATACAGGTTTCTGTTTCAGTCTCTGAGGCAGCCTTCCTGCCATGCTGGTTTGGATACCAAATATAAAAAAATCATGCCAAAAATTCCAACAGCAATAACTAAGATGGTGGTGATGTGATAATGATATATAGCATCTCTCTATCTCTGTATCTACCTATCTATCTACCTGTCTATCATCTATCTATCTATCTATCTATCTATCTATCTACCCACCCATCCATCCATCCATCCATCCATCCATCCATCCATCCATCCATCTATCTATCTATCTATCTATCTATCTATCTATCTATCTATCTATCTATCTATCTATCATCTATCTATCTATCAAGTGTGCTAGACTCTGCGCTAAGCACTTTACATCTGAGGAGACTGAGTCAGCCAGGTGACTTACGCAGGGTTACATGGCTAGTAAGCACCTGTGTCTAGAGGAGACTTTCCCTTCTGTGATTCTGTTGAAGGCCCTCCCTTCAAGGACAGCTCTGAAGCTACCTCCTGCAGGAAGCCTCTCTTCTCCCTCCCAGCTGACATTGACCACGCCCTCATCTTATTTCCCACCCCCCCCAGGACCTTCTTCTAGATTTTTCCCTCCCTCTCATCGTGTCCTGCCCTGTATTATTTTCACCCCTAGCCAGTAGATGGTAGGTTCCTTGTGGGCAGATCCTGTGGTTTGTCATTTTTGTATCCCAGGAGCTTACCTGACCCAATGCTTTACATCCAGCAAGGGCAACCATTTGTTGATCTGAAGTGAAACTATGAACGAAAATGAACCAAAAAATCATTTATTTAGTGCTTATCAAATGACACACAATTGAGTTCAATTTGCTGAGTAGGATTAGGGAGGCTTGGCATGTCTCATAGGGTTTTCTCTCACCAGCCTGTGGGCCTGGGACCTTTGGTGTGAACTGTGGCCAGGTGTGTAAATGCTCTGCTGAAAACCAGGACTGCCACCCAGTGACAGGGGAGTGTGTATGTGCTGCTGGCTTCTTTGGTACCGGCTGCCAACTCCGTGAGTATCACCCTCTGGGGCCTGGGCACCTTCTTGGCACCAGCACCTTTGCCCTTGCCTCACATGTATCCTTCTTCCCCTTTGCGTCTCTGCACAGTGAAGGACTCAGGGATTTGGGAAACTGGATGCCCCAATAGGGCTAATCCCCAGGACAGTCTGGAGAGTGAGGCTGGGCATATGTTCCCCACTGACTGCCTCTTCCCCTCTCTTCTCTGCAGGGTGCCCCCCTGGGCGCTATGGCCCCAGCTGTGAGCGCCTGTGTGCGTGTCAGAATGGGGGCTCCTGTGATGCCAGCACAGGCACCTGCCGCTGTCCTCCTGGCTATGTTGGTGCTGACTGTGGCTTGGGTAAGTCAGAGAGCCCAGACTGGGCACTGGGGACTAGGGATACAACAAGACAAGCCTGTGTCTGTCTTCTACTGGGATTGGGGAGGGAAGAGGAGTGAGCCAACTGTGGGGGGAGCAGAGCTAGTCCCTCACAAGGATGAAATGTGCTCCCTGGATATGGGTAGGGGAAGGACGGAAACATAGACTCTGATTTTTGTAAGATCCTGTGACTTAGAGCCTGAGGAAATCACAAATTTAGACCTGGAATGAAGAAGCTCTCAAGAGTCTGTCCTGTACTACCCCCTTCATTTGACAGGTGAGGAAACTGAGAACCAAGAAAATGGAGCAACAACCTAGGGGCAGCTTGATGGTGCCATCAGGTACAGAGCACCGAGCCAGGAGTCAAGAAGACCTAAGTTCCAATCTAGCTTCAGATACATGCTAGCTATATGACCCTGGGCAAGTCATTTGACCTTGACTTAGCCTAGTGTTATCTGTAAAATGGGTATAACCTCCCAGGTTTGTTGTAAGGATCAAATGAGCTAATATTTGTAAAGTGATTTGCACAGTGCCTGGCACTCTTAATAAATGCTTGTTTCCTTCCTTCCTTCCTTCCTTCCTTCCT
>CM053596.1:24272759-24292241 GCA_028646575.1 Pseudocheirus occidentalis | reverse complement strand
CTTGAGATGACACTGAGTAGCAGAGCTGAGGTTGCCGCTTGGTCCTTTGACTTCGGGTCCAGCCCTCTCTTCACTCTCCTCCACTGCCCAGATGTTGGAAGGGGCCTCAGGGGACATCTACTCCAATCCATTCCCTGAAGCCAATAATAACAGCTAGAACTTATAACATTTAGAACAGATAGCTATAAAACGATAGGATTTATAGTTCTTATCTCATCTGATCCTCTCAACAGCGCTGTGAGGTAGGTGCTCCTATTATCTTCAGTTTACAGATGGGGAAACTGAGGCAGAAAGAGGCACAATGACTTACCCAAGATCACACAACTAGGACTTGTATGAGGCTGGATTTGAACTCAGGTCTTCAGGATCCACTGCAACCACAGAAAGCAGTCTGGCCCAGCAGAGTAGGATTCTAGTCTTGGAGTCAGAGGATGTGGGTCTGAATCCCAGCTTCCTCTGTGACCGTGGTGCCCTCTGCCCTCTGCTCTGTAGAGGCCTACGCTGTAAAACTAGGGAGTCAGACACCATGACTTCCAGGGTCTCTTCCAGCTTGAAATCTCTGCTGCCGTGACCTAATTAGCAAAGCAGCCAAGATTTTCCAGAAAAAAAACAAAATGTATTGACAGTGTCAAAAATACCGGTGCTTCAGGCACTGCTTCAGAGGCCAGGAAATACACGGCATGAGATGAACTATTTCTCATTGTTTTCTTGGCTTTTAAAAGAGAAAGAGAAATCCTTATTTTCAGTAGTTTGCTATTAAAAGAGAAAGAAAGTAGTGGGTATGGTTTCAGCTCTGACCCTGAAATGAGCCAAAAGGGACAGATTTATGTCACCCTAGGTGTGTGGATTTGGAGCAGGAAATGAGAAGAAGTGAGTGGAGAAGGGGTTTGTGTCTCAAAACACCCCTCCACAGCCCTGTTTGTTAATAATAAGGCTACTTAGAATCATAGAAACTGAACCTGAGCCTTTGAGATCAACCCCATCATTTTACAGATGAGGAAACTGAGCCCCCCAGAGGTTTAAATGACTCTCTGAGCTAATAAATATCCCAGGTAGGATTTGAACTCAAATCCTTGGGCTCCCAAGCCAGGCCTCTTTCCTGTCTCCCACACTGCCTCTCCCTTTTATAATAGTTAGGGATTCTACCCTTTTGGGGGTGTACAGATGTACTGAATTTGGAGTCCTCAGGGCTGGTAATGGCAGCTGTGGCTGGCTATGCATCTCTTGGGACCTTTCCACGGCTCTGTGGCAAACGCTTTGCAGATACCTTCAGCCCCAAGATGAAGGGTTAAGGACCAAGAATGGGGGGAGGGGGTTGGGTGCTGGTGACTTTGGAGGACTCAGAGCCTGAGGCCTGGCCCAGGATGGTGTCTGATAAAGCATCGTGCCCTCGAGGATGTTTCTAGGAACTGGATCAATCACCAAGCATATAACAAGTCCCTCCTGTGTGCCAGACACTGTGCTAAGCTCTAGGGATACAAGGGGAAAAAATGAAAGTTTTGCCTGCAGGAAACTTTTAGTCTCTTGAAAGAAATAATATGGATGCAAATTAGTGAGGTCAAATAAGAGGGTCCCCTCCCCCTTGGAGGGCTCTAAGCAGAAGCCAGGTGGTCACTTGTCAGACACACTATCACGGAAATTCTTTTTGCGAGTGAGTTGGGCCAGACGGCCTCTGAGTTCCCTCCTGCTCTTAAAAATCACTGATTCTGTGAAGCAAATAGAAAATACCTACAAAGGACTTTGGGGAAGGATTTGCCAGTAGCTAGGAGAAATGAGGAAAAATGTCTAGGAAGGTTAGGGTTCGAGATGGCTTCCCAGAGGAGGCGGTAACCAGGCTGGGCCTCATTTCACTGGGCAGAGATAAGGAGGAATGTGTCCTTGGTCCAAGGCGGGAAAGGGAGAGCAGGGAACAGCTGGAGTCCTGTTTATCTAGAATGCAGAGAGAGTGCATGGAGGGGACACACTCCACTGGATGTCCCTCTCCTTTAGGGGACACCTGGGTCATTAATGGAACCTGGCCAGCCTGGCTCAGGGCCTCCGTGCAGTCCCCCTTCCCTGGGGCAGAGACCTGGAAGAAGCTGGGAACATTCCTTCACAGCAGCCCAGGACCCTTCCTAACCCCCCAGGGCACAGGAGCCTTTGAAGGGTCCAACCAGGAGGCCCTTGGCTGCCCCGGCAGAATGTTTTCTGTCCAAGTCCAAGGGCTGGAGAGAAGGGGGAGCAGTGACGGCAGAGGTAGGGGTAGGGATGGGGTGGGTCACCCAAGCCAAGAATATATCTACAGAAGGGATTTTCTTCTGAGTCATGTGGGGACTATTCCTCTGATCAGTGCAGTAACCAAGTCTGCCTGGGCTGAGCCCTCAAGGAGAATTTGGATCACTTTGCAAAGGAAGCTAAGGCTGGTGGGGGCAAAGGCCTGGGGTGGGCTAGGAGCCGGGGGGGGGGGGGGGCGGAGGGGAGCTGCTTCCCCTGGGAGAACTTTCCTGGAGATAGGGGGAGCTCTGGGTACAGCAAGGACAAACCTTTCCTCTAGGCCTCCTCCCTCAACTCCATTTTCCTACGGACATTATTTCCTGATTAGTCAGTGGTCTGGCCTGAGGTTTAGAATGTAAAACCAATGCTAGAAAGGCCCTCAGGGGCCATCTAGGCCAACCCCTCAGTTTATGAGGCTCAAGGAGGTCCCATGATCCATACAAGGTCATGAGATCATAGCTTAGAGGTCAAAAGGGACCTTGGGTACCATCCAATCATCATTTTACAGATGAGGAAATAGAGGCTCAGACCCACTGCAGTATCACAGAGTGTAGCCCTGCCCACTTGGGCACCAAAGTGGGGGCTATTCTGAAGGTCACACAGAAGAAACAGCCCCCCAACGGAGGAATTGGGCAATGGAGCTGTCCCTTGCCCAACCCCAACCTGACAACACTACCTCGATTTGGTTTATGGAATTTAAAATATCCAAGGACAGAACAGGGGGCCTGACTCAGTGGACACCAGGGTGGTCTTGGTGGTTTAGGGGGTCCAGGTGACAGTGTGGTCCTTAACTTGCTTCTTGTTCTACAGTCTGCCCAGATGGGAGATATGGCATAGACTGTGCCCATGTGTGCGCCTGTGGTGAGGGAGCGACTTGTGACCCTGTGCAAGGCACCTGTATCTGCCCAGCTGGGAGAACTGGTCCCCACTGTGAACAAGGTATGGAGTAGCCACAAGGGGGATTCACCCTTCAACCTCTGTCTTCATCATCATGGCCTTGACATCTTTTGACTTACTTGACAAATTCCTCTTATCTTTTAAGAATATAATATGTAGCACATGGTGATTGCCTTAGACATTGACTCCCAGAAAACTGATCACCTCAGGTATGTAATGGCTCCCATCAGAGCCATAGCTTGTAAGCCCCCATCAATGTGTTGCCTTGTTTCGTCCATCGGAAAGAAGCGCATTGGTTCAATTCAAATCAGAGCACATTTAGTAAGCACCTACTAGATGTCAGGTGATACAAAGACCTCAGAAACAGCCCCAGCCCTCAGGGAACTTAGAAAATTAAATGAGAAGAAAAGATTCTCCTTCACAGCCATGAGGGATACATTCAGTGGGAGGTTACGGCACCACCAGATGTGTATGTGTATGTGTGTGTGTGCGGGGGGGAGGTGGGGTCCATACATTCAGAGAATCAATCACCACGTCTTTAAGTTCCTACTGTGTACCAAGCCCAAATCCTCTGGGACCACACAAGAATAAGCACACATAGAGTGAGCACATGTGTGTCAAGCCCCTGATGCATAGAACTGCTCCTATCCTTTGGGACGCCATCATACTTTTCTCTGCTGGCATGTCCTTTCTGCTCAGTGTTAGAGCCCCCCTTCTGAGCTCCTCTGCTCTCCAGCTGGGTGTCATGTCCACCCCTCCAGCCTTCTCCAACAGGGCTGTTTCCTGAGTTTCTAGATAGTCAACAAAAGTAGAGGCCCTCAAATTAGGGTAGGGTCTACCCTTTTGATGGCCCGTCTCCTACTCTCACTAAATATCCTTGGCCCCAGCCAGCTCTCTGACTTAGGGTCGGATCCTTTTTTAACTTCTGTTAAACCTCCAGTTCTTGCTCTGCCTCTCTTTGTCCCTTCCAACCATTTCTGGAATTCTGTCATGCAAAATCACAAAGGAGACATGAGAGATTTGAGCTGGGAGTCTCTTCTGAGCCACTTCCGTTTCCATATCTGTCCTTTTATACTTTATAATAAGGAGTGAAAAAGGAAGCTTAAGAAAAGTTAACTAAAACTAAACAACTCATCAACAGAGTCTGATCATATATGCCGCATACTGCCCCCATAGGCTCCCACTTCTCATGAAGGGAGGCAGGTACATTTGTTTATTTCTTTTTTCCTGGACAAGCTTAGTCATTATAATTACATAACATTTAGTTTCTTTTTGTGCTGTTCTACCATTTACATTGTAGTCAGGTGTACATCATTTCTCTAGTTTTTCTTATTCCATTTTGCATCAATTCCATTGTCTTGTGCTTTTCTGAATTTTTAAAATTCATTTTTTAAACAATACAATAATATTTCAGTATGTTCATGGTGTTCAGTCATTCAGTCTTTGTGACACTATGGACCATAGTACCCCAATGCTGTTCATGGAGTTTTCTTGTGAAGATACTAGAGTGGTTTGCCATTTCCTTTTCTAGTGGATTAAGGCAAACAGGGTGAAGTGACTTGCCCAGGGTCACACAGCTAGTAAGTGTCTGAGGCCAGATTTGAACTCAACTCCTGACTCTAGGCCCACTGAGCCAACCGGCTGCCTCTGTTTAGCAATCCTCTAATCAACAGGATCAATTTTGTTTCAAATTTTTTCTACTATAAGATTTATTGCTATGATATATTTTGGTTAGTATCACAAGACTTTTCTGTATTTTAATTCCTTGGGGTATATGCCTAGCAGCTGAGTCTCTGGGTCCAAAGGCATGGCCATTTTAGTCATTCTCTTAGCATTCCCAAATTCTTTTCCAGAATGTTTGGATCAATTGATACTTCTTCCAATAAAGCATTAGGTTCTCTCTCATTCCATAGCCCCTCCACCACTGATGATTCCCATTTTTTGTCATCTCAGCCAGTTTTCTCGGGGTAGGTTTGTTGTTTTGACTTGGATTTCTTTGATTATTAGTGATTTGAAACAGATCTTCCTAACATTCTTAATAATTTGTAATGATTTTGCTTCCTTAACTTTTGTACGATTTTATCATTACACTCACATCTAGAATAAAAGATGGAAAACCTTTTTTTCAAAAAGTTACCCAAATCCTAGGTAAGAAAGGGAGGATCGTGACCTTGGGCAAGTCACTTAACCCCAATTGCCTCGCCTTCCCCCCTCAAAAAAAAGAAAGGGGGGATTGATATTCTTCCTGTTTTATAGAGGAAGAAAATGAGTCCCAGACTGACATTACTTGACCAAGGGCAAACAGTGGCAGGGCTGGCCTGGGTCTTCTCTCCACATGTTCTCCGTGATAATGAGGCTAGTCCTGCTTCAATCTGATTCTGTAATTAAATCCCTCCTAGGATGCTGGAGACCTTCTCAGCAGAACTAATAAACACATGGGGACAGTTACTAGAATATCGTGCCTCTGGCACTCCCCTCCCTTTAACGCTCCCATGCCTCAAATAGATTTCCAAATCCTTCTGCAGCGGTTTCAGCACACACCCAGCTGGTGTGGAATGGTGATGATAACCGTTCTTCACATGTGTGTCCCATGTTAGAGGCCCCACGTGCTTTCCCACCCAGTAGCTCAATGAATCCTCCCGTTGTGCAGGATTTACCGTCCCCAGACACAGATCCTCCACCACCCTCACCCCAGCTGAGCTCTAGCTTTTACTGAAACAGAAGGAAGCCACAAATAAAGCCACAAAGGCTTTATGAATTTTATTTATGAATTTTGGCAGAGCATGAAGGAGCAGGGTCATATCCAGCTGTGGGGATGGATGTGCTGGCTTAGGGACAGATGGGTTGGGATCAAGGTCCCCACTCTCCTGGCTGGTTTGACTGGAGAAATATCCTGTGTTTTGAGGATGAGGTAGGACAAAGGGCACAGATATCTTTGAAAGCCGTAAATATTATAAAAATTGTATTTTGTCAAAGACTTTTGATTTTGTTGGTGGGGGAACTCCCACCAGTGCAATAGATGAGTTTTAGGGAGTTCTGAAGCTCTCAGAAGTTATTGCCTGGGGTATGTCTGAGGCAGAATTTGAAGCTGGATCTTCCTGACTTGACTCCAAGGTCAGTTCTCCATTCACCCACTATGCTGCCTTGCCCTTCAGCCACTTAGGACCTGAACAGGACTTCTTGGGGTCATTTCTGGGGAATAGGAGGTAAGGTCTGTATCTGTGATTTTAGGGGCATATTGAACTCCCAGTGTGGTGCAAATTAGCGACTTCTCTGTAAATTAGGATTAAAGATCGTCATGAATCTGGAGCCGGTGGGCACTTCTAACCCATACCCCTCATTTTATAGGTGGGGCACCTGAGGACCAATAAAGCCAAGTGACTTGCTAAGATCAAGAAAGCATTGGAAGCTTCCCCGACCCCTCTTAATTCCAGTGCCTTCCCTCTGTTAATTTCTTCCTGTTTTTCCCATATATAGCCAGTTTGTCTATGTTGCTTTGCATATTGTCTCCCCTGTTAGTAAGGTCCTTGAGGGCAGGGATTGTCCTTTGCTCCTTTTGGTGTCTCCAGCGCTTAGCACGATGCCTGGAGCAGAGTAGGTACTTATTTTTTTTTTTTTTGTGCTTTTTGGAGGGCAGTTGGGGTTAAGTGACTTGCCCAAGGTCACACGGCTAGTTTTTTTTTGTGTGTGTTAAGTGTCTGAGGCCGGATTTGAACTCAGGTACTCCTGATTCCAGGGCTGGTGCTCTATTCACTGCACCACCTAGCCTCCCCCAGAGTAGGTACTTAATAAATGTTGATTGAGTTGAATCTGAACCCAGGTTGTCTGAACCCAGAGTTAGTGCTTTTTCTACCTCTAGTCTTAGAGATGTGTCTGGGGTCACATAACTAATGCATGGCAGTTTATATCAGTATATCTGCCCGGTGTATCAGAGGCAGGATTTGAACCCTGGTTTTCTTACCTCCATCCCCTGGCCCATGCTCTATCCCACCTCCAGCAATGGCCTTATTGTAGCATTTGAAGATGACACAATAGCATCTCTGTAGGAACTCTCCTCCAACATAGAATGCAGCCCTTCCTTCCTTAGTGTCTTGAGTTCCAGGGGTCAACCTTCTTGGGATGACTTGTCCTGGCTGCTCCTTGGATGATAGATCCTTTGGTCCATTACCAAGCCCATACATGATCTTGAGTGGCCTAGGAGCACCAACCTTCACTGGCAAGAAGTTTTATTGAGGGCCTCCTTCCCTCTTCCTATGTCTCTCTTGGCTCCATGCATTGACACACATGAGCAGACACACATGTCCTTCTGCCTGGCTCAACAAACCCCACTTTTGTTCACTGATCACCCCTTATAAAGACCCTGGACTTTATGTTAAGACTGGGAACTTTTGGGTTTGCCTCATCACTGATGGACTTGAGGTTCCCCCTTAGGCTGCCCCAGGGATCGATTCGGCTTGGGCTGTGAGCTGGTGTGTCCCTGTCAGAATGGAGGCCTCTGTCATCCCACCAATGGCTCCTGCTCCTGTGGCCTGGGATGGATGGGAAAGCACTGTGAGCTAGGTGAGTGTCCTTCCTTCCCTCCAACAGTATTCCCTCCAGCCTCAGTCTCCTCTTTTGTGAAACGGGCTCCCAGGGTTGTTGGTAAGGATCAAAGGAGATTTCTGTATGTGTGCTTATATACATACATTGTATATGTGTAAATACTTACAAACATATATTTATAAAGGCATGTCCATGCAATACTTATGCACATGTACTCACACATGCATTTATATGTACATGTGGTATGTGGCTGCCTTCTTTGACCAACCCACTGTCACTGGAGACTCAGTCTTCCCCTGTCCACCCTGGCTTGCGTAGGAATGTTTTCTCCTTCTCTCTCCAGCCTGCCCACCTGGGAAGTACGGTGCGGGCTGCCACCTGGAATGTGCCTGTCTCAACAACGGGACATGTGATCGAGTGACTGGTGCCTGTCAGTGTCTCCCTGGCCATTTTGGCCAGGCCTGTGAACACAGTGAGTTCTGTAGGGGACCATTTGGGACTCCTCTCAGGATCTGGGACACTACATTTTAGGAAGAATTTTGATCAGCTAGATTGTTTTCCAAGGAGGCCAGCTGGGGGACTAGAAGCTTCCATACAAGGGTTAGTTCAAGGAACCGGGGAAAAGATTTTGAGAATCTATAATATGTACCTCCAGGTGGAGGCTGGAGGGAGGGAGGGAGACTGAGCTTGGTTCTGTGGTGATCAGGGCACCTCCCCATTCCCTCTGCTCCCTGGTAGAACAAGGACTCTGATTTGTTTCTGAGTTCTCCCCAGCCTGCCAGTGGACAGTGAGCACATGCCCTGGTAGTGGCTGGATGTTGTATAACAGGGTAGGCAGATGCAACCTGGCCCATGGGGGATCTAAGTGCCCCCTCTCCTCTCTTGAATCACTTGAAAGCCAAGGTTGGGGGCCTGCTTGTTGGGGATGTTGTGGAGGGCACATTTGTTTGGGTATGGATCAGACCAGAGGGCTGCTGAATGAGGTCCCTGCCCTCTGAGAGTCTGTCTGTTAGGGTCTTGGCCTCACTTTCACCACACACTGTCATCACTACTAAGCTAGGAAGGTTAGTCAGAGATCCTCTCCAAGGATGCCCAGAGTGAGGTCAAGAACAGTAGGCCTAGGATTTGGGGGTTGCTTTCCATGAAACTAGCAACGTCAGAAACCCTTGTGTCTCCACTGAAATCCTCCATGTAGTTAAGTGTGGACCACTTTAGATGTGCCAGCCCATACTACTGGTCTTCACCAAGCAAGCCTGGTCTGGGAGGGCTTTGCTAGAGCAGAGTCTGGTTGGGGGCTCTCCTGGCCCCAAGATGGCAGGAGAGGATTCTGCCCATGTGGCTGTTTTAACTGCTTTGGGCCCTTCTGGGGTGGCCTCTTCCCTCAGCATGTCCCCCTGGCTTCCATGGGGTTGGCTGTCAGGAGGTTTGTGACTGTCACCAAGGAGCCCCGTGCCACCCGCTCACCGGCCAATGTCTGTGCCCTGCCGGCTTCCAGGGTCAGTTCTGTGAGAAAGGTAAGTGCCTCTCCTGAGGGTTGGCCTTCTGCATTCTAGGCCCCAGATGCCATAAGGGGTGCCCGGCAGCCTCGTTCTGCTGGCTCTCCCCTAGGTCCATTTAACATAGGTTCCATTGGTAATCCTAAACCTCTTGAAGTCAATCAACCAACCCACAAGCATTCATTGTGTGTTTACTGTATGCCAGACACTCTGCTGGGCACCATGGATGAAAAGACAACAAAGAAAGAGCTCTTTAAGGTGCCAGATCACAGGCCTTGAGTCAGGGAGACCCAAGTTCAAATTCAGCCTCAAGATACAAGTTGTGTGACCCTGGATGAGTCACCTAACCTGTTTGCTTCAGTTTCTGCATCTTTAAAATGGGGATAGTAATAACCTTTCCCAAGGCTGTTGTGAGGTAGTTATTTGTAAAGAGCTTTCCCTAGTCCTTGGCATTTAGAAGGTGCTCTATGAGTGTCAACTGCTCTTATTAGAGTTGTTCTTATTGCCACTGGAACAGAGAAGACAAGTGACTTGCCTAGGGCCACACAGCCTGTGTTTGTCAGAGGCTGGTCCTGAACCCAGGTCCTCCTCATGGCTAGGCCAACACTCTATCCACTGCACCATGCAGCCTCTTACTTGGTACAGAATAAATGAATAAATTGTTATCATCAATAAATACTTCTTGGGTTGAAGTAAATCCTTCTCCCTGAGGGCTTCCAAAACACTTTAGAGCTGATATTGCTGTGCTGGAAGGTAACCTCCTTGACAGGGGCAGGGGCTGGGTTATTTTTGTGTTCTCTGTGCCTAGCATGGGGCCTGGCATCTGGTAAGTGCTTCATAAAAGCTCCTTAGATTGAATTGAATGGGATACTTTGGTTGTCACTGCCTGTATGACCTTGCCTTTCCTGCTAAAACAGCAGAGAAGATTGTGGAAATGTGCCCAGGCCCACAAGGACTACCTGCCCACCTAGCACCACATGCATTGTGGCGGCAGTTGGGCCTTCTTTCCAATGGGGGATTTATTGGACCTTGTCCTTCGGTGATGGGGGAGGGTGCCTGAGCCTTTGACAGGGAGGCTGCCTGGGCCAACCCCTCAACCCTCTGCTTCTCCTCCCCCTGGCAGGATGTGAGCCAGGGATGTTTGGAGCTGGCTGCCGCCAGGCTTGTGACTGTGAGGGGGATGTGCCATGTGACCCAGCCACAGGCCAGTGTCTCTGCCCGCCAGGGAGGATGGGAGCCAAGTGTGACCTGGGTGAGTACAGGGGTGGGGGGACAGACACAGGGAGAGAATGCCATCCATCCCACAGCGTGGGGGTGTTGAGGGGTGCAAGGGCTGCTTTAACCACAGACTCTCAGATCTGGGTTAACTGGCCTACATAGATATCTTTATTATTCCTCAAATTCCCAAGTACTGATCCCTTTTCACACCTCCTCTCCCCTGGTTTTCTCCTTACTGCCCACACTGTCCTCCTGAGGAGGTCAGCCCCATTTTAAGGACATGAAACTGGAAGCATAGCCCAAAGTCACATGGTCAGTGGGAGAAGTAGGGTTAGAACCCCATCTCTTGACCCTCTTCCCCATTTTTTCTAATAGACCCAGAAACAGGCTTTTATACCGGATCCCTTTAGTCTCTCCTAGGGCTTTTAGGCTCAAGCAGCTCTTTGTGGTTGGGTCCCCTGTTTTTTCACTCACAAAACCCTTCAGAATTCCCAGGTATGCAGGCCCATAACTAGGACAGGGTCACCAAGCCTTTGTCCCAGGGTGCCAAATTTAGAAGGCACAAAATTAAGGCTTGTATTCCTTTAGCAATGGTGAAATGATAGAGCTTAGCACCCAGTTGGTAAAAGGACAGAAACACTTGTCTGAATCTGTGGTCATCCTTCAAACATGACAGATTACATGCCTGCCCATCATGTGCCATTCTTGTCCAGGACCTTCCAAAATGTCACCACAAGGGAGTTCATCCAATGTACTGTTTGCTTTGCCTTGATTTCCCTTCACAGTGAAGGGATAACAGTGACCGCGGAGATTATCCATTGGTCATCCTTTACTTTCATCACGTGACTGACTCATCTTTTTTTAAAAGAAAATCTTATAGATAACTTTTATTTTTATATCACTTACCTCTTCCATGATATCTTTGTCCTCACCCAAGCCCAGAAAGCAATCCCTTAAAATAATTTTTTTAAAAGAAAAAAGTTCAGTGAACATATCCCCCTGTTGATAAAGCCCGACATCATATGCAGGATCCTGGTCTTGTGGCTCGTACCTCTGGCAAGAAACAAGAGAAGAGCCTCCCGTTACTTCTTCCGAGCCATTTTGATTTCATAGCATTCAATTTCAGTGGTTTCATGGCTTCTCCTGTTTCTGTTGTCATTGTTTCCTGGTTTTGCTTACTTCTCTTTGCATCAGTTCATACAAGCCGTCCCAGGCTTCTTTGTATCCAAGCTGGTCGCTTCTTACAACACCGCGATATTCCATTCAGCTCCTGCAGCTCCTTCCCAGTCAATGAATGCCTCCCTTGTTTCCAGTCCTTTGGTACCACAGAAAGTGATTGATCATCAATTGATCATCATTTTTCAATTGCCTGTTTCTTTAGCATCATCCTTTGCCCTCCTTCTCTTCTGTGGTCCTTCCTTGGCAGCCTGTGTGTGCCCACTATGCACCTCTCCTTTTGGTGCAAAAATTCCTAGACCTAAAACAGACCATGGACGGGGACAGAAAATGAGCTCTAAAGCCCCAGGGTCTGAGTACCTTCTGTGCTTGCCTCCCCAGAGTGCAGGGGAAATCGCTTCGGCCCCGGCTGCAGCCTGAGCTGTGGCTGTGAGGGGAGTTCTCACTGTAATGCCCTCAACGGTCAGTGTGTCTGCATGGGAGGCTACATGGGGCCCACATGTCGAGAAGGTGAGTCTGTTTCTTCTTAGCCTGGTCACAAACAGGTGTCTTCTCTGCTTTGTTTCCAGGCTCTTTGTCCTTCCAGGGATCGGAGGGTTAAATATCTGGAGCTGGAAGGGACCTCAAGGGTCGTCTGGTCTGACTCCCTCATTTTACAGATAAGGAAATTGAGGTCCCAGAGATGAAGAGCCTCCCCAAGGGAGAGGCAGGGGGAGCCGGCTCTGGGATTCAGACTGGAACCCTCTAGATAGAGCAGGTTCTTAGAACTCAGAGTTCATTTCTCAGCTAGCCCAGCATTTGGCACAAAGTCAGTGTTTAATAAAGGCTGACGAAGCAAGGGATGGATGATCAGCGTAGAATGCTCCCTTTTTAAGCATCATTTAACCAAGGCCCAGAGAGGGAAGAGACTTACCTGCAGTCACACAGCAGGGTGGTGGCAGAGCCTAGAATCTGAGTGTCTCAGTGCCCAGCCCGGCTGGTGGCTGCTTAAATTCTGTGCAGGGCTCTTCTCACAACAACCCTGTGTGATGAGGAGCTCCATGCTGGATTTGGCACCTAAGGACCTGAGTTAAAATCCCATCTCTGCCACCCTTTGTGTCCTGGGCCAAAATCATAGCCTTAGTTATCTCATCTTTGAAATGGACTGGATAATCTCTAATTCTCTTCTGGCTCTGTCTTTAATCCTAAATATTAGTGATGTTTTGACAAATGAGGGAACTGAGGCACAGAGAGGTAAATGAATGTACTTGTTTATCAACGAGTGTTTATTAAGCACCTACTAAATGCCAGGCACCAGGAATACAAATGACCTGCTCACGGTCACAGAGCTAGGGTCTCTCTTTGGAATTTAAACTGGGTTCTCCAGATTCTGGGCCAGGATTGTTCAGAAAACAACATGAAGGGACTTTCCAGATCCCTGGACGTGGAGTCAGGAGTAATTAGGTTCAGATCCCAGCAGGGATATGTGTATATATGTGTGTGTGTGTGTATATGTATGTATGTATGTATGTATGTATATACACACACAAATATACATATACATATATATATATATATGTATGTATATACCTCTGTGTGACCCTGGGCAAGTCACTAACCTTTCTGTGCCTCAGTTTTCCCATCTCTTGAATGAGGAGTTTGTACTTAAGGCCCCTCAATCTGAACCTATGATTTCTTGCTGGGATTGGTCTCCTGCAGCTAAGAATTCATCATTTCACACACCTGTAGAACCCAGGTTACACGGCTAGCGAGCTGCCCCCCACCAGGGCTCTCCATCCATGCAGTGAGGACTAATGGTCCAGTTCTACCTTCTTGGTCCTGTCCTCCTCTGCCCCGGCTGCAGAGCCTGGAGATACTCTTTGGAGAAAGCAGGAGCCCCCATTTCTCCTGTGCCCAGCCCTGAGCCTAGCCTGTAAACAGGCAGCTTAGGTTGTGTGTACGCTACGGCAAAAGTGAGCCATCCTGCCAATGCCCACCAAGCAGACAGGCTTTGATTTGGGCAAGATGTGAATTTTATAACCATTTGGATGGATCTACTCCCGTTCCGCCCTATCTCCCCAGCCAGGCCCCAGGGGCTCATCTCCTCAGCATGGGAGGCCTTCCTTACTCAAGAGCCCACGAAGGCAAGGCCGGGCTGGGCACCGAGGGAGCCGCGTCTGGATCACAACTGGGTGATAGCAGAAATAAGGACAGCAGCTCACACTTATATAGCCTTTTATGGGTTGCAAAGTACTTTATATATGTTACCAGTACTCATGAGAGTCTCCTAAGAAGCCTTGTGAAGTAGGTACCGTCATTAGCCCCATTTAACAGAGTGGGAAACTGAGGCTCAGAAAGGTCAGTCAAGCAATGACTGTGTCCCAGGAGATGTGGCACCAGGGATACAAGGGAGGCAAAAACAGTCCCTGCCCTCAAGAAGCTTACTTTTTTTGTAAAAAATTATTTTTTCCCAATGAACAAGCATATTTTTTCTCCAGTTCTGTCCCCAGCTGAGCAGCTGCCCATTCTCATGGGGAGACAACATATCCCTCAATAGGTACATATACCCAAGCTACAGAGAGTAGATGGAAGGAAGCCTTAGAGGAGAAGGCCCGTGAGCATGGCCCCAGCTGGTGATATGTGAACTCTGGTCTTCCGGACTCCTGAATCCAGAGCTCTGTCCACCAGACCAAAGGGCAGAAAAAGGGACATTGCTAGTTAACATATCCAAGGACGCTGGGAATGGAGTCTGGCTCCGTATGGTCTTATTTTTTTGGCAAGGCAATCAGGGTTAAGTGACTTGCCCAGGGTCACACAGCTAGCAAGTAGTTAACATAACCAACACACCAGCAAGTCCTCGGCTGTATTAGGAGACATCATGGTGGAGCAGACAGTAGACTTGGAGTCAAGACCCCCTGGATCTGAGTGACCCCAAACAAGTCACCTGATCTACACATACCTTTCAATCCTTTTACATAAGTAAGTAACGGTGCATTAAGACCGTTTCCCCCCGTTGGAGTGTAAGCTCCTTGAGGGCAGGGACTGGCTTTTTGCTGTATTTGTATCTCTGGTGCTTGGCACAGTGAGCACTTAACTGTGGATGTCAACAAGCATCAGGTGAGGGGGTGAACTAGATGGCCTCTGACGTCCCCACCAGCCCTAGATCTAGAACCCTACTGTCCAGGGGTTCTGAACCCGAGGGATCTTTGGAGGGATCTCAGGAAGTCAGTTATCTTGGATGTGGAAAAACATCCACATCTTTGAATATAATTGGTTCCCTTTTGCGAGCCCATTTTATTTTATGCATTTAAAACCATTATTCAGAGCAGGGGCCCGTGGGCTTCACCACTGGCCAGAGGGGTCCGTGACACCAAAGATGGTTGAGAAGAACCCTTGCTATAACCGTAGAGGGCAAGGGGAGCTCGGAATCTGTTGGGGGTTTGGTTTTCCTGCTGATGTGAATAGAAATCATGTTAAAGCAGCGACATCTGCTGGTCATGTCTGGTATCGCCGCCACGCTCGGGACACCAAGCAAGGAAATGCAGAAACAGCCGCACTTTCATTTCTGTTTGCTGCCAATAGTTCTGTGAGTTAGGTCTGTGCAGTGTGTGTGTGTGTGTGTGTGTGTGTGTGTGTGTGTTTACATATGACGTCCTATTAAGAGGCACATATCCTAATGATACCCATTCCCCTTTGAGTAGGGATGTGATCTCTCCATGGTAGAAATGCCCCAGGATGGTGGTGGTGGTAGTAGCGATATCTGACCGCTGTCGAGCACCACACTGAGTGCTAAAAGCTCTGCAATTAGGTCATGCTGCATAGTACATCTGGGTCTGTAGGGAAGCCAGAGGCCATCAGTCATGAATGGAAGGAATATAAGAAGCCCTGATTGTCCAACCTACTCAATCTCTGACAAGGAAACAAATCAGCAAGCATCGATTAGGCACCTACAATATGCTAGGCACTGGGCAGTGTTTAGAATCCCACCCTCCCCCACCCCAAATTTTAAAAAAACCAGACCGCCCCTTTTCTCCAGGAGCTCAGTTTAACGGGGGAGACAACATGGGAACAGCCAGGTGCCAAGGGGATGCGGCAGGATGTCCTGGCCGTAAGTGCAGCGGGTAGCCCCCGAGGTCTGGGAGGCCTGGGCAAGGCCTGGGCAAGACGGGGATCTGGGAGACAGAGAGGAGGAGGTAGAGAGTCCCAGGCGGGAGAGCAGCCCGCGTCTGGAGGCTGGATCTAGAGTCCATTAGAAGTGTCAGTGGGATATTGGTCATAGACCTCTGAGGCCATCTAGACCGATCCCTCATTTTACAAATAGGAAACTGAGTCAAAGAGCAGGGTCATGGGATAATAAGATTGTAGATTCAGAGCTGAAAGGGCCCCCCAGAAACCTGTGGGCCCAGGCCCCTCATTTAATGAAGAAAAGGGCCTGGGAAGGTTGTGATTTGGTGAAGGTCACGCCAGCATTACACAGCTGACCTAGAATTTGAACCCAGGTCCTCTCACCCCAGATTCATCATTCTTTCCATTCTCCAGCACTGATGAAATTTGGATGTTAAAAAGAGAGGGGAAGGAGGAGAGGAGAGGGTTTTTTTTTTCCAATGAAGGTAAAGTGATCCGGGGGTCTAAGTGGAGTCTGGTGACATGGTGATCTTTGCCAGTTTAGGGGCTGACTCTTGCCCTCCTTGCCCCCTTTTAAACCCATCTGCCCAGAGTAGGAACAATCAGATCAGACCCTCCTCCTGCTCAGAAGCTAGAGCACCGGGCATCAGGGCTCACCCACCACCCTTTTTGTGGTCATCTTCTAGGTGGCCCTCCACAGCTCCCAGCCAGCAAGTCCCAAGTCTTCGACCCAGGTAAGGGGACCTGCTTTGGGCCTCTTTTGTGACTCTCAAAATGAACTCAAGATGTTCTGGTCACGGTGTACCTGCTCAGGGATTGGGGAAAGAGGGTGAAGACTTCGGGAAGCTTGTCAAGCTTCCTAACTCTGAGAATCTGTTAGAACCCAATGTACTTGCAGAGTGGGTCAGGCAGGGGAGGCTTTAGATTCCCAGGCTGCCCCGAGTTCCTGCCGTCCTGGCCTGGTATCATAAAGCTAGGCCTTGTTAAAAAGGCAAGTTACTAGGAGCCTGAGCCCATTTCTGAGATGGGGCTTCCCTCCTTCCTTTGCCAGTTCTCCTGCATGCCTCTCAGCCAAATACTATTCAGTGACCCTATGTCTACTGAGTGACAGCTAGGGGGTGCAATGAATCGAGTGCCCGGCCTGGAGTTGAGAAGACCTGAGTCTGAGTCCAGACTCAGACATTTGCTCCTGGACATATCAGTTCACCTCCTCCCTCAGTCTCGTTTTCCCCATCTGTAAAATGTAGGGGAAGACTCCATGGCTTTGGAGGTTCCTTCTAACTCTAAATGTGATCTTTGAGTCTGATGGAATCTTCACAGCAACCCTACCTGATCCCATACGTGTGCCCCCTGTGTCTGGCAAGGCTACTGAAAATAGAGTAAGGGGAAGTGGTGTTAAGACGTCAGCCCAGTCACCCTACCATCCCCTGGTCCCCTTAACTGGTAGAGTTTGCTCACTCCTCAAACTCCATGTTCTAGCCCATCTCCAGCCCAAACCCCCATACAATGCAAGGTCTTCAGCTCCACTGTAGATGTGCTTTTTGTAGAGAAAAAGCCACTGACGTTGTCTTACTCTCAGGACTTGGGCACCACCTTACTGGAGCTGCTATTGGTAGGAAATGATCCTTCATGTGCCTCTATTTCTCCCCCATACCACTAACCATCCTGAGGCTTCTCAATCACTACTCGGACTAATTTTGTCTTTCCTTTCTCCTTCTGTTATTAGTGGCTTCACGTCCTTCATCTTACAGATCTTCTCCCAGGTTCAGCCCACAGCCAGCAAAACATTAGCCCCCAACCTGTCTTCCGTTGCTACCCACCGTTCCTCCCCTGGCCCTGCCCATCCTTCCAGTGTTACTGTATGTAAGTGAGGAAGAATCCTCAGGAAACCAACGGTCGACTG
This sequence comes from Pseudocheirus occidentalis, assembly GCA_028646575.1. Lineage (NCBI taxonomy): Eukaryota > Metazoa > Chordata > Mammalia > Diprotodontia > Pseudocheiridae > Pseudocheirus > Pseudocheirus occidentalis. The sequence goes on along the minus strand of CM053596.1, from coordinate 24,274,652 downwards.
GTTCCCTCTTAGCCATCATTTATTTTTTTGGACCAGTATTCTTTCTGATGCTGCTGGTGAGGCCGTGGTGGCTACAATGCTATTATAACTTGCCACTCCTGGGGTCTCAGTTCTCCCAACAAGAGGCTTGAGGACGGACTGATGGCCTCTCAGGCTCAGGCCAAGGAGCGATGGCCACAGAATGGTCCGTCTTGAGCTCCCCATGTCGGGCTGGGGGACAGGACAGTCCCAAAGGCAGACTCAACCAGGAACAATTGTGTTCTAAGGAACACCCGTCCATTCCCACCAGCCACAGCCCGTAAAGCGTGCTCCAGGACTCTCAGAGACCAAGGAGATGGCTTCTGGCCTTGGCGTGTTTGTTTCTAGCTCTTCCCTGCAATCAACCAGCAGGCTTCACCTGGTGCTAACCAAAAGGGCCTATGGCTACTGGACAGTTCCAGCGCCACCCTGTCCTGTTCTGGGGTCGGTTCCTTGTTTACCTGGAAATATAGTCCAATATGTATTTATGTAAAGATATTTATGGGCAGCTGTACAAAGTCAGGTTCTGGGGGGTGGGGGTGGGCACAGCCCTGGTGCTCCTGGGAGTCACTGGAAGGGATATATAGAGCCCCAGACAGTGACCTCTTTGCTTCTTCTACTCTGTGCTAAAGGCATCCCCCCGACTCCATCCTGGGGTGGATTGAGTGTTCTGTTTTCAGCTGAGTGGGCACAACCAGCGTGTCCTCCCTTTATATATCAACCGGCCAACCAATGTGTACTGTAAGGGTTCCATGACAAAGGGGGCCCAGCACTGTGTAAAATTCACTAAGTTAAAGGAAAGACACTTTTTGGTTTGTTTGGTGTGATTCTTATGTGGGAACTTCTTTGCTGGAATTAAAAGTTAAATCCTTGTGGGCCTAGAACCTTGAAATTTTGAGGTTAAGGGGAGGGAGTAGCAGACTTGACTTCCAATCCCAGCTCTGTTACCATGTTGTATGACCTTGGGGAATTCATTTTACCTGTCCAGTTTCCTCATCAATAAAGTGAAGGTGGTTGTAGGTGACCTCTGAGGTTCTATCTCTCAGATTCTCTGGCTCATACAATTATAGATTCAGGGCTAAAAGGGTCTCCAGAGGCCCTCTAGGCCAAACCAGTTGTTTTACCCATGAGGAAACTGACACCTAGCATCTTGGACCCTTTGGGAATTCAGAACCTTCAGAGCATAACTCTGGGCCCAAACTGGGCTCTAAAAGGTTCTGGATGCCAGGAGCCTAAGGTGGCATCTCAAAGTTCTAGATCTCCAGGCTCTGGGGTGACAGGATGGTTCTAGGTCATGGGAAAATTGGGCAGGGTTCTGTATCATCAAAAGGTGGATAGCTACATGGATCTAGAATTCTAGACTTGAGTCTCAGATTCAGAAAAATGACATTCTAAGTCTAAGGTCCAAGGTTTGAGATGTAGATTAGTGGTTCCAAGCTCTGAGATTAAAGAGCTGAGAACCTGGGAATCCAGGCACTTGGAGAGTGACTGAGATTTACAGGAACCTTAGGATTCTGGCTTATAAGACCTCAGGACTCAAGGGCCCTTCCTTCAGTAAAGAAACAGCGGATTTTAATGAAATAACTTTAATGACTTTTACATTCCTCAGAAAAACACAATATACAACAATGTACAGTTTAATGCTCCTCCCCTGGTCCCTCAGGGTCAGCGCTGGGGGCTTTCAAGTCCTTCTGTGCCCCCCACCCCCACCTAGTAGGACCCAGAGGCCAAGGGAAGGAGGAACAAAGGCAGATCATTGCTGGACCAATGAAAATGGGAGTGCAGGTGACAGGGGAGGGCTGGATTGAGAAGCCCCAGTAAGGGCAAGGATGGCCTAAAATCTCCAGTCCTTTGGATTAAGCAGGCCCACTCCCC
>CM053596.1:24256590-24272259 GCA_028646575.1 Pseudocheirus occidentalis | reverse complement strand
GGAGGGAGAGAGAGGGAGGGAGAGGGAGAGAGAAAGAGAGAGAGAAAGAGAGAAAGAGAGAGAGAGAGAGAGAGGAAAGAGAGAGAGAGGGAGAGTGCTCATTCTCCCACAGACTCCCATTTTAAAGATGATCATTTTGAAACCAAATCCTTTAGGGAAATGGAGGTTCATCCACCAAAATGGAATTTACAGTTGAGCTGGCTCCAGTACAGCCCTGGTGGAAAGCAAGGGAGGAGTCTAGTCTCATTCTTTTTGTAGTGCAAAAGCCTTCTTGAAAATCTTGAGAATTCCTTCCTTCTTTCTTTCCCCTTTGTTCCAGGGATAGTTTAACTGCTGTCCTGCCTGGAGGGCCAGGATGAAGGTGGTGCCCCCCCCCTCCAATCCCAGCTCCTCAGAGGGCCCTGAGTTTCTCAGAAAACAACAACACCCCCATGGAGGCCTGGCTGACCAGGCCAGCCAGGAAGCTGGTGACTGATGGGGCCTGCCCAGTCTCCAGCTAAGGAGTTGCTACGGGATGCCAGACTCACCATCCTTGAAAGAGCCCTTGTTTGGACGCTTCCTCCCAAGAGTTTTCTGTAGCAATGAGAGAAAGAGAGAGACAACTGGTTAAAAGAAGGTGGCCAGTCCCAATTTTCTTCTTGTCCTTCTCTCCCATTCCCACCTTTCCCTTGGACTTCAGGTTCATGGATGCCTCTCTGCCATCTGTCCTGTGCCAGGGCCAGGCCTGTGAGTCTACACCTAACATAATCTGTGCTTCCCCTCACCAGTCACGACCACGGTCCTGGGGCCCAGCCTGCAGTGGGGCTCTCCACCACGGAGGTCTGATGAAGCTTGCTGGGCACTCTTCTCTCCCCTCTGCCCTCTGGAATATCGGTTCTCCTTCAAGGCAGAGCTCAGGGGTCACCTCTTCTTTGAGGCCTTTCCTGATCACCTCTTCCAGCTGTTGGGGCTTTGCTCTGGAATTTTGGGATCCCAATCCCTTCAATAGAATGGGAACTTCTGGAAGGCAGGGACAGTTTATGGAGCCCATGCACCTGGAGCAAGGCAGGAGTTTAATTAATATTCCTTGGGTCAGTTACTGGTCATGGGGACCATTCACCTTCCCCTCTATGGCCCCGGAGCCGATGACTGCTCCTTCCCTATCCATTTCTCTAAGAGGCCCCTTTCTCAGTGAGCAACTGCCCTTTCTTGTGCTGGGAAAGGACCAGGTTGGATTTCATCAGAACAAGTTGGGACCAGAAACTTCCCCAGATGCTTGGCTTAAAGCAAACAAACACTTCTTGGTGCTGAAAAGCAGAGAAAAGAAACAGTGGGGATCTAGATGGACAGGCTTAGAGGAAAGTCCCCAGGGAACAAGACATGTGGGAGACCAGTTTCCTGTCCCTAAGTGATTTGCCTGGAGGGGCCTCTCCTCAACAAATGCTCCAACCTTCCTGTACAGGGAAGAGGGACATTCAGGTGATTCCAGTACGATCCAGTAAAATTCATCATTACTTGCTTTGTACTGGGACACCTCATGGGCAGCTAGGTGGTGCAGTGGATAGAGCATGGGCCTGGAGTCTGAAATACATATGACATGTATATGTTTTGGATCCTGAGTTCAAATTCAGCCTCAGAAACTTTCTAGCTGTGTGACCCTGGGTAAGTCACTTAACCTCTGTTTGCCTTAATCCAATAGGGAAGGAAGGGGCTGCTACGTGGTGCAGTAGATAGAGTACTAGCTATGGAATCAGGAGGAACTGAGTTCAAAGTTGATCTCAGATACTTCCTAGCTGTGTGACCCTGGGGCAAGTCACTTTACCCCATTTGCTCAGTTTCCTCAATCTGAAAAAAAAAATGAGCTAGAGAAGGAAACGACAAATCACTCTAGCATCTTTGCCAGGAAAATCCCAGATGGGGTCGTGGAAAATTGGACAGGACTGAAATGACCCAACAACAGAAAAGGGAGCCTCACAGCCTGAATGATCCATCAGCATTTATGAGAATCTTGGATCCAGAGCTGGAAGGGATCTCAACGGATCCCTTCATTTTACAGAGGAGGAAACTGAGTCAAGGGAGGCTAAGTTACTTGACCATGGTCACATGGAGAGCTCAGAGATCAAAGGCAGGGTCTGAATCTTGATTCCCTGACCCCCTGATCTTCTACCTGCTCTGTGCCGAGCACTGGGGTAAGCAGCGGACGTGTAAGAACTTAGTGACTCTGGGGGAGTCCCTTAACCTCTTAGGGAGTACCCGCCCACTCCTGCCCCCTGCAGCTCCCTAAGGCTGCTGATCTGCATCTATGGAGGGACTTCTCCACTGGGAATTCCAGACATCCCTGAAATCACAGGTTGAGAGACACTTTCCCATCCTCACAAAAATAAACATGAAAAGAATTACAGGTCACAGTCTTCCTGAGGTTCCATTCTACTATGGGGGATCCCAAACATATGGCAACACATCGCTGAGCACGATGGGGCAAACGAGAAATCCAAAGGCATCTAGGGAAATGTGCGGTGGGAGAAAACTCTGCCAGCTGGGAGGGCTTCATGGAGGAGGTGGTCCTGGAAGGGAAAGCTAATCAGATAAACTTGATTCCCTTCAGTAGGCCAGAGACTGAAAAGCAGAGGGTTAACTGCACTCGCTGCTCTGACCTTTCCACTCTCTCTCTCTCTCTCTCTCTCTCTGCCCATACAGAGCAGCGGCTGTAATAATTTCCATCTGAGACATCTGAAATTCCCAAGGCATTTAGTTTCTGGAGTCCCATCTGTAGCTGGTTTGAGGGAGTTATCAGAAAACCAAGTATGGAACCAAACCAAACCAAAGACAGGCCCATCGCTGTTTGTGCATAAGGGGTGGCTCACGTCCACCCGGCCTTTCACACGTCAATAGATTTGGCCCGATATTCAACTCAAGCTAATGATGCTCCAGAGTCTCTGTTGGTTCCCCCTTTTGCCTTAGCTTTAAAAGGCACCCACAATTTCTATTCACACTGCCATATTTCTTTCATCTGACTCTCCAGTGCCTTCCCCCCAGCTGTCCCTGGGTCCGAGAAGCACCCCTCTTCATTTCTGCCACTCAGAATTTCTCTTAGCCCCCTGCAAGGTTCTATTCCCCACTTCCCCGACTTTGTTCTGTCCCTGCTCACATTCAATTATTCTTACTCATCTGTGTCCTGACCATATTCCCCCAAGAGAATGCAAGATCCCTGAGGGCAGAGAGAGGGTGTCTGAGTCTTAGTCTGGTTCAGGATGTTTCTGGCTGATTCCCACCTCTCTAGTCTTAATCTGACCTGCTTCCACTTACTCTAAGACCCTCACGGACAGCCGCTTGCTTGCAGTCCCTCACACGGCACCCCATGCCCTTGCATTGGTTGCCCCCCATGTCTAGAATACACCCACTCTCCACCTCTGCCCCCCAGCTTCTGTCAGGACTCAGTTAAAATCCCACCCTCTGCGGGAGCTCCTTCCCCATCCTGGCTGCTGTAGCTTCCCTAAGACTTTCCAGGGATTCTGTCTGGACCTGAGGGCCTTTTGCCTGCTGCCTCCCCCACTGGAAACGTGGATTTTTTGCATCCAAGGACCACTTTTTGCCTTCTTTGTATCCTCAGTGCTTAGCCTGGGCTGGAAGTGCAGGGATGACCCCGCTGCTGATCATCACAAGAGCTTTTAACCTGCTCTGTTTCCTACCTGGATTGGTTTGGCCCATTCTGGACAGCCTGGTGGCACCCCTCACCCCACCAGGGGAGTCACATCCATGTTGGTGCTGGGCTTGGTCAGGACCCCCTGCCAGCTTAGCCCACAGCAGCTTGGAATGCCCACCCTTCCCAGCTTCAGTCTCCCTCAGTTGCAAGGATTAGCCAAATATCACTTTAAATACAAAACACCCCTTTCTACTATGCCAAAGAGCCCTTTCTGAGGATTAATAAAGCAGCCGGCGGGTTAGAATGAACACACAGGCTCTGGTTCCTGGACCTCAGGACAGATGTTTGTACCCATCCAGCACAGATCAGCACGCCCTGCCCCACAAAGACCTCCACTCCCTCACCAGAGCTAATCCAATTAACCACAAGGCCCAGGGCACCTTCTGGGCCCAGGACCTCAAAGGCAAGCAAACAAATGGGGACAATTCAGGTCCCTGCCTATTTCCATTAAAGTTCAACATTCAATTTGTCAAGCAGGCAGAAAGATGTGCTTAAATAAAACCATCCAGCTCCCTTCTTCCCCCCCGCCCCCCCCCCAGCTTCCTGTCCTTCTTCCCTTCTTGCTGGTCTTGTTCTTGATCTCACTCCCACCCCTAACTCTTTGGGAGCTGAGAGCCCTGGCCCGGGTGCTAATGGTGTCTCCCATTCTGAAGCCCAGAGCACACCTGCACTGCCAGGTGCTTCCAGGTAGACCAGCAAGACCCTTTTCTCTCTTCTCTTCCTCCCTCTCTCCTTCTCTCTTTCTCCCCTCCTTAATTATTCCACCAGCCTTCTCAGCTAGTGCCCCCTACTCTTGTCAAGCCTCTACACTACAATAATGACTTTCTTTAATTAAGCACAGATCTGACCGTGTGATTCTCCTACTCAACCAATTTCAGAGGCTTTTAATGCCTTCCCCAATCTGTCCCCTGCTCCCTGCTCTGAGGCCTCCTCACACACGACCCTCCATCCACCAGCACCGTGGCCCACGCTCCACGCTTTCCTCTGCCTGGGAGGCTGCTCTTCCTGGACGCCCAAGCTCCATCCTGGATTATCCTCACTGAGCCTTTACTGAGCCACTCCCTGATATCGTGGTCCTCTTCAAGAAAGACAGCAACAATCTAGCATGTTAACTACCTTGAATGTACTGCTATTTATTCCCTTTATATTATTCGGTATATAGTTATGCATGTATTTATCTTCCCCGTTAGACAGAAACCTCCAGGCATTCTTGTATCTGCCTCCTCTACACCTCACACAGCAGCGGTCACATAATAGGCACTTAATAAATACTGGTGACTAATTGCTTGGACTCCACTTTTCTCAGCTGTAAAACAAGAGAGCTGAACTACATGGAAGTTGCTACATCAACTCCAGTATATAATGTATTTACGAATGAATGGGAGTCAGGAAGACACAGGGGTTCAAGTCTGGCTTCTGACACATACTGGTCATGTGACCTTGGGCAAATCACTCTCTGCCCCATCATCCCAGGCAATTCTTGGGGTCTAAGTGGCAGAGAAGGCCCCTGATGGGTGGGGGAGCATTGTTACAAAGTTTTTCCTTAGCAGTACCTCCTAATTAAAGTTGCAAACTTTTTTTTGTATCCCCAGGGCTTAAGCACATAGTAGGTGTTTAATGAATGCTGGCTGACTAAGTGACCAAATCAGATCATCTCTCAGGTCTTAAAATCTTGATTCCTGCGAGTTTACCAGATAGGCAAGATTCCTGGGGAAAAAAATGTCATGCATGTGTTTATATGTGTGTTGTATGTATATATGTATACAAGTGTTGCACAAAGCTGCAGGTCACAAAAGGAAAAAGAAAAAAACCTACATTTATACAATACACATAAATATGCATATACGATTTTCCCAGGAATCTTGGCAGTCTGGTGAAGTCACAGAAATCAGAAGATTTTAAGACCTGAGAGATGATCTAATTTAGTCAATCAATTAGCATTTATTTAGCAACTAGTATGTTCTTAAGTTCCGGGGACACAAAGTTAAAAATAACTTTTGCCATCAAGGAGTTCAGAATACAAAGAAATAAAAAAAAATAAAAAACAAGACCCTGCTCTCCAGAAGCTTCCAGTCTAACAAAGAGCCGATGCACAAAGAGCTATGTTCAGACAACTCAGCTGGATAATACTGATGTGGAGGCGGGGCTGCTCCTATTCAGAGAGGAAACTGACACAGAGTGAAAGTGACTCCAACATGGCAGCCTGGGAGAAGCCGGCGTAGGTCTGGCTCCACCATCCTGCCTCCCATTAACTCTGACTTTATGCTCTGTCATCCTTTGCCTTCTCAAATAAAACAGGGTTTCCTAATTAGTTCATTTATATCATCACCGGGGCCCCAAGAGGAGAAAAAAAATTAGTCATTCTAAGAACTAAGAACCCATGTATATGTAATTAATGAGTAATGCTAAATGAGTCTCACCTAGACAGGGCAATAGTTACCTTGAGCCTTCTAACAGGCAAGCGAAGCTGATTCCCCTGCCTGGAATGGGGTTCTCTCCTGACTCCCAGCGTCCTGGAAGAATCCCTCACTTCCTTAGACCCCACTTCCACCCCTCTAGCACAGCCGTTCTCAACCTGTGGGTTATGTTCAATTTGTAACAATGAAAATACATCCTGCATATCAGATATTTACATTACAATTCATAACAGTAGCAAAATTGCAGTTATGAAGTAGCAACGAAAATAATTTTATGGTTGGGGGGGTCACCACAACATGAGGAGCTGTATTAAAGGGTCATGGAATTAGGAAGGTTGAGAACCACTTCTCTAGCTGCTTCTGGCTCCCCTGCCCTGCTGTAATGACCTTGTAATAGCCACATCTGTGTGTGTGTGTGTGTGTGTGTGTGTATACACACAAGTATGTATATGTAGGTGTATGTATAAAGGCACACATATATATACACACATTTTAGGTGAACCTATTGTTTGCCCCTAGTGGAATTAAATCCTGCTTGAGGAGGGTTCTTTGAATCGCTAGCCCCTGACACAGCACCTGGCACCCTGGCTGTGCCCAGGACATGCTTGAGGACCAGTTGGCTGTCACCTGGCTGTATAATCACCCCACCTTCTGCTATGAGTGACCCTTCCCTACTCACCGAGTCTTGTTATTTTCCAGAAATGAACACAGACACAGTAAGTGTTTAATAAATGCTGAACTAAATTAAACTATGAGTCACTTGGTTTTGCCACTTACTAGGAATTCATAGTACAAGGAAGAACTACATTGAATAAAGGAGATGGACACCCTAGCGGTCACTGGGTCCAGAGGTGCCAAGTGCTGGCGAAGAGTGACCCAAAGCAGATTACAAAGTAAATGGGAAATAGTTCATAAATAAAGATACAATGAAAATTGATAATGTTCGTTTGTGGTTTTCTAAGTCATGAGCCCTCAGGGACCCCTCTGTACAGGTTAGAGGCTCATGTTCCTATTTGAGTTTGACACGACTGATGATGATGTCCAGCTCCCTCATTTTTAAAGCCTTGTGTTTGGTATGAGAGAGAAAAAGACAAGGATGAAAAATGCCACCTGTGGGGAGAGAAAGAGAGGAGAGGAGAGAGAGGAGAGAGATAGAGAAAGGGAAGGAGAGGGAGAGGGAGAGGGAGAGGGAAAGGGAAGGAGAGGGAGAGAGGGAGGTGACAGATGACCAACTGGAGGGAGGAGGAAGAGACACCTCTGAAGAAAGCCGGAGATTCTGAAGGGGGACCCGAAGAGGGAGGGCATCCCAGCATGGAGGACAGTAGGTGCCAAGACCTGTGCAGGGAAGAGAACAGCCACCAGGCTTGACTGATACAAGGAATGTGTAAAGGAGGGAGGCATAAGCTCTTTGGCTTCCAGAGGAGGCCAGGTGGCCCAGTGGACAGAGCTGGGTTTGGAGTCGAGGAGACCCAAGTTTGAACCCAGCCACAGACATTTACTGGCTGTGTGGCCTTGAACGAGTCCCTTAGCTAATCTCTGCCTCTGTTTCCTCCTCACCAGAAAAGTGGGGAGAATAACAGTGCCTACCTCCCAGGCCAATTATATGGAATAACACGCCCAAAGTGTGTCTGCCAACCTTGAAGTGCCCTAACGCCGTTAGCTGTGGTTATCAGAATCACTCTCGCTGGTGGCTTGTCTCTGGACAAGTCAGCCTCTGCCTCAGCCTCCCCGTCTGTAAAACAGGGAGAGTGCTAGAACCTGCTTAAGAGGGGGTCAAAGGAGATAACACACGCAACGTGTGGGTGACCCTGCAGAGCGCTGTCTTAATTATTATTACCACCGTAGTTAGTGTTCTTACTATTAGTCAGTCCTATGATCCATTAGAGGCCAGCATCCTAAAAAGTGTGGGCAGAGTCGAGGCCCAGTTAGGGGGAAGTCTTGGCCCACCCGGGGCTGGCCAGCTCCCCACGCTCTTTACCTTGTTCTTGGCCGGGCTACGCGCTTGCCCCTGGGCCGATTCCTCAGCTAGAGGTTTCAGGGTGGCCACAGGCTTGGCCTCGCCCGGGCTCCGGAACCCTTTCATGGCTGCACGGTAGGACTGGTTCCGGAGGTTCCGCTTCAGCATCCCTCCCGAGGTCACATCCACGTCTAGGTCATCATAGGAGAAGCTGGGGACAGACAGCCTCTTGAGGTTCTGCTGGGCATGGTCCTTGGTCAGCATGGACAGTGCAAAGCTCTGGTGGCGGGTGGGTGTCTTTGCCTTGGTGGACACAGCCAGACTCTTGGGAATCAGCTGCTGGGTGCCCACCTTGAGAGCGGCAGGGCTCTCGGTGCTCAGGATGACGGTGTGGGGCTCGCCCGGCGGGCGCTCTGACTCCATTGACTTCAGGGAGCTCCGGGATCTAGGGAGCCCGGAAATGGGGTTGCCATCCTCATCCAGGCGCAGCTCAGAGTGTAAACGATATTCCAGAAGCTTGGACTTCTCATCCAACGAACTGTCTGAATACCTCTGAGACATGGTGCTTCCAGTGGGGTGGGTCCTGGTGGCACGAAGGAGACAACACGTGAAGTGTAAACACAAGGCTGTCTTAGCTGGGCAACCCTACCCAGGGGCACCATCAGGACCCAGGGGAGCTCCTCTGAAGGGATGCACCCCACCACCTTCTGCAGACCAGGCCCTCCCTCCCACCTCCACCTCCCTTCCTTCTCTTATCTCTGGGCTCTCCCCAGCTGCCAAACACCACACAGAGGGCTATGATCATAGCACCATTATTAAACATCATTAATATAATGACATAATTACTGGGCAACCCTCCCTGAGGGGGAGGAACAGAGGGTTTCATCTGATGCTTGGGTCAAAGCCAAACTGGGCATAGGGGGTGGCACACTCCCTTAATTGGCTTCTCTGAAAAAAAATAAACAACAAAACTTGGGCTGGAGAAACTGAGAGATGGGGCCCAAGACACTGTATCTCAAGGAAGAGCCCAATTCACTTCATTTGCCAAGTTATCTATTGTGGAGGAGGGCAGATATGGAAGCGACTGCAGCATCATGCATGGAATGGACCCTTCACATCCATGTGGTTCAATCCCAGCATTTTAAAGATGAGGAAGGACACTAGCACCCAGCGAGAGGAAGGGGAATGATGTCAGGTAGGTGGCACAGTGCCTGGAGTCAGGAAGACTCAAGCTTAAATCTGGCCGCATTCACTCACTAGCTGTGTGACCCTGGGCAAGTCATTTCACCCTGCCTGCCTCAGTTTCCCCATCTGTAAAATGAGTTGGAGAAGGAAAGGTAAATCAGTCCAGTGTCTCTGCCAAGAAAACCCCAAATGCTGTCACAGAGAGTCAGAAATGACCAAAAATGACTGAAAAGCAATGCCAAGGAGCCCCAGCCACTCCCTGCCACCAATCTTTTAAATATAGATCTTTTCAAGGGAAGGCAATGCAGTGAAGTGGGTAGAGGTGGTTAGGATACATACAAAGACATGGGTCTGAGTTCTTCGTCAGACACTTTCAAGCTGTAACACCCTGGGAAAATCACTTTGCTTCCTTCTCCCAGTGTCATCTTCTGCAAAAATGAGGACTCTAGGGTCCTTTCTGGGTTGAAATCCATGATTTTCCTCTCATTATTATTATTAAAGTGGTAACAAAACCCTTATCTCAGGGTCAAGAAGATTTAGATTCAAATTCTCTCTCTGACACATCATGACTACATGACCCTAGTCAAGTCATTAACCCTTCAATGGCCCAGGCACACCTGAGTCTAACTTGCACAGTAGTTGAATCAGTGGAGGGAGTTTGCTTACTGGGAGTTCCTTCCATCAATGAAAACAAGGATCCCAGGAAGCAATCACTGTCTCCCTGGTTGTGTGGCTACAGGTCATTGAATGTCACCATCTCACAACCAGGGCCCGAGACCCCAAAAGGCAGTGGGAAGGCAGATGATGGCCGCAGAGTAGATCATCAAGCCCACCTCCCTCATTTTAAACTGAGGCCCAGGGTGAAGTGACTTGTCCAAGGTCTCCCAGGCAGTAAGAGATCCTTTGATTATCCCAAATCCACCACTTTCTTTTTCTATCTCTACCTGAGAAGAGCACACATGATTAGAAAGCTCGGTGGAGAGATCCTTGGAGGAGTGGGGTGGGGTCATCAGTTGTACCGTCCAAGCTCCAAAAGAATGCCCCAGCCTGCTGGGCATGTCTTCCAGCAAGGCAGGGGAAGGATACTGAAGTATGGGGGGGCCCACACTGGAAGACACTAAGGTACCTGCAGGGATGCCTTCTTTCCTCCTAGAATTCCCCCAGAATCCCTGGCTCTTTCTCTTCAAAGCACAGCTCAGGTACCCCCATCTAGGGGAGGTCTTTCCTCTATTCCCCCTCCCACCAGAGACTCTCCCTCTAGGAATGCTAACCCAGGTGCCCATTCTTCCCACTCCCCAGAATGTAAACTCCTTGAAGGCAGGGCTGTTTTCTTTTCTGTGTCCTAGACATACAGATGGGACAAAGGGAGAGCTTAGTAACTGTTCTGCTGAATTTAACTGAAGACCGAGTGCCATCAGGACCCTCACTGTTGACTCATTTTGTCCTTGGTCTCATCAGGGTCCCTCTTAGTTCTGTCTCTTCTATGTACAATTTCCCTTCCCCGTGTTTGCCCCCTTCTTACCGGCTTCTCCCCTAAAGGTAGTGGCTATTCAGGCCTTTTCTAGCAAGTCCCACTCCTCCAAGTCCCTGCCCCAGAGGAAAAGGTCTCAGAACTCCCTGTGTCTGCTCCATGATCAATCCAATCAACATTTAATAAGTGCCTATTGTGTGCCAGTCAGTGTGATAACTATGGGCTGGGGATATAATGAATAAAGACAGTCCCTGCCAGCTACACCGGTGGGTGACCACGGTACCAGTACAAAGGGAGTAAGAACACATTTGGGACAGCGTGGCTGGGAGCCCTAACTGTGGCTTGGGGGAGGAGTGGAGTCCCTCAAGAAGCTTTCAGTCTAATAGATTCAGACCAGGCTACTTTGCTAGCTGGTGGACTTCCCCAGTCCTACACCGTTTCCCCTCCCACCTCGTTGGCACCAAACCTCTCACCCTGCCTCCAATGTTGTATAATAGAGTGAATGCCAGACCCACCAGGTCTCAGAATCTCAGACTGGTGTAGCTAAAAGGGGCATCGGAGAAGCCTACGGTGAGAGGCCATGGCGGAGGTCAGACACTGATAAGGGGCATGGAGCCAGATCTCCTGATTCCCAATTCCTCGCCCCTTCCACTATCCTGACTCAATGGGGAGCTCTAAGCATGGGTCACGTCTCATCTTGTGTGTTACTTAAATCCAATTCCCTCACATGTCACGGCATAGCCTGCCTCCCTGATGTCACGGTTCTTCTTCAAGAATGAATGACAAACAACAAGTCTTCCCAGCAGAGAATGGGTGGGCAGGTCACTTATCAGCTATGTGTGGATGTGAGTCAGAGCTGGAAAGGTCCTGGCAGATCATCCGAGTCTCATTAGAGCCTAAGACAGCCCAGCAGTGAAGGGAACAGAGGCAGAGCCGCGATCTGGACCCAGAACCAGGGCTCTTCCCACTGATCCACCTGCCTCCCCTTTGAGCTTCCAGAATTCTGACCTTCCTCCAGCTCCACCTAACCAATGAACTAAAGGAAGTCTTCGAAAGGAAGAGAAGACTCTCAAACATCCTGTCCTCAGGCCGAGCAAGAGGGCCAAGGGTCACACACTGATAAGACACTGTCTCTCCTCCCTCTGTGACTCAGCCTGCCAGGTGCACCCCCTCCTCCCACTGGGCTGCTGGGACCACTGAAACTCAACTGTGAGGAGTCACCCATCGCCAGCACCCCCGGCTTCCAGGAATCATGCCCCAGCTTCCCAGAATGGCCGAGGCTGCATCTGTCTTCACCCGCCTCCCACGGCAGGCTGGCTCAGAGTCGTCACCTGGAGAGACCAGGGCTGACAACCTGAGATGGAAAGTGAAAGCAAAGAATCCAAGGGGATTTACTGTGAAGGAAGGACATGGCCAGCAAGCGCCACATGTCTCTCACAACCTTCCCTCTCCTGAACTCTGGAAAATGTTCCCCAAACACCGCTCATCTCCCGCCTCTGGGCTGGAAGCGCACTCCCTGTCCAGCTATACTTTCTTTTTTTTTTTGGAGAGGGATAGGTAGAGCAATTGGAGTTAAGTGACTTGCCCAAGGTCACACAGCTAGTTTGTGTGTGTGTGTGGGTGTGTATGTTAAGTGTCTGAGGCAGGATCTGAACTCAGGTCCTCCTGACTCCAGGGCTGGTGCTCTATTCACTGCACCACCTAGCCGCCCCTCAGTCATACTTTCCATCAAGGCTCAAGCTCAGGCGCTATCCCCCTCCCCCCCAGAGGACGGCCTCCACACTGAAATGATATGTGCATGTATGTATGTGTACATGTGTACACATATACATATTAATATACTATTACATACAGCAATTTATGTTCATTTAACATTTTACAGTCAACATTTTATTATACAATATTAATAAGCACATACGCATATTAATTATATATGCATAATAATAGCATTTATATTGATTCTTGAAACAACCCTAGGTGGTAGGTGCTATTATTATCCGTTTGAGTCAGTAGTGAAGTGACTTATCCAGGGTCATACAGCTAATTAGGTGTCAGAGACTGGATTTGAATTCAGCTCTTCCCAACTTCAGGTCTGGCATTCTATGCACTTTGACTTATCTCTGTACAAGTTTTCTCTCCTCCCTCCTTGAGGGCAGGGCCTATTTCAATCACTCAACAAACATATATTGGGCACTTACTGTATGCTTCAAAAATAAATTGCAGGGATGTGCATCTTCCTGTCCCCAGTGCCTGGCATTTAATAAGTGTGTGGTAAAGGAAGACGTGGGTGAACAGTGGGGCTAACAGACCAACCTCTACCTCAGAATTAATCTCTGTGACTTGATTTCCCTGTCTGTAAGATGGAGGAGATCAGGTGTGGGGTACAGCTCAGTGTACTTACTTTCCATTCATATGAGAAGATGGGTGCTGGGAGGTAGGAGACCTGGCATCTGTTCCTAATTCTCTCACAAACCACCTTTGCCAGGGGCAGTGAATAGAGCTGCAGTCAAGAGGGTCTGAGTTCAAATCCGGCCTCAGACACTTGATACTTACTAGCTGTGTGACCTTGGGCAAGTCACTTAACCCCAACTGCCCTGCTTTTCTTCCTCCAAAAACACCCCAACAAAAACCAAAAAACCAAACTACCCTGGCCAAGTCTTAGCATTTCAGCTTTGGGAGGAACCTCAGGGACCACCGAGTCCAATAATCCAAGCCAGTGGGCCTGAGAAGGAAGACCCCCCCCCCAACTCTGGGGCTTCTCTGGCCTCCGATTAAAGTCCCCCAGGGACGGGAAGTCCCCCACAGGCCGACTGCCCGCTGGCCATCCCTAGACCCCACCCACCCCACCCACCTACCAGGTTAAGGCACTTTCCTCATAACAACCAAGAAGCGAGTAATCTGCAAATTAGGTAAACTAAGTCACGTTTCTTCAGTTCCTGTTTGGACCCTGCGTTAGGGTCCTAGAGGGAAATTGCTCTTGCCCTGGAAGAGCCTTCTTTGCACTGGGGGAGATAATATCATCAATTTCCTTGATAGGAGAGCTCACTTCCTATGAGAAACAAGCAAAGCCAGGGCTCGGCATACAGCAGGGGGGTAATAAGTGCCTGTTGATTTGCTGATAAGTACAGGGAGAATAAATACAAAATCAAAACCGAGTAGTTTGGGAGGGAGGCACTACACTAGCAGATTCATGTAGGAGGTGGTGCTTGAGCAGATAATCCAAGAAATGAGGTTCTGTGAGGTTGAGATGTGAAGGGAGGGCACACCAGGCAGGGGGGACTGCCTGAGCCAAAGCCACAGAAGTGGTAGAGACTGGTGTTGCCTTCAGAAAGCCTCAACCTGAACAGGACTGAATGTGAATTGTCTGACACAGACAATAGGCAGCAAAAGCCTGAGATCCACATTCAGGTAGAGTCCAATTAATCCCCCAGCAAGCATTTATTAACTGCTGACTGTATACAAGGCAGTTCCAGCACTACACAGTAGGGACATAAAATCCATCACCCAGGGATAGCTAATTAGATGTTTCTACTGAAGATACAATAACTAGAGATGAAACGATTCCCCCTCCCAAGAAAGTTACAAAGGGAGAGAGGTCCCCTGCATCCTGGAGCCTCCGCGGCCGGGCTTCCCCCTGCACTCATTAGGTCTACAGGTGGTCCCTCGGGCCTCCCCGTCTGGTGGCAGACGCTGGCCAGGACAGATCTTGGGCAGCGGGAGACGGTGTCTACCATTCATTCACGCCTGTTCTCTCCCGAGAGGCCCCATGTACGTACACACATCTCTATTTAGAGGCCAAAAGCGGGCCAGAAACACCCACTGACGAGAGACTGACCCAAATTGCCGCACGTCAGACTCAGACTGGGCTCCAGGACCCTCGTGGGGTCTTGGGGAGGCTCCTTCCTGCAGCCCTCGGTTTCCTCCAGACTTCATGATCTCTGTGCTCCCTCTTCCAGCCAGAAATCTCTAAAACCTCCTTAACTCCTTTCTTGTAACAACCCCTTGATTTAATAGCAAAACTGATTATGCCCATTTCAGAGAAGGTAAAACTGAGACTCATTTCAACACTCATTAACTCTGGGACTGCCAGATGCCGGTGCTAGGGATGAAAAGACTTTTTTTTAAAGAAAAGAAATAATTTCTACCTTCAAGGGGCTTATCATCATTTCAAATCAATAAAACAGTCACAAATCTAGCTCAACGTCACCCACCCAGTTTGATTTCACGCTCAAACCCAGGTCTCTCCTGCCCCCAAATTCAGTGATTTCAATGAAATAAAACAATAAATAATAGCAGTATTTCTGGTGGTGATGACGAAGATGGTGATGGTGACATGAAAGGCAGAGTAACATGGCAGATGGGGAACCATCCTCTGATTCAGGGAGACCCGGGGTCAAGCCCTGCCTTGGACACGTACCGTCTGGGTGACCGTGGTCAACAAACCGCTCCGGGCCTCAGGTTGCTTGGAAGGTGATGCTCCGCACAGGCGGAGGGAGTTTCCGCACTTGGGAGTTTCCTACACCAGGACCCAGGCTCTCTTCTTCATCCTCAGCATCAATATTTATACCGTGTTCTAATATCATCTTATTTGAGTGTTGTCAATAACCCTGAGAGGGGGGAGCTATGAATATGCCCATTTTATGGGTGCTAGGAAAGGTAAAGCGTCTTGCCCTCAGCCACCCTGCTGTTGGGAGCACTACCCACTAGGTAACCTCATCCCCCCAACCCGCTGCCTCAGTGGTACAAGTAAGCCCACATATGTTTCTAATTTCTGGGGGACAATTATGACGCAAACAGGGAGTGCCCCTATGGCAAAAACGCCTTGCTTGGGTCACGGCACAGTCTGGGAGGCCTGAGAGGAGGTTGGACTCCATACAGCAGTTCTCAACCGGTGAGTTATATTCAATTTTTAACAATGAAAATACATCCTGCATATCAGATATTTACATTATGATTC
>CM053596.1:24206930-24248838 GCA_028646575.1 Pseudocheirus occidentalis | reverse complement strand
TCTTCCTGCCTCCAGATCCTGCACTCTCTCCACAGCACCGCCTACCTGCACAGTGATGATTCTAAGTCACGAGGTCAGAGTTGGAAGCGACCATTGAGGCCATCTGGTCCAATCCATACAGGGACAAGAACACCCTAAAAGGACTTGCCTCCCATTAGAACATAAGATCCTCAAGAGTATGGCTCCCTCATTCTTTGTATCCCTAGCACAGGGCCTGGGGTATGGCACAAATAAATGCTTGTCTCACTGACCCCTGACAAACAGTCGTCTGATGATGGGGAACTCACTGTGTCCCAAGATGGCACATTTCATTTATAGACAACTCTCATTAGAAGGAAGAGTTTCCTTACGTGGAGCCTAAATCTGCCTTAACTTAACTTCTACCCAATGCTATTCATCCTGCCCTAGTAACCCCTCAACGTCTCAAAGGGCTCTTCAGATTCTTAGAGAAAGCCATCCTGTTCCTGCCTAATAGTCTTGTCTATGCTAACCCAGTTCATTAATCCCCTGCCGCATGGCACAGACACAAAAGCTATCCCCGTTCTGGACATCCGCGTCCTTGGTGACACTTTCTGACCCTATTCCTCCAGGGTGGGCCTGTACCAGTGATTGAGGACCTGGGCAGTTGGTAACTTGAGGATCCCGACATTTCCTCAAAAGCTGAATGGAAATAATACTGATACCCATCATCTTACATGCGCTTAAGTGCTTCTGACTTTTAGAAATATTTCTACACGGGTTAGCTCATTTGATTTTCCCTGTACCCCAAGAAATAGCTGTGGTCTCCTTTGGCAGATAGTGAGGCCTAAGTGACTTTCTAGAGGTTGCTCTGCTGGTTGGTGAAAGAGCTGGGTCTAGAATCCAGTAGAAAGTCCCGTGTTCTTTCCACTAGACCAGGGCTTCTTAAACTTTTTCCAATCATGACCCTTTTCACATTTGGGCAGTTTGTTGGCATTGCACAGCCTGAGGGCACACGCAGTAAAGTGGTAGGATGCAAACCCAGTAAACCATGCCAGAAACATTTCAGATTCATTACATATTTGATTTTTAACTAATTTTTGGTTGTTGTGCGTTCAGAAACCTTTTACTGCTGCCAAAGAGGTCAAGACCCACAGTTTAAGAAGCACTGCACCAGACCACAGTACTCCTTTCCCATCTCCCTGGAAAGGGTGGGGGAAAAGACAACATTCCCCAACTCCCTCTAGTTGTGAAGAGAAAATCACCCAACCCCCCAAGATGCCCCTTCAGCAGGCACTGCAGACACAAGGCAATGTATTATCACCACCACACAAAGCATTTCTTATAGGAAGGAGATAAAGATGTAAGTGATAAGGCTAGTCTCTGACAGCCGGCTAGAAATAGAAATGGCCAGAGTTCAGATGAACTCTCACCTCCCCAGGGCTTAGGTCTACATTGGAGGCCCAAGTGAAGACTGACTCCCCATCACATAATCTTGGATTCTCAAGTTCTTGGGTTATAAAGGACTTGAAAAGGGCTTGCTGAAAAAAGGAGGAGAGAATTGGGTTTGAAATACCTTCTGGATGCCTTTTTGTGATCTGGCCGTCATGGAAGAGGGAGGGAGGGAAGGAGAGGGGCTGGGTGGCCCCACTGGACAGAATGCTGGACTTAATTCAGAAGGATCTGAGTTTGAATTCTACCTCTAATGAGTGAATGGGGGGAGGGGATGGTAGGCTAGTCACAATCCATCAGAGTTTTATCTTCTACTAAGGAGCCTGGAGAATACCACCCAATTCAAAGGGCCGGTAAGAAGATCATATTAGACAAGGTTTGTAAATGTTTATTAGACAATTCCCCAGTACCTCTCCAAGCTCCCGGCAATCTCTTAGGATTCTAACAGGCAGTAAGAGCTCCTCATACCAAAGGGGTAGGCTAGGTGATACAGTGGGCATGGAGTCAGGGCTTCGAGTCAGAGTTCAAATCCAGCCTCAGACACTAACTAGCTGTGTGACCCTGGGCAAGTCACTCCACTTTTTGCCTCAGTGCCTCATCTTTAAAATGGGCTGGCAAACCGCTCTAGTGTCTTTGCCAAGAAAACCCCAAATGGGGTCATGAGTCAGACATGACTGAAATGACAGAACGACAAATATGTGCCAAGAATTTCCCTCATCTGTGGGATTACAAAGAAACACAAAAAAATAAATAATCTCTTCCCTCAAGAAGCTGATGGGGAGGGAGGAGCAGGTAAGTAATTGGGTACATACAAGATCTATTCAGAGAAAGGCCTTCAGAGAGAAGGTGGGATCCAGATCTCTCAAGAAGAAAGCCAGGAGAGCCAAGAGGCAAAGGTGAGGAGGGTGAACCGTTGCAGGCACGGCGGAAGGACCTGACCTGGCTATTGCGGCTGGACCCCAAGGGGAAATAAGGCTGACCGTGCAACCAGGAAGAGGCCAGGTCAGGAAGGGCTCTGAAGGCCAAAACGCGTTTGAGTCTGGAGCTCACCCAAAAAACTGTGATTCAGATCAGAAAACCACTAAACGGCTGCGGGCCTCATTTTCTTAATCTATAAAAAAAGAGAAAGCATAACAGCATCTGCTTCAGCAGACAACGAAGGTTTGCAAACAAGGAAGCTGGATGGAAATGGTCGCAATTTGCATGGGAAAGTATGGAGTACTTCATCTAGGCAGGGTAGAGATGGCTGTTGGAAGGATCCGGCCGCAATGGTTCCCCTCCCCAAGCCTCGGACAAGCCCAGCTGTAGGTCAGCAAGTCCAGCTCCCAGTCTACGCCCGTTTCCACAGGACAGGACAGGAGGTCTCTCCATGCCTTTCAGCCCAGTTAGGTAACAGATTAACTCTCAACTGCCCCTCCCCGGGAGACTCAGCCCAGGCGATTAGGAAGTCCTTCCAGAAGTCTCATCTCCGCCCAGCCCCCAGAAAATGGCCCAAGGGGCCAAAGGGAAGAGGTGCAAGAGAGGAGGGGCACCCCGGCCCCCGAATCCAAAGCGGGGTGAAGGGGGGCCAGGCCTCCCCCGGAGGAGGCACCTATGGGCCGGCCAGGACCAAGGCACATTCCTGGGGAAGGGGGACAAAGATCTGCCGGGATCCCCCTGGTCCCGCTGCTCTCTCCGGGGCAGGGAACCTTTCCTTCCCGTGGGTTCCCGCCCTCCTGCCCGGGCCCCGCACGCGCCAGCTTTGGGATCCCCATCCCCGACCGAGGAGCGCCCCGCAGCCGTAGCTCTCTCTCCTAAAACGTGCAGGAAAAAAGTCCGGAAAAAGTTGTTAGAGAAGAAATACAGCTTTGGAAGCAGTGTCGGGGCCACCGCGCTCTCACCTGCGCCCCGGCGCAGCCCCCGGGGAAGCGGAGCGTCCAGCGCCGAGCGGTTCCAGTGGCGTCCCGTCCGCTCCAGTCCGGGGCAGTGCCGCCTGGCCCTCCCCTCCCCTCCCCCGCTCGGCTCTCCCCTCCCACTTCCTGCCCGCCCGCCCCTGATCGCGGGGCTGGGGCTGTCGGAGGAGCGACCGGCGCCGGGCCAGGGGCGCGCTCGAGGCCGGCCGGCAGGGGCAGGCCCGGCTGCCAGGGGTCCGCGGAGCCTGGGCTAGGCGGGCCCGGGGACAGAGGGGAGGGGGCGGGGCCGGCACGGCCGCACCTGCCTACCTGGCGGCCGGGGCGGGGCTCACCTGGCTCGGCCTGGGATGGAGCGAGGGGAGCCCAGATTGCTGGGGGAGACAGGCAAAGGCCTGGCCGAGGTCCGAAGGCCCGGGGCCTGCGTCACCGCCCCGCCCCCGGCTTACCTGCTGGGCCAGGTAGCAGGAGGCCACGTGACCGCGGAGCCTGCAGGGCCGCCTCCTGGGGCAAAGTCCGCAGCCTAGCCCGAGGCCCCGAGCTCTGCACGCGCTAGCTCGGGCTCAGCTCTCTCGCGGCGTTCTCCGACAGCGGATACCCTGTCCTGTCTTCCCCGCCCCGGAATTAGGAGGCGCGCTGATTCGTCGTTTCGTGGGGCCCCCTCACCTCCCCAACTCAGCTTAGGTGCCCCCTGTCCCGAGGGCGCTGTAAGAATGAGTATGTTAGTGTGTGCAAGAATCCATGTATGAGTGTGTCTCCTTGATTTTAGTGTGTTTGCATGCATGTAGGCATGGCAGGGTCTATGCATGGAGTCTCTCAGCACGGGAATTCACTTGCATGCCTGGGTCTACAAACGTGGCTTATGCATGTTCGTGCTTGGAGAATTGTTTGCAAGTTGTGTTTGTGTTTACGTGTATGCATGCCTGCATGTTTTGTGTGTGTGCATGTGTATGCATGCCTACATACGTGTCTCTTCCAGCTTACCTCTTTCTATACCCGTGCATATGTTTGGCTAAGTTTACACGTGGGCAGATCTGGAGTGTAAATACTGAGGCTCCTAAGTCAGTGTATTGAACTTAAATCAGAGATTGTTAACTTTTGCAGTGTCTTTGGACCCCTTTGGCAGTCTGGGAAAGCCTATGAACCCCTTCCTAGAATCATGTTTTTAAATGCATGTAACAAAATACATAAAACTGCAAAGAAAACCAATTGAATTGAAATAGTTAATAAAAAATTTTTTAAAAAAACAAGTTTTTAGACTCGGGTTAAGTAAGAACCACTAACCAAACAGGTCCTCAATAAATGTCTGATTATCTTTCTATGCAAATCTGAGATTTTGCGTCCTCCTATCTCCTTTCCCTTCTCTCCCCCCCCCCCCCAGTTCTTATCTACCCTACCCCAAGCTTCCTGACCTTCCCTGAACATCTCTGATAGCTGTGCACTTCTCTGGGCCCCTCCCTGTACCCCAGGTTTCTCTTCCCCCCCCCATCTCTCTGCTTTGTGGAACAGCAGAATCCTTCCCATTACCTTTTCCATGTGAGGGAGGTTCAGTCTTTTTCTCTCCCCTTAAATCTTGCCTAGGCTATAAAATTAGCAGTCCCTTTAATTGGGGGTGGGAGCTGGGCACTGAAGGGTGAAGGGATTGACCAAGGTCACACAGCTGGTCTGCCTCAGAGGTGAGGCTTTGACCCAGGTTGTCCTGATTCTGATGCTGCTGGCCTGGGTCCTCTGTGCAGTATCTCCCAGAACTGTGGACATCATCCTTCAATTCATACCGCCAGGGGCTGTGTTAGCTTTGGGGAGGCAGCTTCATATTTAGGATCCTAGATTTGTATCTGGAAAGGACCCTAAAGGTCATGGAGTTCAACTCTTTCAGTCTATCAGTAAATAAGCATTTATTAAGCACCTACTGTGTGCTGGACACACCGCTAAGCACTGAGCAGCCATAAACATTTTAAAGTACCTACTGTGTGCTGGACATGGCGCTAAGCACTGGGCATAAATATTTATTAAACACCTACTGTATGCTGGACACGATGCCAAGCACTGGGTAGCAATAAACATTTTAAGTACCTACAATGAGCAGGACACTGCCAAGCACTAGATGTAAACACACATTTATTAAGCACCTACTGTGTGCTGGCCACTGCTAAGCACTGGGCATAAACATTTATTAAGCACCTAGCCCTAAGGGGTTGGGATACAAGAGGCATAAGATGGTCCCTGCCCTCAGTGTTTGGGATGAGGAAGCTGAGGCCTAGAGAAGGGAAGGACAGTGCTGGTCTTCTGATTCCAATTGCTTTGCAGCCTTCCACAGCACCCAAATCAGGGCTCTGTGGGCAGCTGCTTGTCTTTTCATTGCTCAGCTAACTTTTAATTTAACCTCGTTTTTCCTTTGTCAGCCTCTGCTGATGCTTCCCGTTGATAAGCTAGACAACATCCAGAGGGTGCATCCAGGAAGGTGAAGGGCCTCCCCCAAGCCCAAGTCACAGGATGATCTGTGGGATGACCCAGGAATTTAAACGTTTAACCTGCCTCCATTGGGACAAGATAACCGGCTAGCTTCCAGCATCTGCAGGGCTGTCCTGGAGAAGGGATTACAAGTCTGTTTAGCTTGGCCCCGGAGGGCAGAGCCTAGAGCTCAGGGTCTAAGTTAGAAAGGCCCTTATATCAGCTTGATGTTAAAGGGGGAAAAAAAATAAATTTCCAATGATTTCTAGTCATCCAGAAGTGAATGGGGCACATGGGAGAGACAGTGGTTTCTCCTCCCCGGAGGTCACACATAGACACCTAGACATCCAAGCATTGTGTATGAGACAGTAGGAATCTATTTTGGATCATGGAGGTTGAGGTCCCCTCCAAACCTCGACCTGGGCCTCCTTCCCTGGAATCCCTACTCCCTTACACCTCTGCAAGGCATATCTGAGTCCCTGCTGTACCATTGGATCCTAGACCAGAGCTGCAAGGACCTTAGAGCCCCCCCCCCATTTACAGATGGAGAAATTGAGGCCCAGGAGGGGAAATGACTCGTCAGAAATCATGAGTAGCAAGGACCAGGAATTGGGGTTGACGCCGGATCCTCCTTCCCAAACCCAGCATCCTTCCCATTAATTCCACTGAGCCTTGCATCTGGCGGAGGCCGGCTGACCCAAGAGGCCAGCTCTCTTTCCAGGGCTTCCCCTCCGGGCTTTTCCTCTCCAAGCATGGAGAGTTAGAGATCTCATTTTCTGATATCAGACACAGAAGAATGTTTTCTCCCTTTGGATTCCCATGCATCATCCTCAGCCAGCCTCTGGCCAAGCCTGCTGCGTGGGGCTCTGCCCGCCCTCTGCTGTCTCAGGATGGGTATCGCAGGGTCCCAGAGGCTGTGGCCACATTGGCCGGCCAATTAGCGTTAGAGCTGGGTTTTAACAACAGGTGTTTGTGTTCTAGAGCCAAACAGCGGCCCTCGGTCTCCTCTGAGACCCCTCAGCTGTGGGGTATCTGGAAGTCCACTTGGGTAGATAAGAAAGCATACCCAGCAGCTGGAAACGCAGACCATTTCTCATCCAACACTGCTGCTGTTTTCTAGTTCTGAAATTCTCTGCTACTCCTACTACTATAATTATAGCAATAACATTTATATAATGTCTAAATATTTGCATAGCAGGGGCATCTTGGTGGTAAATTCAAATCCAGCCTCAGACACTTAGTAGCTACGTGAACGTGGACAAGTCACCTTACCCTGTTTGTCTCAGTTTCCTCATCTGTAAAATGAACTGGAGAAGGAGATGACAAACCTCTCCAGTATCTTCATGGAGAAAACCCCAAATGGGGTCATGCAAAGTGAGACAGTATCTAACAAGATCCCTTCACATAAACCACATTGTTTAGTTCTCAGAACAACTGAGTAGGATTATTTTTAGGGGGACCTGACCTGTGATTTTGCTGGTGTAAGGAACTTGCGGTGAGAAGCTCCCTCTCTCAGGGCAGATGGGCACCTGTTTTCAAGCTCAGTCTTCTATAGATGACCAGGACTCTGCGAGGATGACCCGTCCAGGCTGCCCAAACCTTTAAGTGTCAGAGGCAGGATTCAAACCCAAGTCTTCCTGCTTCTCTTCTCTCCACTATGCCTGACAACAGTCTGCCAGCTATCTGCCCATTTTACACTTGAAAAAATTGTGGTTTAGGGAGATCGAGTCACTCCAGACTATGCTGTTATCCACAAAGCCACGAAGTTCTTAGCCCTAGAACTGGCAGGGACTGCAGACATTTCCTTCTCTGGCTCATTTCCCAGATGAGCCTACTGAGACAAATAGTGTCAAGTGACTTATCCAGGGTCACACAGCTAGTAAGGCCCAATTTGCATTCACAAAGATGAATGTTCCTACCCTCTATTGTGCCATTTAGGTGCCCTAGCATTTAGTCGGTGCTTAATAAATGTCTGTTGATGGATGGATCACTAACCGTAGGACCCCATACAAAACACTTTCCATCCATTATCTTTTTGGGGGAGGTATAGTGCCTAGAGCGTTGGGTCTGAAGTCAGGAAGACCTGAGTTCAAATCTTGCCTTATTGGCTGTGTGATCCTGGCCAAGTCACCTAAACTCTATCGGCTTCCTCATCTGTAACACGGGGATAACAATAGTGCCTCCCTCCCAGGTTTCTTGGGAAGATCAGATGATGTAATCATTGCAAATCCCTTAGCACAATGCCAAACACATGATAAGCAACAGTTATTGTTGTTAGCATTCACATCTGCCTCACTTTCCTCAACTGTTAAATGGGACTAATGATAGGACCTACCCCCCAGGTTGTGCTGAGGATCAAATGAAATCATATTTGTACAGGTATTTAGTGCAGGGCCAGGCAAACAGTAGGCGTTTAATAAATGCTTATTTCCTTCCTCCCACCCCACATTTTAGCAATGACCCCAGAGAGCTAACAGTCCATATAGGGAGAGAGACACCCTCTAACCCAGCAAGACCGAAGGACCCAGAGAGGGAAGTCCTCAAACTAATAAGAATCAGAGACCAGATTCAAACCCGGGTTCTTTGACTCCGGAGTAATTTTTTTTCAGTTGTGCAACACCTGAACATGCACAAATATTACCACGTATGTGAAACCCTTTGCAAGCCTGAAAGCACCATTAGATAGAGGTCAGCTACTATTAAATCTAGGATCTGTCCTAATAGCAGCCAGTATGGAAATCTGGGGACACTCTGCCCTCTGGTGGCCGCTCCCTGGTATAGCATCCCCACCTTGCTACCTCTGCAGAGAAATAGAATTCTCTCCTGCTTGGCTCTCCCCTAAAAAAAGGATCAGGGTACATCTACAGAAACCACAGCTCCTAGGGGATGTGGGTCTTCCAAACCAACCCCTTCATGTTAGATGCACATCTATGGCCGGCATTTATGGACTGCTTTAAGACTTTCACAAATATCTCACCTCTGGGAGGTAAAATGGAGAAACTGAGGCAAGCAGTGGTTAAAGTGAATTACCCGGCAAATCTCCAAGGCTGCATTTGAACCGATGTCTTCTAGACATCCAGTGCTTCTATCCCCTACGCAAGAGTAATGCTCTCATGCCCCGACACTCCTGAGTGCAGAACCAGATTAAAATGTCGCTGGGGGATTGACAAAAATAAATAAAAAATACAATACAGCACAGATAATGTTCATTCGTGGCTTTCTGAATCGGTATGTGACCCACCTGACACCCAGGTATTATTATACCATTTAACTGTCTCAACTTTATTTGTATCAGAGGCTATCCCCCATAAATGTTCCATAGTTGACCACTTGCATTAAATATAAGAAAGATGAAACTTACAATTGGGAAAATAAAATGTAAGGATAAAAGTAAATCACATATAAAGAAAGGGAGAGGGGCTTTTTATGAAGGGAAAGAGAAAACAGCTTTTTTTGTTGTCTAAGATTTCCCCCATGGATTTCTAAAATAATATTTTTGCTTACTTTTGTCATCTGGCCCCTTTCTGATGGTATCCTTTAAGCCTAAACATCTAAGGCTAAGTATTTCCTGCAAAGATCATGTCTATTCTTTCTTGGGATCCCCTCTGGTATCTGCCTGGAAGATGGAGGTTTGCACCCCTCCTCTGTGACTCAAAGCTCAACCTTCTGTTCCTCCTGGGAACAATGAATCAAAAAAGTTATAGAACCTTTTCTTCCACAGTGCAAATTAGAGTTGGGCTTCAACCCTCTCATTTTACAGGAGGAGAAACTGAGTCTCAAAGATGAGCGATTTCCCCAAGGTCCAGGGCTGCTCAGTGGCACCAACTGTCAGATGCAGATTTTTTGAGGTCAGTGATCTATCTCATTGCTCTCTCCCTGTGTCCCCCTGTTCCCCAACCACCCCAGATCTTTATCTATCTCATCAATGTCCACATCATTTGTCAATCCCACTATTAGAAGGCCAGTGCAACTATGATTTGACTCCCTTCCTTCCATCGAAGAGTGAAGCCTGGTCTAAGGGCCAAGAGTTTGGGAGAAAAATCAGACCCTGACTGTTTGCTGGTTCTTAGCCTGAGTATCCTCTGTCCTGGAGCTGGGTGGGGGGTGGATTCTGGGGGAGGATCTAATGGTCTTCTTGACTCCAGTTTGAGCCCCTCCCCCTCATCCACTTTACTCTGACCCCCCCATTTGTGCTTTTTTAATCTGATTCTGCCCCTCCCCCTCATCTCAGGCTTTAGACATGCACCTGCCAGCAGGAGATTGCCTTCTATTGTCTAGTGTCCGAGAGGGCAGCAAGCCGCCCGTTTTCCTTGAAGTGGGAGGTCTCTTGCCCACAACAGGACCCCTTGTCATCCGCTCTTCAGCTTATTTCTTTGACCTATTACATAATTCCAGGCTTCACTTGGGCATTTTCCCGCCTTGGGATCCGGCCAGGAGAGGTCTCTGCAGTGACCTTAATATGATGCAGTGGAGGTTATTAGCAAGGCTGTTGACAGGAACTTTTATGTCTCGGCTCTGAAGTGGAGAGGGACCAGTGGGTGGAGAGGAGAGCAGCGGCCAAACAGGGGATGTCTGTTCCCCTTCGTGAGGTGGGGGCTGGGGACGCATCCCTTTGGCAGCGGGAGGATGCTGGCTGGCATGCAGCGTGACCTTGCTGACAAGCCCAGGGCAAAGCTCCCCGCCAGATGCCCAAGCAGCTTGGTGCAGAGTATTCTCTAAAGTTCAAAGGCATCTCATTAGCCACTTCCTGGGAATATGACCGCCTCTTGGGACTGTCTCCCTTTCCCTCTTCCCTCCCTCCCTCCCTTCCTTTCTTTCTCCCTTCCTCTTTCTCTCCATTCCTCCCTCCCTTCTTCCCTTCCTCCTTCTCTCTCTTCCTCCCTTTCTTTTTCTTCCTTCCTTCCCTCTCTCCTCTCTTTTTTCCTTCTCTCCCTTCCTCCTTCCCTCCTTTCTTCTGTCCCTTCCTCCTTTTCCCTCTTTCCTTCTCTTCATTTCTTCCTCCTCTCTTCCCCTCCTTTCTTCCTCCTTTTCTTCTTTCCTTTCTTCTTCCCTCCTTTCTTCCCTCCCTTACTTTTCTCTTTCCTTCCTTTCCTTCTCTTCCTTCCTTTCTTTTTTCTTTCCTTCTTTCCTTTCTCCTTCCCTCCCTCCCTTCTTTTCTCCCTTCCTCTTTCTCTCCCTTCCTCCCTTCTTTTCTTCCTTCCACCTTCTCTCCTTCCCTTCCTCCTTCTCTTCCTTCCTTTCTTCTCTCCCTCCCTCTGTCCCTCCCTTTTCTCTTTCCTTCTGTCTTTCCACCCACATTCATTAAGCACCCTCTGTGTACCACAGGATATAATAAAGAAGAAACAGGAAAACTTGGAGATAATCTGCACACAGCTAATGCTTAATAAATGTTGAAATGGAAAAAGAAAGCACCTCTACAATTTGAGACAACTATAGGGGGAGGCAGTTTGCAGTTCATACACAGCTAAATAAATAAAAATCCATACAGAGTAATTTCCAGAATATAGGAGGGCACAGAGGGGATAAGAGACAGCACTGTGGAGGAAGCGGCACCTTAGCTCTCCTCTGAAGGAAGTCAGGGGTTCTAAGTGGCTGAGGTGAGGGAGGGCATTCTGAGGAGGGAGGCTGGCCTGTGCAAAGGCTTGGAGGGGGGAGATGGAGTGTTAGCTTCTGCATTAGAACTGGAAAAGTACAGAAGCACCACCAAGGTCCCCAGTTTTCCTTGGGAGGTCCACAGTTCTCTGATGGCCCTATACAGATGGAAGATACTTCCACTCTTGGATTAAAGGGGGTCTGCAGAAGTGATGCCTCTGGAGGGAGAGCACCAGGCTTAGAATCCTGGCTGTGCTTTCTATTTCCTATGTGACCTTGGGCAAATCACTTCTCTCTGGGCCTTGGTTTCAGTTTCTTTATCTGTAAAATGAGAGAGTGAACCAGATGATAGCAAAGTACAGGGGAAAGAAGACTAGCTGGTCTGGGTTCAAATTCTGCCATTTGTACTTGTGTGACCTTGGTTGAATAATTCAATTTCTTGGGTCTTCATTTCCTCATGTATAAAATAAGGCCGCAGGACTAAATGGTCTCTGAGGTCTCTCTTGGCTCTATGACTCCACCCTGGCTTTATTTTTAAATAAAATAAAAATAATAAATAAATAAATTTAAATAAAATAATAAATAAATTTAAATAAATTAAAAATAATAAATAAATTTATAAATAATAAAATAATAAGTAAATTTAAATAAAATAAAATAAAACCCCCACTCCACCAACCAGTGATACTTTCTTGCCTCCAAGGGAGTCCAACCAACGAATGCGCCTCCGTCGCCAAGATGCATCATCCGCAGCTCCCACCTCTATAAGGAAAGGAGGGAGATGCCTTTCCTCATCTCCTGAAGGACCAGGTGAATCTCGATAGTTACATGGCATTGGACTGGGTTTGAGTGATTTTATTTTCATTATTGGGAACTAGAAGTTGGCAGGAAAGGAAGCAGGGGCCAAGGAAGCTGAAGTGATTTCCCCGACCCCCCAAATTGCACAGGTAGTGTTGGAAGTGAGATTGGAACCTTGCAGAGCCTTGTCTACAATTGCTGGGATGACTCCCAGCCTTAATCCTGATAATGGTTTATGGTTAAGGAATAAAGGAGCAGCTAGATGGAGCCATAGGGCACAGAGTGCTGGGCTTAGAATCAGGAATTCTTATCTTCCTGAGTTCAAATCTGACCTCAGACATTTACTAGCGGTGTGACCCTGGAAAATTCACTTTACCCTGTTTGCCTCAGTTTCCTTATCTGTAAAATGAGCTGGAAAAGAAAAGAGCAAATCACTCTAGCATCCTTGCCAAGAAAATTCCAAATGGGGGTCACAAAAAGTAGTACAATACTGAACAACAAAACAACTCTTGGGGTTCCTTCTGCCTTAATCCTGATAATGGCTCACAGTAAGGAAGAAAGGGTGTTAGATTGGAGTCATTGGGTCTGAGTTTGAATCCCAGCTTGGTCACTTAATACCAGTGTAATCTTGGGAAATCACCCAATCTCTGATCCTTAGCTTCCTAATTTGTCCAATAAGAGGACTACCTTCTAGCTCTCAATCTGTGTTCCTGGGGTCCTCCTGGGAAGGGGTCCCAGGGAGGTGTGGCTCTTGCCAGTTGCTTCAGGTCTCCCATCGACTGATCATTTCAATAGGGTAGAGGACCATCTCCCTCCCTGCATGACCTTGCACTGGGACTCTTCCAGGAAAGTCCTCTCCATTCTCATTTCTGTCCTTTCATATATGGCAGGTGCTCCTCTGATTTCAGAATCACCACATCCAGAAATGGCCATTTCCTACTATGCCATCGTTTTAGGAAGGAAGATAATGAGGTACCGGGCGGTCATTTGTCCAAGGTCACACAGATCTCAGAGGCTCATAAGACCACAAATCTGAAGCTGAAAAGGTCCTCGGAGGCCATCTTACCTCTCCCCTTGGCAATACCCCGTGTGGATGGCTGACAAGTCCTACATCTGGCCGAAATATCATCATCAGCGCTGAAAATAGCCATCAAGAATGGGTAGACGGACCAGGCCCCAGATGAATCTAATCGGGTAATTTTAAAACCATTTTAAAAAATAGAAAACAGATCTTTCTTTGAGCCATTTCTCCGAGCCTCCCCTCCCCCCAATCCCGCCCTCATTGATTCCCCTCCCCTCCCTCGCCCCTTCCCCTTTTCCCAAATGAAGCCTTTTTCTCATCACTCTCTGGTGAGCCACTAGGGCTGGGCAGACAAAGTCCACTTGTCAGAAATATTCTCTTAAAGTCTCTGTTCTTTTTTTCCTCTGGGGTACCCCTCACAATAGCTCTATTATCAGATAGTTCTCTTATCCAATAGATTTTCCCTCTCCCCTCCAGGGCTAATAAGGAGAAAGGTTGCCAGGCCGAACAAAGATGGGAGGATTTTCACTTGCAGTCATTCAGCTAAGACTAAAACCCTAACACGCCGAACTCCGGGGAGGGCTATTGTGTGGGACGTCGGATCCTGTCATCTGATCACTCTGAATGACTTTTTGAAACACGGGCCATTCATCAGTTTTGTAATTCACATCATTTGTCCTAAGAGAAGGGAAACATATTTCCCAGAGAGAAGGCTTTCAAATCATTTTTGTACCTAGCGCTCCCCGTGAAAGCCGCATGTCTGACCATCATAGCTTGAGACTGCCTGCCTCTTTGTTAGTCACATCAGGAGGAAAAATAATCTTGAAATATTCAAATGCTTTCTCCAATCCCTCCACTCCCCATCCCCTAGCCATCTCTCCCCCTGCACCCCCTCCCATCTTAACATCTCCCCATGGAGACACGCTTTTCTTTGAGAGAGACAGATTTTTTTAAAGTCACAACTCCCTAGATTTTGGACCTAGAATCATAAATTTACAGCAGGAAGGGACCTCTGAGGCCATCATGTCCAATACCCCACCCTATTTTAAAGATGAGGACATAGAAGCAATAGAAATTTAAGTGACTTCCCTAAACTCAGAATTTAATTTCTCACCTCCATACCTTTGCCCATACCACCCACCCACACAAGCTCTCTCTTCTCACCTCAGTCTCTTAGGAACCTTAGCTTCCTTCAAGGTTCAGTTCAAGCACCACTACCAGCCAGGAAGATTTTGCTGATTTCCTGTAATTGTTAACACCTGGTTTCTCTTCCAATTGTCTTGCCTTTGTCCAGTTTACTTTGTGATATCTTCCCTAGGTGAAGTCAGTGTGGGGTAAGGGGGCAGGCTCACAGCAGGGTAGCTACAGAGTCAGGACAGCCTGGGTTTGAGACCTATCTTCATGACAGTTTGACTCTGTGACCTTGGACAAGTAACTTTACCTCTAAGAGACTATACATTGCAAGGCAGGTACTTGTCTGAATGGCTCAAGGTTTCCTCAAAGAGGCTTTCCCTATATCACTGAAATCACAGGTCAGAACCAAAAGGAAAAAAATCTCCCTAATAGAATGTCAGTTCATTGAGAGTAGGGGCTGTGTTTCATTTTTGTCTCTGTATTCCCAACTCCTTACCTGGAGTGATTTTTTGGAGGAATGGGGGAAAGTGTCCAGACTGTGATTTCAGTGGGGTGTGAAAATTCTCTTCAACTGAAGTCAACTTTATATTTTTAAAGAAATTTTCCAGGGGTTCTGATAGAGGAAATAATTTGCCAAGGGTCCCCCAGCTAGGATATAGCAGAGTCAGAACCAAAACTCAGAAGACTGACCCTTTGCCCACTCCCTCTCACCATGTCCATTTCTTAGTGGGATGAGTTGGATGGTGGTGAATTGTCTGTATCCTTTGCTGGGTTGGGGGGGGTCCCTGCGTCTTGGAGAAGTTGGTGGAAGGAGCCATTGTCCAACTGGGGGACTGGACAGTCTAGTAGACAGGGAGGGGCTTCTCTAGGATGGTGAAGCAGCCGGGCATGACTTCACCAACGATCTCCCATGACAACTCGAACTGGGGATGCAACTGAATATCTTGGTATGTGTGGAAAAGCCCTTCATTGTCCGAGATCAGGTACTTAAATTACTGGCTGGTGGGGGCAGAGACCACATATGCTTTTTTCTTTGATTAGTCTGTGACAGGGGGTGGAAAACCCAAGGGACTAGGAATGGAGCTGGGTCCACTGGGTACAAAAAATGAATAAAGGTATGTGGGACCCCTATGCCAAACAGAGCTTTCCACCAGACAGCCAAGTACCATTATTTACATTTTAGAGGTGAGGAACCTACTGAGGCTGAGAGATATTCAATGCCTCATTCAAGATTGTGTGACCAAGAAGGCACAGAAAGGGACTTAGAGATTCAGTTGGATTAGCTTTAACAAGCATTTATTAAAGCACCTACTAGATACCAGGCGTTGTTTTAGGCAGTGCTGATACAAAGACACAAAGTGAAATAGTCTATCTTCATGAAACTTGTGTGAGAGAGAGAGACAGAGACAGAGAGATGCACCGAGAGAGCCAGAGAGGCACAGTGCAGCAGAAAGAGAGACAGAGGGATTGCAAGAAAGAGACACAGAGTAACTGAGGAGGGTGGAAGAAGGGAGAGAGGAAGAGAGAGAGAGAAATAGAGAGATAGAGAAGGAAAGGCATAGGGAGAGACAGATAGACAAAAACATATTGAGAGACATAAAGAGAGAAAGAAAGGGAAAAGAAAGAAGGGAGGAAGGAGAGAGAGAGAGAGAGAGATACTGTTTTCTGATGCAAATCAGCATTCCTCAGTAACTATGCTGCTGTTAAGAGAAGTGTAGAATGATAGAAACCAGCACAGCAAAGATCAGTGTCAAACTGAAGTAGAAATAGGACCACTGAGCATTACATAAGGTTTCCTGATGGCTGCATATTGACTTAGAAAACCACAAATTAACATTATGTTGTATTGTATTTTTATATGTTTAAAATATTTCCCAATTGTATTCTAATTTAGTTGGGGACCAAATGTTCAGTGGCATGTTTGATACCTCTGGATAGTGGTTCAGGAGTTGCCTTAGAAATCAGGAAGAATTGGGTTCAAGACGGATGACATCATGTGCTCTCTCCTCTCTCTCTCTCTCTCTCTCTCTCTCTCTCTCTCTCTCTTTCTCTGTCTCTCTCTCTTTCCCTCTCTGTCTCTCTCTGTCTCTCTTCCTTCCCCTTCTCCGTTATTTATAATATATGTGCACACACACACACAAAATCTTGTGTATAAATTCATCATAGCAATGGAAACATTCCATTCCATATACATTCCTAAGCTATAGCATTATTCTCAAAATCAACTTTTCCTAGTCATTATTTAAAGGAATTCTCTACACAGTATATTTGTCTTTATAATAAACTATATGTGTGTATGCATCTAGACATACGTACATACATATATACATACAAACAAATATGCTTATATGCATATACACATGCCACACAGCTGATTTGAGGCCATGCTTCCTGTTTTTTGTGGTTCTGTTTGTCTTTGCTCAGACCCCAACATTGCTAGTTAGGGCTCTAATGCCTGAGACCCTTCCCTCAGGGATCTCAAATTCTAGTAGAAAGGAAAGAGATATAATGAAAAACTATGAAACAGGCAGCTTAAAAATCTAACTGGTGTCATAGGAAGAGAAGATGTAGACAAGATAACCATGATTCCAGAGAGGATAAGAAACATTAGGAGGGAAAAATCATGGAAGAGGCAACCCCTGAGATAACTCTTTTTTAAAAAAAAATGTTTTATTGTTTCCTTTTATATTGATATTATAGTCTTTTTTTTTCTTTTTGGAGGGGGAAGGGCAGGGCAATTGGGGTTAAGTGACTTGCCCAGGGTCACACGACTAGTAAGTGTTAAGTGTCTGAGGCCAGATTTGAACTCAGGTCCTCCTGACTCCAGGGCTGGTGCTCTACTCACTGAGCCACCTAGCCAACTAGCCACCCTCCCCCAAGATAACTCTTAAAGAAAAGTGGGAGGGGGCTTCATTAGATGGGAAAGGGATGAGAGTATTCTATTGCATGCCTAGGGAGAAGTGAAGAGATGGATGGGAAGAGTGAAGAGTGTTCTGTTTCTTTTTCACCTAATGTTAATACCAAAACCACAACGAGGGCAGGGTGATAAGGGCTGTGTCCTAGGGTGCTGAAATATACAGGCTGCTGATGGCACTTGACACAACTCAACCTCAAATTGAGTTAGCAAGAATAATAAGTTAAAATCAGACATCGCTGGAAAGGTAACTCAAGTGAGAACTCCACCCCCCAGTCCTGCTGCTCTGTTCCCTCCCACCAACTTCACTATGTCCCAGAGTTTCTTTCTCCCCTGAGGTCTGGAGTATAAGACACCAAAATAGCTAGTTATAGTTCTGAAAGCATTCTTTTCACTCAGTTCCCCAGTGAGGATCCCTGACCCACTCCTCTCTTCCTTCCACGCTAGGTTTTGGGGGCTCAGCACAATAACAGTCATCAGCACCAGTCTTAGAAAAGCACACAGGTTTATTGCATATCAATCTCATGTATAAATTCATCATAGCATTGGAAAGATTACATTTGGTATACATTCCTAATCTACAGCATTACCCTCAAAATCAGCTTTTCCTAGTTATTATTTTAAAGGAATTTCTCTACACAAGTACATTTGTCTTTATCACAAGCATCAAAATGAAATTTTGCAAAAAAAATCGCTCATTTTAATTATTTTCTACACTTCATATCTTTTTTTAAAATCTCATTTATTCTCCCACAAGCGATTTTCATATTAATTAATTAAGAACTGCCCTCCCCCCTTGTCATCTGAGCAGTTCTCGATTTCTAGTCCTGGACGTTGAACCTAATCACATATACATAAGTGCATCTACGGAATTTTTTTTTCTGTTTTTAATAAAAATTTCACAAACAGACACGATAATGACCGCTAAACACGAGTCATGCACAGTTTACTTATAAACATAACCGAAGCAATATACAATCCGAAGTGAAACGGGACAAGCACCATCCGCTTTCTCAATGGTTTTGAAACATTATATGAGAACCAGACATTTACAATTTGATTATTTTTTTTCCCAACACTATACAGCCCTAAAAGAGAAACAAAAATTAAAACAACAAAGAACCTTAAATCAAACCGGTCTCGTAACAATGGGGAAAGAAACAACAGAAAATGCCTAAATTCAGGATTCTTAACAAGTGTGGTATTTAAATTACGTTTATTTATTTATTTGTTTAGTTAGTTAGTTATTTCTGCAGGCTGGAGAAGATATCTGGGCGAAGTATCTCTTGCTTGGAAGAGAGTGGCGATCGTGGGAGATATCGCCAAAAGAAATCTTTCACTAGTGAATTACACATTTGGAAACTTGAGCTGCCTTCTTCATCTTTTTTTTTTTCCAAAAGTGGTAATCATAAGAATCCATGATAGGCAAAATAATAATTATAATAACAAACAATAACAATTATTGAAAAAATAGAGGAGGGTGAGAGAGAGGGAGAGAGAAGAGGGGAATGGAAAGATGGGACACGGGATCATAGCATCTGGAGCCGGAAGGGACCTTAGAGGTCAACTCATCCAACCCTTCTCATTTTGCAGATGAGGAAACTGAGGCCCAGAGAGGTTTGGTGACTTGCCCAAGGTCACAGAGCTATTAAGTGGCATGACTGGTATTTAAACCAGGTCTTCTGACCTAGATCCAGCATTCTTTCTACTGGTCCAGTTCTGCCACCTAGAAAAAAAAATTTTTTAAGCCCTCAGAACAGTGTAAGGATGCTTTCATCACAGTATCACTCAGCGAGCGGAGAAAGAATTTCATGGCTTTGGGAGAAGTGCCTGCCAACCAGGAACAGTTTTGCCTTCATGTTCCTAATTGAGATCAGAGCTTTTGTCAACTCACTCCCTGTTAGGTCTTTAACAGGCAGCTAAGTTTGGGGTACCCCTTCTCCCTAACTTTGGCTACCCCAGTCCCTCCTTTCTTTTTTCACCCCTCAGATTCATCAAACACACTAGGGTTGAGCACTTGGAAATCACCTGGGTACGAGTGGAGTCAGTAAAGACATTAAAACTCTGATGCTTAGAGTCTTTAAAAAAGGGTATGCCAACTTAATCATATAGCAGGATAGAGATAAAAGGGGGCAGACTTCTGGGCCTCAGCTGGCACATGAAAAAAAGCAATTTTTGTCTCTTCCTTTGAAGTGACTTTCTTTCCCATGCCTATTTCTTCCCACTACGGCCTCCTATCTACATGGTCAACTATCGCTTCTCATTTTACTGGAATCCTGGGCTCCAGGACAAGACTGAAGATTAAGCTACATCTTTCCAGGGGAAAGGGGCAAACTGACTTGGACAGTCAGGTACATCGACTGGTCAGTTCAGTCAACCCCACTGGTATGGCTGATGGCTTTCATTGGATTTGACCCAATTGTCTGGTCATTCTGGCAGGGCCTAAATCTGATGCGTGAGGAAAGTTAGCAGCTACCTGATGGTTGAAGGAACTAGATTTGTCATTTTCACAGACTCAACATGACGGTATGTCTGGAACACGCACCAGAGCAGCGACATGGTCTCCACTCACCATTACCTTCCATCCCGCAAGGGCACGTGGTACCTTAGCAACTGTGCTAGTCACACCATTTCTGTGCTTTGGGGCCACAGGACTATGGCTGCCAATGATAGAAACAACATGGAATTTAAAAGATTTTGAAAGAGACCATCAGGGTCCTTGAATTCTCTTCGGCTCCCCATATGGTATCCTGGGGATTCCCACCCAGCACCTTCACGATTCCACCAAGAGTCCTTGGTGGTTCTTACTGCTGTTTTGTTTGATTCAGTCTAGAATAACCTGAATGGAGGTGGAAACCTTGATGCTTAGGCTTCCATGAAGCTTGTGGTAAAGATAAGCCCTTGCTTCAGATTGGGGGAATCCAACATTTTAAGAGAAAAATAAAAACGTTCCAGGCACAGGCAAATCATAGGAATTAAGTGCTTTTTTTTTTTCAAAGGTCTGAACTACAAATGATGACATCTTCCACACGGAAGCAGAAATCTCATGAGCTCTAAATGTGAAACAGTGAAACAAAACAATTAGTTCAGGAGGTTCAAGTGTGTAAGCAGGGTTCTTTGGGAGAGGGGAAGAGGAGACATTGTGCAGACACAAATGAGTTGTCACATAGATGAAGATTTCACTCATTTTGCTTAGCCCCAAAGGACAGAACCAGGACCAATGGATTGGAGTTACAAAGAAGCAAGTTTCAACTCTACATAAAAGGAAAAAAAAAAGTCCTAACAATTAGATCTGTCAGAAAATGGAATGAAGTTGCCTTTTGGTGGGCTGGGGGAGAAGGAAAGGGTGGATCATGAGTTCTCTCAAAAAAAGGATTGGAAAATTAATTGCTGGGAATGCCAGAGAAGAGAATCATGCTTTGGCTACAGGTTGGACCAGATGACCTTTGGAGATTCCGTTTGACTCTGAGAATCTCGGATCAGCAGAAAAGCTTAGTATTTTAATCTGTTAACAGAAAGCAGGAAGAATTAAGTGATAATGAAAAATGCTAATTCCCATCTCTTTTTAATGTTGCCAATATATGTATATGTGTGTGTGTTTAACATTTCTGCTGATAGTCTCATCTTGCCGAATTTGAGAAAAATGGGTCTAAGTCCTCCATAAAGAACAGAGAAATAAGCTCCTTTCAGCCTCCACCCTCTACCTTAACCTTTTAAAGGGAAAAGATTACAACCAGAATTTTGCAGAAACGGGCATTTGTGACAGAAGTCAATTTCCAAAGAAAGTCTGCTCTTGAGCAGAGAATTCCTCTACAATGTCTAACAGGTCTAGCAAAAAGAACAATCGGCAGACACATGCATGTAGAGGTGAACATTTTGATCTGCAAGCTTTGCTGAATGTTGATAAGGTCGGCTTGCCTCACTCACATCTTTTTCTAATCAACCCTTCCTGCCTGTTTTCCCAAAAGAAGGATCATCCCCAACCTGCTAAACTGTGCAAAAAAAAAAAAAAAGATCTACCCACAAAAACTTAATGCTTGGTGGAGCGGCTTGAGCTGTTGTCAGTTAACTTGTAATGACAGTTAACTTGTAATGATAGTTATACTCAAAAAAAAAAAAGGAGAAAAGCTAAGGCTCATTATTGTACTCGAAAG
Organism: Pseudocheirus occidentalis; assembly: GCA_028646575.1. Lineage (NCBI taxonomy): Eukaryota > Metazoa > Chordata > Mammalia > Diprotodontia > Pseudocheiridae > Pseudocheirus > Pseudocheirus occidentalis. The sequence goes on along the minus strand of CM053596.1, from coordinate 24,227,475 downwards.
AAAGAAAGAAAATAGAATTACTTAGATTCTGATCCATCAAAGCAAGTTGACTATCAACTCAAACCCAGGATCCCCTCCTCCAGCAGCTATCCACCCAACTGATAGATATTGGTATTGCTAAAGTTCAAACTTTGACTATTTACAGCTATCATCAATGGTCTTTGTGAATGCATCAACTGTACTTGAAAACAATATCAGGAATCAACCTGTTTTCCCCCCAACTTCTTTCTATAAATAAGCACTGTAAAGTTCTTGGCAATCTGGCACTTTTGCCTTGGAGGCTGCCCTGGCTAAAACATCTTGGTTCACAGTTGTCTCTACACTAGAAATTTTTCTTTTAAAGGGTAACTTAGGTGAGCTTTTTGTCCCTCTCCCCCTTTTCCCTTTCCACTCCCCCACATCTCTCTCCTCATTGGGTCATTAAGTATTTTTTTTCTCTTTCCTTTCCTTCCAAACAATAAAAGAAATAAATAGAACACTTATCCTAAATGCAACTGTAATCGAAAATCAAATTTAACATAACATATGATTGTCTGGAAAATTGGCAGCAACAACAGTGGGATCAATTAGGGGGTATTTGGCACATTAATTAAAAAAAATTGTCCTACTTCCTGGTTATCAATCATACAATATGCAACCTTAATACACGATTTTGGTCCTTCACTAGATACTTATATTAACATCATTTTTTTTCACAAGGAGGCTATCTAATGCCAAAACAAAAAAATACTGTTAATGAAGAAATGAAAAAGAATTAGAAAAAAAATTACAAGTTATATACAGATTAAGGAAAATTCCATGAGGAAAAAAAACACATTATTTTAAATTGGCCCCTATGGGAATAATTTAAAACCCCTTCAAATGGGCAAGTACTGTGGTGCTGGAGAACGGGAAGGAATGTTCTAGTTTAAGCTCTTAGAGCCTGGCTAACGATGGTGGACACAGTTCGGTTCTGGAGACCCGTCTTGCCAAGATTTTGTGCAAACACTGGAAACGGGAATTAAATAGCGTCTTGTGAATCCGGAGTCCGAGGCACACATATGAACTTGGCCGCTTAGGAGTCTCTGACCCCCTTGGGGAGCCACGGGCAGAGCAAATTGAAGTGACTATTTTTCTTCCAGTCCACATCATAGAGGGTTGAGGAGCAAGGTGGGAAGGAGCAGGGCACAATTCTAGGGCGACCCAAGAATGGCCAACAGGCCCCTAATCTTGAATAGGGAGGTGGGGACCCAGGGACAACAGAAGCAAGACTCCTTGGATTTCAGGAGAATTCGGCATGTAAGGGACTGAGGGCCCCCTTTTTGGTCTTCTGCCTCAGTTGTACCTCTGTGTCCTAGGTGGCTCACGTCAGCCCAAACTTATGAAATTTAGGCGCCATGGTGGCATTGCCAGTAGACCCCCCCCCCATCAGCAAAATTAAAGGTTCCCTAGCTCTAGCTACAAGTCACTTAGTGGTAGGCACATTTCTTAGTCCCAACCATGGGGCAGTCCTATCTGCAATGACACCACGTCTCAGAATGGCTCAGGAAGGCCCTTAATTTTTATTCTAGTAGGGTTTTTACATAAGGTCTCCATGAGCCTTCATTTTCACTTTTCCAAGTGGACAAACAGGATCAGAGAGAGAGAAATAAAAACGGGAAGTGAGAAAAGAAAGTCCATGGTTGTTCTAAAGGATTTTAAAAAGCACATGCAGTCCCTATGCTGTGCTTGAGGCTGGTTAATGTCCAGGAGGGAGTTGATAGTTCAAATCAATGCAAAACTAGTTTAAGGAAAAAAAAACAAACAAAACCAAAAACAATTTGCAAGTAGTTTCAGATTTTTTAAAAAATACTTTAAAAAATTCATGAGCTCAAAGAGAATCTGTAATAACAATATTATTAAAACAGTTATTTCTGTCCTTTTCATTATATATGAAAAAAACAACAGCCTGGCAACTTAAATGTGATTTATCTCTTTAGAATCCAGCTAGGTCTGTCCTTTTCCCTTAAGAAGTAAGTGCCATTCAGGTCCCCTGAAATGGCCAAATGGCTTTAATTTCAGATTAAAAATTCTACATTAGCTGGTCTGGGTTGGGGGGGGGGGAGGAGAAGGGGATGCTGTCTCACAACTCTAATGAACTAGGTTTTGATTGCTGTAAGTGTGTTATTATTGTACCACAGATTAGCCATGTTTCCAGAAACTATTCTTAGAGATGGTGAAATCCTGGGACTGCTTCAGGGATTCTCTGGGTTCTGAGGTTCAGTCTGAGAAATCAGAGAAAAACTATGGTGGGTATATTAAAGAAAAAAACAACCCCCAAAATCAGGCGTTGCAGATCACAGGTGAAGAGTTATGTTTCCCCAGCCCAAAGCCTCGAGACTTCCCTGAGGATCTCTGCTCTGTCTTGTGGTTGTCCAGAATTTCTGCAAGGGGGCATTAATAGCATGGTAGTCTTCTCACTCTGAACTCTGTCCCCAATGCCTCTGTGACCTCTCAGAGGTGGTTAATAGAGTTGAAGGCCCCCGTCTCTGATGCTGCTCCCGTCATGTTCAACCAAGCGTCCAGAGAATTCTGGGAGGAAGCGTGAAGAGGAGCGTTCTCAGAAAGAGAAAGCATCATTGCATAAGCCTGGTGGGAAGAGAAAAGACCACAACACAGACAAACAGCAAAGGAGATGAGTGAATAGATCCATATGGCATGGGAAAATCCCCAGCAAGGGGCCCAGTTATTCCCTTGGAGACCACCCTGGGACACCACCCAGGCAGCCTCACCTTTACAAGGAGGTGTAGCTATGTAGGTCATGACCTTCCTCCACCATGCTCACAGAACCCTTTGTTATGCACTTTTCCAATACACTCATCTACCATAGTATATGTTATGAAATTTTGTGTTTTGGCCTTAGCCACCATAGTCTCCATGAGGGCAGGGGCCCTGTCATGATTATATCTCCCTGCGGCATAGGAAAATTGTTTCTAGTTGCCAGCAAGGATGAACCAAGTCCACCCCGTCAAGGTGACAGTGGACTTGGGGGTTAAGTGGAAGAATGGGAATAGGGTCTGCCTATCTTAATTCTGCAGGGACTCCCATCAAAGCCAAGCCCAGGGGGATGGAGTGCCACGATTGCCCTAGGCTAATAAAATGATGAGAGAAACACCACCTTACTTTGTTGCCCTAAATCATCAGTTAAATAATCCAAATCTATGGTGCAGAGAAGTGCACTTTCTTCTACTTTTTAAATAATTTCAATAGTCTGAGCTTAACACAGTGTCTGGCACATAATAGCCACTTCATAAATGTTTATTTATTGATTGATTGACTGATCCAATATGAAATGTTTCCATCAGAGCACTCAGAGTGATTTCTATAAATGCTTTCTTGTTGGACATGGTTGAACTTATAGGGAAAAAAACAAAACAAAACAAAACATTTCCTCTCCACTCCTACAGGGGATGCCCTTTGCAGAGTTAGTAAAAAGACAAAAGACAGAGACATGCAAATGGCTTGTGCCGAGCCCCCATCGGTGCGCTCCTCTCAACCTGTCTAGACAGACGAGGTAACTTAAGCCTGACATTTAGTTAGCCCCTGTGCTTGGTTGGGTCTCGCATAGAACATGAAAAGAAATTCACCCCACTCTCTGGTATCTTAGACACAGTGATGTTCCAAACATAGGCGATATTTTTGGAAAACAATTTCCTTTAGATCGATACCTCAAGAACATGAAAATTTGTTGGTGTACACCCTGCTAATGTACCTCATGTCCCACCTATAGCCTACTGACTTAGTGAGTGGATTGAGTCTTAGACAGCTTGCCCAGCATCATAAAGACAGTAAATATCAGAGAGAGGATTTGAACCCAAATCTTCCTGACTGTAAGCCTAAAATTCTATTATGCCTCTCAAACTGCTTCTCTCTTAAGAAAATACAACATTGAAGACATTTGCTTTGAGCCTGTTCTGTTTGTTTTTCTTTTCTCTGGGACCTGCAGGATGGGTATGCATCAGTTTTTAAAGTAGGACTGAATGAGAAGACATTTGGCACTTCTTTTGAGGAAAGGTTCTGAATAAGTTAAGGCTGAGGGGCTGCTTAAAGTTGTCCCCTTTCCTGAAAATGGTACAATCTCTGGTCTTAAGGCCAATCTGAGGCTGCCTTGGCTTGGTCCAAATGGACAAAAACAAATCACAACTGTAGGCATTCCTACAACCAAAGCACTTGCTGGTTGTTGTTGGTTTTTTGAGGACAGAAGAAAGAGAAAGAAAGAAAAAGAAATGGAGAAATAAGATTAAAGGAAAACTTCCAAAATATTCAAATTTTATTCAAAAGACTGTCTGTTTTCTGAAGACTAGCCTAACCAGTCATGAAGAGTTGACTGCTCACCTAGTGATTCTTTGGCCATGACAATCCATGAAACGGGGACAAATTTAAAACAAAGAAGCAGCCCCCCCAATCAGTATGGTGAGAGTGGCAGAATGGCGGACAGGGGGCACAGGACATACCATTTTTAGACCATCTACAGATTTAATTTTGATACTCTTGGTATAATGAAAGTCACACCAGATGGGCAGAACTCAGGAATTCAGGAGATCACAGATTCATCACTCAACTATGACATAGGTGTAGGTCAAATTTAGGATTTAATTTTATTTGAGCAGATTCAAGAAGAGGCACCATGGTAAATTGGCCAGGGGCTTGGCTGGCCTTAGACTCTGGGAGACCTGGGTTCAAGCCCTGTCTCTGGCACATATTTGCTATGTGATTCTAGGCAAGCTATGGCTTATCATCCTAGGCAAGGGCTTAAAGCTGTAAATCTCAGAGAAATGTGCCAGCCTGAATTGGCAGAGGGAATTTCCTCCTCTGAGAGGTCTGTATGCTGATAAAATCATAGCTCCCATCCCTATCTCATATCTCAGGGTCACTACAAACAGTGGGGCAAGGAAACTGCCCCATGACCATCTAGCCAAAGGCCTGGGTTTCCCCCAAAAATGACCAAACCCCAGAACATTTCCAAGTTATAAACTGGCAATAAGGTGGGCATGAATCTCAGGGCAGCCCTGCCAGGAAGGGGCAGTCTGGTGGGAATCAAAGAGCTGTCTAGCTGTGGATCCCAGAGGCTGTTGGCTACCCAGTGGGAGGGGAGGGGGGGAGGCAGGCATGATGGTCAGAGAGAGAGATACCTACCTGGTTTTTAGCCTGCCTGTACAAGGTTTGTTTTATTGCCTCAGAGTCTAAGGTGGAATTAAACACATCTTTAACTTCAAATGCTTCCTCAGCCGCTTTGCGGAGATCCAGCCCCTTCCCAAAATTCGGCATCTGCTCCAAATCTAACAGGCCGGCTTCTTCCTCCTCCATACACCTGTACCAAGGACCAGGGGGAGGGAAGGGGGTGACCTGTTTGTTAGCTTGTCTGGCCTCAGAGGGCTTTTACTGATGCCCGAATGGCTGATTTGGTGCCTGCATGCATATCCCGCAGAGCCTCCACAAGCCACATGCACAAAGAGACGGACACAGAGACACACAGAGACAGGAAGCTACACATACATACACGCACATAGACATACATGGATGCAGAACAGAGATCCAAAGGAAAGAAGAATGGGCAGTCATGGGTGCACACATTGCCAGCACCCAGACCATGCCCTCAGGTTGCTTGAGAGCTTGGGTTTAGATAGCTGGTGTCTGGCTGAGCTGGTTGATGGATAACCAGTCCTTAATTACTTCAGGAACCTAATGTAGTTCTTAATGGAGGTCTGGGAGGCGCATTCCCAGGGGCTGGGGGTTCTGGTATGATTTGCTGGGAAATGGAATCTATTCCCAGAGTTTCCTGATGGAAGCTCCTGGAATGACCCTCAGGGTGATGGTGGCAGCGAATGGCGCCGAAAGAGACGGCAAACACAGGCTCTGTCCTCAGCCTGTTTGAAAATCTGCAGAAGCCATGCTCTTCACCTAAATTCCTTTGGCCTTGTGGGTTTTCACAACCCCTTTTTAGAAAGGTGCTGTAATGAGTCCCAACTCATGGGGAGTCCCTTCCCTTCCCATACCAGATGAACTCCAAGTCTGAGTTCGAAGTCATTGGTAGGATTCTTATCCAAGGAGGCATTTTGATGACTCAGGAATCCAGAATCTCAGTACTGGAAAGGACCTTGGGGGCCATCTGGTTCAACCCACATCTGGATCAGGAATCCTTCCTACAGCATCTTGATTACTGATTCCCTAAGCTTTTGCTCAAAAACCTCCAGTGAAGGGGAACCGCTCCCATCCTGGGGCAGCCCTTCCTACATTTGGACAGTTTCAATTGATAGGAAACTTTCCCTTGCACTGAGTCTCATCTAATCTGGGTTAAGGGAACTCAGAGGCCACTAGGCCAAGCCCCATATTTTACATGTGAAGAAACTCAGGTCCTTTCCAGAGAGGGGAGGTAACTTGCCCAAGGTCACACACATTCAAGGCCACGAGTCACAGGGGCTTTTGAAGAGGCTGAAAACCTCCATTAATTTCCAGGCTATCTGAGAGCGGCCAACCTCACCATCTCAGCCTTGACCAGATTTCTTCTACAGAATTCACAATCTTTTGCCATCCCTGGCCAATAAATATATTCACTGTGGCCATTTCCATTTTTCTGACTCACCCCATTGTGTGGGGGCTTCATCTAAAGTCATTAGGCTTTGGACTTAGTCTCCAGAGAGCTGTTTATACACATTTTGTTCATTAATATCCACATGTAACTGGAGTTGGACCACTACAGGAGATGACCAATGAAGGAGCTTGGAATTCGGTCACTGGATCAGAGATTTATGCTGGAAGGGACCTTTGAGGTCAGTGAATCTAACCCTTTAATTTTACAGAGGAGGAAAATAAAGCCCAGAAAAAGAGAAATGACTTGCTCAAGGTCATGCACCTAGTGAGTGTCTGAGGCAGGTTTGAATCTAGACCTTCCTGACTCTGCTTCTAGTCCTCTAATAGCCTGAGTTCTTGGGCATTGTCCAGAGACCAAGGCAGTTGAAGGAAGGAGGGTATCCAGGGGTTTTCTAGCTCTGGTGCTTTGACTGGCAATTATTGAAAATACCCAGCTTGCAGAGGATACAATATATCATGGCCTCCGTGGCCATTTCTTCTAAGTCCTCTGGTCCTTCCAGAATTCCCAGCTTTGTCAGCATCCAACCAGCAGGAGGCAGAAGAGAGTTGAGATTGAACTTTTGCTCCTATATGCTATCACGATGTACCTACCATCTCCCTCTTCTCCCTGAACTGGGCCAAGGACCACGGGAGAATTTCCATGCATGCACATAGTGGGGAAAGGATACTAGAGCTGGAGGGGGCATGCGTGTGAAAAGGGATAAAGAACTAAATTTGGAGTCAGGATGACCTGGGTTTGAATTCTACCTAAGACACTGACTGCATGACCCTAAACAGCTCACTTAACCTCAGTTTTCTCCTCTTTAAAATGGGGATCATAATAGCCCCTACCTCACAAGGTGGTTGTAAGGATTAAATGAAACAAACTGTGTGAAGCATTTTGCAAATCTTAAACCACCTTATCAGAGTTGGCTGTTACTATTATATTATTCTACGTTGTGTAATTATATTATATGTGACATAATATAATTGCATTATATAATATTATTATAGCCTTGTCTCTGCCCCTTATTACTTTTGGGGACTTAAGTCAATCACTTCCCTTCTCTGGCTTTCAAGTTTCTTTCAGAAAGGATGAGGGGGTTGAACTCAGAGCTATCTGAGGTCCCTTTCAGCCCCAATCTCATGATCACATGCTGGGCTACCAGTCTTTGAATTTTCCTTCTGTGGCAGTAGCTTTTAACTTTACCCTGAAGGTGGCATTTGAGGGGGGGGGCAGGGATAGAAACTATGCTGGAAATGAAGGCTTAAATTGATTCACAGTAAAAAAAATAAAGTGAATTCAGCTCCTGCGGCTTACCAATCAAGCCTTTGCTCCCCGTCCTCTCCTTCCACCCTCCCAGTCACCCTGGATGGAGTCAGAGTCCACCAACCCACCGTGGGTAACTACAGAAGAATGGCAGCACCCACCTTCTTGTGTGATCAAAGCTCATGCTGAGTGATGTGGGCTCTTCATCCTCCTCATCCTCATAGGCTCCTTGGGGCTCTGTTGTGGGGGAGACTGTCTCATCTTGGGACTTCCCTGTCAGGCTGTCATCGTCTTCCTCCTCCAACTCTTCCTCTTCTTCATCTACGTCCTCTGACTTTTCGTTGGCTAATCCATGGCACTGAGAATTGCTATCGATGTCCTGAATTTCTGGCCTGAAAGGACATGGACAAAAACAGCCATTTCCAGAGGATGGGCATTAGCCATGGCCATCTACACTGGTCCCACGATCAGCCTAGATGGACCAGCCCTTGTAGGACCTTCTCTCTACCCCATTCCCAATAAATACAATCCATGCTTCATCAGTGTATTTGGAGGATGTGTTCTAAGTTGTTTGACACGGTACTATTTCTTCTAGCTAACGGATTATTGTGACAGGCACAGAAAACATATACTAATCAGTGAGACTGGAAAATGGTATGCATGCTATTCAATGAGAATCTTAAAATGTTTTAGCCAGATGTGCATAGAAGACACACCTTTTACTAGGACCTTTTTTTGGAAGTTAGAGGAAGAGTTGATATTGTGCTGTTTTAAGGTAGAAACTAGGAAAATGAAGAAGATAGGAGAGATGCAGGTTTATCCATAGACAAAATTCTCTAAGGAAGGGTTATGTGTAATGGTTGTGTAATATAATGTAATAATGTGCAATGGTTATGTGTAATATATATGTTTCCATGCAATTCCACCCTTCCTCCAGCTCCATCACATACACCATCTTCTAGCTCTTTTTCTGTAAAAAGAGAGGCTTTCACTGAATGTCCTCTGAGGTCTCTTTCAGTCCAAGATCTCTTATCCAATGGTTTGCCACTATGCCTAATGTACTCAGTTCGTTTCCTATGGTCAGGGTGTTTTTGTATGACCTAAACTATTTCTGGAGAAGATGTCCAAGAAATTCAGGTCATTATCTGGAAGTATGTTACTCTTCTAAATATCTGATGGTTTGGTGTAGACAATGTGACAATGTAGACATGTAGACAATGACAGTAGGTGACTGGCTCCTAACAGAATCTTTGGTTTTCCATTCAGTTCACACAATCATAGAATGTACAAGTCAGAATGTGCCCCTAGAATGATAGCATACAAGTGCTGGAAGATGACGTGGAATATAGAACCCAGAATATCAGAGCTAGGATGGAACTTAGAACAGAGAATGTTCTATGAAGAACCTTAGAAGAGAAAAAGTCAGACCTGGGAGGGGTCTTAGAGCAGAGAATGTCAGAGCTGGGAGGGTCCTTAGAACAGAGAAGGTCAGAGCTCGAGGGGATCTTGGGTCATGCTGAGTATCTGATAGAGTGTAGGAACCGAGTTTTCAATCTAGTTTTTAGGTTAAAACTGTTTAGGTTAAAACAATATAGTTTTTAGGTTAGATCATAGAATAGTTATAGAACGTGAATTATCAGAAGTAGAAGGTAGGCTTACTACATAGAACATCAGGGATTTTGGAAGCTATCCATTTAAACTCTATTTATATCAATGCTTCTTACAGCGAACAGACATAGTCTTAGTGTCCCCTGAAGAAAAATACACTTGGGGGCGAGGAATGAAGTATCTGGCCTTGGGTTTATTTTCTGTGGATCCAAATTTCTTCCATTGTTATCACCTGCCTGTAAGACTGAAGTCTCAAGGTAATGCATTCTCCCTCACAGGGTTGTCAAGGAAAGGACTCAGTAAACCTTAAAGTGTCAAAGTAAAGGGATATTTTTATTTGAGGATGTGGAACAATATGGGGTGTCCTGATTGGTTCTTCAATGGAATAATTTTCTGGTGCAAAAGAAACCTTAAAAAACAATCCCAAACCAAACCAAGAGCCCTTCCTTCTCAGGGTTGCCTTTTGTCACCTAGTCTAAACATATCAGGAATGTGTTTGTTTTAGAGAATTGTGATTGATTTTCCTCTAGAGGATGGCCGAACTCTCCCTCTGGTTCTCTGTAGCCAGTTTGGGTAACAGTCCTTGCATTTGGGTTAGATGTTTTTTTTTTCTCCAAACTTACATCAGTCAAAGTTGAAAGATTCCTCATTTCCTCCAGGAAATGCCACCAGAGGGATTGTTTTGCTGTTGCTCACAATTTTAACCTAAAAACTACACTGAAGACTGAGTTCCTGACCTTGCATGGCTATATCTGACACTCGGCTTGATTATGGGGGTCTCAGCCACTCTGTGTGTGTGTCTATATCTGTGTGTGTATGTGTATTGGAAGGAAATACCTGGGAAAGGAAAAAAAAGGTTTAAAAACAAGAATTCTTAATGTTTTTGTATCAATCTGGTGAAACCTCCAGATTCCTTCTCAGAATAATATTTTTAAATGCATAAAATATATAGGACTACAAAGGAAACCCATTACATTGAAATATAAAATATTAATAGCACAAATTCATAGACCCCCAGGGTTAAAGAACCCCTATTTTAAAACGTGCCATTGGGAAGATGCTGCTGGAGACTTAAAAGAAGGCAAGCCAGAGAGTGCCCCCTGAGAACAGCAGACTGAGGATAATCGGTGAAATGTGGCCCTGGACTCAGCACTCAGGGCTGCCCTCTGTTCTGACAGCGTGTCGGGGGCAGGGTTTCAGTCGTCACACTGTGGAGTCCATCCCACACTGATGGAATAACTCAGGGAGAAAAAGAAAGCGTCTTTTGTTCAGAGTTGGTCTCTCAATCCCCCTTATCTGACAATTCATCTGCTAAATAATTGAAATAGTATGGAAGCCTTCATGAAGGGTTGGGGGTGGGGGGTGGCAGCCCTTTGCAGTTAAACTTGGTAGTATGTGTGTGTGTGTGTGTGTGTATGTATGTACACACATACAAGCTTATGTTTGTTTGTGCCCCCAGATTTATGTCAGAAGATCCAGCACCGGCTAATGTCTTCAGCAGAGGGAAAAATCTGCCTGTCAATGAATGAGCCTTCTCCTCACACTCCGATTCTTGAAGCTAAATGTTAGTTTAAATTAGGTTTGTGGTCCTGATCACAGGTGTTTCCACAGGAAATCGCTGGCTGATAATGACTTTCTGATGAAATGCAAGACTAGAAAATTCAAGCCCACTTTTGAAATCTCAACAGTTTCATCTTTATTAATGACCACCCGTGGTCATAATGCAGACACAACCTCTTGACTAAACAAACAAGAGGGTAATTGATGGGTTTGTCAATTATTTTTCCTCCTGCATTAATTAACCAACACTTGGTCTTTTTCTTTTTGAAACAGCTAAGATTCTGATCACTTGAAGAAAGCATGTTTCCTGGATAAAAGCTGTATAATGTTAATCATCCGAGAAACTAACGCTGATATCAGCTGGATAAACACAGAACTTCTGATTCCCAGAATGATTGTGGTAGCTGTCTGGGTCGGCTGGTTCATATTGACCTTATCCATGTTTCTGGCCCTGCTACTGTATATCATTTCAATCAAGTCCTTCAATCAACACATATTTTAAAAGTGCCTACTATGTGCAATGCGGTCTGATAGGTATTAGAGCGATACAAAGAGAAGTACCTTGTAGTCTCATCATTCATCAGTTATAGAATCTTATAATTATATGTTGTATAATAATACATTCATATTATATATTAATATAATTATACAGAATATATAATTATACATGCTATGTAAAACATATATACATATGATTATATATAATTATATAATTATATTTTTTGAATTGTAATGAACTTTTAGATCTATCATGCTCTTTTTACAAGCAAGGAAGCCACATCCTAGAGAGATGAAATGACCAGGGTCATATATTGAATTAAATGGCAAAGCTAGGACTTATGTTTAACCATGTCACTCCTCTGCTCAGGAAGCTTCAATGGCTCCCTGTGGACTCTAGGATAAAATTAAACCTTTATTGTTTGATATTTAAAGGCTTTCAGAAGATGGCTTCCATCTTTCTTTCCTGGTCTCCCTCCATACCCTATAGCAGTGGGTCTCAACCTTCCTAATGCCATGACCCTTTAATACTCGTATCTGGGTGTATCTGGGCATATCTGCATGTGGGTGGACCCGCGTGGAGACTGATAGAGAAGCCATGTCTCAGTTCCTAAGACCACTGGAAATATGTGTTTTCCAATGGTCTTAGGTGACCCCTGTGAAAGGGTCATTTGACCCCCAAAGGGGTTGCGACCCACAGGTTGAGAACTGCTGCCCAATAGGCTATCCCTCAAGCCTGGAATGCTTTCTTCGTCATCTCTTGGAGTCCTGGACTCTCTCTGTAGCATAAGCACTACCTTCTTCAAGATCCCTTGACTAATGTTCCCATTCTTAATGTTTCTCCCCAGCAAAAAAAAAAAATACTTTGCATTTGTCTTAGATGTATTTTTAATTCACTTGTCTGTGTATGTGTTTTCTTCCCATTTGACTGTAAGCTTCTTGAAAGCAAGGATTGTTTTGTCTTTTATATCCAAGTACTGAGCCCAGTTTCTGGCACAGAGTAGGTGCTTAATAAATGCTTTGTGACTGGTTGACAAGCAGTGCCTGCTTGTAGGCACTTTAGGTACTTTAAAATATTTGTGGGATTGAGTTGAACTTAATTGACTGTGAGGGAGCCATTGTGAAGAATAGGGACAAAGATACAACAAAGTTAACTTGTCTGCTGGTGGCTTTAGCCACTTGTTCCTTTGGGAAGTCATTGGACCAAATGTGTCAGGAGACCCAATAAAGCCTCCAAGTTGTTGGGTTCCTTCATAGCTGGCTTCACCACAGAACTATGAATTATGACTCCTTGCCAAGACTTGGACTTAATGACATATTGAGGGTATTCCGAAAACAAAACAATTCACTGCAACTGAGTCCTGAAGAGCATGGAAATAGCATAAGACTCTTGGGCTTCAGGAAGATCCAAATGATGTGTGTGTGTATGTTAGGGAAAGAGCCAGAACTGGGGATCTGAAGACCAGACCCCCTCTTTGATAATTAGGTGACCAAAGAACAGGTCACCAAATCTCTCTGAGTCTCAGAAAACTTTCTAATGCTTAACTAAATCATAGACAGGCTGCTATTTGCATTGGTGAAGGGAGGTCCCATAGCAGATGAAATTATTGATGCTTGATATATTAATGTACTATGAAAAATTAATGCTTTGGGTAGAGGGTAGGTATAATAAATTTCTGGTGTGCTATATTTGTTAAAAATAAAAAACAAAACCTAATCTAAAACAGAAACACTAAGAATCAAATCTCAGATCTAAGCAAAGAATAAGGTAAGACAGATTATAAGGTAGTTTAAAAAATAATGAAAATCAATAGATCTGGTGAGTGCAAAGAGCCAGAAACAAGGCTGTTCCATAATAGAGAAGTGTGTGGTGTGCCTTGGATAGCTGGTCAGTAACTGGCCTTCACCACCATGGCCACACACATGGCAGGAAATCACATCCAGTACAATAACATCTGGCTAAGAATTATAGTCACAGAATCAGCTCAGCCAGTGACGGAGCACCGAGTTCTGTTGCCTAGAAGAACAATTAACAAATTCTTAAATTGATGCCCTGTCTATACAGTACTTTTTCTAATGCTAATCATTTGCTTGTTTTAAAGTCATTACTGTCTGGGAGTAAGTGAAAATATTTGTGAATTGGAGCCTAAATTTCCTAGTAGGGACGCCAGCTTGGTCAATACTTTCTTGAATTAGTATGACTGATGAAAGATGAACGAATGAACGAAAACTAATATTAAACACTGAGTACCAAGTGCTAGAAATACAAATACAAAAATAAATATAGCCCTTACCCTCAGGGAGCTTATATTCTAATAGAAGAGAGAATAATACTTAAGCTAAAAAAAACCCCAAACCCCAAACTAATGATTCTCCCTCACAGAAGAATAAACAGAAATTCAGTTCAAATAAATACTCTTTTTCTTTTGGACCTTAGCCAGTGCTGGGTAAAACATCCATCATGCACACACACATGCCCATTCTTGGCACTGTTTTTTACAAAGTGGATTGGGCCCTTTGGGTCATTCATATGATAATAACTTATTCCTTTTCTTACCTTTTATCCGTTAGCGTTGATGCTTGGTTCAGCTCACTATTTGCAATAAAGTTTCTGATTTCAGAGAAATATGAGTCCTCTTTTTCATCTAAAAGTGCATGGTTATCTGATTCGGAGTTGGGGGAGGAAGCGCTGGTCCCAAGGTGATTCGTAATGACTCCGGCGTGCTGGCTCACTGAGAAGGAATCATGGGTGGGGAAGAGAACCGTGAGGAACAATGCCCTTCATTACTCGGGCTGTCCTGGAGGCTCAGAACCAGCCAAGGCCCAGCCCAGCCAAGCCGGGGCCAAGCATGGAAGCAGCACGGACCGCAGACTTGGGGTGTTTCTTTTTAAATATTTGGAAAAATCTCAGATTGTATGTTTTGCTTTAATGAAAATACTTTTCTGGGGTGAACAAAAGGATTCTTATGGCAAACGATCCCCTCTCCCACTCTCTGCCACAACGCCGTCCTTGCCTCTACTCCCCTCTCTTCCTATCTGAGCTCAAGGGTCATCTCTGACACGAGATGTCTCTAGCTCCTGGTGCCCCTTGAAATTACTTTGAATTGACCTTTTGTGTTTTTATTCATTTTTAATCAATAATCTTCAGTTCTGGAGTCTTAAATATCTGAGTTAGCTATGTATCTAAAAAAATTTTAGAAGTCACCCAAGACAACCTATTCATTTTACAGATGAGGCAACTGAGGCCAAGGGAGGAAAAGTGACTTGCCCAGAGTCTCACAGATAAATGAGTGACAGGTCTGAACTCAGGTCCTCTGATTCCAGAACCAGTGCTGTTTTCGCTCTCTAAGATGAGATGTGGCCTAGGGTTAGGGAGGCCATCTTGGAGACCTGGGTTCAGTTTCTGCCTGTGACCCTTTCTGGGTGTGTGACCCTGAAGGTATCGCTTGATTCCTCAATGTTCTAGACAACACCCTAATATTATGGCTTGCAGAAGAGGCACTGACCTGCATTGGTGGAATTTCCTCCAATTTCAGGGAAATTCCCTAGTCCAGTCTCTATTTTGTATTTCATTATATGCATATATGTTCTCTTTGACAGAAAGCTTCCTGGGGGCAGGGACAATTTGTTTTTGTCCCTCTCTATCCCCTAGAACTGTGCTCAGGGCCTGGCACACAGTAGGCCTGCTTATGGTATATGTTTATCCTGTTTCTCTCTTCTCCTCTCTTTCCCTCTCCTGTTCTCTCTAACTCTTCCCCTCTCCCTATTTCTTATTTTCCCCTCTGATGCTCTGACTATGTAAGACTGTATGGCCCTAAAATAGCCCAAAATATAAAAACCCATATGAGTGTTTGGGCCATACAAAAACAGGTGCTGGGCTGGATTTCTCCTATGGGCTGTAGTTTGCTGACCCTTGGTCTAGGCAGCTGGGTGAATGATATGCTGGGCCTGGAGTCAGAAAGACTTGAGTTCAAATCTAGCCTCAGACACACCCTAGCTGTGTGACCTTGGGCAAATCATTTGATCTTGCTTGTCTCAGTTTCCCCATCTGTAAAATGAGCTGTAGAAGGAAATGGCAAACCCCTCCGGTATCTCTGCCAATAAAACCCCAGATGGGCTCATGAGGAGTCAGCCTGAAAAACAACTGAACAGCCGAAGGAAACACCCAAGCAGTCTACCTGGAACATTCTCGTGCTCATGCTTCTTCAGGTGTCTGTCCAAGTTGGTCTGTTGTCCAAAACACCGATTACACAGGTGGCATTTAAAGGGTTTCTCCTTGTTGTGGATATTTCTCACATGCCGCTGGAGATTGGAGGAAATGCTGAATGACCGGTCACAGTATTTACACCTGAAAGACACACCCCGAGTCTCATGAGTTAAGAGGGAAAGAATTAACACCGTCATTAGAAACCAGGCTCCAGGAAGGTGGGAAGGCCCTGAAGCTCAGGCTCAAAGGCAGCCACTGGGAAGGGACCCGGGAACCCATCCTGTTTGATGGGGAAGCATTTTGTAAACCATCATATAAATGGGAAGGATCAGCTGGGGGGCTCAGTGGATAGAGTTCCGGACCCGGGGTCCGGGTGACCTGGGTTCAAATCTGACCTCAGATACTTCCCAGCTGTGCGACCCTGGGCAAGTCACTTAACCTCTGCCTCAGTAAAATGGAAATAATAAAGGTACCTCCTTCCCAGGGTTGTTGTGAGGTACTTATAAATATATATGTATATATATTATAATTATATATTATTATGTATAATCTAATATATAATATATTTTTATATTATAATAATATATAATATAATATCTCATATATATACACATATAAGATATTTATAAAAGGCTTATACAGTGCCTGGCACACAGTAGGCACTATAGAAATGCTTGCTTTTGTTATGGTTATTTTCTGTGACTTCGGTGAAGATTAGAATTCATAAATTTGGTATGTAGAATTATAGAAAAATCAAGCTGCTGATGGGGGAATTATGGGGATGCCCAGAGCTGTAACTAGGCCTGAGGGTCTGGGGCTTTGATCCAAGGTGCCAGAATTTAGAGAGAGCTAGCAACACTTGAGAGTCTTCTGTAGTGTAGGAACGCCAGAACTTTGCAGTTACTGAACAAGAACAATTTGTTAGTATAGATGCCATGGTTTGATGGTGGCTCTGCTCCAGGGTGCACTGATCCATCTCCTTACACATCACCTGACATGGATGTCCCCCCCCCCCCAGAAAAAAAGGGCTTGCATCTCACACCACAAATACGTGCTATTTGCCTCAGCTACGAAGGTTGATAGCCGTGGCTTTGGGGATCTTCCCTCTTCTCCATCATAAAAGGCTCATGGAAAAAAAAAAGTTTCCTTGATACAAAGGGAGATGAGTAATAGAGAGCATAGAACGAAAGTTTAAAAAGTGTCATCTCTGTAAAATATAAATGTGGTGTTATAATGATAATAACAAGAATTATATAGGACCTACTATGTGCCAGGTGCTCTGCTAAGCCCTTTACAAATGACCTCATTAGAGCCCGAGGTCACACACTGAGATACTAGGAAGTATCTCAGGCTAGATTTGAACTCATGTCTTCCCATCTTTACTCTAAGCTTGGAACTCTATCCATCAAGACATGATGCTTCTCAAAGAATAAAAGAAGTCTGGAAAATAAGCAAACATCCAGTAATGCTCCCGGCTTGTAAGAGTCTATTTTATTTGGGGGGGGGGGTAAAGCTGCTGGCATTTCCTCCCCCAAATCCATCAGGTTAATTTGGGGTGTATTGTGCATTTACCTCCACAGGGGTTCGTACTGTTTCCTTCATTAGAATGTAAGTTCCCTGAGGGCAGGCACTTGTTTTTGTCCCTCAGGTGCTTAGCACAGGATCTGGAATGCAGTCAGTGCTTAGTAACAGGACAGGGCTACAGTCCCATCAAGCTCCTCAGGGCCAGAGAATAGGGACAGTGAGCTTGCTGACCTAGGGGAGGTTGAGGAGGGAGCTGGGAAGGAACCCTTGGGAAGAAAACGTGTGAACTTTGCTTTGGCTGACTTCATCGACGCAGAGGGTGAAGGCACCTCAAAGGCCATCCAATCTAATCCTCTCATTTTATAAGTGAAGAAAAGGAAGTACAGGGGTGGGGGTCATTGACTTGACCGGATTCACACAGGTAGCAAGTAAGATTTCAACCCAGGGTCCCTGAATTTTTTTCTCCAGTGCCCAGTGCCCAGTAGGTGCTTTGTCAATTCTAATTATCCAAATGCTTAGCTGTTATGGCTTCTCTCCCCTCGGATCTCCAAACCCACTTCTTTCTGTATCACCCCCACGGTGTGCGCATAGTATGGCTACTGACGTTTCCCAAAGACCCGCAGTCCTCCAGCCTTCCTGGGGCTCAGTCCTTCAGAAATGATTGGAAGCAGTGCTGTAGGAGGCCTGAAGAGGGCAGCAGTGAGCCACGCAAAAGGCACAGGCTGAGGCTTTGTAATGAGTCAGGGACTCAGGTCTCCCAGGGCTGAACTTCAGGGACAGCTCAGAATCCAGAATGTAGGGTAGACAGCTGGAAGAAACCTTAAAGGCCATATTTTTACAGAAGGCCCAGTGTGTGTGCGCATATGTGTATATGTGTGTGTGACTTGCCCAAGTTCATGCAGGAGGAAAGAGGCAAAGTCAGGTTTAAACTCAGGTCCCCTGATTTCCACTGACTAGAGCTGAGAAAACCCAGGGATCTGGGATTCTTTGGGAGAGCCCTCTGGAAAAATTAAAATAACTCCATCTGAATCTTTGAGGCAAGGTGGCCCAATGGCTGTCAGCATGCCTGGATTCCACAGGCTCAGCCACTAATGTGTGGGTCGGGGCCTCATTGATCTGAGGAGGACTGTAACCCTAAGAGCCTGGAACCCAAGATCTAGAAGGAGACCATGGAGCCCAGGCCTTTCATTTTATAGATGAGGAAACTGAGCTCTAGGGAGGGAAGGAAGGCTCACATAACCAGTGAGTATCTGAGGCAGGATTTGAATCCTCCACTTAGCCAAACAAGGCCTTTGAATGTGTTAAGGGAGCAGAGGGCTTCCCTGGTACTAACTCTGATCTGACGACAATTGGCAATTTCCATAGATCCTGGAACCAGGTCATACGTAGGTCATTCTTTTGCTCTTGGGGCCCTTTTTAATCAGTTAGCAATGTAAAGTCACATTACCTTTGTCATGTAAGACATGCAAGGACTGTTCTCCCATTTTTCAGGAGGGAAAGCTGAGGGTGAGAGATCTTGGGAGACAAATAGGTAGGTAGATATATACATGATAGATAGATGGATAGACAGATATTTAGACACAGACAGACAGATAGGTAGGCAAGCAGACAGATAAGCAGAGAGTTATATTTATGATATCTCCTTTCTCACAACAACCCTGCAAGGTGATAGTACAAGTAATTTTTTTGTTGTTGTTTTGGGAGATTTCAAGGTGAGTGCCTATCACCCAAGGAACAATCATTAAGCACTCATCATGTACCAGGCACTGTTCTGAGTGTTGGGGGTGCACAGATGAGGAAGGAAACAGTCTCTGTCTTCAAGGAGCTTACATTCTATAAGAGGACACAGAGAATGTCTTTGACGGACTCTAAGAGGTCTGTAGATGAGTGTATGTGGCATAAATACAGAATGAATTCAAGGCAGTTGGGGAAGGAGGACATGGGCAGCTGGGCTAGAGGGGGATAAAGGAAAGACAGCATGTAGAAGATGAGAGGGAGCCCATGAGGCCAAGAATGGAGTCCGATCTAGGTCGCAGGGGGGATGGAGATGGGATACTGTGAGGGCGAGCGGGAATTGACTGGACCATAGTGTGCAGGAAGGTGCCTAATACAGAACAAGATTGGAAAGTGAGGTAGAGGCCAGGCTGTGAAGGTCTTTACAAGCCAAATTGAGCAGATTGTATTTGATCCAAAAGCTAATAGAGAGCCATTAGCATTTTTTGAGTATAGAAGTGACATGACTAGACCTATGCTTTAGAAAAAATAACTTTGGCAGCGATGTGTAGCCAATCAGTGCCAAATCGTGCCCCTTCTGCCTCCACCACATCCTCTGATATATCCCTTCTCTTCTCTTCACTCTCACAGCCACCATCGTAGCTCTGACCTCTCAAATAGAATATTACAATAGCCTCCCAGTCACTCTCCCTACCTCCAGACTCTCCCCTGTCCAATTCTTTCTCCACGCAGCTGCCAAAGTTATTTTTTCTAAAGCACAGGTCTGACTGTGTCCAGAGCCTCTTAGGACATATGCTGGGCTCTTACTTTGCTATGTCTAGCAGGCAAACTGAGCCCTGGTTTAGGGACTCTGTGGATCATTGGAGGAGGCATGGTCCTGGATGACTGGGGCCCCTGGAAAGCACCCATCAATCTGTGGGTACTCAGCTCAGCCCATCGGCCAGTCTGTTGGGTGGTTTTCCCAACACATCAAGAATTCCCTTTGGCAGGGAGGGAGGGGTGGCTGAAGTCTGAGACTATTAGGTGCCACATGCACGCACCTTCCAGATGTGTTACAGCTGTGCTGAGGATTTGATCTCAGCTACATAAACCCATTATTTGGAGAAGAAACAGGGAGAGTTTTATGAAACACCCTTCGGAAATGCTTATAGTTTCCGTGTTCCCCACTCTGAATGTTGCTTAGTAAAGTCTAGAAGGTTTGGGGTATTGGTATACTGGAAGTCATTTTGGTCCTGAGGTCATTTTGTCCATTCCTCTGCCTCTAGAAGCAACGCATCTACTCCACTGCAGAGAAACAAGGTTTTGCTCTCTCCTAAAATTCCTGCTGTGGTTTCTGATGGAGACTCAGTGTCAGTCAAGTTTCACAAATCATACAGGCAAGTCTTCTTCTTCTTCCCCTCCCTCCCTTCCTTCCTTCCTTTCTTCCTTCCTTCCTTTTTTCCTTCCTTCCTTCCTTCCTTTTTTCCTTCCTTCCTTCCTCCCTCCCTCCCTTCTTCCTTCCTTCCTTCCTTCCTTCCTTCCTTCCTTCCTTCCTTCCTTCCTTCCTTCCTTCCTTC
>CM053596.1:24183902-24206430 GCA_028646575.1 Pseudocheirus occidentalis | reverse complement strand
TTTCTCTCTGTCTCTGGAAATGGATAGCATTTTCCATCAAGAGTCCTTCAGAATTGTCTTGGATCATTGTATTGATTAGAGCAGCTAAATCTTTCACAGTTTGACAACCACTCTAAATAAACTTTAAAAAAAGGTGAGAGGGCGGGGAATCAAGTTTTTCCTTTCTTTCCCCCTACCCCCTTGACCCCAGTCCTCTCTTTTGGAGACCCAGGCCCCCTATTTAAGGATATACAGTAAGAGTCATTTAGCCCCAGTCACTTATAAAGCTTATTTCATCATTGGTGGCAAAGCTTTTGGCGTAGCTGCCCATCACTTAACAAAACACAGGCACTCAGGTGCCCAAGTTGGAGTCCTTTGTGAGAACACCTGGAGATGGCTTGTATTGTTCCTGGTGCCACTCCTGCTTTGTCAGAGACAGCAGCTGGCAGGGAGGTTAAGGGGCTTTTAAAAACTCTGAGCAGAGGCCACAGGCTGTCCTGGGGATAAAGGCATAGAGGCATGTTTTGCTATTCAGGGAACTGCTAACTAGTTATAATGTTTAAAAAATGTCAAGGAGAAGGAGGAAGGAGAAGGAAAAAAGGTGAAGAAAAGAAAATAGGAAGGGGAAAGAGAAGAAGAGGAAGAGAAGGAAATTAGAGGGAGAAGAAGGAACAGGAGAAAATGGAGGGAGGAAGAAGAAAGGAAGAAGACAGAGAAGGAAGAGGTGGAGAAGAAAGAATTATAGGAGAAAGGGAAGGGAGAAGAGAGAAGGAGGAAGAGAAAAAAGAGAAAGAAGAGGATGATAGGAAATAAGAAGAGGTTGAAACAGAGGAAGAGTAAGGCAAGGAGTGAGGAGGAAATCAAAGAGAGATTGTCTTTAATCTCAGAGAGGGGCCTGGTACCCAGGCTCTTGTTGGGACAAACAATGCTGGACAGCACCCTTCCCCCGTGACTCCCATGAGCCACTGTTTACTTCTGGACTCTCCTTGTACCTGAGCTTGAGTTTCCTTCCTTTTAAAATGAAGATCTTGGACTAGAATGGTCCTAAGGTCACCTCCATGCTCAATCTATGACCTCTCCTTGGGCCTGTTCAATCTAAGTCAATAAACATTTATGAAATGCCTATTATGTGAAAATGGTAGATTATAGACAGCAACCTAGTGGCACTCTCTCAACAAACAACTTTACCCAGGAAGGGAAAATGGAGAGGGTGTGTGTGTGTGTGTGTGTGTGTGTGTGTGTGTGTGTGTGTGTGGCAATTCTCATTTTAAAAGCAAACAAACAAACCCAAAACAACTCATGCAAATTCCACAAAGGGACCTGGGTCACTTGGATTGATCTCAGGTAGAAAAAGCCTCTTGGAAAACAGAAAGGGCAGCTTAGCTATCTGGTCAGGGTCTGAAGGAGACTAGACCTTCAGGCAACAGTTACATTGCTAGACTTGGGAGTCAGAAAGACTTGAATTCAAGTCATGCTTCATACTCTTACTAACTGTTTAACCTTGAGCAAACTGCTTGACCTCCCTCAGGCTCAGTTTCCCCATCTGTAAAATGGGGTTGATAAGAGAGCCTACTTCATGAGGTTATTGTGTGAATGGAATGAGATGCTATCAGCCAAGTGCCTCAAAGCATTGTAGACATGCTGGCTATTATCCTGGCCAGATTATCTTGTTTTCCCAGGGAAAGAAAGTCAGAGCATCAAACCAGGTGGGCTCAGCCAGTAGGGCTGTGAAGCTGAGCAAAGTCCAGTGGTCAGGGCAGGGTCTCCACCTGAAACAGCCACATCTCTGGGAAGGACCCCATTTGAGCACAATAGGGCCATTTCATTCTCTTCGTGGAGGTAAATTTTCAGCTCTCAGATCAATTTCCTCCAGAGAGTGACTTACTGTATTCTGCAAATGGTATCAATTACTAGATGGTTTCTGACCACTTGCTATCTTGCCCTCAGGCTATTTGATGTACTAAGTTATTGGGGATCACCAGGCTTCCAAGTCTCTCTCCTTCCCATCCCCCCATCCTGAACCCACCTCCAACATGAGGAGGTGGCAGGAGAGAGGGTGGGGGGGAGGTTTTGTCGAGGGGCAGGGCTCGCCCACTCCTGAGGTTCTCATTGTCTGAACAATGGGAACTCTCCCACCCTCCTGTCCCTGGGCCCACTCTGGAGAGTTTCTCACCAGCTCCCTGGTCCCAGCCCGATCCTCACTATCACATTCTGTACAGGAACCCCTCACCATTCTCACTGACACAAACACAGGATGTGCCTGGCTGGCTTGTCGGCTTTTCCCAGCCCATTCGGAGGAAAATCAGGGGAAGTTATTAACCAAACTCTCCAGGCCCAGAGAAACAATGAGGGACAAGAAGTTTAGATGTGAACTGGGGCTGGGCCCAGGTTTCACAAACCAGAAGGTTATTTATCCAAGGTGGGAACAGCTATAAAAAGGAACAATAGATGGGGGATTGAGGGTCTGGGCCCTGGCCCACAAGAGGACCTCTGGGGCAGGTCTGAGGGAGGAAGGTAAATTGGGAGAAGGGGCCGGGTCAAGTCAATGTGCATTTTCAGGCTCCTACTCTGTTCCACACTACGTCCTACAGGTAGAAAATAGGAAAGTTTGGAGGATTTGGATCTCTGACTTTAAATCTTGCCCTATGGGAGAGAACAGCTCAGTCTGGCTGCATACCTATAAAAAGTACAGGTTAGACACACAGTAGAGGATCAATGAAGGGGTGCCATGTAGCTTGATGGCTAACATAGCCTTCTATTAGATACGGGGGGGACTTCTCTTATTGGGCTATGGGGCACACACTTGATTTGTGGGTGAACGTGGACTTTGGTAACTCTTTTTGGAAGAGGAAAGAAATTAGTTGATTCCTTTAGAAACTGTGCTGAAGGCATGTAAAAACTATATAGGACTGCTTACCATCTCAAGGAGTAGGGAGGGGAGAGAAGGAGAGAGGGATAGAATTTGGAACTTGAAACTTTTTTAATGGTAAAAATTGTATTAATATGTAACTGAGGAAAAATAAAATATTATTTTAAAAAACTGTACTGAAGGGTCAAAGCCTTATGGAAATAGATGAAGACTCTTCCATGTTACTGAACATGGGGAAGCTAAGGCATATAAGCTAATACAATCATAGTTCTCCAGCTGGAAGGTGCCTTAAAAGTCATTTCATCTAACTCCCTTCATTTTCCAGATGAGGAAACTGGGGTTCAGGAAGAATGAATGATTTGCCCAATATCACAGAGGTTTTGACTCTAAATCCCATTGTCTTCCCCAGGAAAGAATAAAACTGCCTAGTCTGGTGTGACCCAACCAGGGAGAATGGGCTCTCTTTGGGGAGACTTTTTAATGACCCAGAGAAATAGAAAATCTAGGTTTCTCAGCACACTGGGGTAGATAACAAGGACTGTGAAAATAGCATGAAATGCAGATTCGGAAGACCTGGGCTCTTGTCCTGGCACTTCCATTGATTTGGGACCTCAATTTCTATACCTGTACAATGGGGATACAAGACCTGCACTGCCTGCCTTACTAGGAAGCTATACAAGAAGGGAGTGCATATAAAAATGATTTGAAGACTGCAAAACACTTTGTATAATGTAGGATTATTATTGGTAATAATAATAATAATAATAATAATAAGGATAGAGATGAAAACCTATATCTAAGAGGCTAGAACCAAGTTTGGCTTAGTCAGTCTCCCAGACCCTCCCTCCTGCTCCCACTGGTTTTACCTGGGGATGAAACAACAGGGGAGATGGTCGTAGGTACTTCTCCTTTAGGGCTCCCACAGGGTCAGTCACCTTCCGCTTCTCCACCCTGCTGGACAACAATACAGAGGGTTACATATACCCTACAGGGCTGTAAAGGCTACTGGGGAGTTCACTTAATAAATAGTCCACTGAGTCAACGAATGTGTCTGAAAAATACTGAACAGAACCTGTCAGTAGAATCACTTTCCCAAAGCATCGCTCTCCTGTCCTCATTTCCCTGCTCAAGAATTATCAATAGCTCCCTATATCCTGAAGTTTGGCATAGTTAATAGAAGGCTGAATGTCATATCTAGAGCCCCTGGGTTCTCCTAGCTAGGAAGCATTTTTTTTCATCTGACAATGAGGCAAATAATACTAGTAATACCCCACAGTGAGGCTCAGGGGAGATTGTATAAGTGCTTTGAAAATTGTAACGTGCTGCATAAATTAGTGGTTACTGTTACTACTGAACTCCCAGAGCTGGTGTTCAGGACTCTCCATAATCTGCCTGGCATAGTTAGTTTTATCTTCCCCTTGTACCCTCTGCTGCTTAAGTTCACAGATCTGAAAGGTGACCACAGAACTTGGCCAGTCAAAATATCTCATTTTCTAGAAGAGGAAACTGGTTTGTCTGAGCCCCATAGGCAGTAAATAGCCAAGCTGAAATTTGAGCCCCTTCCTTTGGCTCCAAATTCAGTGTTCTTTCCTCTACTCCACCCTGCCCAGTGTCTAGGTATTGTCTTGGGACGGAGTCAGGCTGTTCTGTGGACCTGTCTTATTCCCATCTCGCTGCCTTCCTTCAAGCTGCTTCCCTCTTTTGGAATGCCTTTTCCCCTCCCATCTACCTATTGATATCCTACCCATTCATGAAACTCTCCCATCTCGCCTTCTCCTGAAAGCCTTCTGCTCTCTCCAGTGTTTACGGATATCATGGAATCAAAGAATGAGAGAGACAGAAGACAGCTTAGAAACCATCTGTTGTTTTCTTCCCCCTTTGAATTCTTTCCCCATTTAAAGTCTACGCAACCCGTTTAAATAATCTGTTCTGTATGAGTGTGTGTAGGCGGGATGTCCCCACTCTTAGCGCCAACTGCACTAAGACTTTTGGGACACTCTGTTTGTGGAAGAATCTTGTCTTCTGCACTTGACTGAGGTCAGGGAATCTTTTTCTGAAGGGACTCGCAGGGCCTAGCAAGAAAGATGTGACATCTCCTCTGTGATAAAGTCCAGTTAAGGTCACCACCAGTATGGATTATATGCTCCGTTCTGAATGCCACATTTCAGGTAGAACACTGGTAAGCTGGAGAGGGTAGAGGGCAATCAGGAGGGTCTAGAAGCTTGAGTCTGTGCCACATAAGGATCAAGTGAAGGAATGGGGGATGTAATCAGAGAGGAGAAGACTCAGGGTGGGCATGATTGCTATCTTAGGTACCTGAAGCCTTCTTGAATGAAAAAAGAATGCTTATTCAGCTTGACCCCAGAAGGCAGAACCAGGAGTAACAGGAAATTTATTAATCGTAATCATAATAATAGCAGTAACTAACATTTATATAGTGATTTAAGGTCTGCAAAACACTTTACAAATATTTCATTTGATCATCACAACTGCCCTGGGAAGTAGGTACTACTATCATTCCTGTTTTACAGTTGAGGAAATTGAGGCAAACAGAAAGTGACTCGCCCAAGGTCATGCAGCTAAGAAGTAGCCAAGGCTAAATATGCACTTAGGTCCTTTGTGACTTCAAGGTTCATGCTCTATTCACTGAGTCACCTGTAGGCATGTCTGGATTCTGCTTCAGGAAACCACTACCACCAGGTGGTTCATTTAACAATCAGAGACATCCAAAACCTAATGGGCTGGGAGGTAATGGGACCCCTCTCATTCAAGTTCTTTGACCCAAGGCTGTGTGTTTCAGATACAGGGTGGCTTAGGAGGCTTCTGATGTTCCTTCCAGTGGTGAGCTGCTGAGAATCTTATCTAAACTCTGTATTTCCCCCAGGTCTGAGCTCAATGTCTGCTTTGTACCCAGTAGATACTTAATTAATAAACCTTTGCTAATTGATTGAACTTGTCTATGAGAAGCTTAAGGGCAGAGACCATCTTCTATATTTCTGTATCCCTGAGGCACCCAGCAGAGTGTTAAATCATATTTTTTTCATTTTTATAGCATGTTGAGGCATATATGCATACTATTTTATTATATAATGTATTCTCATGATTGCATTATGTATTACATATAGATTGCATTATATATTGGATTATATATAATATATTGCATTACATATTACATATAATGCATTCTTATTATTACATTATGTATTATACACAATGCATTCTTATATATCATGCATGTATAAGACATTCTTTTTTATCTTATATAGTACATTCTTACGTATTCTTATATATTATATATAATGCATTCTTATATATGTTTATATGTTACATATAATACAATCTAATATATTCTTATATCCTACATACAATGCATTCTTATATATTATATTATATATTCTATATAATATATAATGCATTCTTAAAGATATTTAGTACATTCTTATATATGATAGATTGTATATTTTAGTCTGTTCTTATATATAATTCTACTTATATGTTACATATAATACATTGTCTCTCTATATAAGTATACACACATACATACACATAGATATGAATGTATATAAATGCATTCTTTACACAGCCACCCTCTGTAGGGGATAATAATAAAAGTATGATTGCCCTAATTTTATAGATGAGGCTCAGGAAGTTAAGTGATTTCTAAGGACACACAAACTAGTAATGTTAAAGGTGATCCTTGTTGGCCAAATGATTAGACTAGAAGCCCACTGAAAGCAGGGATAGTTTTTTTTCATTCCCACCCACACAGCCCATAGTGTAGTAGGCTACTCTGTAAGTATTCAACAAAATGCTGCTGCTGATTGATGGCCTGTCTGACCTTGTGAGGTCATCCCTCCAATTTCCCTGCTTCAAGGCAGAGACTCACCTAAATCATCCAGACAAGAAAATGTGTCATTTAAACAAAACCCTTCAGACAGTGGCAGGAGGTTAAATTTCTATGCCCCCAGCCAAATTTCAGTTAATTTTGTTAATTGCAAAATAAACAGCTCTCCAGTGAAGAAAAGTCTGCCTTCTTGGAGCAAAAGGGAGTATGGTACATTGGAATTCCTGCTGGATGGGGAGCCAGAGCCCCGAGGTTCACATCCCAGATCTGTCATTTGCTAGCTGAGCGATCTCTGCAGACCTCAGCTTCCTTCCCTGTAGCTGCCTCAGGCTGTGATCGTAGGGGACACATGAGGGATGATCTGTGCAGAATAGCTTTGCACAGTATAAACTACCCCACATTTGTAAGAGACCATTATTTCTTCCCTAAACCTTCCTAAAATGCAGGGGCTGCTGAGGTAGGTAGAATTTACAGCCATTGCCCTGGTGATTTGGCTTTCACCATAGGAAAATTCATAGCACCCTAAATCTAAGGCCCCTTAGACGTCATTTAGTCCAATGCCTTCTTTTTATAAACCAGGGAATTGAGGTCTAAGGAGTTTAAAGAACTTGTCCAAGGTCACACAGCTACGAGTGTCTGAGGCAGGATTTGAACCCAGGTCCCTCGACATTAGAGCAAGGATCTTTTCTCAGTGCTTACCTATGTTGTATACAACATAATTTTGACTCCCACTATGTCTTCCTTCTTGTGCTCCTTTTGGTAAATGTGCCTCTGTCCAGACCTTCAGATAATATTCGCTCAAGTTTCTAGACTCGTTCAGGTTTTGCAAAGCACTGGGGATCTAATTGGATCCCCAGAACAACTCTGTAATCTAGGTATCACTATTGTCATCCCCATTTGATGGAAGAGGAAATGGGAGTTTAGGGAAATGGCCTTTCCTCCCTATAACAGGAGGGAAAAACAGGGAGATCTGGGCTCAAATACTGGTTGTCATCGACTGTGTGATGACAAAGGACCTTGGGCAGGTCCTTTGCCCACTCTAGGCCTTCTGTACAGCTAGGGCTGTGCAGATAGAGCTGGAAGAAACCTTGCAGACTAGTTCATCCAATTCCATGTTAAAGAGGTCCAAGAAAGAAGTTCTAATGACTTTCCCCAGGTCACAAACATTGAATAGAACAGCTGGATCCAAACCCTGGACTTCTGACTCAAAATTCAGAGATCTTTCTCTCACATCACAAAGTACTTTTCTCACCATAGCCCTATGATGGGGGGTAGGAAGTGCCAGTATTAAGATGTCCATTATATAGATGAGAACAATGAGTCTTGCTAGTAAGTGCCTGCGGCTGGAGTGGAACCCAGCTTTAAATATAGTTTCTTCCCTTGTCTTTTCGCTCAGATTTGGGAGTCAGACCTCAGCACATGTTACACAATTTGGTTTGCAAACATCTCATTCCTGACTCAGGCCGTCCAGTGTTGCTGGAGCCCAGTAGAATGCAGACAAACGATGCTTCTTCCTTCCTTCCCTCATCTCACATCTGTCTCTTGGCTTTGCCCAAGAATCCAGGTCCTCTTGTTTGAATTGGCAAAGCCTGACTGAGTCTTGTTATGGTAACATTTGTCATGAAAACCTACAGGGGTGGTGGAACCCTGAACAACTGAAAACCATTTCCCTTCTCTTCCCTCTGTACCCCTTCCCATCTCCATTCTCCTGCTTTCTCAAACAGCACAGAGGGTATATTTGGAGAGCAACTCCAAATGGACTGACTTTCTCTCTCTCTCTCTCTCTCTCTCTCTCTCTCTCTCTCTCTCTCTCTCTCTCTCTCTCTCTCTCTCCCCCTCCTCCTCCTCCTCCTGTACCCCCACCCCACCCCCACTTCCTTTTACATTTCCAAGGCTAACAGTGTCAGGCCTTGGGCAGAAAGTATGATCTGTCTGAAGACAGAGGCCAGCTTGGAGGGACCACAGATGGTGGTGAGCTTGTAAGCAAGTGAGAAGGGACGCTTTGGTGGAGGAGCTGGCAGACCCAAGGAGTCCCTCACTAATCTTCGCCGAAGTTGACAGCTCCTTGGCCTGGTTAGGCACTGACTTAATTCCTTTCCCCACATTTATGAACCACACAATAGCAGGGGAACCAGGGACAGGGCAGGTGTGGGGTCCTCACCCGCCTTGTCTCCTGGAGCCCTGCTGATGGTCACACATTTACATTGTTTACCCATTCTGGCTACCTTCAGGAAGGAGGCTGGGTTGTAGACTCTTGGTTTAAATTTCCCCAAGAATTATTTTCAAAATTCTAGACTGCTATGGCCTGTTATTTCTACCCTCCTTCCTCCTCCCCATATTTTTTTTAAAGAGATCAAGCCTATTTATCAAAGCAAGCAGGAAAACAGTAACTAATGAAGTCATACAGGTTAGTTTGGGGAATAGAATTACCAAGAGTCAGGGGGTTCGGTGACTTGAGAGTGAGATAAAATCTCAGCTTATCCAGGGAGAGAACCACCTCACCTTGTAATACCACTCTTAGTAGCCTCTAGAATTGCAGCCATTAAGGATGGGGCAGAGCAAAGGCTTACAGGTTCAGAGTTGGAAGGGTCCCTAGAAGTCGTGTCCTGCATTTTACAGAGGAAGAAACCTACTCCAAATCCACTGCCTTTCCTACTGACCCATCACCCTCTGGAAGTCAAGCAGGATTCAAGGTGGGTTAAGAGAAAACAAAAGTGTCTGGGTCCCCTCTACCCACTCTCAACCACAACTGTGTCAAGAACATTGGTTTTAGAGTTCTGTCACTAATTAGCTGTGTGACCTTGGACAAATCACTTTCTCTGGGCATCAGTTTCTTCCTCTGTAAAATGACAGATTTGGACTAGCTGACTTCTGAGGTACCTCTCTATTTTAAATCTATGATCTGCCCCCCCCCCCAAATTCATATGTTGGTCTTGGCTTTGGAAAGGGGAGGAGGAAACAGGGAAGGGAGGGGAGAAAACTAGAAAGAACCCAAGGAATAAGGCAACATTCCCACTCAACTCTGTCTTGCTCCCTTGTGGTTTTGACTAAATAACTTTGCCTTCTCCTTTATGGGCCAGGCAATGGAAAATTTAGGGTTAGGGCTCTTGGCTAGTGACTGCTTCTCAGGGAAAAGGGGATCCATTTTGAAGGGAGGAAGAAAGATGGAGAGGTATATTTCCAGGGCCTGGGTTGGATGCTGCTGTCCAAGGGAGCATGATGGGGAGAAATGGGTAGAATAAAAGGGGAGGAGACAGGGCAGGGGATGAAAAAGATCCTGGGGAGGGGAAAGAGCAGAAGCTGGTCCCCTTTTGGGGAAGGAAAAGAACAAAATAGGAGAAGCAGCTGGAAATGGGGGAAAAGTTTAGAAAAACCTGGCTCTGGGGAGGGGAGATGAGGAAAAGGTGTGAGGCAGGCTCCAGAAACACTTGTGATGTGCTAGGTCAGGCTCTCCTCAACTTCCTGTTTGACCCCCAGAATCACAGCACAGTTCCTCCCTCAACCTCCACCCTGTCTCAGGCCTCCAGTCCCCCTCTCTAATGCACCCTCCTACAGCTACCAAAGCTTATTTCTTCTAAGTGAAAACAAATAAGTGTCTGCTGGACATTCAGAGCCCTTCACAACCTGGCTTCAACCCACCAGCTTCCTGATAGCATAGTCCTCTTCTAGAATGAAGGACAAACCAAAACCAATCAATTCATATGAATAATAGCTACCATTTATACAACACTTACTGTGTGCTAAGAGCTTTATGCTTATTTTATTTTATATAATCCTCTCGACAATCTTGGGTGCAAGGTCCAATTATTACCTCCATGTTACAGATAAAGAAACTGATGAGCCACAAATAAAATGACTTGCCCAGGGTCACACAGCTAGCAAGTATTTGAGGCTGGATTCAAACTTAGGTCTTCCTGACTCTAAGCCTTTGCCTGTGGCTCCAGACACTTTCTTTTTTTGACTTTGGCTTTTTGCCATCAAGGCTCACATCAATTGCTACCCTCTCCAAAAAGGTGTGATGCTTTCCTTGAAATTACTCTCTCTTTCTATATGTTGAACCTCTTTAGTATGTGTGTGTGCACACAGCCATATATACTCATATAAAATATATACATACACATATACACACATTTATATTCTGGCTAGTAGGAATTTATAGTCAGAGTTCCTCTGATCTTCCCTAATCCTGAATCTGTCTGAGCAAGGAATACCCCATTATACTGAAGGATGTAGACCCTCCAAATAAACTTTGGGTGTATGTATCCCTCATCTAAATAATTTATATTTCCTTTGTATATACAGTTTTTAGTTACTTCTCTATGTTTTTCTATAGGAGAATGTAAGCTTATTGAGGATAGGGTCTGTTTTAGGTGTCTAGATGTGTCCAGTACCTAGCACAGGGCCTGACATACTGTTGAATGAATGAATGAATGAATAACATGACATGAATAAATGACAACCAGAAATCAGAACTTTTGTTATTTGGAGGTAGCCATATCTAGGAGATTTGACTGACCAGTTGCTGTTGGGAAGCAGAAATTATTTGGGAAACAACTTTTGAGTTATCTTGGGGTCACTGCAAGTGAAAATGAGGCTCAGAGCCTTTCCATCCCACTATCAATTCCATCTCCTCCCAAGCCCACCTCTCACAGAGTGGGTGCCACCCTCCCCAGATGTGGACAGGGTGAGGGCAGGGTATGTTAATACCTGTATATTGGGTCCATGAAAAAAGGTGACGGCTTGGCGTAGTGCAGGGAAGGCTGTTGAGGGAGCTGGGATGGAGAGATCTTGGGCAACATTTCACTAGGAAGGAGTTTCCTCTCCCCGTAAATGTGATTTTTCCGGGGTTCCCTTCCTCCGTTCTGACTGGCCCGGATCCGGTTTCCAATGCTCAAGTCTAAAGGCTGTTCCTCTCCAGAAGCCTGGGCTTGGGGAAGGATCTTGGGGGTGGGCAAGATGGGCTTCATCTCTTTTGGTTTGGTGGTGAGATCGAAAGGGGACTCGGAGCTGGTGCTGCCCACCTTATGCAGATCTCGGGGAGACTTTGGTTCCGCTTTGACCAGCAAATTATGGTTCAGGGTGCGGTCCGTGAAGGGATAGAGTGAGTGGGGGAAGTTGGGGAGGAACTGAAAGGGGAACATGGAATGATATGGGAGAGAGCCCATCTTTTTCTCCTGCATCCCCATGAAGCCTGGGCCAAAGTATTTCTCCGCAATGGAGGCAATGGCCTTGATGGAGTCGTTGGCCGCTCCCGACGTAGGGAGCAGTTGCTCTTCAGGAGGAGGGAAGAAGGAATGTTGGGAGTAGAAGACGGGGACCTCGTTGATGCTGTTGGGGGCCCCGGGAGCCACTGAGCCGCTGACAAAGTCCGCTTTGCTCTCAGCAGGTTTGCTCTTGTCCTTGGTCTTGTCCCGGTCGCTGTCCACGTCACTGTCCAGGTCCGAACCGGTCCCCGTGGTGGTGTCCAGGTCCGTCCCTGTGGTGGTGTTCACATCCTCGAAGTCGCTGCCGTCTGACATGTCGCTGTTTCTCGCCTTCAGCTTTTCCAGGTAGGAGTTCTCCAGGCCTCCCTCGAATTTCTCCTCCACGGATACACCCTGGCTGTTGTTGCTGACCGCTGAGATCAGGGGCAGCGCCGGGTTGCCCAGGGGGCTCGGGAGCTTGGCATCTTGGGTGTGGTTGAGAGGGCTCTTGAGCAGCGGGGTGGGAGGTAGCAAAGGCGGTCTGGGGTACAAGGACGGAGGGAAGATCCCCGGGAATCCTGGAGTGAGGGCGGGGAAGGCTGGAGGGGCCGTGGAGAAGGGCAGACCTCCGGGATGCGGTCTGGAGGGGAAGTAGTCATTGAAGCCGAGGCCAGCGTGGTTGAGGTTGGGAGCCGACTTGGACTTGTCCATCATGGAGCTCGGCGTCAAAGGTAAGGCCGGGGCAAAGATGCCCCCGGGGTTGTAATGGTTCTTGCCCTCGCAGAAGCGGCGATGCTTGTTGAGAGAGGAGGTAGTGCTGAACATCTGTCCACAGTCTTTGCACTTGATTTGGGTCCGGCAGTCCGCATGCATCCGTTTGTGGCGGCAGAGATTGGAGAACTGTGTGTAGGATTTGTGGCAGACCTCACCTAAAACATCAGCAGAAACCAAAGACAAACGCAATATGAAATTACCGTGAAAAATCTATGCAGGGGAGTGGGACTCAAGCTCAGGATTCAGGGACCACCAGGACTCGGAGAGCCAGCTAGCGGATGGACTGTTTAGAGGGTCGGGCAGTGGACTTGGAGTCAAGGAGACCCTGGTTCGAATCCTACCTCAGATACTTCCTAGCTCGGTGACTGGGCAAATCCCTTCTGACTCTCAGCGGCCTCATCATAATAATAATAGCAACTACATTCACAGAGGAGGATGAGGAACAAATGAAATAGAAATGCGATCATTACTATTATATAGATAACATTCTTTGCAAAACCTGAAATCCTTATATGTTATTAAGTGGCAGAAAGGTTGTGATCTGCCTTGGGGGAAAGAAGTCCCGCAATGGGAGTTCCCTATATACTGATGAAATCACAGATCCTTCGTGTAAAAATAACGGCATCAACTTTGGCATTTAAACAGGCCCTTGGATACTTTGAGCTGCTTTACTATAATCTCATTTAACCAGCCTATGAGATAGATGCTATTATTATCCCCATTTTACACATGAGGAAATCGAGGCTCAGGAAGGTTAAAGAGGTTGTCCAGGGTTCACATAGCTAGGAGCATGAGAAGAAGGATTGGAACCCAGGTCTTTTTGATTCAAAAGTCCAACATTCTATTCACTATGTTACGTTATCTCTGCATTCATGGGAAAAGTAGGGCACTGACTTCATCTTCTGGATATTTATCTCTATGGCTTAGCTTCCTGAGGTTGAATCCAGACCTGTGGAGGGGGGGGGGTGCAGGGTGGGGAGAGGGGGACCAGATCTTCAGGGGGCAAGGTGGGATAGAAGGGACTGAGTGTGATCATGCATTGGAACCAGAATTGGATTTATTTCTATTCTCCCTAAAGATTTCTGGGGTTTCCATTTCTGTGCTGCATAATTTTTGCACTTCAATTTCCCCCATTGGAAAATGTAGGTGATAATGCCACCTGCTAACTCCAACCTTTCCACCGCCAACAAAAACTGGTGCTAAGAACAGACTGCATCATTTTTTTTTTGAGCAAAAGGGATGTGTGTGTGTGTATGTGTGTTGAGGAGATCATGGTTCCATCATCCCCAAAGAACTGGAGATCCAATATGGAGAACCAATATTCCAGACTGAAGCTGTGTCCTGTCCCACCTTTTGTTTGAAATGTAGCTGTTGACGCTATTCATGATAATATTGGACTGGATACAATTGATTTTTCCCCCACTTTCTAATGGTTT
The DNA here is from genome assembly GCA_028646575.1 of Pseudocheirus occidentalis. Lineage (NCBI taxonomy): Eukaryota > Metazoa > Chordata > Mammalia > Diprotodontia > Pseudocheiridae > Pseudocheirus > Pseudocheirus occidentalis. The sequence goes on along the minus strand of CM053596.1, from coordinate 24,192,345 downwards.
ATTTTTTCAAATGTTCCAATTCTCCCTTTTCTCCCTCTAATGTCTGAATATAGAAGAGCAAGGACAGGAAGGAGAGTCACACCCTACTTCCCTCTTCTATTTCTTATCTCTTTCTTTTCCTTCCTCTTTTCTTTCTTTCTTTCTTTCTTTCTTTCTTTCTTTCTTTCTTTCTTTCTTTTTTTCTTTCTTTCTTTCTTTCTTCCTTTCCTCCTTCCCTCCCTCACTCCTCCCTCCCTCCCTCCTTCCTTCCTTCCTTCCTTCCTTCCTTCCTTCCTTCCTTCCTTCCTTCCTTCCTTCCTTCTTTCCTTCCTCCCTTCTTCCCTCCCTCCCTCTCAAAGTCTGGGGAGTTAAGCACTTTTGCGGATTGGTTGATGGAAGGAAAACAGACTGAGCAGAGCTGGTAAAGGAAGTTAGTTAGGAAACAGAAGAAGAGGTCATAGGAGTCAGGAGGGGGTGACAGATAGGAGATGGGGTAGGAGAGTTTATCGCTAAAAAGCATCTGATGAATGTACAGACTTGGAGGCCCTAAGTGAACCAGGAAAGTCACCCCAGGCACATTGAGCCACTTCAGGACCCAGGCATAACTTTGCCTGCTCTTTCAACAGGAAAGGTCAGCATCAGATAGAATGCAAGACATTAGGACAAAGTAGCTGAGACCAGATTTTATCTTCCTGTTCTTTTCCCACTGGCATGTGAAATGAACCTGTCTACGAGCATATTTTATTTTCCTTTTCCTCTTGTTTTTTCTAAAATGGGGAATTGTGATAAAAAACAAAGTATATACTCTGTTCTTTCTCTTCCTTTCCACTTATATTCCCTGTCTCATATTTCTTCTCTCTTCTCATTCTCTTTATCTTTTTCTTTCTCACTCTCTCATTCCTCATCTTTCTTATTCCCTTTCTTAAATGTTTTCTCTCATTTTCACTCACTCATCTCCATCTCATTCTTTTTCTCTTTCCCATATTCTTTCTCAGACTCATTTCTCACTTGTTCTTTCTCATTTCCTCTGATTCTCTCTTTCTAATTCTCTTTGTTGATGGTCACTTTTCTTATTCTCTTTCTTTCTCATGCTCTCTCTCTTGTTCTCATTCCTTTCTTTTATCCTGCCTTCCATTTTCACAGACCTCTCTTCTCTCTCTCTCTCTCTCTCTCTCTCTCTCTCTCTCTCTCTCTCTCTCTCTCTCTCTCTCTCTCCCTCTCCCTCTTCTTCTCTGCTGCTAACAGTGAGTCACCCCTCCACAGGGATAGTTCTATAAATATGCCTCAGACCAGCCCTTGCCTATAGCAAGGAACAAGGCCAGACCTTCTATCTCAATAAGTAATTGGCCAAATGTGCACTGACACCCTCACTGTGCTCACTTGCAGGGGGTACACTCAGCCCTCTGTCGGTGTCTCATTAGAGATTTGCAATCCTTAGCTCTGAAAAAGAGGCTTGGAGCCGAATTCTGTGCCTGGGGCCAAAAGCCTTAAGAGGGGGCCTAGCATTTGGTGCCTACAGCCCTGCCTGGGCAGAGGCTTGTTTGTGCCTTCCCTTCCCACATCCCAAGGCAGATTTTCTCATACAAGTGAGGTTTAGTTAGGTGTGTGGGCATGAAGGAAGCTGAAGGCTCTCTGGGAGAGGCCCCCAGGGGCCTTGTGGTCCTTCCAAAGACAACTCTTTAAGGAGGGTGAAGTCTTGGAGGTTTGAGATGAATACTGGGGAAGAACAGGGTTATATCCACTCAGTCCAACACAGATGTCAAGTTTCCTTTAGGGTGGCGGCTTGCTTCCAGGCAGCCCCATCTGTGGGAAGCAGAGGGGACTGGCAGATGCCCTGAGGGTCTGGACACATTCCCCTCAAGACAGGCTCACAGAGGCCTCCGGTTTCCATCTAGCCCAACCTTCCTGTGACAAACACCCTCTCTGTGTCTCCTTATCAGGCCTCACTGCCTGGTCGTGTCTTCAGCCCAGAGATGCACATCTGGGCTGCTGTTTCCTTTTCTAAGGGTCTCCTATTCTTGGCCTTTTGCAAAAGGGGAGGAAAAGTTTCCACACTCATTGAGGGCTCCAACACAAAGGCTGGCAGATTTCTTTACTTGCTCATAACTTAAATGATTCCCACCCTCTGTTCTCATTTTAAAAACAGCAGCATACTGAGATAAAAGACCGCTCCCACCTACAGCCCTCCCTTTCCTCTCCCTTACAAGCACACAAGTGTCTATGTCCACAAAGGCCCATAGAGCCTTCCACAAATACATGTACCCTCTGTATATTTTCATCCTCTGGGATCCTGATTAGGTAACTGTAGGTCCTGGGACCCAGGTGCTTGGAGAGACATGGAAGGAACCGACCCTCTCAGTGGAGAGAGTGGGGCTCTGTGTATCCAGGCATGTCTTTTTATTTGAAGCATGTTGTCATGCACCGTGACAGAGTGGCCTCCTATGAAGGCTTGTGAGTTGGATGGGGCATCTCTCCCTTCAAGGTGCCACATCAGGATGGATTACTGCCTATCAGTGTCTCAGTCCTTTTCAGAAGAGTTCCGTACTTCAGATTTATTTTAGAGTTGTTTGTATATTTTTCTTTCCAAGGGGGTGGGGGCAAACAGCCACCTCTCCTTTTCTTAAATCTTCCTCTAACTCATTTGGCATGGGCCTAAGGGTGCTATAGAGTGATTTGGAAGATGCATAAAGGCTTATTATATGAGTCTAATCTAATCTTCTACAACTGCGTCTTCCTAACTGGATGAAATTTTTATAAACACTAGCCAGGCCAAGTTGGGGGTTTTCTCATTAGCTTGAGTCCTTTAGCAAGAAACCAAGGTCAGATGGCTTGCAAGTGGGTAACATGCCAAGAAACTGGGGTAAGGATGGAAGGGGGACAGGAGACAGGCTCCTCAGCCCAGGTTTTCTCCCCTCTTGCCTTCTCTTTCCCCTGGTCCCCTCAATCCATCAGGATGTTTTTTCAGTGCTAGGAAAACAGTGGGTCCTGGGTGCTCTTGGAAAATTAGAGATTCTGAGACTTAATGTTAATATAATCTAAAGAGAACTTGGCAGGGAACAAGAGGGGAGCCAGAAAAGTAGTCACTTCTGAATGTCACACATGATGTCATTTTGGGGGTGCACTTAGAACATTTTTCTGTGTTGCTATCTTAGACTCACACAGATACCTTTCCCTGTTCCAACTCCCCTTCCCCCTACATAATAGCTACTGGTGCTTAAAAAACAATTAGCTTTCTTTCAAAGGTCACAGATCTCTTCTAAGACAGTCCACTTGCCCCTCCAAACCAGACACCCCCTTTCCTCTTCTTCTCTGTCACCATCCCCCCTGCCCCAACCCTTGCTATGCCCTGGGCATCTATCCCAGAGGAAATAGACTCTCCCAGCAGGGGACTGTGGCTCATTGAGAGCCAATGCCTTTTCCCAAGGTCTATGAGGGAGCCTGTCAGTGGACTTCGTTTATTTTCTTACCTATGTCCTGACCAGGAGAAGGCTTGGCTGGTAGTTTAAAAAACAAACCTGTAGGCCAGAAATGTGTTATATGCAAACCTGATTTAGGCCCTGATTTGGTTGGAAAATAGGGCAGTCTTGAAAGCATTGAGGAGAGGACCAGGGGCCAAATACACTATGTGCCTTCTCCCTCTCATCCCTAGTGACACCTGGAGATAGTGGACATCCCGGGGCAACTGTGATGGAGGAGCAATGTCAACGTGTAGCTTGGGGAAGTAGGGATGGGGAAGCCAACACCCTTTTGCCTTGATGATGGTGGATTGACCCACTGTCCAGGGCTTAGCACAATGCCTGGCATGCAGTAGGAGTCTAATAATTGTTTCTTGATTGCATTCTTGCCTAACGATTCCCTTTTTCCATCCACCTGTCGCCTCCCAGAGCCTCCTGCCTACCCACCCAACATGATTGTAGGACAAGACACTCCCACAGGCCCTGAGTCATGGTGCTCTGGCAAATTCCAATGGCTACACATAGTAGGCAGTTAACAAGTGTTTGTGGAATGAATGAGTCCATAAGTGAATGAAATGATTTTTAAGCCAATTGCCAGAAAAACAGAACTCAATGAATCTCACCTAACATAAGGATGAAAAAAATATAAGAAGCTTACTCTTTCTAGCTCCCCCTCTGAATCTGGGCACCCAAGCTAGGGAGCACCTTCCTGGGTAACTGGAGGTCCCAAGCTCCATCCGTTCTTCTGTCTTTCCTCTTTGTTCTCAACCGTCATCACAGGATGGTTCTGTACTCCATCCATACCTGGCCACCACTCGTGTATGTGTGTGTGTGTGTGTGTGTGTGTGTGTGTGTGTGTGTGTGTTCATTTCCCCTATTAGAATCTATGTACCTTAAGGGCAGAGACTCTTATTACTTTTCTATTTGTTTTTAACACTTAAGTATTTAACACAGTGTTTGGCACATAGTAAGCACTTAATAAAAGCCCATTCATTCATTCATTCATTCATTCATTCATTCATTCATTCATTCATACATGAAAGGTCCTGATCCTTTTTGGCATTCTGTCGGTCGGGAGATCCTAGCAGGAGAGGGAGGGCTAGGACTAGAGGTAGGAGAACCAAACCTCCTGGGAATCATTATTTGATATAAAGCCTCAGGGAGAAAAGTAGAAGTAGTGTGGATGGGGGATGGAAAGGGATGACCCACAGGGCAAGAGAAGAGAAGGAGGGGGGATGAGAGAGGAAGAGAGGAGAGGACACAGTGGCACCACAAGGATTCTGGGAGATGGGGCTTTTAACTTGTCAGAAAACTCAGAAATTGCTATGAATGTTTTCTGAAAAAACAGGGATTCTGCGAAGGAGAAGGGGGAGGAAGGGGAGCCGGTAGTGGGGTTGGGGGGGGCTGGGTGCTGCTGGGGAATTTCATCTTGTTCTGTGACCTCCACAATTATAGCCCTGGCTCACTTGGGAGAGAGAGAAGGAGCCAGAGCCTGAAGGGAGATCTGGCCGGGGAGCCTCTCAGGATGGATGCAATTACCCTGTTGGTTGGCCAGTCAGTCACCCCCATGGCAACTTACATATGAAAGGTTTCACGGTGCTGTGGATGTGTTTGTGCTGTTTGAGGCCAGATGAGGTGGCGAAGGTCTTCCCACAATCCGGGCAGGCATGAGCCCTGGCACCCACGTGCTGGGATCGGATGTGCCGCTGCAAGTTACTGGGGTCCGTAAAGACCTGGGGAAGGAAGCTCTTTTAGTCTAGGACCCCTGGAAAGTATGTGGATTGGGGGGGGGAGCAAGGAGGTCTTCTTAGATTCTTTTCACTTACCCCATGAATGGGGGGGCGGGACACACCAATCTAACAATCTTTCCTCTGTGTTGTATCATCCCCTTCTCTGTCTTTCCTTTGTCCCTAGCTTGTGATAGGGGCTAGTTTTGAAGGCCATGTATGCCCAGAAGCCCTATGAATCAGGAATGGGTAAACTGAGGCTGAGTGCCATGCACAATATAAATGATTGACAAATGTCTTGATAAATCTAATTGAATTAAGTGGATTGCCCAAGGACTCAGAGAATATTAGTTTTGTTCAGATTTGAACCCAGATCTGAACTTACAGACTATACTGCAAAGTCATCAATAAAAACTGGGTATATACAGGGTGTAGGAGAATCCATCAGCTTCTCTTCTCCCCTTCCCCCATCCCCATTCCAATCTAATGACCCAATTTCCTGGGGAAGGAAACCCAGACTGGCAGGCCTACCCGCTCTCTGTGGGTGGACCAACTGTGGTGAGCTCTGTGTTAGCCTGTCATAAAAAATCAAATAGCCCACTGTGATTTCCAGACAGATGGAGACTCTCCTGGCCCAAGCCTGCCATTCATAAGAGGCCTAAGGTCTGAAGTCTCTGGCTCAGTGTTCCCCAGGAGACAGGAAGACACAAGCCTAGATAAGTACTGGGTAACCCAGGAGGGACCATCAATAATCAGCTTTTGACCCTGGGGATGCTGGAGCTCAGGGAAGACCAGGTAATTGGCATATGCTACCAGCTAGGGGGAATAGCAGATTTATGCTTGCACGGCCAGCCAGGAGACCAAGTGAATTCAGAGAGAATTCAGCTTCTCTCTCAAGACAGTAGCTATTATCAGATTAATGGCCTCTAGTGGAAACCTAGACCTAGGAGAGGGGTTAGCTTTGCTCTGCTAGGCCTGGAGGATCCAACAGGTTGGTGTTGTAGGGAGGAAGATCTTGACATCCTAACAAAGGGAGCTGTCCATGAGTGGAAAGGACTACCTCTGGAAGAAGAGTTCCCCCTTAGCTGGAGGCCTTCAAGCAAAGGCTTCATGACCCCTTGTGTGGAAGGTTGCAAAGAAGATTCTCATTTAAAGTATGGTTTGGACTCACTGGCTTTCGGGGTCTCTCGCAACTCTAAGATTCTGGGAATTGGTGAATCCAAAACTCCCTTTTGATAATCCTTTTCCCAAACTTTCAAGTCATTACTTAGCATTGTATTATACACATAAATGCTTAACAACCAGCTTGCCAGAATAAAATGATACACTTTTGAGTTGGATCTGCAGTATTAAAATTTTGCTCCATCACTTTCTTAAGTCTAGTAAATTAACAAAACGATAAATTAATCTCTGCCATCTAGCATTTGCTGATTTCCAAGGTGCAAATCCTCACACCGAAAATGGAACAATCAGCTGACCCGATTGATCCCTGGTGGTCTAGTGGTTAGGACTTGGAGCTCTCACTGCTGTGGCACAAGGTCAATTGCTGGTCAGGGAATATAGTTTGGGGCAGTGGACAGAGTATGGGGCTTGGAGTAATGAAGACCCATTTTCCTGAGTTCAAATCTGGCCTCAGACACTTCCTAGATGTGTGAACCTGGGCAAGTCACTTCACCTTGTTTGCCTCAGTTTCCTCATCTGTAAAATAAGCTGGAGAAGGAAATGGAGAACTACTCCAGTATCTGTCAAGAAAACTCCAAATGGGGGTGGCTACATGGCACAGTGAATAGAGCACCAGCCCTGGAGTCAGGAGGACCTGAGTTCAAATTTGGCCTCAGACACTTAACACTTATTAGCTGTGTGACCTTAGGCAAGTCACTTAACTCCAATTGCCCTGCCTTCTCCCCTCCAAAAATAAAATAAAAAGAAAGAAAACCCAAAATGGGATCATGAAGAATAAGCCGTGACTGGGACCTGAATGAGCTGGTTCCAGTGAACCTCTGGGTGGGCTGCCAGCCTTCTTTCTCACCTCCAGCTCTTGGCTTCCCTGTCCTCTTTCCATACTCAGCTCAAACATCACTTTCTTCAAGAGGACTTTTTGAGGACAACTGGATACCAGTGCCTGAGATTGTGGTCTATGTGGTCTATATGGTCTATAGATATTATCTGTCTCATCTGTGCTCATGATGCACAAATTAGAATGTAAGTCCTTTGAACACAAAGGACCACCTTGTCTTTGTCTCATCAGTGCTTACACGGTCCATATTTACTAAAGGCTTATTGATTGATTGATTGATTGACTGACCATGATTCATTGGAAGGAACTTCCAAATTGATGAGCCTATGGATCCACTTGAATATAGGCCTGGTTCTATCACCCACAGGGGCCTAGGGCTTATGATATATCAGGAGAAGGATTTGGATTCAGCTCTCTACCAGCTACTCCCCAATGCCTCTTGGTATTGTGCTCAGATGGTGCCCTCAGTGAACACACATTGAACATTCTCATGGAACATCCCCCTTCCCTAACTCTACTATGAGCTTACTGATGGCAGGGATGATGTCTTATACATCACCTCGTGAGCCAGAGCAGGTCCTCAATGGCGCTCTGACTCCATTTCTTTTCACTGAGCAGATGGAAGGATGTTCACAAGGTGGAATGGTCCCCCAGCCTCCCCCAGCACCTCCCTGACCCATTCTAGGATGCCTCTTGTTGAACTTACCTTCACACAGTTTTCACATTCAAACCGCTTGCCACTATCATGGGACATCTGATGGCGAATCAGGTTGGATTTCCAGTTGAAGGCCTTGGGGCACTGGTCACACTTGTACTCCCGTTCCTCCGTGTGGATGATCATGTGTTGTTCTAAGCTGGGCATTGGAGAGAAGGGAGGGGTGGAGCAAGGGTCACCAACCTGGAGGTTCTCCCGTGGGGGAGAAGAGCCACAGCAAGCCTAAAGGTCACTGACTGCCCAGCCCAGTGCTCACCAGGACTGACCAGTCATAGCAGGTGGGATGGGGAAATGCTCTTCTCAGGGCTGCCATTAAGTCCAGATTGAGCGTTGGGGACGCTTTCATTTTTGTCTTTGTAACCTCAATATCTGGTAGAGTCCCTGGCAAATAGCAAAAATCTTATAAAGGCTTGTTGAATTGAATTAAATTGTGTTGCAGTGAGAACATCACAGAATCTCAGAATTTTGGAATTGGAAGGGCTATCTCAGTGGCCATTTCATCCAACCCACATTTCTTAGAACATTTGCTGCCTGTTATCTTCCCAACTTC
>CM053596.1:24141549-24183402 GCA_028646575.1 Pseudocheirus occidentalis | reverse complement strand
CCTCTTCCTCTTTCTCTCCCTCCTCCCTCTCCCCCTCCTCATTGTTGGCTTTCTGTGCTCTTTCTCTTTCTATCCCCAGAATGTTTGCTAAATGCTGATGTTTACTAAATGCTTATTGATATATTGACTTGGACTGCTGAGCATGATTGAAAAAGACCAGCCCTGGAGTCAGAACCCTTGTATTTAAGCCTCAACTCCAAGCATCTTGGTATAATACGTGGCCATACTCTCCCTACATCTCAGTCTTATTCTCTCTAAAAAGAAGAGGATTGGAACAGTAGAACAGAAGGTCTTTGAGGTCGGGCAATGGTTCTTTCTTTGTCTTTGGGGTCCCGACACTAGCCATTTTTGTGGGGATGGAAGGGGGAGGAGGGAACTAGTTTTGCAGTTTGGTGAGAAAACTTCCTTTACTGAGACAGATACCTATTGCCTGTTCTGAAACCTTCAATCTTAGAGAACTGCTGGTGCCCAGAGAAATGAATCAGTTTGCCCAGGGTCACCTGGCCAGTGGCTGACTGAGGCAGGATGTGAGCTGAGGTGTTTTTGGATTTGAGGCCAGTTGTCTATATGTGACACCATTCTGCCCCCCACACAGCAGGTATGTAATAAATGTTTGTTGAGTTCCAATTCTCTATAGATATTGAACCTCAGAGCTAGAAGGGAGCTCAGTGGCCCACATCTGGCTAGGAGTTCCCTTTACTCCATTCTGTAAGCTTTCTAGTGAGGGGGCCACCCAATACATTCAGAGGTAGTGTAAGTTACTGTACCCTACTCTTAACTGGTCTGACATAGGAGGGGCCATCACCAATCTTGACCTTTGTCCTGCCACTGGACTCTGGAGGAGAGAGAGGCTGACCACTTGGAGTAGCCCTGCCGGGCTCAAATCAAATTCACTTGCAGGTCAAGACATCACTCTCCTGATGTCATTCATTGGTCCCCTTTGAGAGTGAAGGACGAACAATAACAGTCTAAAATCTGAGCAATGCTGCCTCATGGAAAGGGCACATTAGCCAGGGCACCTGGTTTCTAGAGTTGGCTCTGCCTTTTTACCTTTACGTCAGTCAAATGTGTGTGTGTGTGTGTGTGTGTTGTGTGTGTGTGTTGTGTGTGTGGTATGTGTGTGGTATGTGGTGTGTGTATGTGTATGTTGTGTGTGTGTCTGTGTGTGTGTTATGTGTGTGGTTGTGTGTGTGACCTTATCTATCAAATGAGTGCGCTGGCCTCAGTGACCTCTGAGGTCCCTTCCAAATCCAAATCTCTGCTCCCATGGCCCTCTTGACACCCCGAGGATGCTTGTGGTTTGTGCTGCGCCCCAGATGAGATCCTTTCAAACTCAGCCTCCCCTTAAGCAGGCAGGCAGGCAGGCAGGCTAGCAGCCTGAGAGGGAAGCCTGATAAGTGTGAAAGGAAGTCTCCTTCACTGCTTTTCAAACACAGGCTGAAAGATGTCTGGGTCTTTTCAGTTCTCCCTCCCTCCTGCCTTCAACGGCAGCAAACCCATGGCCAGGGAACATGGAGAGAAAAACCAAGCCAAGCACTTTGTTTGGAAATTTAAAAAAAAAAAAAAGAAAAAACCCAACAGCGATCTAATGCATATAATAAATTATTGTCACCAAGGTCAAACAAATTAAAAAGGGGGCAGCTATTATTACATTTACAAGGCAGCATCCTGAGCCCCGTGCCAAACCAAACAATCGACACAGAGCTGTAAATTTTCCAGCAGAGTGACTTCTGCCAGGGGGCCTGGGCCCATCCGCAGCGCCTCCAGCTCGGCAGCCTGGCCAGCGGGCTACTCTAGAAAGAGAGGCCTTCCTTCCATTGAACTGGGGTTCTGGCCCCCTCCCAGCCCAAGACCCCCTGTCCCACACCCCTGTGCTGGAAATCCATTCTTCAGTTCAACTTTCTTATATCCCCAGCTGCTGGGAACCAAAGACTGGGACCTGGGGTTATTCACTTTGGGGGAGGGGGCAGATTTCTGTTGTGAAGTTTTTGTTTGTGCTGATGTGTCCTAGGCATTATCTTGGAGGCTGGCAATGAGCATTTGGGGCTGGGACTGGGAAAAGGAACCCAAACAGGGCTGGATTCTGGAGGAGAAAAATAGTGGATATTTATAAAGTTACCCAAAGGTTTGCAAAATACTTTGTAGATATCATCTCCTTGGAGACTGAAGCAACCCCCTGAAGTAGGCACCACAAATATTTATAAGCTATGGATGGGCAAGCCCATGGGCTTCATTTGTGCCTCAGTTTCTTATCTGCCAAATAATGATAGCTGACATTTATATGAATGAGCTGTCCTACTTCAGACTCTACTAGCTTTATGACTCCCGGGCAAGTCCCTCCTCCCTGTTTGCCTCAATTTCTTCATCTGTCAAATAAGCTGGAAAAGGCAATGGCCAACCATTCCAGTATCTTTGACAAGAAAACCCCATATGAGAACACAACTGAAATGATGGAACAACAACAAAAATATTAACCTAGTACATCAGGGATTGCAAAATTCTTTATATATATTTTCTCAATTAGCCTTTAAAAAATCATTTCAAGTCAAGACATCACTTTCCTGATGTCATTGGTCCTCTTTGAGAGTGAAGGACAAATCATAACCGTCTAAGATCTGGGCAATGCTGCCTCATTGTCAAATATTCCCACTTTCCAGATGGGGAAATGGAGAATCAAAGAGGTTAACAGACTTGCCCAGAGAAAATGTCTGAGGTAGGATTGACTCCTAGGTGTTCCTAATATCGAGTCTATATTTTGTGCACTATGGAAACCTGCTGGTGATAATTGCTCCTATGTCATAGAGTTGCTTTAAGGTTCTAAAAGTAAAAAATAATAATAATGATAATAATTTGCATTTACATAATCTTATGTTTGCAAACTTGAAGATTTGTAAAGTTCTTTGGAAGGTAGGTGCTATTGTTTATTCATATTTTACAGATGAGTAAACTGATGCTCAAAGGGTTACGTGACCTGCCCAGGGTCACACAGCTAGCAAGTGCCTGAAGCAGGATTAGAGTCTATGTATTCCTAACTGCAAATTCGTTTCTCTATCCTCTATGCCTCTTAGCTGGGGATAATGAGAGGTCCTACTTTACAGAGTTGTTTTACGACTCATGTGATCATAAATTTAGATTGAAGGAGCCTTAGTGTTCATCTAGTTCAACACCTATATTTTACAGATAAAGAAACTGAAGCAGAGCAGGATGAATCCATTTATCAACAAGAATTTATTAAGCTGCCTACTGTGCTCCTGGCACTGTATTAGGCACTGGAGATTCAATGGCAAATTAGAAACAGTCAGATTCTTTGGGGGAAGAGAATATATATGCATGTAAGTATACGCAACATGGGAGGTACAAGTTTTGTTGGATTTTTGGTGGGTGAGGGGCAGGGGAAATATCATTTTCTAGAAGGCTTCATGCAAGGCTTAGAACTGGTGCTTTAATTGAACTATTAAGTGAGCAAGGGAGTGACCACAGTCTGAGCTGTGCTTAAGTGATCCATCAGAAAATACGTGTAGAAACTCCAAATAGTGCTCCCTGGCCCCTGTACTCTACTATATGCAAAGTGCTTTCCAAACCTTCAAATGATAGCTACCTTTCCTACAAATACCAGCACCCCATTTTACAGAGCAGGATCTCAGGCTCAGAAAAGGGAAGGATTCACATAGAATGACTGGCAGAGTTGGGGTGCAACATTTGGTCTGCCTTGATTCAAAGATGAGGGCAAAGGGACTTTCTTTGTCCCCTTCTCCTTTCATCCCCTTGACTTTTGGGATTGAATAACCCTTATTTTTTGGGGGGATAGCATTGGATTTTGTGCTTTAGAGTAAATACCCTTTAATACCCTTTTTTGGCAAGATCTATGTCTCAGTGTCTAGGACTGAAATGCTCACCCAATGAAAGGCTGGATCATTGAGGAAGTGACTCTCTAATCAAAGTCTACTGAAAAGGCAGACATTGCCATGGGATCCTGTGCCCTTCTCCACAAAATGGGGATTTAGTTTTCTGCTTGAGGTTCTTAGGGGGCAGAGACATAACTGGAACAAAGCACCTGAAGTTCAGTTCCAAGGTACTAGAGTTGAGAGATTATGGACAGCCCTGTCCTGCTTCAGCATGGTGTAGTGGGCAGTCTATTAGTCAATCATCAAGCATTTTTAAGTGCTTCTAATCTGTGCTAAATGCTGGGATAACAAAGAAAGGCAAAAACTTAGTCCCTGAATTCAAGGAGTATACATTCTAATAGGAGAAGGGGAATAACATAAATAAATACATACAGAATGAATGGAAGGTGATCTCAGAAGGGAAGGGACTTGCAGATGAGTGTCCAGGGAGTCTACTTCCTCCACTAGGTAGGTTTTCAGCTGATTCTTGAAGGAAGCCAGGGAAATTAAGAGGTGAGGAGGGAGAGCATTCCGGGTATGGGGGATGGCCAATGTAAAGACTGGGTGTGAGAGACTATAAGAAGGTCAATGAGGTTGGATTCTAGAATGTGCATGTGTTTGGGGGAGGGAGAGTGGGAAGGAAGGAAAGGACTTTTAAAATGTCAAGCAAAGTAGATATTAAATCCAGAGGGCTTGAGTTCTCTGAGATGACATGGTTAGACCATCCATCACTTTAGAAGAAGGAAATCTTAATAGCACCTCCCTCTCCCAGAGTTATTGTGAGAATCAAATGAGATGACAGTTGTAAAGTATTTAGCTCATAGTACCTGGCGTATAGTAGGTACCATATATATGTAAGCTATTATTATCATCATTATTAAAAAACACTGGAAGCTGAGTAGAGGATGGATTGAAATGAGGTGAGATCTGAATCTAGGTGACCATTTAGGAGGCTATTGGGATGGTCCAGGTAAGAACGATGAGGACCTAGACTAGGATTATGGCTATGTGAGTGGAGAGGAAGGGATGGATACCAGAGATGCTGCGAAGGTTGAAATGACAACATGTGGCAATAGATCAGAAGTGTAGGGTGAGTTGAGTGAGGAGCTGAGGACGCCTTAATTTGACTTGATTTGACTTGTCCTTGGAGTCAGGAAGACCCTGATTCAAATTCTGCTTCAGACACTTAATAGTTATGTGACTCTGGGCAAAGCCCTTTTTCTGTGCCTCAGTTTCTCCGTCTATTAAAAGAGGGTGCCTTTAAGGTCCCTTCCACCTATATAAGTGGAAACGATTAAACTTAGCACTTAGTTGTCATGAAATTCATTAAGACACAAAGGGACCAGATGGCTTGGTTCTGTTCCCAGCAGCTGCCTCACAGCGTCCTGGGGTCTCTATCCCCCTCCCACTCCCTTGAGGCAGTAGCCAAGGTTTTCACTCACTTTTTAGCCTTGCATCTTGAGGACCAAAGTCTCTCCTCCTCCAACCTCCATTTTAATTTGTCCAGAGAGGTTGGCTAAATACAACTCTGGTCTGGGGAGACAGATCCATGAGTCAGGGAACAAAGTGGGGATGTTCTGCTTTATAGAAACCCTGTGTTTGTATTTCTCTTGTGAAGAGCTGGCAGGGACCTTCAAGATTCTTCATCCAGTTCTGATTTGCTCTAGAATGCAGGTCCTTGAGGTGGTGACATGATGTTGGAGAAAGAATATAGATTTGGACTCTGAAGATCTAGGTCCATGTTCTAGCATTATTACTACTACTACCCATGGACATCCCTGAGCCTTTGGTTTTTCCCCCTCTGTAAAATGAAAGGTGCCAGGCTGGACTAAACACTCTCTAAAGTCACTTCCATCTGTCTCTCTGTGATTCGACACTCCCGAACAATACAGTCATTTTAGAAGATACAGTGAACTAGAAAACAGTGGTAACTTTGCTGAAATAGTCAATCAATGGAGAAGCAATGTGGTTTGATGGAGAATACACAAATATGGAATTCCCACCTGTCTGGGTGACTTTGGACATTTCATTTTTCTTTCTTAAGTATCTTCTTTTCTCTAAGTACCTTAGTATTCAAATATATGTAATGAAGAGCTCTAATTATATCATCTGTACTGCCCCTTCCAGTCCTAGAATTATGACCTATGAAAAAAATGTAGCAAGGGTCTCCAGAAATTATGAAGAATCATGGAGCAGGCAGGGAGTTTGGGATTTTTCTCATAAAACATATTAAAGAAAGTTTTCTTTTACTCAGCAATAATGTGTGCCATACAGATATCCTTCATTTTAGACAAACTGGATGGGAAAAAAAATTGTGATGGATTGTGCTTGCTTGTGTGACAGGTGTAATTTCACCCTGAGATTTCTGAAAATATCAAACTCTCTTCATGTCTTTTAAAATATGATTAAAAATTTAATTTGCATGCTCATAGGGAGAGTTCTTTTTGTAAAGTGAGGTTTTCATAAATTAAAAATAAAATAAAGAAAAGAATAGAATTGTGGTCCATAGAGTACAGCATAATTGGTTTAGAGCCAGATTCAGAGTTGGGTAAGACCTTAGGGGCCATTTAATCCAACTCCCTCATTTTACAGAAAGGGAAACTGAGGCACAGAGAGGCAAAGCAATTTCCTGAAAGTCACATAAATTAGTAATTAGCACAATAAAGACTTTAACACAGATCCTCCCTCCTTCCCCATTCCAACTCTGGATTTAAATAAACATTTAAATTTTTAAAATTTTGGCTTCAGCATGAGTCTTAGAATCACTGGTTTAGCACTTTTGGGCCTTAGAGTTCATCTAGCCCAATCTCTTTTTAAGGAGAAGAAAACAGATTTGCCTGAAGTTACTCTGTAGCAGAGGTGAGATTTTAATCCAGGACCTGATTATAGGTTTCGTACATTTTCCTTCATTGTACAAGGTTGCCTGTCTATGATGAATATGATTCCTTCATATCTACATTTTAGGGAATTCATTTTTGCACATCCCAGTGACTCATTTCAGACCCGAAGAGATGAAGCCAAGCAAACAAGAGAGAGTTTTTGACCAGTTCTTTGTCATCAGCCTACCTCATTGAGCTCCCTAACTGTCTCAATGACTGCTTCCTGGGCAGTTGAATCAGAGGCTATTGGCCCTTTGGGCTATGTGAAGATGCTTAGCATTTGAGATCATCTCAGGAGTTATTCCAACATCCTGGGCTGGAATCTTTCTGAGATGAGATATTTATACTTATTCTTCCTCTTTCTCCCTGTCTCTGTCTCTATGTTAGTTTCTCTCTCTCTCTGTCTCTTTCTGTGTGTCTCTCTCTCTCCTTTTTCTCCCTCTCTTCCTAGTTTCCTCTCTTTCTCCACCTTACCACCCCCTCAACCAAGATCCAGTGTAGGTTATAAATTCCAACAATTTCCTATCATTTTACCCCCAAAATTTCTGTATAAAATAAAATAGGACAGTTGTAGATAAACGAGACAGAACAAGGACAACCAGGAAACCGATGAGAGGTACTCATAGGCTACTTCCACCCAAGTGCAGGACTCAGTTTGCTTCTGGTTCTGCCTAGGTCAGTTTGACAGCATCTGGAGCAAAATGAAATGGGCACCAGGGCTGGCCTTGATGAACATTCCCTGCCTCACCCCCACCTCTAACTCCATTGGGTGTTCTCATCCCAGAACGGGGTTTCTCTATGCAGAACTCTAAGGGATGCTATTGGCCATCCCATCCAAATTCAATGTGTAAAAAGACTCTGAAAATATACTGGGGCTCTCCTTCTCTGGCCTGTTCCTTTGCTACTCCCTCCTTGAGTTCATCTGAACTCACATACACAAATATACAAATATGCAAATACAGAGGGGAGAGGGGACAAAGATGTAAACATGAGAAAGAAATCTAGATGGCATGGGATTCTCATAATCCTGGGTTAATATTTACTCTAAAGAGCTCAATACTATTCAGAATACAACCTTTAACTCATATTTGGGAAAGAAAAGAATGACTATCATCCAATATTTTATATAATCAATATATTTTTGAGCATGAGAACTTTTTCCCATTGATTTAAAATTTTTTTTACATCATTTAGGAATTGAGTCTGAAGATGAGAGAGGGTTAGATTCTATCTGTTAGTTTTCCTGATAGAATGTAAGCTCTATGAAGGCAGGGACCCTTTCATCTTTGTTTTTGTATTCCTAGCACCCAGCACTGCACCTGGCATATAACTTATGTTTAATAAGTGTTTCTTGATTGATTCATTAGATTGAAAGTCAGAAAATTTGTGTTCTTCTCTTGGCTTTGTTCCTGACTTCTCTGGGCACCAGTTTCTTCTCTGCTGAGAAATGAGGGAGGTGGACTCTGAGGTTCATTTCAGCACCTAAGTCTATGATTCAGTCATTCACTGCATTTATTTATCCATTCCTACCATTTGTAGGAGCATAAAAGGCAAGGAGAGCAATATATATAGAGAACTGACCTCATGGTAGGAAAGACCTGTATGTTATGTGACCCTGAGCAACAGGTATCCTTCTAGGAGGAGAGGAAATGAGGGAGGGAGGGAGAAAGGGAGGGAGAGAGAGAGAGAGAAAGAGAGAGAGAGAGAGAGAGAGAGAGAGAGAGAAAAGAAGAAGAAGAAGAAGAAGAAGGAGGAGGAGGAGGAGGAGGAGGAGGAGGAGAGGGAGAAAAAAGGAGGAGGAGGGGAAGAAGAAGAAGAAGAAGAAGAAGACGACGATGAGGAGGAGGAGGAGGACGAAGAAGAGGAAGAAGAGGAAGAAAAGAGGAAAGATGAGAAGAGAGGAGATGATGGGAGAAAGGAGAGGAGAGGAGAAGGGAAGGGGGTGAGGAGAGGGGAAGGGGATAGGGGAGGGGAAAAATAAAAGGGAGATAGGGGAAAGAGAGGGAGAGAGAGAAATTGAGAAAGAAAGAAAGAAAGAAAAAAGAAGAGAAAGTGGGTGGAAGGGGAGGAAGAGAAGAGAAGAGAGAAAGAAAAGGTAGAAAAGGGAAGGAGAGGGAGAGAGGGAGAGAGAGAGAGCAAGCAAACAAGTGAGAGAGAGAAGAGAGACAGACAGACAGAGACAGAGAGAGACAGACAGACAGAAAAGAAAGGAGGAACCCTGCTTGTCAAAAACTTCACTCAAGTTGCCCCAAGTCCAAGAGCAGATACTCTTCTTCCTTTCTGAGCATATATCAAGGAAGTCTGTGGCCTACAATTTTCTTTCGGCAAGGTCCCCAAATTCGCTGCTGCAGAGGGGCTGTGCCTTTGGGAGAGGGAGTTTGTGTAGAGCTATAGGGAAACACACACACAGACACACACACACAGACACACAGACACACAGACACACACACACACACACACACACACACACACACCACCCCACCCTAGCTCTGCTGATTGCAGTCAGCACGCCTTGTCTTGTTTGTCAGATCTGCGGGGCTTACACCCCTCTATCTAAAGTTCCATCAGCAACTCTCATGACAAAGCAGGAATGTAACAGAAAAATAAATCAGGGCCTAATGGCTTTCAGAGAAGCCAAGGGGAACTCAATTATGTGGCATCTACATGCTAATCTGACCGACTTGAGTCTCAAAGGCTCTCAAGAGCCCTACTCCAAATTCCTGCAGTGATAAGGGGCGGCTGTATGTGTATAACTGGGGTTTGGAGAAAAAGATTTTTATGATAATTATCTTTGTATGGAACATTTTTGCATTTTCTTTCTTGTGCAATTCAGAGTTTAACTGGGGGGGCAAGACTGGGGAGGGCAGAGAAACATTAGGCAAAGTGGGGGGAGAAATAGTATTAAAAAGTCAAATATTTGATGTTGGGCTATTATATTTCAAAAGCAATTAGCCCGCAAATGTTGGAAAATTTATTAGGAGAATGTAGCTACAGGTTATTTAATGCTGAAGGTGGAGGGATCCAGGGGCTCGGGTGGGCTTTTTACCCCTGGCACCTTTTGCAAGAATTCAATACACAAATGAAACTCCATTGTCAGGCCCTGCTGCCCCGAAAGTTAAGTAGATTTATCTTTTCCAGTCTGCCTTTCCCTCCCCCCTGTGCTATCAAAGACCTATTCAGTTTTTAACACTTATTTTAAGGAAAATGAGAGCTTCCCCATGCTGTACAAGGTCCTAGAAATTTATTTTTTCTCTCCCCCACTGCCTAATTAATACCAAACCCCAGCAAAGAGAACAGATAAGATCAGAATGGAAACACTGCCCCTCTGCTGTATTTTTTTTTTTTGCTTGACAAGGGCATAGGGCACTTAGCAATGGGGAATGAAGGAAATTTCCTGAAAGCTGTGGGTGGCTGCCCCATGATCCTGCTGGCATTCAGGAGGGAGGAGCTCGGGCAAAGAGAGAAAGTGAGGTTCCCCTGCCTGGTCCCCATGGCCTCCTTGAGATTCTGACAATGGGCCTCCTGTCTGTCAGGATCTCAATGCCCTTGAATGTGGAACCGTAATGTTCCTTAGAGGATTATGAAGTTCAGTATATTAATGATAAAACTTTGGTGGGTTTTTGGGAAAAAAACAGGATAAATAAAATCTCCATCCTTCCTTCTCTAGTCTAAGTTGGATGGTGGGGATGGGGGGCAGAGGGGATAAAGTCTAAGATTTCATCATGGGAAATGCTATATTCCAGCCTGCTTTTGAGGTCTTGCTCAGTAGGGAAAAGCCAGTTGGGTTATTAATGCTGGAGATAGGGGTTTAATCTAGTTTGCATGATGATTTAATCACTGAAATTACAGAATCTACAAGCTGGATAGGACCTCAGTGGCCATCTGGTCCAGTAGCCAGAAATCCCTTCTAAAACATTCCCAACAAATTCATTGACCCTCTAGACTCAGAATTATGTAGTTCACTTTTCTGTTGTTGATTTAAAATGGGAGTATTGGCATGTGGATTTAAAATACCCCAAAAGCTAACTGACTTTTTTAAATGTGAAGAGAAAAAATATATCCTGTCAAAAATGGTTTAAAATTTTGACTTTTCTCTGTCATATTCTGACACCTGATATAGCCATGGTCAGATGATAGGTGAACTGGAGAAAGACATTCCCATTTCAGAAGCAAAGGGAAACAAATTCTGAAAATGGGAAGGAAAAAAACCCACGGTATTAAAAGAACAAGAGGAAAGACTACAAAACCATAGAATGTTCCTGTCAGATGACTTTTATTGCTATTCTCAATATTGCAATATCCACAATCACTGTTCTCACTCTCAAATTCTGGTGTTTTTTTTTCTCCAATGCTCTTAGCTTAAGAGTATTTCCTTTTTGGGTTTTCCCTGCCACCATTTGCTTAGGATGGGATGATTTGGCAAAGGTCTATACATGTTATAATAGCACAATTATCTCCCCTTTAGGATGGTGCAAGGTAGCTGTGTGACTCAAAGTCCACTAAGACTAAAAGTCCACATCAAAGCCAAGAAAGTTCATTGGATGATTTCTTAAAAATACTAAGTTAGGAAAAAAGAAGAAAAAAATGGGACTCCAGGAATAGAATAGTATCTTATATAGCATTCAACGCAACCATATGTCCCCTCTCTTATTTGTCAGTTTGTCTTTAAATGCATCCATAAGGAAGACAACCTTGAATTCCTTCTTTCTAAATGCCATTGAAAGAACTGTTGATTTTGTCAGCAAGTATGGACTGCGGGAAAGCCAAAGAATCTAGGATAGGTAAGTCCAGGATGCTGTTCTTTTGGTTAACTGGAAGCCCTGAATGGTCCATGGTACCTATGATAAAGAATATTGTCTGGTTCTTCCCCAAAGAGGCAGGAAAGGGGGCACAGAACAGATTCAGGATGGGCGAGGACTTACCTTCCAGATTGGGTGGCATAGTCCCAAGGGAATAAGCCCCTTCCTTCATGTACAACAGCAGCTCTTCTCCAGGTTCAATGTTCTTAATGACTTTATAATAAATCTAGGATGGAGAAAGCAGAGACACATATAAGGTATCTTTTCTTTGGTGAAAGTCACTTATTACATATTTAAGCTCCTATGCATTTCCTGCTGCCTCTCACCACCGGCACCCAACCCCCTTTAAGTTAATCAAGGAGGCTGGTTTGTTTGCTGCTTGATGGGATTTCTAATTGCTGTTGAGAGGTCTTAGGCTGGGATTTTTTGTAGAACATGGTAGATTTCGAGTAACTCAAAAATCACATTATGACTTTGGCCTTAGAACAAATAAGGAACTCAGAAGTGTATGTATACACACCAGTTCTTTTCATTTTATTCCATTTTCAGGTATTTTTCTAAAGGGAATTAAAAATGAAACAGATGCAAGGGTGAAAATAGCAAATTTCCATTCTGGGTATGTTTGTGTGGGGCAAGAGTAGATTATGGAGACTCTTCTGGGCTTTGAATAAGACAATGGCCACGAGCTGTTGGTCTCAGTTTTGTTAACTTGTTTGACGTCACTATGACTTGGTATTGCTTTGGCTGGGCCCCTGGGGCTTGGAGGTAAACCTGGCTGTTTATAAACAAAACCTAACATGACTGTGAAAATAATCACTAACTTAACATGTCCAAAGCTTCAAAGAAATCAGGCCAGAAACCAAATACCCTCCACTTTCCACTCTTTTCTTTCTCCCTTGATTTTCATTTGGACTTCTGCAGGGTTGCAGGTTTGTCCACTAAAAAAATTGAAGGTCGATATCAAAAATTAGGTTCCTTCCCAGCTCTGATATTCCTTATTCTAAGGTGCTTCCAGATTCTGACATCTAGTGTTCTATGACTCTGAATGCATCTGACATCCCACTGGGGGTTCCACCAATGCCGGAATCCTTAGTATCTATTGAGGTTCAGAGAAGAAGAAAGATCCAGGATGGCCCACAGAAAAGGAGATGTCATTTTCAAAGATGTCTAGGCACCATTTGGACCATCCCAAAATCACATCCACAGACAGTGCTGGTTTCAGAATCCTTCTTTGTGAAAGAAAAACTGAATCTTTGGTGCAAAATCCATACAAGGAAAAAAGTTAACCTCTTTGGATGCAAATGAGATTGTGGAGGAGGATGGTTAAGTAAAATACTGAGAAAATAATTATATTTTGCAAATAGCTTGGTTTCTAAGAGCTTGGAAATGAAGCAGGAATAGAGGAGCTATTAAATGTCTCTTGGGCAACTTGATCAGTGGGAGCAATTGGATTTTGAAGATAGCCATTCAAATCCCTGCCCATATCACTTATTCTCTGTGTGGCCTTGAGCAAGGCTCTCAATCTCTGACGCTCAGAGTGCTCATCTATAAATTGAGACTAAACTTGGTCATCTCTAGGCTTCTCTTCCATTTCATAATCTGATAAACCCATGCAATTGTTTCTTACAGCTGCCTTGCCCTGACCTAAGTTCCCAAGATTCCAAGGACCAAGAAATGTTATTTTCTTTCCTACCATCCAAACTGAGGAATGTAAAGGTGGTATTCTAGTAGAAAGGGACCCCTGTGGACCCAGCATGGTGCTGAACTTGCTCTGTAAGCATACAGGTTAAAAATCTGGTACTTTGTGTATAATTGCTTTTATCACACAGACACTTCTTCCTCTCTCCCAAATCCAAGCATCCTCAAAACCGTGTGTGTGTGTGTGTGTGTGTGTGTGTGTGTGTGTGTGTGTGTGTTGGAGGGGAAGGGTGTTGGATGTCATATAAAGTGATTTGTCCCCTTGGGGGTGCTAGACCAGCACCAGGTGATCTTGACTTTCCAATTCTAGGACATGAGATGTAGCGAATACTACATTTCAACTATTTCTCTTAACAATTTCTGCCCCAGCAGCACAGCCCCTTGTATAATGTTTTTTTTAATAATCATGTACTTTTGGGGATCCTGTACACAAGAAACCCAGGGCATTAAGGATTTCCTAGTTTGGAGACTGTGGAAAGACCTTTAATCAATATCCCACTCAACCAAACCTCACTACTGGAAATCCCCCAGTCTAAATGCCACTTGGGCCTCAGCACCTGCCAGAAGACATGTGGTCAAAGCCAAGACAATAAATTTGAATTGTCCTTGAGGGAGGTGAAGGGGGCAGGGAATACACTCCAAAGCAATAGGCTGAACCCACAACTATGTGAAAAGAGTGTTTTCAAGGGGTGAGAGAAAGATTATAGTTCCCTGTCACGGCCTGTGCATGATTCCCAGGACTAAAAAAACACCTTCACTCAGGGCCTTGAACTCTATAAGGAAATCAGAATGCTGTGGGAAGCTCATGAGGGCCTTTGGTGGTTCTCTTTGAGCTTCTGTAGAAAAAGAGGGGGGTCTACCTTAGAACTCTCTTGAGTATTTGTTTCTGTTAGTCCTTCCTGTGAATTCTGAGGACCTGACTTTGAGTCAGGAAGATATGGGTCCATGCCCTATTTCTGACACATACTAACTGTGGGACCCACAGCAAATCCCTCAATCTCTCCAAGCCCTTAGGTGACTTAATAATAGGGTTCTAAATTATAAACATATTGCTGGGTTGGCTTAAGTGAAGAAAGTTTTCCGTGATGGAAACTTTCTAAATTCGTGAAAATATGAGAATATTATTTTTGTTAATAATAATATCTAGCATTTATATAATGCCCTAAGGTTTGTGATTTATTTTGATCCTCCCAGTTACCAGGGAGGTAGGTCCTATTATTATCCCCATTTTATAGATGAAGAAACTGATTGAATTCAGGTCTTCCTGACTCTAAGTCAAATCTCTAACCACGTCACCATTGAGCCACCTATAAAGATGATGATGGTTATGTAGCACTGGGCAAGACCTTTTTTGAGTGAGAGGAAGAGGGATGCTTTCTGTGGTCATGTGTTCCTGAGAAATCTCACCTTGGAGTGACCCCTTTCCCAAAGGTGACTACTTTCCCCCCTAAGTCACACTCCCTTCATCTCTCTAGTTTGCTGTGGTGGCGAAGCTTCTTTGAAACCCAGAACAGTCAGAGAATCATTAAATGACCACTCATACAATACCTTAACATAATGGGAAACCCATGTTTTCATAACCCACATAAAACACAATCAAAGAGATGTTAAAAAAAGAAGAAACTCATTACTATTCATAAGAATATAGCATCAGAAACCTGGGCAATGGCCATCAACTGATTTAAAGTAAACTCTCCACCAAGCCAGTCACAAATATGAAGAGATTGACTGTGTGGACTAGCCGTGGTGCATTAGATTAATTAAGCTCTCCAGCAAATGAGATTGCCTAATATTTTTTTCTGTACCTGTAATGAGCATAACAGTCTTCGTCTCTAGGGTATATACTCAGGGATGCCAGCTTTAAAAAGGGAAGTTATCAATAGCAAGCCAGGGTGGTAACTATGCATATTTTGTTATTTGGATTGTAAGTGGGCATAAGCTAGGGTTCATGGAGAGATTCTACAGGGCAGAGCTGACAGTGTTTAGAGCAAGAGATATTAATAAGCAAATATTTATTAATATGTCCTTAATATGCAGTCAGAATTTATGGGTATAAAGGAAGTCAGTCTAGATATATGGGTGCCTCCCATGTCCCATCCAGAAGCAGTGTGGTCTCTATAGTCTCTAAAGCAGATAGAGAGTGAGAGACATGAGTTCATGCACTGTCTCTGAAGGCAGCAGATTCGCCAGTTGGCTCTGTGAACTCACGCAAGTTGATTCATTTTTCAGTTGAAATTTCCTCATGTTTAAAATGAGTTGTTTTGAGGATCTGATGAGATGGTATGCCTGAAGCATTTTTGCAAGTCTTAATGTTCTATGGAAATGTTAACTGATGATGAACCTTTCAGCATCCCCAGGAAACTCTTTAAGAAAGGCTATCAAGCAGGTGCTCTCATCTGTATTGGAGTTTTCTCACCAAGAGTTTTTTATAAGTAGAAAACCACAGGCCTGAACAAGTCACTTAACCTTTCCCTATCATGTCTATGTCTACGTCTATGTCAATGTCTGTGTCTATTTCTTTGTCTACGTCTATGTCAGTGTCTATGTGTATGCTTATGTCTACGTCTATGTTAATGTCTGTGTCTATTTCTATGTCTACATCTATGTCAATGTCTATGTGTATGCTTATGTCTATGTTTGTTTTTGTGTCTATGTCTCTATCTATGTCTACATCAATATCTATGTCTATGTCAATGTCTATGCCTCTGTCTATGTCTACATCTGTCTTTATAGCTAGTTAGATATATAGACATAGATATACACACAGCAGTTAAATATATAAATATAGAATATGTTTATAGGAATATATACACACATAAATACGTGCATATACCTGCACACATAATGCCCACACAATGTAACACACATGTGCATGAATACATGTGGGTACACACACAACACACACTTTGTGTACATATACTATGCATACAATAGAATATACTCATATGCATACAAGAATATGCATATATAAGTGCACAATACAATATATGCCTAAGTGATATTTACGTGTATGTATCTACAACATGCAGGTATACACACATAACACACAATGCAACATACATACTTATGTGTACACGTATATTGCATTTAAATAAATGCTTCCCTGCTGTCCTGATGTGTTTCATTTTTATTATTACTTCTATAAGTGATCACTTCTATTGATCAGTTTTGGTTTGCTTAGTTAGCACCCCGACAGGCAAATTTTTCCCATGCCCTTCTCTCTCTCTCTCTCTCTCTCTCTCTCTCTCTCTCTCTGATTTTCCATCTCTGTTTCTCTGTCTCTGTCTCTCTCTTGTCTGTGTCTATCTGTCTCTCACACACGCATCTTAGTTTTCAAATAAAAACACAGCAAAGCACACACAAAAGTGAAACGGAGCCTCTTCGTTAGCTGGTGACATTATTTTTCTCCATGATGAAGTGCCAGATGATAAAAAAAATGTCCCAGCTCCGACTTCCAAGTTTCTCTTGGGGGAAAAAAGCTCCCATGCCCAACACATAGTAGGAGCCTGATAATGGCGCCTTGAATGGAAGTTAAAGGACTCTTCCTTCTGGGCTCCCTCAAGTGTCCATCAGGGGGCAGTCTTTCCTCAATTACCTGCTCCCCATTCTCTGGGTTTTCTGTTCGCTATTCACATTCTCCCTCCCTCCCTCTCTTGCCGTCTTCTCTTATGCCACTGGCTTGCCCCTGTCTCACTCTCTGCCTGCTTTGATTTCAGAGCTGTGCTTAGGGCCCTTGCACTCTGAAAGTCTGGGAATAATGAGGGGCAGGCAGGGAACGAGGTCCTCTGTCTGCACCTCCCCCCACCCCAAATCCTGAACATCCCTAAAGGACCACCTTCCCCCCCACCCTGCTCGGTTCCAGACTTAAGTGAGAACTACCAAGTTCTAAGTCAGGCCAGACTCCACTAGGACAGAGAAGACCCCCATGGGAAAAGAGAGAAGGAGAAAGAGATAGAGAAAACGCAGACACCAAGCAACAAGCAAGCAGGGGTGGGAGGACAAAAGTAGTCTAACCTTGTTTGGCTGGGATTGTTGGCTCTGCTCAGCAATCTGAGTTAAGTTTAGAGTGTGCCAGAGAGGGAGTCCAGGGGGAGCAGAGACGGTGGCAAACACCATCCTCTGGCCCTTGGGAGGGAGGGGAAGAGGGAGGGAGGGGGGAGGGGGAGCTGCAGAGGCGGGGAGCCCCAGCGCCAGCCAGAGCCGGTCCTCCCTAGCTCAGTCCCTGTCCTGGAGCCGGCATCCTTGCTTTCTCTCTTTTTCTTCATGTGTCTAGAGGAGGGGTGGTTACAGTTGAACCTTCCTCACTGATCTAAGATGCAGAGCTCAGACACTCCCCCCTAATCTTTCCTCTCTCGGGAGACCCTCCTCTCTCTCTCTCTCTCTCTCTCTCTCTCTCTCTCTCTCTCTCTCTCTCTCTCTCTCTCTCTCTCTCTGTATCTCAAAAGAAGCTGTCTTGCTCCCTTCATGGAAAGCAGAGAAAAGGAAACTCTCGAGCTTCCAAGTTTGAAATGAGCTCTCAATAATTTATTTTGTTTCTTTTACAAACTGGAACTTTCTTTCCTCTCATGCCTGGGAATCCAAGCTGGGCTCAGTTACACTATAGAGTCTAGGAGGGTACTTTCCTGGAGAACTAAATGTCCATAACAGGGTGAAGACAAAGGGGCACAGCAACCAAAGGGGGACTTGGATTTTGAGACTGAGACATAGGATTGACAATAATGTTAACCATGTAAGCATATGTATGTATATATGTATATATATACATATATAATGTGTGTGTACACATATTGTAGTGAGACTGGACAGGGTAGAAGTTAACTTGACTCAACTTTCCTTAACTTTTTCAAACTAGCATTATTGGGGCTAAGTGGCTGGGGGGAGAAAGAGGGTGCCAGGAGAGAGAGAGAGAGAGAGAGAGAGAGAGAGAGAGAGAGAGAGAGAGAGAGAGAGAGCACTTTAAAACTCTTCCAAACTCAGCTGGTCCTTAATTTGACAGTTCCCCCAGTGGCATCCAGGCTAAAACGATTCTAACGTTCAGTTCCCTCTGACACAAAAGCTGAGCTGATCTTTTGTTTCATTTTGAACATGTCATTAAAAAAAAAATAACCTCTCAGTGAAATCAGTGCCCCATGTGAAAAGAAACCAACTGTTCCCTCCCGGAGCAGAGAGGCAGAAAGACAGAGAGACACAGACATACAAACAGAGTCTTCCAAACTCAAAGGTGGAGGAAAGGGGGGGGCAGCAAATTTCAGTGGAAACCCACTTTGCCCAGGCAGTGGGGCGCCTGGCCCTTCCCTGACACTACAGGAAGCATTACAACTCCACCATTCACCGTAATGCACCTCAACTGCTTCTAGTTTGAGCCAGCAATAAATTATTAGAGAAACCTCGTAAAAATTCCTTAATGCATTTTTATAACGCTACTTTTCATTTTCCATTTCTAGGTTGGTGACATCCTTGATTGGAAAATGATCCAGGGAATGAGAAGTCCTCATTATTGATGGACATATACAAGATAATTTTGCTGTTGAACCAAAGATCAAACTTTTGTTTTTCAAGAATCTGTCCAACTCTCTCTCTCTCTCTCTCTCTCTCTCTCTCTCTCTCTCTCTCTCTCTCTCTCTCTCTCTCTCTCTCTCTCTCTCTCTCTCCCTCTCCCCCCTCTCTCTCTCCTTCCCTCCCTCCTTAACAATAACCCTGGAGGAAGGCATTCAGCATTACATGCTGCAACTTAAAAATAATACGTATTTTCCCTCCCTTTCCTAAGTGTCTTATTTCAGAACAATTGCTTCCGTTATAATGTTTGTGTTGTTTAGGGGCATCTGTGTATACAAATAAATATATCTATTTTTCATATAAACTTAAAAGTGTGGGGATATGGTAATATAAAGGTATATCACTAGATACAATAATAGATAACATTTATGTAGCACTTTAAGGTTTGCGAAATTATTTACAATATTCCCATTTGACCCTCACAACAATTGTAGGTGGTAAAAGGAGATATTATCCCCCCTTTTCACAAACCTATGGATGTTCACAGACCTAGATGAGATAGACACAAATACAGAGAGAAAATACACAAAAGTAGCTACTGACAAAGAAATAGATAACTAGCTATAGAGATCCATGAAGAAGAGCGTAAATATAGAAAGAGAAACCAGTCTATCTACACGAACACAGCTATATAGATCTGGTTATATACACAGAGAGATTTCTGTAGGTAGACATGGTGAGATTTGAACGGACATAGTTATAGGCACCTATAAAAATAAACAGTTGTAGATGTGTACAGATGCACAGAAACAGATATATAGAGAGAAATAGGTCTTTAGATACACACACAATTCTATACCTATAGCTGTTTATAGACAGCTATAGGTAGATATATCAGGGTGTTTCAAAAATTGTAAGGTTTCAAGCTTGAGCTCATGAAGACCTTGGGATACCCTATATTTGGCATAGGGATGGTCTAATTTTGTTTTTCTCGATCTAAGATCTGCAGGAAAAATAACTAACAGCCACCAACAGAGCTTCCTGGCTATTTAATGAATGTTAATTCTAATGTACTGTGCTTTAAAAAAAAATTCAAATGACTTAATTGGGTGTCCACCTTCCTTTGTTCCTTGTGGGACTCCAGTGGGTTTATTGAACATAGAGGATCTGTTTGTTCATCTCCCTCTCTCTCTCTCTCTCTCTTTCTCTCTCTCTCTCTCTCTCTCTCACACACACACACACACACACACACACACACACACTCCTTCAGAGTTCTGTCTCTGGCTATCCCCTGCTAGTTTTCTTCTCCCCAATAAAAAGAAGGGTTTAATTGTAGGTAAACCAACTTCAGAACTAAACCGAGGACACTATTCCCCTTACGAGGCTGAGTCGCTGCCTCAGAAAACTTAGATTTTTACCCAGCTCACGTTCACTGTGACCGAGCTCTTTTCTTAAAACACCATTTTCCAACAAGTTCATTTTTCAATTGGAAAAAAAAGTTGAAAGCCATCATTGCAGGGGAATATATTCTTTTTCATTTTCACTAGTTAAGTATTTTTTTAAACATGAAATTAATTTCCTGGGAAAGATGTTTTAGAAAATGGTATTGCAGATCCCACAATTTCCATGGCCGCTGAACCTTAGAAGTTTTAGATTCACACCAGAAGAAAATGCCTTTCCAATTTCACAAAGTCGAAACCATGCTAAAGCTGGGAACTAGAAATCAAGTTAACAAGTAAGCAATACACTGTACTTTTTTTTTTTTGAATGAACAATTCTCTCCGAAATTCATCAGCATGCTAAAGAGCTCTAGGCCTTTCTTTTTCTCCTAAGTTTCCCAGGCTGCTCAGAAGCTGATGATAACAAAAAGTGGCCTTCTCTATCAGGATGTTGATTTCTTCAAATTGTCTAAACAGTCTCTCTCCCTTTCTCTCTCCCTCTCTCTCCTCTCTCTCTCTCTCTCTCCATTCCTGAATTCAACCATGCCTATATTTGTTAAGGCTTTTGTCTTCACAATGTGGTACTGGAGACCTATTCTCAGAAGAGGACAGGCACACACATAGGGAGCATGGTGGTTGAATGACTTCAACTCTCATCTCCCAATAGAAACTAGTTAGCCATGGACCCATTTCGTCCTTTGTTTCAATGCAGTCTCACTTGTAGGCTTCTTTGGTTTCTGTCTTTCTGTCTCTCTCTGTCTCTGTCTCTTCCTCTGTCTGTCTCTGTCTGTCACTCTCTCTATCTCTCTTTGTCTCTCTGTCTCTGTCTCTGTCTCTCTTTCTCTCCTATGACTGAACCCTAACAAGACTGACAATACCAGAACCATGAGGGACTTCCCAATTTTTAAGCCATTCGCACAAAAAGGAGATAGGAGGAATAACAAACTTAGCAGGTCAGGGTCAAATACCTCCATCCATAACCCCAGTGCCCTGCAGTAGGAACAGCATTATTTTACTTTCTTTGGGACGTACTTCAGTGTTTACTCTTCCTCCAGCCAAATCTCGTAAGCTCAGTTTTGCTCTAGGAAAGTAGTACAAGCTTCGGCAAGCTCGGAGAATAACAGAGCCACAGCGTACAGCTCAATGGGCGATAGGAAGACAGTTCCGAAGCTGAGACCACTTCACTGCAGAGTTAAGACCAAAATCTTTACTGGTCCCTTCCTTTTCTTATTTAGCTGTCCCCGGGCTCCGGGTGGGAGGTGGTGTTGGGGAGAACATTGGTTTGAGTTTTTGTAAAAGGGGCTCAGCTTTTCAGCTAGGTCTGGTAAAAATCCACCGGGCTAAAAATGAGGACCAAAATGCAATTCTCTAGCGGAGAAGGGAAGGGGAATGTCTTGCTTCTGCCCTGCCTTCTTCCTCCTGTCTTTGAACGTCTCCTGAGTGCCCTGATAGTTTTTCTTTGCCCATGTTCTTCATTATTATAGCTTGTCACAGTCTAGTAAGTTTGGAATGTGTTTAAATATAAAAATGATCTACTTCCTAGTTATGTTCTTTGAATCTCAATGTTTTTACATCCAAAATTTTAGTTTGCTGAAAGATTACCTTGTTATTAAATCACTCTTTGCCAGACATTGCCACTAAATAAACATAATTGACACCATCTAATCTGTACAATAAAAATATAACATATATAATATATTTTATTTCCCAAACATTTATTAACTTTCTATGTGCCAGATGGATAAATATGTACGTTGATTATCTGTCTGTTCATCCATCTACCTATTAATCTGCATAACACTTATTTATGTACAGAGAGACAAGAGATACATTGAGAAGCAGATGTAACATTTTGGGGTTAGACCTGTGAGTTCATAAATATAGGTAACATCTGATAGAGAAACTTTCTCCTTTATATATGTATATGTGTATAAATGTGTATACATTTATATATAAATATAATGTTATATATATTACATAACATCAAATTTAATTCAAACATTTAAGTTTCTAGTATATGCCAGATGTGTGTATATGTATTCACACATACACAGAAACCTATCTTATTTACATATCACATTCATATAGATAGAGTAGGGACAAATACAATTTTTTTTTACTAGATCTATGATTTTATCCATGCAGGGAATTTCTGGTGAAGAAATCCCCTCAATTATGTGTAATAATACATGCAAATTATAGATATAAAACATGCATACATTTAACATTAACGTATTACATATTAAGAATTACAAAGTAATTTTCCTACATGATCTCATCTGATCCTCTAAACAGCACAGTGTGATAGGTATATATGTATGTCAGTATGAAATATAGACATCCACTTGATATCTCTACGTGTTAGATGTATGCCTAGATGACGTAAAAAGTGAATTCTCAATGCTGTCAGATACTCATAGTAGGTTTCATTCATGCCTTGGGGAGAAGTGGTTCTCATTTTTGGAAAGGAAAGGAAGAAAAATTGTTTAAAAAACACACACAAAAACAGCAAACCGGCTTGTTTGGTTTGATTCCTGAGCCTTCTGAGAAATGAGCTGATTACGTCTTTAAAGGCATTTTGCAAAGCAGCTGAAATTGTGAGCAGGGGGTTTATTTCTGTGTCACTTTCGAAGGAAAAATAATAATCCATTGTTTTAGGCGCCCATTGGAAAATGGCACGTTTATGCTGAATGGTTAATTTTAAATTGCAGGGAATTAAAAACGACATTCAAATGAGAGAACTTTTCCTGGGGAGCAGAGTCAAGATGGAATGGTCTGTACGATGGGTGGATGGAGCCCAGGACCCATCCATGGGCTGGACATTCAGATACATACAGATGGAGACTCCACCACAGGACAGCGGAAACGAAACCAGAAGAAAAGAACCCTCCATCAAAAGCAAATTATTTTGGTCTGGGAGGCACCAGGTTTTGATTAAAAACCAGCCCTGGCTCTCATCAACACAATGCTGGTTGGTGATTGTAAGGCTAATCTTTTATTAAAATGTCTTTGCTTAACGGGCCTAAAGGAAGAGATTAACCTTTGTCTGCCTCGACTTTGGGGAGACCAGGCCCTTTATGTCCATCCTGAGAGCAGCCAATCCCTAGGAAGAATTTGTAAAGCACTGAGGCTGAAGGGATTAATAATACATCGCCCGTGTGCCAGACCTATGGCCAAGCATGGGCTCAGGCTAGGGTTGGTGAGGGAGAGGCCAGGCCCCAAAAGTCTCTTCACAAAGACCATGTCTCCCTTCAGATCTGCCTGTGGCCAGTGGAATGTGTTCGTTTATTTCTGTTCTTCTTGATTTATTGTCAGAGAGAGAGAGAGAGAGAGAGAGAGAGAGAGAGAGAGAGAGAGAGAGAGAGAGAAAGAGAGAGAGAGAGGACTGTCTGGGCATATTTTTGTGACTTCTTCTAGATAGAAAATGATGGCTTTTAGCCAAGGACACACTCTACTTTTGCTGGCCTTATTTGCTCTCAAAGGGGCTTGGTGACGTTTAAGGCCTGCCTGCCACAGTTAGACCCATGATGGCTGCATGCCCCCCGAATCTGGATTTCTTCTTTCACTTTTACCACCACTCCTTGGTCTGGACAGGCCAAGGCTCTAAACATGAGCTCCACTCTGATGTAAAAGGCACCGATGACCATTAACATCTTGCCGCCAACTTTCAAAAGCTATTGGGGCTATATTTCAAAAGAGAAGAAAAAGAAGGCGAGAAAGAATAAGAAAAAATCCCAGAGCAGTGCTGAATAGGATATATTCTCCACCCCCTTCCTCCTTCTGTGGCCAACTTATTTCCAAGTTTTGGTTTTCTTTCTTAACATTAAAATAAATTCAGGAACAGACCCTGTCTGTGTCTCTCGAAACCTTTCAAACCAAATCGTTTGCTCCTAATTGCAGGCAAAAGAGCCACCCAGGGGTGAGGCTAATGTCTTGAATTTTCCAAAAAAGAAAGGATTGAGGGGTGAGGGAAAGCAGAAACAGGCGCTCTGGGGCAGCTGAAGGGTCTTTTCGTCACCACCCAAAGTGAACATATATATAGAATACCTGATGGATTTTTTCCCCCCTTTTTCCCCTTTCAATGCTAAAATGAAAAAAAAAAGGGTAAATTAAAGACTGCTTCTAAGACCCTAGTGAGAATTGGTAATAATGAGAGACACACAATTGCCTTCGAAACTGCACACTCTCAGCCAGCTCAGCCAAGGAGAGGTGAGGGGGGTTTGGGGTGAGGGGAAGGCTTCATCCTGAACTGGCCCTGGGGAGTCCAGACCTGTTATTCTAACATCAAGTAGCTGAATCTCTTGGGTATCAATCTTGCCTTTTGTGACCATCTTCAGTCTCTTGGACTCTTTTCATTTTGACCAGTTGGGTTGACCTGCAAATCTTTCTTGCTTTGGGATGGAAAGGCAAGGTAGATGGAGAGAAACTACAAAAGACATTTCTCACTGATGAACCTCAGTCTTTCTAGTTGTTGATTTTTAAGAGAATCTATTGATTGGCAAAGAGGTAGAATTTGAAGATGAAATTATTTAGGATATGGAGGGCAAATCTTAGTGCAAAAAACCAAAAGATGCAGACCTTTGGATGGGTTGGTAGGGTGTTTGGTTTTTGTTGAGAGGGTCAGAGGAGAGTCACCCAGAACAAAGAACATGTTTATTGCATGAACATTGGGCTAGAGGGCAGGGCAGGAAAGAAGAGGATGTGGCTTTCTAATCCAAAGGCATTGGCCCCCCACCTCTATGGTACCCAAGAAGGGGAAGGTTGAAAGACTTAAAAATTTATATTTTATAATGAAACCTAGGACAAATATATGTTTTATAATAAAAAAAAAGCTTTTGGTGTTTCATTGACTATAATTTTCTCTTTTTGGGGTGGTGGTGGAATTAATCTGAGATTTCATTGGTATGGCTAGAATTTATATAATGCTTATTGAGTGCCAGGCACTGGATTAATCACTCTACAAATATTACCTTATTTGATTTTCACACCACCTGGGTGGTTAGTATTATTATTATTATTTTTATCTTCATTTTACAAATGAGGAAACTGAGGCAGGCAGTGGTTAAGTGACTTGCCCAGAGTCACACAGCTAGCAAGTGTTAGAGACTGGATTGGAAATCAGGTCTTCCTGACTCTCTCTGCCTTGCTACCTAGCTACCAAATGGCCTGGACGTAGGAAACACTTCAAGGACCACCTCCTCATTTTACAGGTAAGGAAACCGAGGCTCAGGGAAATTAAGTGAATCCCCCAGTGTTGGATAGCTAGTAAGCATAAGTGGCGGGATTTGAACACAGGGCCTCTGACTCCAAAAGACAAAGAGTATTTGTAAGAGAAAGCAATGAGGATTTTGAAATGAAGCTATTCGGGATGTGAAGCTAAAGTTTGAGGGTAAAAAAAGATAATGGATGGGTGTTAGGATGGGTTGGTAGTTATTGGGGTTTTTTTGAGGGGGGTAGTAGGGAATAACCAGGACAAACTTTCTAATGATCTACTGTATCCTACAGGAGAGGAAATTTATATAGGATATAAAAATACTTCTTGTTAAAATAAAATAAATATATTATGTTAATACATAAGCCAATTATTATACTAATACAAATATAAAAAGTAACATAATGCTAATATATTATATATAAATATAAAAGGCAATGATAAACTTTAATATCAAATACCCATATGCTGTGTATATTCTATATATAGACATACATACATATATATTCTCTAATCCCTCTTAATTCTAGTGATTTCCCTCTGTTAATGATTCCCTTTTTAATCCTGTATGTAGCTTGCTTTGTATGTGTTTGTTTACGTGTTGTCTTCCTCGTTAGACTGGAAGTTCCTGAGGGTCGGCACCGCCCTCTTCTTTTTGTGTCCCTGGTGCCTAGCACAGGGCCTGATGCATAGTAGGTGCTCGGCAAATGTTTATTTAGTGATATGTACAGTATGTGTAGATATAGATATGGCATGTATATATGTAACATATTTAGCATGTCTATATTAGCATATATGTATATGTAGTATGATAGACATTGTATGTTTTTATAGTATATGTATTATGTGTATATATAATAGTGGTATGTATACATGTAATATATCTAGTATATCTATATTAGTATATATGACTATGTAGTATGGTATACATAATATGTACATATAGTATATAGAAATGTATATATAGTGGTGTGTAGTTATGTATTAATATAGTACATGGATGTGTATATCTATCTCTAGCTATCTATCTGTCTATCTTTATCTATTCATCCACCCATCTTATCCATCCATCCATCCAGCCAGCCACCTATCCACCAATCCACCCATCCACCCATCTACCCATCCACCCATCCATCCATCTATCTATCTATCCATCTATCTATCTATCTATCTATCTATCTATCTATCTATCTATCTATCTATCTATCTATCTGTCTATCTATCCACATTTATACACACACACAGTAGGACTTGGTTAATATGTTGGTTAGTTTTTCTTTTTTCTTGTGTTACAAGGGATGACCCAAAGGGTAGGAAAGGTATATTCAGAAATGAAGGGGATGCCCAATGATCATTTTCTAAATCATTCAAGCTTTAAGGAACATTTAAAGCACTTTATTTTATAGAGAAGGTCACTGAGGCCCTTTGAGGTTAAGCGACTTCATAAGGTCCCACAGGTAGAAGGTTTTAAATGGGGGATCTGAACACATATCCTGTGACTTCAGAGCCAGAACTTCTTGCCACTGTAGTAGGCTGCTGCTCTGAATGGGATCTCTGATAGGAGAGGTGGGAGGAGGCAGTGGGTGGGATGGGTGTGGGGAGGGAGGGGGGTGGTGACGACAGAGGAGGAGTGACTATTTCAGCAGCCCCCCCCACCCCAAGGTAATCAATTAACAAGCATTTATTAAGTGATTATTATATGCCAAGGCCTGTTCTAGGCACTAGGGATACAGAGATAAAAAAGAGAAATCAGTCTCAGCTCAGGGAAATAAGGCAAATAACAAAAGTTAACTACAGTTCATGTTAATGCCAGCAGCACAGGGAGGCCAAGTCTTCTGGGGATCCCCAAAGATATGGTTCAAAGATCCAATAACTTCAGCTAATAATCTGGGGACACACCAGGGTGATGTCTGGCCATTAGCAGCTTATCTGGAGACCACTAAATCCTGCATGGAGCGAAGGATTATAAAGGTCTGAATGATAACTGTAGGGAAAGGGAGCTGGCCCTCAGATCTTTACCCTGTCACTAGCTTGAGATATGTGGGGTCTTCCAAAGAACCCTGAGTTCCTTGACTGGAGAGATGCCCAGGACTCCATACTGCCGAGGCTCCTCTCAGCTAACCACTTCCAGGGGGTGATCTGGGGCAGAACTGATATTCTCTATCTGGCTTCTTGAACCTGTCTTGGAGCTTTTGGTTTCACTAACTAGCTTGTTATTACAAAATTAATGGGACTGGTGAGAAGGACTAGGGATTAAGCTCACATCTCTGTGGTTGGTGCCACTTGGGCACCTTCAGACCTTGGCTATGGTCCCAGCTTTGCTCTTTGTTAGCTACGTGACTGCTGGTAGCCTCTTCACCTGCCTGGGCCTCCAGTGTATTCCTCTACAAAATGAGTGGGTTGGGATAGAATCTCAGTGATACCTAAGGTCCTTCTCCAATTCTAAGTCTATGAGAGCATGTGGGACATAGGGAGGGAGAGGACAGAGATGAAGACTGGCATCGAAAGAAAGGAGATGGAGGTGCTGCAATCTGTAAAGTGGAAGGGAGTAACCTCTTCGAGGAGATCATGGGAGGCATGGTGTGATAACGGCAACAATTAGGTGTCTCCTATGTGCCAGGAATTGTGCCAACTGCTTTACAAATCTATTTGTTCCTTACAACATTGGTGTGTGTGTATGTGTGTGTGTGTGTGTGTGTGTGTGTAGGTGCTATGATTATTTCCATTTGGCAGATGGGAAAAACTGAGGTAGACAGAAGTGTCTGATTTGCCCAGGGCTACATGGCTAGTAACTGTCTAAGGTCACATTTGAACTCAGATCCTTCCTAACTCTGGGCCCAGTGCTCTAGACACTGAATGACCTAGCAGCCTAGGTGGTGCAGGGGAAAGGGGATTCTTGTATCTAGACTTGAGGGACCTGAGTCCAAATCTCACTTGTTTTCTGTAACCTTATAAATGCAATTTCCCTACTACCAGCCTCAGTTTGCTAATCTTTAAAATGGGGGCGGGGAAAGGTTAGAATAAATAACCTCTAATTCCCCAGAATTAATCTGTTTGGCTGCTTAATCATAAAATAGATAATGTCTAAAGGCAAACCCTAAAGTGCTACATAATTGCTAGCTATTAACAACTACAATGCTATTTGTTGCATTTGGCAGAAATTGTAACAAGGCTGGATGTCAGGAAAATGTCCCCAAAGATCCAGGAGAAGTGGGGGTGGGGTCAGTTTGCACAGGAGATCTTCACATAGCACTTTGGGGAATTTGTAGAGACAATTTTTCTGGGGCTATAGCTCAACATGGTATGGGCAGCTAGGGGGCGCCATAGTGCATAGAGCCACTGGCTTGGAGTCAGAAAGATTCATCTCTCTGCATTCAAATCTGAACTCAAGACACTCAGTAGCAGGGTCACCTTGGGCAAGTCACCCTGTTTGCCTCAGTTTCCTCATTTGTAAAATGTGCAGGAGAAGGAAATGACTAACCACTCCAGGATCTCTGCCAAGAAAACTCCAATTGGGGTCATGAAGAGTCAGATAGGAGTGAACCAGCAGAACATCATGATTTAGATGAGCTGAGTTTAAGTCATTTCTCTGCTACTCAAACCACTTAACTTTCCCACTCTGAGTCTCATAAACTCCTGCCTTTAGTTCTGGGAGGGATATCAGTGGCCAACTAGTCAAATTCTCCCATTTTACAAGTGAGATGTGAATCCCAGACTTATTGAACATTAGGGGGAGAAAGTGGCATAACCAGTATTCAAACTTAAATCCTGTGACTCCAAGCTTGCAACTCTATGCATCTGGCTTAGGGGGGCTGGTTTAACCAACTTCCACTGATGTGCCTTCCAACTCTGAAATTCTGTAATCCTGCTATGGGGTGTTCAATTTGTTTTTTTTCTTTTATTAATAACTAGAAGTTCTAAATAGCTCACAAAGTGGAGATCTGTAGAAAGAATGACTACATTTAGATAGATTTTGTACTGGTTGAATGACCAGGCCTCCAGAATGGAGATTAATTGGTCTTTGTTTATTTGGAGTGCCAGAGGATTCTGTCCTATGTGCTCTTCTGGTCTCCAGCTTTGTGAACCAATTGGGATGAAGTCATCTGGGGCTTACTTATCAAGTCTGCAAAAGCACAGAGCTAGGAAGGATAGCTAATGTGATGAAAGACAAAATCCAAAGAGACCTCAACAGGTTTAGAATGCTGTGCTGAATCTAATTTTAAAAAATTAGTAGAGATAAAAATACAATTCTATGCTTGCTTTTTTTTTCAACCAATGACATAAATACAGGATGAGGGTAGTTGTGGGTAGATTAAAGTTTATTGAAAAAAGATCTGAGGGTGTTAGTGAAACATGGCTAAGGGGCAGGGGCAGGGAGGGGGAGGAGAAGTGTTAATGTGATCATAAGGGGCATTAACAGAAGCAGACCATCCAGAAAGATAGAATTTTTGCTGGATTTTGGTCCTCAGATTACATCTGACTTCTCTACTGTGCCCTAGAAAGCTAATTATTATTAGGAGAATTTTGTTGTCTCATAAGACCTCATCAGCTGTGTTCCTCCAACCTATCACTCTCCCCTGTCCTGATTGGTGGGTAGGACCATGAACTTCTAAACCATCTCCTCATTTCTTACCTGGCTGCACTACTTCGATTCTTCTATGACTTTTTCACCATACCTCCCATAGGGAACCTCCCCTGTGTGTTGTCTTTCCCCATTAGACTGTAAGTTTTTGGAGGGCAGTTTTTTTTGGGGGGGGTAATTTGTATTTCCATTACTTATTATAGTACCTGGCACATAGTAGGTTTTTAATAAATGTTTATTGACCATTGATTATCTTGAATTTTGTGCTTATTTCTCATCCCCATACTTCAGGAACAATATTGACTGGGGTGGACTGGAGCCAGCTCTTAGAGGCTCTGAGAGCCCATTGTTAAATCTTCAGCGTGAGCCTTTACACCTTGGAAACTGGCAAATGCTACAAGTCAACGCTTGATGTATTACTTTGCTGATTATCTAGATTTAAGAAAGTGATGGAAAAATGTTGATAATACACATTAAACTTAAAAGTGTGTTGCACATTTTCAGAGAATTGGTCGCCAAATCTCTACTAGCATGCCTCTGAACATTAACAATCTGAAATGCATGTAATAGAGGGAGACTAGAATGTTGAAATGATTTGAAACTGTCCCTACCAAGATTTGCTGAAAAGTTCTGGGGGGGAATTTTTTTTATTGCGGGGGGCAGGGGAAGGTGGTGGAGAAGATTTGGGTAGGAGATGATGGCTGCTTTTTTACACTCTGATTTTCATGTGGAAGAATTACAATTCTTCTTCTTGACTCAGAGGGCTGGAGAGGGTCAGGAAAGACACTTTCCTAATCAATTAAATTTCATTGACTTCCTCTGAAGAAACCTGTGAGCCTGGTAGCCCCAAAATTTTTATACTCATTTGAAAAATGAGGAACCTGAAGTTCAGGTGCTGTTCAGTGTCCTGCAAAACCAGACCTAGCATGGTCAGCACCTCAGGAAAGAAGCAGGCATGAAAAGTACTAGAAATAACTAAGATGAAATCCTTTGATTAGGAAGAGGAGTTAATAAAGGTGCTCAAGATAAGTCTTGCTAACAATGGCGGCTTCCTATTTTTAATGAATTATATTCATGCTAAGTAGGGGATCTCTGAATGCACAAGTTACATTGTTGTCTTATCCTTGTTTCTGGGCCCTGGGCAAAAGTCCAAGTTACCTCACCCTAGAGACGTTCAAGCAACATGGAGATAGTGAGATGTAAAGCCAGGAATAGAACCCAGAGGAGAAGATGTAGGAATCACTTGGTAAAATCATATATCTACAGATAATTTACAGCCCAGTTTTTTTTTTAGCAGAAACAAGCAAACAATGAGGAAGAGGGAGAGACACAGAGATAGAAAGACAGAGACATACAGAAAGACAGAGAGAGATTGAGACAGAGAGAGAAACAAGGATTTTATAGGGTCCATAGAACTCTTTGGGTTTGGATAACTTATTCTGTCTTGGACACTACTGAAGTTTTGAATGAGACTTTGGACTCTTATGAGTTGATTTAATGGTGTGGTAAGGATTCTATCAATCCACTACCACAAGGGGTCAGATCATGGAACCAAAATAACTCCAATCTCTTTAGCAGCCTGTTCAGGGAATCCACTGAACCTCTGGGGGTTCTGGACCACCTATGGGTTGGTTCTCTCTGCACCCTGCTAAAGAGAAGAAACATAAAACTCCCAAAGCATTTCAAATCCTTCTAAGGCAATGACTTTCTTGGAGAGCAGCCAAGCCCTTCTTGAGAACTTGGTTAAACACAACCATTTAGAAACTATTCTCCCAGAGACTTTTCCTGTCCTTGGGTTCTTTCATTCTTTCCTTCAGTAGGTACTTATTAAGCACCTGCTGTGTGCCAGGCATTCTAGAATAACGGTCTTGCAGTCCTCATTTGCACCTCTAAGGGTAGCCCATACCATTTGAGGAAGGTTTTGATTAATGTGGAGTTTCCCTTACGGCTAGATGAAAGCTGCCTTTCTGCACCTTTTCCTCATGGTTCCTAGTTCTTTCCTTTGGGTAACACCCAGCAGAACAAATTCTTCCATATAGATACCTTTCAAACCTTTGAAGACAGCTATCAGGTATTGCCCCCAACTTAGCCTTCTCTTCTCTAGGCTAACTGTCCCTTGTTCCTTCTTCTGGTTCTTCTATGCATGACATGATCTCCGGGCCCTATCCCATACTGACTGGTCTTTTCTAGATTCTCTCTAGATTTTCAGGGACCTTCCTGAAATGTGGTGCCCAGAATAGAGAACAGTACTCCAGATGTCTTGAAGGAAACACAGTTTTTACAGATATAAGACTCACATATGAATTACAAGCTGGGATGTGTTGGAATTGGCTTGGTCTCCAAGAACCAATTGTTAAATGTGCAATGTAAGCATTTACACCTTGGAAGGGACAAATGCTTCAGATCATGGCCTGATTTATCATGTTGATAATCTAAACTTAAAAAAGCAATGGAGGAAATTACAATAATGCATATTACAATTAAATGCATAAAAAGTTAAAGTCTGAGTGCATTCCCCCGCCAGATCTGATTGTTAAACACTTAACCAGACCTCTGAACATTAGCGAATACTACCCATGCAATAACCAGTTGTCCCAAAATGAAGAGTTGGAAGGTTCTTTAAAGCACAGATTGTTAAATATTGAACGTTAGGGAAAGGAGTTACAGACTCACAGGATCACTGCATTTGAAGAGCTCTCGGGAGTCATTTAGACCCACCCATGACCCAGAAAAAAATCCCCTGCAACACATCTGGCAAGTGGTTGACCAGTCTACTCTCAGAAACTTCCAAGGTGGTGGAACTCACCACCTCCCATGGTAACACATCCCACTTTGGGTCCTTAGAATAGGGAATGTCAGAGCAGGGAGGAGCCTTAGAACAGGGAAGGTCAGAGCTGGGAAGGTCCTTACAAAACAGAATGGGGGGGCTAGGAGGGCCCATCTAATAAAATTTAGTTCAAAATTTCTCATTTTATAGTGCCTTTGTAGGAAAATAAGCTGAGGTTCAGGATCTCAACCACCCTGACCAATTTGTCTTCCCTGAAATAAACATTTCATTTTGGAACCATTTAGTTCCATCTGCTTCATCAATCAAGGCTTAGCAATAGTCTCTTCATTGGTTAGCAAAGAGAAGGTATAGACAGCTAGGTGAAATACAGTTATCACAAAGGACCAGAGAGTTGATACAGAGCACATTGAAACTACCGTAATTGGATTTCAAAGAGTTATTCTGAAGGACACAGATTTCCCCCATGAGTTTCCTCATCCCACATGGACCTACCTGCTCATTAATTTGACACACAGCTAGATTCTGGTCGTCTCGGGAGCAGGCCACCCGGATATACTTCAGCCAGTTCCCATTTCCAGTCTGGTTAGCTTCCACACAGAACTTTTCATTGCCCAGCTCATCAGCAATCTGTCAGGGGTGGGATAGGGGGAGAGAGAAGGGGAGGAGAGGAGCAAGGAGAGAAAAAAGGTAGTGGTTATTAGAAGTGATGACCCACCAAGGATAGAAAAGTATGCCCAGCGATCTTGACAAAATTCTGATCTGTAGAT
This sequence comes from Pseudocheirus occidentalis, assembly GCA_028646575.1. Taxonomy (NCBI): domain Eukaryota; kingdom Metazoa; phylum Chordata; class Mammalia; order Diprotodontia; family Pseudocheiridae; genus Pseudocheirus; species Pseudocheirus occidentalis. The sequence continues at coordinate 24,149,858 of CM053596.1, read as the reverse complement.
TGCTCTGAACCAGAAATCCAGTGATTTGGTTGGATGTTGGTGGAGGAGGTAATAGGGTGAGCCATCATCAGCCAGGGATCTAAGAAGGGGCCACCAAATTTCAGAGTTCGATGGGCCCTCATGGGCCAATGAATCCAACCCATGACTAAGAATCCCTTCTCTGATATCTCTAACAGGTCCTGAAGGTCCTCAATGAGGGCCTCTTCCCCTCCCCATCTCACCTCCCACCATAGTTCATTCCATTTTGAGACAGCTCTTGCCATAAATTTTCATGATATCATGTCTAAGGTTTTGTTTTGGTTTTGGTTTTGAGCAGCAACTTCCATGCATTGTTTTTGGTTCTATGCTTTGGGACTAAAAATAACAAGTCTATTCCCTTTTGTGGGTGAGCCTTCTAAGTACCTTGAGGCAGCAAACACGTCCTTCCTTGTCCCTTTCCCCCATCTTCTTTAACCTGAATGCCTCTAATTCATTTAATCAATCCTGAGTCAGTTGGTCCCCAAGCATTTATTAAACACTCTCCATGTGCCATTTACAGTATATAAGGACTAGCAAAACCAAGACCCTTCACCATCTTGTTTGAAGTTGCTGTCTAGTTTATCCATATTCCTCCTAAAATGTGGTACCCAGATTCCAAAGAATCCCTTATCCAATCTACCCCCCCCCCCTTGCTATTCACACATTCATTAAGTCCAGTGGAGATGATTATATAAGATCTAGGATTGAGGGGAAATGTGGGCTCAGGCTGCAGGATTAATCATTGCTTTCCCCCATCTAGTTTATTCTATGATGTGGCACCCAGATTCTGTCTAGCCCTGCCATTCACACATGAATCCAGTAGAAACCCTAGGAAATTTGGTTTGGCTATTCAAGGCTTAGGGTTTAGTGCGGAGTAGAGGGGACTTAAGGCTGAAGGACCCCTGATGATTTTCACCAAGTAAACAGAGATCACTGTCCTGGGCAGGGTAATAACCACAAGCACCTCGAGGTCCCAGAAAATGGTTGCAAGTGATTGGAGCTTTGGGTTCATCTTTTCTAAAAGCAAGATGGTTAGAAAAGGATTTAACAGTAAAGGTGTCTACATATCAAAGCCTGGGGGTATTTCTCTGTGGCTCTATAAGGGTTTGAGGTGAGAAGGTGTGTGAGCCAAGCGCTGGGATGATTACTTTTATTTTCTTTAAACAGGAAAGTCACCGTTTGACACCCCAGGGGCATGAAAAGGCTCAACCTTTCACACTAGGCTGCTAAAGGAACTGGAACAGGGAGAATGGCAAAGTTCTACCTTTCTCAGGGTAAGAACCGGAACTCTGGGCCACCCCATTTACGAGAATCTGCTTGGTTTGAGACTCAAAAACCTTGCCTCTCCCCGCTGTTCCCAGGGCCGGATTTCCATCGGATTTGCTGTTTCATGAAATGGAAGCTACAGCCCACAGTGGGGGCAGCCTAGGCAGGCTAGGCTCACATCTCCCACATCTCCTCTTCTCTTTTTGGGTCTTTCCTTGACTATCTTAGTTTCTGCAATCAAGTACAACCGAAATATTTCCAGGAAGAGAGACCAGGGAGCAGCAATCAATCTTAGCAGAAGTGAGAATTTGATGGAGAGGGGGAGAAGAGAGCAGATGGACTTCCCTAAGGCAATGACTCTGACCATGCTGTTAACTAGATGTTGGTGAAGTGCCCTGCATCATAGAAGTGAGATCAAGAGCCATTAAGAACTTTAGAGACCATCAAATCAAACCCTTCATTTGACAGATGAGGGAACTTAAGCACAGAGTGTACTGTGCCCTATGCTAAGCAGTGGGAATACAATGTTATTCTTTCATGCAAGAAACTTAAATACTCAGAGGAAGACACTTCATATAGGAGACTGATGGCTAGCTGAGAAAATTAGAGAAATATCGACAAATATAGAAACATCATCAGTGGAATGACTATCCCCTGGCCTTTTAAGATATTCCTTAAGAGCCTACTGTTTGTTAGGTGTTGGGGGATACAAAGCCAAAAACCCAAATAGTCCCTGCCTTCAAGAAGCTTATATTCTACTGGAGGTCTAGTTGCCTATTTTGAAATGGCTTGGAAGGTCTATGAGAACTTGGTTTTGGTGTTCTATTTTCTTTTCTTTTCTTGTTATGTATTTTTTGTTTGGTGTTCTGTCTCTTTTCTTTTTCTTTCTTTATTATTATTTTTTGGTGTTCTATTTTCTTCAGTCATTGTAGAGGACTTTAAATTGGCTTCTTGAAGGCATGGACTTTGCATGTCCCAATGACTTATTCAGTTGTTCTTACATATTTGAAATGGTATCTTCCACAATCCATGGGGTTGCTTTTATTATTACTCTTAATTTTGAAATGCCTCGGAGAGAAATATTTCCTGATAACTTTGGGATGTCATTGTCTCTTGTGAAAAATGTAATATGAGGGCAAAGTAATAAGGATGAAATTTCAGGAAAAATATAATAGTACTGATCAATAACTAATAATTATTTATTTATATAATTTATTTATATAATTAACTCCCCAACACCTCCTTGGGGAGTACCTCTACCACTCGTCCTTTTCCTTTCACCTGACAGGAGTCTTCCCACTTGATATGGGGCCGATGCTGCTGAAATGCAATTAAAGCAATTGATTTTCTAGTGCTGGTGTTTATTTGACTACCATGCAGAAGGGCTATCTTTCTATTCACGTGGAACATACAGATGATTAGTACAGATAATTAGTGATGAAAATGATGATGATGGTGATGATGATGGTGATGATGATGATGGTGATGGCGATGATGGTGATGATGATGATGGTGATGATGATGATGGTGATGATGATGATGATGATGATGGTGATGATGGTGATAGTGATGATGGTGATGATGATGATGATGATGATGATGGTGATGATGGTGATGATGATGATGGTGATGGCGATGATTATGGTGATGATGATGATGGTGATGATGATGATGGTGATGATGATGATGATGATGATGGTGATGGTGATGATGATGATGGTGATGATGATGATGGTGATGATGATGATGGTGATGATGATGATGAACCCATCAGCCTTGGTACTCTACCCTTAGTCTTTTTGGTTGGAAGGTGGACTTCAAAATCTCCATTTAAGGATGGAACTTACTACTTTCCAACTCCTCTGACTCTCCCATGATGCCCCTGGGCACCTTCCCAGCCCATTCCTCTGCCTTCTAGTTTCCTTTTATGTATTTTCTTCCTCCATTAGATTGTAGGCTCCTTGAAGGTCAAGATTGTTTTTCTTTTTTGCATTTGCATGCCCAGAGCTTAACAGTATCTGGCACATAGTAGGTCCTTAATAAATGCTTATTGATCAATTAGTGATGATATTGATGTTAAAGATAGCTGTGTCTTCCCAAAGATCATTAAATCCAACATGTTATATTTGAGAACCACTGATATAGGAGCAGAGGAGTCAATTAAATAATCTTTTAGAGAAACAACTCTTCCACGCATGACCATTTAATCCATCTATCAAAATGTATAATTGTGGATGTGAAATGCTGAGACTCAGAGTTGGAAAGGACCCGTTGAGTCCAACCCTTCCACCCCACAAACTGGAATCGCTTCTAAGGCAACTTGACCAAGAGGTCATTTGGATTTTGCTTGAAAACCAAAGATTGAACTTGACTTGTAAAGTCCTTCCTAGCCCTAAATCTATGCCTTGCTTCTAAGGACGAGGGACTCACAGCTCTAGAAGATAATCTCTGATGCTGTTGGGTAGTGCTAAGAGAAAATTATTCCTTCCACCGAGCTGACATCTACTTCCTAGTCTTACTTTTGTCTTCTGATGCTGCACAGAATCACTGCCTCCATTGTATAGATGAGAAAGCTAGAAGCCAGAGAGGCTGAGTGACTTGGTCATGATCACACAGCTTGTAAGTGTGTTGGAGGTAAGGTTCGAACCTTGAACTTCTGGGTGCCAAGTCTAGTGCTCTAGCTATCGTGTGCCACTTTGTTTCTCTAATGCCTTGCTACCTGACATATCTTCCCATGTTTGGTGACAGCAGTCATATCCATTTCAGATTCCAGCTGAAATCACACCTGGATTCAATCCTTCTGCAGGGCAGAGATGAGGCGAGCATCCATCAGGCTGGGAAGGATCTCGGCCACCATTCCAATCGGCCCAGAAAGAGTACTTCTGATCTCCATGTTCTGTGCTCAGAGGGAATCAGGGTTTGCCCTCTTTTGATCAGGACACACTTCCTTAAAGCAGAAACATCTGGGAACCGCAGAAACCTCAATTTGAACAGGATGGAGGGGGCATGTGTTCAATATAACTGTAAAGCCAATCATAGGCCAGGGTGGGGGTGGGGGAAGAAGGATGGAGGAGGCTTCTTCCGAACAAGTCAGGCACACTGATGCCAAAACCAGAGAAATGGAGAGCTTGGGGGAAATCTGGTTCAGCAGTGACCCGTGGATGGAAAAATCCTCACACTTAAAATCTTTGTCTTCGGTGCTTTTCATCTCACCTTTCTGCTTCCTTTTCCCTCTCCCCCAAATCCCAGAATCTCACAAGTCTGAAAGGATCTCAGAGGGTGGACTAACTTAACAAAGTAACAAAAATAGCTTTTGTTTATACGGTGCTTTAAAGTTTAAAGACAGAATTCACTTGATCCTTACAACAGCCTTGGAAAGTAGGTGTTATTATTACCCTAATTTTGGAGATAAGGAAACAGAGACCCTGTCCAACACTTCCCAACTAGGAAGTGTCTGAGCCAGGCTTAGAACCCAGGTCTGCCTGATTCCATCCTGTGCTCTATCCAATGAGTGGTCACCCAGTGGAAGACCTCACATGAGTAAGATCGTATTAGCTTTTCAGATAGAGCCAGTCCTTAGGCTGTTATTTCTTATATTAAGTCTATCTTCATCTCCTTACAACTCCTTACTACTTGGTCTCTCTGTGGCCAAGGGGAAACATAAAAGTCTAATCTCTCTCCTATTGGACAGCTCATCAGATGTTTGGCAGTCTTGGAGCATGCTGCCCTTAGTCTCCTCCTTTCCAGCTTAACATTCCTTGGTTTTTTCAAGTGGTTTTTATATGGCATGATCCCAAGGCCCTTCACCTTTATGATCGCTCCCTTCTGAGATCTTCAGTCTGATACACATCCTTCCTTGAAGGACCCAGAACCGAATATAGGATCCAGACATTGCCTCTTTAACCTCCCTGATCCTAAACACTGCAACTCTTACAATAGCTTAAGTTTGGAATAAATTTCTTTACCATCATGTCAGATTGTAGATTCATATTGAGTTTGTGGTCCACTGAAACCTTCAGAATCTTTTCAGAAGAATTGTTGTCTGGGTACATTTTTCTTATCCTGAATTATGCGAAGTTGATTTATTGAAACCAAGGCTAAGATTTCAGTGTGCCTTCCTTTCTATCCCTAGATAGAGAGGTCCTCTCATGAAGCTCCAGTTCCCTTCTAGAGATATTGATACATGCATTCATATGGTGATGTTAGGGGCTTAGAAAATCCATCTAGCAATTGACAAGAATGTATAAAGAGCTTTATCTGTGCCTTGTCCTGGCTTCAGTGTCGGTGAAGTAAAGATAAAAACATTTCTCTGTTCCCAAGGGATATTTCCCTCATTTCCCCCAGCCTCACCTTTCTAGGAACACATTATCTTAAAAGTGGAATTTGGAGAGAGGATAAATCTTAGTCTCCAAAAGAACAAATGGAATTTGGGTGCTGTGAATGGTTAGTTAGGCAGCATGTCTCAGTGGGTAGAGTACTTGACATGCAGTCAGGAGGATCTGAGTTCCAATCCCAATTCAAATACTTGTTAACTGTGTGGCCCCGGATAAGTCACTTAACCTCTGTGCCTCCTTTGTAGAATGGGGTTGGACTCCATGGAGTCTAAAGTCCCCTCCAGCTTCAGATTTATGATCCTTCAATCACATTACCAGCCTAGGCTAGAGGAGGAAGTGATGGCGGAGCTGGGGTGTGATGAGCAAGAGTTCACACAGCTGAGGGGGGAGGGGGATTGAGGCAAGCCCTGAATTCACCAGCTGTGCAGCAGAGGTGTCCCTTCGGCCTGTGTACTCTGTGGCTGACACTTCTCTACAGTACCCACCCTCACTCAGTGTAAAGCTCTGCAGGAAATCAGCCGAAAATATCAACAAAGAGCCCTGTGGTTGGTTTCACCTTGAACTGATGCGCTCACACACAGGCAGCCTTTCTCTGCCACAGGGAGGCCAGGATGAAAGGGGAGCTTAACCCCAAGAGTCACAGCAGGCCCCACGGGGTTTCCGATGAGTGTGAGCTGGAGGGAAAAAATCTGAAAACTGCTGCTTGTGAATTCCCATCATCGCCTGAGACTTTCCTAAGGGACTCTGGCCAGACCTTAGCCCTTCTCTGTCTCCTGTTGAAGACCCTGGTCCTGGAAAGAGAGACTGGCAGCTTTAAATCCCGATCCCGATCCCAACGAAAAGGCAGCTTACACTTCCTTCTGTGGATCAGGTCTGGCTTTTTTTTGTCTCCCCCCCCAAAAAAAAGTAGGGGCTGGTCCTCCAGGGCTCTCATTCCATCACATCCTTCCAAAATGCCCAAGGGATCATAGGATCATAGGGCTGGTAGGGACCTGAAGGATTATTTCATTCAACTTGAGTTCTAGAGTCAGTGACTTGTCCAGGGTCACATGGTTAGTACTGCTACTAATAACAATGGTTATTCATAGAGTGCTTTAAAGTTTGCAATCACTTTACATACCTATTTCATTTGATCCTCACAACAATACTGGGATGTGGGCACTATTATTGTGACCATTTGACAGATGAGGAAACTGAGGTTCAGATCAGGGAAGTAATTTGTCAAAGGTCTCACAGGCAGTAAGTAGTACAGTCAGAATTGGAACCCACATTTTCTGACTGACTCTGGCATTCTGCAATCATGAGGATCCCAGAAGCCTAGAATTCTTGAGTTAAGAAGGACCTCAGAGGTTATCTAGTTCAATTTATATTCCTTTGTCTTCAAAAAAAAAAAGAGTTCCTCTCCTCTCCTTTCCCTGTCCTATCTCTTCTCACTCGGATACCTCTTAGTGGTATGACCTTGAGGAAGTTACTTAATCTCTCCGAGTCTCAGTTCTCCCAACTGTAAAAGAGAGGTGAAAGGCAACATGGTGTAATGTGTAAAGAGCTGACCTTGATGCCAGGAAGCCCCAGGCTCAACACTTGTTCCTAACACACAGGTGCTGTCCAGCCTCAGGCAAATCATTTTCAGTGCATAGAGAGGGAATTCTCTGAGACTAAGGCTGCTGAGGATGTGCAAATCTGCACTTGTAAAATGAATTTCCTCCCTGGGAGGAGTTTACTACAGCAGTGAAATCTTAGACTTGGTCCAAAAGGAAAAAAAAAATGGTGAAAAGAATGTTATCAACCTTACGAGTTTGTCTGGAGGACCAAATGAGATACTGTGTATAAAGAGCTTTGGGATCAGAAAGTGGTGTAGATATGGGGGTGCCGCAGTATAATCTTATAGCAATCATATTACCTTATATTCGATTGCTGTTGTTGGGTAGTTTCTCTTTGTAATCCCATTTGGGGTTTTCTTGGCAGAGATACTGGAGTGGTCTGCCATTCTCATCTCCAGCTCTTTTTACAGATGAGGAAACTGAGGCAAACAGGGTGAGGTGACTTGCCCAGGGTCGCCCAGCTAGTAAATGTCTGAGACTGGATTTGAGCTCAGGAAGATGAATCTCCCTGCTTTCAAGCCCATTGCTCTATCCACTGAGCCGCCTAGCTGCCCCTTATATTTTACAGTTTAATATAATAAAAATAGTAGTGGGGGAGGCCATAAGGCATAAGGACCAGGGTGCTGACCTTGGAGGAGGATCTCTGTTCAAATCATGCTTCTGACACATGCTAGCTGTGGGACTGGGCAAGCCACATGATGATGATGATGATGATGATAATGATGATGATAGTGATGACAGCTAGAATTTATTTAGAACTTGAAGGTTTGCAATCAACTCTAATATTTAGAAAGTTGATTACTCCCATTTTACAGATGAGGAAACCAAGGTAGACAAAAGTGAAGTGACGTTCCCAGGGTCGTGTAGCCAGTACATGCCTGAGGCAGGACTTAAGTTTGGGTCTTCCTTATACCAGGTGCAGTTCTGGGCAAGTCTCTAAGTTCTAATATTGCACAAGAAGATAAACTTATATTGGTAGAAGGCATTTCCACATAAGGAATCATCTATGCTACTGATTGATAATAATGCAAATAAAATATAAAAACAAATAAAACAGAAACAAAATATAAATATAAAATATATAAAATAT
>CM053596.1:24125538-24141049 GCA_028646575.1 Pseudocheirus occidentalis | reverse complement strand
AATATATAAATATAAAATATATAAAATATAAAAACAAATAAAATGGATACAAAATATAAATTATAAAATACATAAAATATAAAAACAAATAAGATGGAAACAAAATATAAATATAAATATAATAACTGATAAAATAATAAGAAGAGGGACAAAGACTAAATCATATTCAATCTCTGTCCTATTCTTTTTATTTGTTTGTACTTTGTAAGCATGGTGAGTTTTGTAACAGATTCAGAATTACTAGAAATTACAGAATAAAGTTATTATCAAGGACCCCATACTTGTTGACTGATGAATATTATTCCAGGAAATGGTAGAAATTGCAATACATCCCTATGTGGATAACATTTAACATCTACTAGATCCATATAAAGATGCAGTCAGTGACTAGAAATATATACCCATCTCTTGCTACCATTTGTAAAGTAATAGATAACAAATACTTTTACTCCAAAGACGTGTCACAATATCCTTGAGAATTCCACAGATAAATTGTACTTGAACCAGAGAATCAAAGAGACAGAATTGTGGCCTCCAGTCACCTGGTCATAATAGAGTTAAAGAAGGCAACCACGATGTTTTAATAGTTGTCACAATGAATACTCATAATCATAAAACTACATGCAATGGGACAGTACCCAGGTAGAGAAAGTTAGTGGAAAAAATGAAACTGCTTGGAAACAGGGCATGGTACCCATCATCCCCATTCTTCTCTATGTTCTAGGAGTTATCTCAAAGATGAAGAATTGCTTACATCCTGATACTATAATTCAATCACAACTGAGCATTCATGTTGTCCATTGGCTCAATAGTCCATAGAAGATTAGACAAAAGTCACAGCAGGATAGAGACTAGTCCAAAATGCGACAATGAGAAAGCAGTGATGGTGAAACTGACATTTAGATGGTGCCTTAGAAGTTATAAAGTGCTTTATACACATGGTCCCATCTGATCTACCTAATCCCAACTCACATTTCTAAAACTCTTTCTTAGGTCTATGGGGCTGCCAATGCAAATATTATTATCTTCAATTTATCTATGAGGAAACTGAGGCACACGTTAACTTGTTTAAACAATTTACTCCAGGTCAAAGAGTCACTGAGCTGGAACTTGAAACAGGTTCTCTGGCTGGAGGAGGTTCTCAAAGTCACCAGATTCTCTCCATTCTGCCACAAGGGTTCTGTGATTCTCCTCCCCTGTTTCCCAGCCAAAGACTGTGCTTGGCCATGCTAGTGTTCTTCCTACTTCAAGATTCCTCCATTGCCACTGGAATTCTACAGAAGCTAATTCCAGAACATGGAATTTGGGATCCTACAAGACTCCTCCCCCTTCTCTTGTTTCTAACTGACTTAGAGATGGGGATCAGGATGAGGCTTTACTTCTTCCAGCCCTGTTGGTCCTCTCCAAAGCCTACAGTGACATCACCGTCCTCTTGACGGTAAATCAAGTAAATTGTTGAGTCTGTCCTCTCTCCAGTCTGGGCTCTGGACTCATACCTCTAATGCCGTGTATCCTAAATATCCAGAAACAGAGACTGTCCCTCCTCCCTAATCTTGTCTGTTGTGTTGGAGCACACAGTGCCTATGTCTTCCCTTTCCCCAAGTAGAATGTAAGCTACTTAGAATACCACATAAATATTAGCTATTATGATGTATGTCAATAAGGGAATGCAAACTAAATCAAATGTCGCCTCCTACACAAGGTGTTTCTCAATCCCTCCCACCCGCAATTGTACCAAATTATTTTGTATGTTTATATATATTAAATATATTTATATATTATATATACTTATATATAATATATTAAACATATATTTATATATTTACATGTGTACTGTAGTTTCCTCCAACATAATATAAACTTTTTGGAGGCAGGGATTACTTCATATTTGTCCTTGTCCAGCACCTAGCACAATACTTGGTATACAGTAGGCATTTAATAACTGCTTGTTGATTGCTTGATATATACAAAGAGCTATTACAATAAAGGCTGGAATGATCTTATTTAATTCTCACAATGACCTTGTGATTTATGTGCTATGATGGTTCTGATATTATGGGTGATAAAATCCAGGTTCAAAAAAGGGAGGTAATTTGACTGGAGATATTGATAATGGAGACAGAATTCGAGCCCAGTAATTCCTGACTGCTAGTCCAGTTTGGAAGACAGTCCTAGGAACTGGAGGTGTCAGGAAAGGGCTTGACTAGTAGGTGGTACTTATTTTTTTCTTTTTGGAGGGGGGGAAGGTAGGGCAATTGGGGTTAAATTACTTGCCCAAGGTCACACAGCTAGTGTTAAGTGTCTGAGGTTGGATTTGAACTCAGGTCCTCCTGACTCTAGGGCAGGTTCTCTATTCACTGTACCACCAAGCTGCCCCAAGGGAGGTGGTGTTTTGAGGGAAGCTAGGGATTCTGTGAGGCCGACTCAAGGAGGGAGTACATTCTGGGCTTAGGTACAACCTGTGGCAAGTGGGAAGTAGAGTGTCTGCATATAGTAAGTGCCTAGCAAATATTTATCTGGTGGAATTCTTGAATGATATGAAAAAGAAAAAACATCCACAGAAATGAGTCTGACCGTGCAAAAATTGCATCAGGACTTTGAGCAAAGGTATAGACGATTTCCTACTGAGCACAAACTGGTTCCCCTGGTTCTTTCATCCCAGCCCCTTTAAGGGCACAGCAAGGTCAAGGCTGAGGAGACAGGCATACCAGACCTGTTACTGACCCTGGCTCTTCTGGTGCTTAGATCCTCTCACCTACTTGTGGTCAGTGGGAGGAGGGAAAAAAATCACAATCCAAAGGCAATAACTATGTGGGGAACCCTGTGGAGGTTGAAGCTCTCCTGCTCAGTCAAATAAATGTATTTCTTGCTACTGTGTCAAATTCACAGGATCATGGACTGGGGGCTAGCAGGAAGGGGGCTCAGGTGTTAGCTAGCCCAACGCCTTCATTTTACGGATGAGGAAAATGAGATCCAAAGATAAGTAACTGGTCTGACATTGTTCAGGCATCAACTCTTCTGACTCCAAATTCTCTGTATCAAGTGGTCTTCTACATCTGCATTCAGGGGACCCAGATTGGGCCACACCTAAAGATTATAGATGCCAGAGGTGATCATACATTTGCCTTGTAAATCCTGCACTTAGCACAGAGCCTGACACATTTTTGTTGTTCAGTCATTTAGATTCTTTGCGATCCCATTTGGAGTTTCTTTGGCAAAAACACTGGAGTGGATTGCCTTTTCCTTCTCCAGCTCATTTTATAGATGAGGAAACTGAGGCAAACAGGGTAAAGTGACTTTCCTGGGGTCACACAGCTAGTATCTGAAGTTAAATTTGAACACAGGAAGATGAGTCTTCCTGACACAGCCAGGAGTTCTATCCACTGTTCCACATAGCTCTCCTTGCCCAGCATGTAATAGGTGCTTAATAAATATTTAATGAATTAAATTGAACCCTGGAGGGGAGGAAGGATGAGAGAACCAAATCTACATATCCTGGTTTGGTTGAATTATGAGGATCACACTCCACAGTGCCTAAAGTGACTTAAACTAAGCATCCATCTCTATTTAATACTGGAGCCCAGTTCAGAGCTGAAAGACACCTTAGGTGATGACAGCTAGTATAACCTGCTCTTTTTAGAGATGGGGAAACAGGCAGATAGTGGTTAAGTAGCTTCCCAGGATTATGCAACTAGTAAGGATACTGTACTACCTGGGGAACAGGGTTATAAGCTTGAGGCTTCAGCGTCCAATAGAGAAACTGAGGCCCAGAGGTGTCAAATGCTTTGCAGATAGTAATTAGTGGCTCAGGCTGCTGACACCAAATCCAGGCCACTTACTGCTGTATTCCCACTGAGAGCCCTTTCCCACTGGAAGATTTTTGTCCGCTTCCCTTCTCTGACAGTCAAAGTGGGTAGGTGTATTTGCAGGAACTGAGACCAGAATCAGTCCAAATCCAAAGGGTCCCCTTCTACCCTGAGCTCCAAACTGACTCCTGGAGGGCTTTAGGATGGACAGCCAAGCTCCGTTTCCCTTGGTGACCAGCACTCAGTGAGCTGCCCTGAGAGGAAGATTCTGGGTTCCAAGGGCTGGTTTCCAACAGCAGTCAGAGGAAATTGCTGGCCAGTTCAGGGCTCGTGTTTCCTCCCTCTCCCCTGTTCAGCTGAACCATGTGCCAGTTTGGATCCCAAAGGCCTCCCTGATCTTGGAGAGACAACCACCCCTTCCCCACTCTGTTCCCCCTCCCTTCCCTCCTTCCAACTCCCCCAGACTCATAATTCACCAACATCAGAAATGCTGAGTTATGAAACTCAAGTGATGGAAAAATTATCTTAACCTTTACGATTTTTTTGCACATCATTTGAGGTTTCCTGCTCTTCTCATTTGTGGCCGCTGCACTGGGCCATTTCTTTCACATATTCATGGGCCCAGTCCAGCATTTGGCCTCATCAGAGGTGTGTTGTACAGGCTGGAATGCTAAGGGATCTGTCATCAGTCAGCCTAATGGATTCCTAGTGCGCTCGCTCGGGGAAACAGACCAGCCAGGAGTTGGCCATCATGGGCCAACCCAGAGTCCTTTTGCTCTAACACCATTCCCCAGAAGCCATAAAGAGTGCCATAAACCTTCTCATCCCAAACTTTGCAAGGATCGGTCTCTGACAACTTGGCCAACATATGAATTTTATTTGGCAGGAGCCAGAAGGAGATTTCCCTCCCTTTGCCCTCCCTTCCATCGTCGACCCCCTTCTTTTTAATGACCCACGAGCTGATTTAGAGCAATAAGCTGGAGGCATGAAGTTTTGTGTTTCTTTCCCTCCCCCTTTCCATAAAACCCCCCTACAATTTATGGCTTTCACAAGTAGCTGAAACAGAAAGTCCATTCTTGTAACGGAAGAAGGCGGGGGGAAAGAAGGCATCTAGAGAAACACCTCAGTCCATGTGCGGACACGGAGCCTGGGTGAACTCATAAATCTAGCCTCCTGCCTTCATTAAGGGGGCTTCCTGGTGATCTGGTCAAGAGTTAATGAGAAACGTGGAGGAGGAGAAAGAGGTCATCCCAGTGCCAAGTAGATGAGGGGGGCACGGCAAGGCTGGCCACTGGGGTTGGATCCTCACCTGCTTGTTGGGTGGAGGGGGAGGGTGGGTGAAGGATAGAAGGAGGGGAGGGGGGGGAAGTGTCATAAGGACACCTTTAGGAAAATAACTCCCTCAGCTTAAGCCAGTTCCCTGACATGCAAGGTCTGACTGCTGCTACCTAAAAGTTATTGACAAATGAGAGAGAGAGAAGAAAGCGGTTTTGAGAGAGCTCCAACTGAAACTGCTTTTTATCCATCAAGAGCCTGTACTTTCCTTGGGGTGGGCACTCTCTCCTTTCTCACCCATGTAGGTCATGCATGACCCCTTGATGGTTGCTCAGAGGAGTTGTGGTCAAAAGAGGCATCACCCAATGGCCAATTCTGGGGTGAACTTTGGTACGCTGAGCCAGGTTGGAAGACTTTCCAACTTAGGACTTTAGGATCCAAGATGTAGAACTAGAAAGGCTCTCAGAGGCCATCTGGTCCTTCTAGTCTTAAATTCTATGTGTCCCCATGCAATCCTTGTAAGTTTAGATTGTAAGTTTTAGAAGATTTTCCAATCTACTTCTGTGGAAGGACTTTCTCACATTGGGAGCTCCCTACACGGATGAAATCACAGCTTCAGATCAAAAGAAAAGCAAAATAGGACAAAACAAAATGCTATTAGCTCCCTGAGAGATGCACAGGAGGTGGGGGGAGTTATGCACTCATCCCAAACCTGACAATCTACAATAGGAAAGAGTTTGTATGTATGGAGGTGGTGGGAGGGGGATAGGAACTGACTAGTAAATGTTTTCATCTTTTCTCTCTAGCCTGCCCAGTGCCCTTCAAGGAGGACTCAGAAAGGTTGGCCCAGCTCTCCAAGTCTTCTCTCCCCTATCCACCTTCAGCCAAAGATATTTTCAGAGGGATGTAGAGCCCTACTATGGCCTTGGCATTTGCCTGGAAAGAGGGCAGGCTCAGTAGTGAACCTGCTTTGATGGGAGTACAGGCCTGAGGTCTAACTCTAGATTTACTCCAAATAAGTGTGGGAAGTACTCTAAACTGATAAGCCCAGGAGAATGTCCAAGCCTGGGGTGGGATGAGGGTTCAGGGATTACTAACTACCTCCTTGCTCCATTCTGAGCTTCTCATTCCAGCATTTATTTTGAGTTGGTGACAGAGTATGTGAGATTGTCATAGCCAGCCTGGGTCTCAGCTCCTATTTCCCTGTTGAGCCATGTTTGTTTAGCAAATTAAAGGAATCAAGCCATATCAGCATCTTATCTCCCCATCTAACTCCTCTGACACAAGGGTGAGTGGCAGCTGAGGTGGGGCAGGGTGGGGTAAAGTAGGTAGTGACCATCAATAACTCTGCAACAACCAACCAGTAGAGATGGAAATGCTGCCAGAGAAATTCAAGGGATGCACATGCTGTGGAACAACATGGATGGAAAAACAAGCAAGGGAAATTCAAGTCTATTGATAAAAATCTATCTCCACTGGAGTTCCAGTGGGGGGGCGGAGATGGGGGAAAATAATATTTATTTCCTTGCTCAAAGGTATAGACCTACCATGCACCATCCAGTCCTGGGTATAAGATCACAAAGGGTCACTCAATTACCCTGGTGGAAAGTTTTCTTTAGTTGTTTTCCTTTGTATTTCTTACTATCTCTGATCCTTTTCCCTCCTCCTTTCTTATGGTTTTCTCTCTCTGTGTTACTCTTCCTCCTTTATCTACTCCCATCTCTCTCCCTTTCCTCCTATCTTGCCTCTCTCTGACTCTCCTTTCCTTTGTTCTTGTTTTGATCTTTCTCTAAACTCCTCTTTCTCTAACCTGCTCCTTCCCTCCTCTTCCTTTATGCCTCTCCCTAACATTTCCTTTCCTCTGTTCCTTTCCCATCTCTTTCTCTCCTTTCTCCAGTTTTCTGCCATTCTAATTCCTCTTTTCTCTTCTCTTCTCTTCTCTTCTCTTCTCTTCTCTTCTCTTCTCTTCTCTTCTCTTCTCTTCTCTTCTCTTCTCTTCTCTTCTCTTCTCTTCTCCTCTCCTCTCCTCTCCTCTCTTCTCTTCTCTTCTCTTCTCTTCTCTTCTCTTCTCTTCTCTTCTCTTCTCTTCTCTTCTCTTCTCTTCTCTTCCCTTCCCTTCCCTTCTCTTCTCTCCCTTCTCATTTTTCTCCCCATCCCTTTCTCCCCTCACTTCTTTTTGACTCTTCTCATTCTCTCCTATATTCCTGTTTCTTTCTCTTTATCCCTCTTTCCAGTCTTTCCTATTTCTCTAGCCCCCTCTCTTTTGCCTCTTCCTTTCTTTCTCTCTTTTCCTTTTCTACTCTTCCTTTCCCAATCATCTCTGTCTTTTCCTCTTTCATTATTTTCTGTGCTTTAAAGAGGTAGGGGATGGTGTATAGGGAATGTTTACAGCAATGTCTGATCACTCTGCAGAATGCCAGAGAGTTAAAATGTCAAAATAGAAGACGAGTTTGGGGCTGATGGCAAGCATCTATCTCAACTACCCCTCATGTTCCCCCCTCAAGTGTAACTTATACTTTACTGATTTAAATTAAACAATAGATGGTACAACAAAAAAAAGCTACAAGAAAATCACAGAGCCCTGTTAGATGCGGTCCACTGCCTGCCTCCATCAGAAATGAGGTCGCTTGACCTTGTTTGTAACCTGAATACAGACACATGCAAACCCCTATCCCTGAACTTTCCTCCATTATCCTTCAGCAGAACCCAATCAGGCTGAATTTCCTCCTAAAAATGTGTCTAGTTCAGCACCAGCAACATCTGCTATTTGTCTCCTACTTAGGCATTCATCAACAGCCACCATCTGGAGCCCTGACCCATTGGGAATAAATTGGAAAATTGGTGATCAAAACAGAGTCTCTTGCATCCAGAAGCAAATGAAAGAATCAATCAATCCAGAATTTCCTGAACCCCAGAGAACTGGATTCTGTTAGACCAATCTAACTCCCAGGGGCTCAGCAGTGATGAAGAGGGAAGGCATTCCAGACATGGGGGACAGCTTGGGCAAATACACAGAAGTAGGAGATGGGAGTTAAATTTAGTTAGTAGACCAGTTTGAAAAGATCTGAGCACTGAGCAGAATTGTATTAGACTGCATAGATCCTAGGAGACTCAGCAAGAGGGTGGTCTCCTTCAAATAGTGAAGTCTCAGTCAGTCAAGGTATCTTAAGAGAGGTAACATGACTGGGACCTTGGAAGGATTTGGAAGAAGAAGATTTGTATTCAGTCTCCATCTCTACTACCTACTATCTGTGTGGCCTTACTCATCTCTTTGTCCAAGGGATTCCTGCACCAGGTGGGAGATTGGACCAAATATCCTCAAAGGGTCCTTTGTAGCATCTAGCATCAAGACTGATTTGCTCTGTCTCAAACAGGGCCTCAGTAATGATTTAGATCAGTCCTTCCATTTTACAGAAGAAGAAAGAAAAATTCAGAGAAGGCAATAGACCCTTGCCCAACTAGATTGGAAGGGGCCCTCTGAAGCTTCCTTTCCTTTCAATGGGTTGGTTTTGAGTTGATTTTGTTTATAATTAATTTGATGTATGCATGCGAACTTCATTGCCTGCTAGATGATGACTTGTATCTTGTTCTTTGGCAGCATCCCTGGTTCCTTCAACCAGTCCTAATATGGCATCCCCTTGAGGTCCATCACCATTATTGTCACCTTCCTTCTGGATATTCTCTAGCTTATCAATTTCCTTCCTAAAATAATGGCACCCCAAGAAGAATATAACATCCTAAAAGCGGTCTGACAAAGGCAAATCACAGATACACAAGCATTTCCTTGTTCTGGGGGAGTCATACCTTTCTTAACATGGTCTAAGATCCCATGGTCATTTTTGGCTCACTGTTATGCCCCACTGTTCACTCATATTGAGCTTGTACTCACCAAAGATCCCATAGCCTCATCAGATAAACTGTTGAATCATGCTTCCCTCATATTGTTCTTGTGAAGTTGATTTCTTAGACCCAAGTGTAAGACTTTACAGTGATCCCTCTTAAATCCTACCTTATTAGATTCAGCCCAGTGTCCTAGCCTTTCACAATCTGTTTGAATCCTGAGTCTATTGTCTGATGTGTCAGTTATGGCTCCCGACTTTGTGTCATTTGATAAATATGCCTTCTGTGCCTTAGTCCAAATAATTGAGAATAATGTTAAGGAGTACAGGAGCCAAGCACAGATTTTTAAAGTGGGGGGAGGAAAGGGAACAAATATTTACTAAGTACCTATTCTGTGCCAGGCACTGCACTAAGTATTTTAAAGATATTATCTTGTTGGATCCTTATAACAACCCTGGGACATAGGTGCTATTAATATCTCCATTTTACAGTTGCAGAAACTGAAACAGCTAGAACTTAAGTGACTTGCCCAGGGTCACACAGCTATTATCTGAGGCTGAATTTGAACTCAGGTGTTCCTGACTCCAGATCCAGTACTCTATCCACTGTGCCATTGATTTGTAAACATTCTACAATTTTGCCCTGACTTACCAAATTGCTGACCTTGCCAACAAAGGAAACAAGGATAGTGTGAGCTGTTTTTGATAAAGCCATGCTGACTGTGCTGACCTTTTAGGATGTTCACTAGCCCATTCTAGAATATACTAATAATTATATTATTTGATATATTTTAGTATATTTATTATTATACGTTATATTATACTACATATTACATATTGTGTGTTTATATAACATGTAAATAATATATTTATATGTAATAACACTTTAATAACCTACCCTAGAATATATGAGCTGTTATATTATTTGATATATTTATTGTTATTGTTACATGTTATAACTCCATATTATAAAATGTGTATTATGTGTTTGTATAATATATAAATTATATATTTAATATATAATAATGCTTTAATAAACCAATGTAGAGTATACTAATGATTATATTATTCAATGTGCTTTAATATAGTATAACATAGTATTATATAATATACTGTTATAACATACTGCATAATAATAGTAAGTGCTTGTGTAATGTATAAATTAATATAATATAATGACAACACTTTAATATACTATTCTAGAATATACCAATATTTATATTATTTAATATCTTGATAAGTTTATCATGTTGTATATTACATGTTGTATAATAGGCTTATGTCATAAATTATATATTTAATAATATCACTTTAAAATCTTATTCTAGAATAATTATATCATTATAATATAATAATATTATATAGTAATATATAATATGAGATGATGTGATACGATATTCTATGGTATGATATGATATGGTACGATATGATATGATATGATATGATATGATACGATATGATATGATATGACATGATTCGATATGATATGATGCGATATATATGATACGATATGATATGGTATGGTATGGTATGATATGATATGATATGATATGATATGATATGGTATGGTATGATATGATATGATATGATATATGATACGATACGATACGATGCGATACGATGCGATATATATGATACGATATGATATGATATGATATATGATACGATACGATAGAATATGATGCGATACGATGCAATATGTATGATATGATATGATATGGTATGGTATGATATGATATGATATGATATGATATGATATGATATGGTATGCTATGATATATGATATATGATATGATACGATGTGATCTGATGCGATCCGATATGATATGATATGATACTATATGATACGATATGATATTATATATTCTGATATAATATAATATAATATGGTTTAATAAAATACATACAATTATATTATTTAACATATTTATTATACATTGTATATTTTTGTGTGATATGTAACATATATTTGATATATAATAATAACAAATTCTAGAATTTCCCCAGAATAGAAATAAAGAACCCTGATGGCTTACAGACTCTGTTGTCTGCTCTTCTTTGAAAACTGGGATATCTCTTTTTCTCCAATCCTATTCTCCACAACCTTTCAAATATAAATTCCCAATGGCTCAGCCACCCCATGTTTCAGTTATTCTTGTCCCTGAGAATCTAGTTCCTCTAGGCCAGGTGACTGGCATTCATAGAGGGCAGCTGGGTGGGTCTCGCTCAGTCCTTACTTAGGCTGGGTATCTACTCTTTCCTGGCCATTTTTGTTCTGACTTTTCCAGTCTGAAGGTCCTTCCTCTTGGCAGAAAAAACAGAAACAAACGAATGATGGAATGAGTAGTTCTGCTCAATGCCTCAGCAGACACAGGATTTGGAAGCGAGGGGCCAACTTTTATGCCAACCTTCAGCAACTCCCTTCTCACATTTCAAGAGTCACCATGGGGCTGGCTCTTCCTTCTGATCATCTGAAGAAATTTATGAAAACAGCATGAGGGCCTGCTTTGTCTTGATAAGAAGAGGCATTTGAAGAAAAAAAAAAGAGGCATTTGCTGAATGAGACCTTGGGGACCTGGAAGACCTCAAAAAAGATTTGTCCAAATTTATCATTTCCCTCTCTTTTCATTGCTAGGATCCAATCCAGTTACCCCGTTGTATTCTACTGGACAAGTTATTCTCTTTGGGGTGGCTGGATTACCGCTCTTGGGGATTATAATGGCAGTGCCTTGGAGATGTTTCTGGAGGTCTGGAAGAAGCAATGAGTCTTGCAATGACAAAGGAGTCCAGAGAGGTTAGAAAGATGTTGGACAAAGGGTACCAGGTTTTGACTCCAGGTTCAGATACTCATTAGTTTGGGAAAGTCACTTAACTAGCCTCTTTGGCCCTGTTTCCTTGCCTTTATCTTCATCAGAGTACTGAAAAGTGGAGTACACTGATGTTCCATTAATTATATATGATATAAAATATTTTATTATTATATAATTACATATCCCTCAATTTCCGTAAATGAATTGTTTCTTCTAAATTATTGTTCATTTTATAAAAGCCTGGTCAGTTCTCCTAAAATGAAAAATCGTTTCCCTTCTCCCTAACGATATCTATTATTAAAAATCAGTTTGGATGATTCTGTGTGACCTTGGTGAGATCACTTCCCTTCCCTTGTCTCCAGTCCTCTAGTCCATAAAATGAGGAATTTGACCTAGAAAGCCTTCCTGGTTTAGATCTATACTCTTCCGATCCTAGAAGTCTGTGACTTGTAAATATTGCTTTTCCTCAAAGTTACTTACAAAGTTAATTACCAGACTTCTTCCATGAGGAGTCCAGCACTCTGCTTGTAAACCAGTCTACAACCTGCAAAATGGGATTAAGCAGTGCCAAATGCCTCTGATACATTCTGAAGAGCAGTTGCGATTAGCAGATTCATTCATTCAGGAGGCATTTATTTATTACCAGCTATGTTCCAGACACTGTACTTGACACTGAAGGTGCAGCTTAAAAATGAAATTTTCTACCCTCATGAGGTTTGTGTTCTTTTGGGAAGTATGATCTCTTTCTATCCCTCCCTCCCCTCTCTCTCTTCTCCCCTCTTTCTCATTCCTCCCTACTCTTCCTCCATCCCTCTTATTTTTTCTCTCTCTCATTTTTCTGTCTCCATTATTCTTTTTTCTCCCTTTTCTCTCTCTTTTATTCTTTTTCTTTCTCCATGTTTTCTGTCTTATTCTCCTTCTTTTTCTCTCTCTCTCCTCTCTCCCTCTCTCTCTCCCGCCTCTCTTCTCTCTGTATCTTTCTCCCTCCCTCTCTCTCTAATTCTCTATTCTTCCTTTTCTTTCAATTTCAGAATTTTCTCTGTCACTTTCTCCCCCTCCATCTTATTCTTTCTTTCGCTCATTCTCTGTCTCTATTATTCTTTTTCTTTTTCATTCTTTCTCTTTTCTCTCTCATTCTTTCTCTTACCTTCCCTCCATCTCCCTTCCCCCTCCCTTCTATGTCTTATTCGCTTTCATTCTTTCTCTGTCTCTCTTATTTTTCTCATTCTCTTTGATTCTCCATTTCTGTCTCTCTCTCTCTCCTTTCACATACATACACACATGTAAACTACAAAGCCATCTGTGAGGGGCTGAGAGAGCACAATTGCTTGGGGAGTCAGGACAAGCCTCATATGGGAGGTAGCATTTGTGCTGAACCTTGAAGAGAGGCTAGGGAGGCTGAGGCAGATGCCGATGTTGCGAGAGAATAACTCACATAAAGGCACACAAAGGCCAGAGATGGGATCAGAAGCTCCTGACAAGTCATTCATAGCAATAATCATTAGGCAACACTCCCTTCCACTAAATCAAGCAGCTGTGTAATCAGGGAGGACAGAACCCAATCAGCTGGAAAAGCAAAGAGTGATACTCAGATTTCTGATTCCCTACAAGCTGAGCAAGTTACTTCCAGCAAGTAAAGCCTTGGAAAGAAACTCCAGGAGCCCAAATGACTCAGATGAATCACTCAGAAGAAGAGAGGCAGGGCCCCCAAAGGCAGTGCTCTGGTGAGTCTCTCCAGACAGTTTTGGACCCAAGGGATTGTTACCAGGTGTAGGGCATTCCTCAGCATCAGATGATTGCAGATTCCCAAGTGGAAAGTGCCTTAGTTTGACCCCCTCATAGTGAAGATAAGTGAACCAAGACCCAAGAGGTCACACAAGATGATGGGTTTTCTAGAAGGAACCAAGGGCTATAGTCACGTGGTACAGAGAGAAGTCTTGGGTTTGAATCCTGCTCTGTGGGATCTGGAACAAGTCATTTTCCATTTCCCCTCTGACCTCATCTGTATAAGAAGGGCAACTGGATCCATGGTTTATAAAGGTCCTCTCCAGCTCTAAACCCATGATCCATTGGGATCTGTTTGTACTGGGTAGGCATGATAAAAATGCCAAAGGCTAAAATAGAATAATTCACATTTCTACAGATTCTCAGGGGAAATAGGATCAGAGATGCAAAGAAGCTCAGAAGTGTCCATAATCTACCCATTCTCCCCCATTTCACAGGTGAGGACACTGAGGCTGAGAAATTAAACAGCACGCCTAGGTCACACAGTTAGTCAAAAATGTCAGAAGTGGGATTTGAATCCAGCTTTCCCAACTCCAAGCCTAAGCACACTCTCCTTGTATTCTGCCATCCCATGAAGGTTCACCAAGTACCTTCTTCACAGCCCTTTGAGGTCTAAAAGCATTAGGTATCCCATTTATAGATGAGGAAACTGAGTCTCAGTAAACAAATAAAATCACATAATATTCAATGGCGAGAATAGAGTTAAGAGCCAGGAGCTAAAACTGAGCTTTCTCACTTGAAGTTTCTTTCCCTCACCATCTCCCGAGTAGCTGCTTTCTGCTGGTGTAGACCACCCATGGGGAGAAGTCTACTAAATAAAGGAATTCCAAAGCAGGCCCGATTAAGTTTTAAGTGTCTTGCTGCTGCCCTGGCCATTCCAGACTTACCCGGATCATTGTTTCTCTGCCTTGATACCCATTCATTCCTTCCTCCTCTTCTGCCATCCTCAGGCTGAGAGGACACAAGCTCCCTGAAGCCAGATTCACTCAGAGTACTCCAATCCATTTGGTGACTGTGTCTTGAGGACACCACCCCTACCCCCACCCCCAGCAAACTCCTCATTCCTCTGATCGCCTATGGTACAAGAGTCTTTCCCTAACCCTCCTTACTGATTTGTCTCTTCTCTAGCCCATCAGTGAGTGGGGCAGGACCGAAGCAGTTAATATTATAATCACCAAAGAGCAAACACATCGCTTCATTCGTACAGTGACTAATTTGAAATTGGCTTGGCCACAGCAGAAGCAGCAGGAGATTATAGGCCTAAAGGTTGCACGTTATCAGAGTTGGCTGTGACCTTCTGTATTCTGAAGTGAGAACTATTTTTTTAATCACTAGAAATAATAATTATAATAATAAAATAATCAACCTACCTCAAGCAGACTCCCTAATACAGATGAAGGAGCTATGAGAGTGTGAACCTCCATGTACCCCCTCCACCACAGGAAGCCCCCTTCCCTCCCCCCCCCCCAGTCACTAGAAAGACTTCTGGCAAACTGTCAGATTCATAACCTTTCTCAACAGATAGATATGAGTAAGGCAGCCCCTGCTGGGTGCTGTATTTGGGCTCGAGATGGTGAGAAACAGTTGGGTTTGTGAACTTGGCATTCTCTGAAGAGGAGAAATACGTGCTTCTGTCTCCCCCCTCGACAACTCTGCCCCCAAATGACCTGTGGGGTGTAAATAAGGATAAGACCTGTTTGTCCTGAAAGAAGTAAATGGGGACCTCACTCACACACAGCCTTGGAGTCCCATACACGCTATCAGGGGAAACTCTCCCTTCTGGGGAAAAGGAAGGGAGAAATGAAGTATAGACAGAAACAAGCCAGTTTGGAAGTTAGAGGCTGTAGTTCTAATCCCAGCTCTGATGCTTTATAAAATGTGCCCAATGGAGGAAAAGTCTGAGAAAATAAAGGTGGGATTTCACAACTTCCTTCCTTCCTTCCTTCCTTCCTTCCTTCCTTCCTTCCTTCCTTCCTTCCTTCCTTCCTTCCTTCCT
>CM053596.1:24019321-24125038 GCA_028646575.1 Pseudocheirus occidentalis | reverse complement strand
GAGAGGAGAGGAGAGGAGAGGGGAGGGGAGGGAAAAAAACAGTTCATAAAATTAACATACCAAAAAATGTCTAATGATCCTTCCAGTATTCCGCGTTCATAGTCCTCCACATTTGCAAAGAAATAGTAAGAGATGCCTTCTTATATTTCTTCTTTGACTCCATCATAATTCATAGCATTTACAGTTAAAGTAATTATATTTGACTTTTTTGGTTCTGCTTTATTCACTTCATCAAGGTATATAAATCTTTAGCATTTTTATCATTTCTTTTTGCAGAGTAGAATTCTATTGCATTCATGTACCATAACTTATTAAGCTACTAGGGTTTTTTCTTCATATGTGGGCCCATTTTATGTGTCTTTAAACATGGGCCAACATTCATCATCATCATCATCACCATCATCATCGTTCATGTAGTAATAATGACAGATATTTATGTAATGTTTTGAGGTTTGAAAAGCACTTGATAGACGACCTTACAAGTAGCAACAGCATTGGAAGCTAGGTCTTACTCAATTAAATACAAGTATTTATTAAGTACTCACTGAGTCCAAAGACCTGAGTAATCATTCCCTGACTTAACAGCACTGTTGATCCAGATTTTCATACGTCTGATTCACTTTAATTGAGATGAACTTATAGGTCCAAAGACTTTAGGCTCAATGAAGTATCTTCCTCACGACTCTTGACAGTCAAGGGTAAGATTCCAAAAACAGCAGCCATGTAGAAGACCTCAATTTCTGGAGGGAGGTATGGAAGAAGTGGGGTGGAGGTGGAAGAATGGGTAGATGTTTCATTTCTCGCCAGACCCAGGAACCATTCAGAGTGAACTCTTTACTCAGCATTTTTGGACATTGGCACCTTTGTCCCAGGAGTAAGTCTATGAGTTGATCTCATAGCTCATAACCTCAGCAGCAAAGTTAATAAATGGAAAGGCTGAGCAAACTCACAGAGGATTGTTGCTTCTCAAGATGCCAGGTAGAGCTGACCTTTCATTTTCCCACCCAGGGGTATCATCAATATCCTACAGTCATCCAAGATTCAGGAATAAACCAAACCTTATTTCTAGCACTTGAAACAGCAATACATCCACCCAGATTAACTCTCTCCCTTGACTCTATGTGCTCACCCCCCCCACCCCTGGACTCCTAGGAAGCTCCACACACAACCCCCACAATTCTTTACTTCTTCCTTTCACCAAGGACACATTCTGCCACAGATAGAAACATGGATACATGAGACTGACCAGAAAACATCTTCCTAGATGTGGGATCTTATCCAGATCTCAGAAATCTGGAGACTAAACAACTGGATATCTTCCATTTCCAATCCAGTGTTACCACCTTTCTTCATGGTGCTAGGAAACATCTTGGTGGTTCTACCAACCTCCCCATCCCATATCCCCTGGCACTTATCAGTCTTGTCTCATGTTTTTGCCAACAGCAGGCTTGTTTTCTACATCTGATCTGGAATGATGCTCCAAAGCAGGGTGATTTGAGTCCTTTTTATCCACTTACTCATTTCCCTCCAGTCCTTCTCTTATTTTTAAATCATTTTTCACCGTGAGTCTTTGTACCTTCTGGGATTTAAGGGTTTTGGTCTTTGATCCAACCATGTTTTGATACCTTGGTACCTGCAGTACCTTGATACCTCTAGGTCAAGCATGACCCTTTGACAGAATCTAAACTTCACAGAACAAATCCCCTTAATAAAAAGAATTTGTTCTGTAAAACTTGAATTCAGTCAAAACGCTGCACCCAAGGACCTAGAAGGCCATATGTGGCCTTGAGGTTGCAGGTTCCCCATCCCTAGTCTATCATTTTGTTGGTGAAAGTCATCTTTCTCAGGGGTGGCTAGGTGGCACAGTGAATAGAGCACCGGCCCTGGAGTTAGGAGTACCTGAGTTCAAATCTGGCCTCAGACACTTAACACACACACACAAACTAGCCGTGTGACCTTGGGCAAGTCACTTAACCCCAACTGCCCTCCAAAAAAAAAAAAAGCAAAAAAAAGTCATCTGTCTCTCACGCAACCAATCATTGACAAGAATTGACTAAATGCTTATTATGTATCAGACATCGTGCTAAGTGCTAGGAGTACCTACAAAAAGCAAAAAATTCCTGCCCTCAAGGAGCTTGCATTCTAAATGGAAGAGACAAATATGTACAAATAAATATAGACACAAGATATACATTCTTTGTATTGATACCTTGAGCTGCATTTATCTTAGTGTATAGTTTTAAAATTGGTCGGAATAGGAAATTCCTCACCCTGGGGCCATCCCAGTGGTGACTCACACCAAACATAGCTAAGCCTGCCTTTGGCCAACAGATATATTCCATCCTGAGGCCAAAACTAGAGCCCTTCCTACTTGGCAGGACCTTATAGTGTTTGTGTTCTAGTAAGCTAGCCTTCAAGAGTCCAAGGTCATGGTACCATGAAGGAGAGTTTGACTTTCCATTGAGGATATCATCTGAGGTTTGACTATTAAGTGGATGGAAAAGTAACTGGTTTTTGTCTCTATTCTAAGCTTCCAGAAGAATTCTTGAAATTTCTTTCCTCCCCACCCCTCTACCTCTCAACCCCCAGGAGGATAGAAGAGACCAGTGGGGAATTTGCCAAATGGTGCATCATACCTTGAGACGCTCAACGTCCCTGGGCCTCAGCTTCCTAACTTCTAACATTTGTAGTGTCTTAAGGTATGCAAAGTGTTTTATAACCACTGCCTCATTTGGTCTCTGCAACAACCCTGGGAGTTAGGCATTCTTCCTCTCCCTATTTTACAGGTGAAGAAACTGAGGCTTAGAGAAGTATGTGTGTGTGTATGTGTGTGTGTGATTTGTGGTGGCATAGTAGACAGAATTCTGAGTTCAAATTCAGCTCAGGCACTTACTAACAGAAGGACCTTCCTTAAATGTAACATGGGAGTGATAATATCATCTATCTCACAAAATTGTTTTGAGATAATATCTATAAAGAGCTTGGCACAATGTTTGTTGTTTGGTCATTTTCAGTCATGTTTGACTCCTCGTGGCCCTTTTCGGGATTCTTTTAGCAAAGATACCAGAGAGGTTTGCCACTTTCTTCTCCGGCTCATTTTACAGATGAGAAAACTGAGGCAAACAGGGTGAAGTGATTTGCCCAGGGTCACACAGCTAGTAAATATCTGTCTGAGGCTAAATCTGAACTCAGGGAAACCAGTCTTCCTGACTCCAGGCCTCGTGCTCTGAGCACTATGGTGCCACCCCACTGCCCCATCCCACCACCAGCTGCTCCATGTAGCAGGAGCAATGTAAGGACTAATTATTATTGTTGATTCTGTCATTATTATTGTTCTTGTATCACAGCTAGCAGACTTTGGAGATGGGATTTGAGTTTGGGTTTCGACTCCAGATATAGCATTTTATTCCTATATCATGCTATCTTTTGATTTCCAAAAGGTAAGTTGAGATGGTTCTCCAATGACTCAGCACATAACTATACATGTATATACACACATTTATAATATACATACATGTATGTACATGTATCTGTATGTATTTACATATATGTATATACACATATGTGTATGTGTGTGTGTATATTTATATGTATTACATAGAGTGATTTACCTGGAGTCAGGAGGACCTTGGTTCAAATCCTGCTCCTCACATTTATTAACTGTGTGACCCTGAAGTGTCACTTAATTTCTCCAGGCCTCAGTTTCCTCCTACATAAAAAAGGATGTTGGACTTGATGACCACTCATGTTCCTTCCACCTCTAAATAATCTTATGATTTTTGTTATATTTTATCTTGCTCCAAAGGGAAGTCTTAATGGATAAGGACTGAACCTGTGATTTCATTGGTGTAGGAAACTCTCCCTTTAGGGAGAGAACTTCACCTTCTCTGAAACTGAAGTCTTAGAGAGTTGCATAGAGCCCTAAGGACTTGAGACTTGGCAGACCATCACCCAGGTGCCATCCAGGACTTCCTAGCGCCAAGAATGGTGGTTCTCCAGCCACTTTGGCACCTCCACCTGAGTCTTAAATGAGCTTAGTCTCCAGGGGAATAGGACCTCATAACCTCTTCAAGATGTGATTCTACAGTCCACTAAATCCCACTGGGAAAGAGTTTTGAATGTCATCTAGACTCATCTTACACTCCATCCCATTACTCATAGCTACAACCCTCCATAAACCTCAACAATTCCCTTGTCCAGGGTGGTGTTTCCACCCTTCAGATCTTTGCAGACAGCCATGACAACCCCCATCCTCCCCCTTGGCCACATTCTGTTCTCCTTGGTTTTCATCTTCCCTCCCAGTAAGTCATTCCCTCCTGCCCTCTTAACAAGGATTTCCATTCCTCTCCTCTAACTTTCCTAGGAGTTGGAGCCCATAGATATGTTTGATCTAACCCATTCTGGTGGTGCCCCAGTGGAATCTTCTTGGCTATGAGGCATGCCCTGACCTGCAGATGGTGCCCCAGTCTAGGAGAGGAAGAGAAAGTGGGGAAGGGGTTAACTAGCAGCATGTACACCAAACAGGGAGCCCAGAGCCCTGAGTCCTGTGCAGAAATTGGGCCCATCATTCCTACTAATGAAAACCAGATTGGCCCTGCAACAATCACTCCAGTGTTACAAGATACTGGGCCTGCTTGGAAAGAAGCATCTTTCTTGTTTTTCCTTAAAAAAAATAGGCCCTACATGTCTCAGTTTGGTATTTTCCTTTCCCCCTCTTCTGGAAATACATGCAGGCAGCCAAGTTTGGGGAGTGCATCTTCCTTCAGAATTGAAGACAAGGGGCATTTGGTATCTCCCAAAAAGCTCTCTGAAAAAGGGACTTAGGAGGGAGCATGGGGTCCTAACCTTTCCTCTATTTCACAACTGCTGTCTGTTAGACCACCTGGCTGCTAAAGGAATCCCTCTCAGCTAAGTAGCTCTCCAGTGGCTGTGAAGGTCTGACAGGCTGTAGTAATGGAAGCCAGTATCATTGTAGTATTCTCAATGAAACTTCAGAGGGGAGATGGGCTAGTAGCCAGGCCCCATCAGTGACTTTCACCTAACTTCTGAGTTTCCTCCATTACCCTTCTCTCCTGTTTTCTCCCTTCCTTTCCCCTTTCCTCATCTCTTCCTCCCCTAAACTTTCTCCTCTCGCCCTTGTCTTCCCCTTCTCTCCCTCCTGTTCCCCTCTCCTTTCTCTTCTTCTCCTCTTGCCTCCTCTCTCCTCCCTCTTTCCCTGTCTCTTTCTCTCCATCCTTTCCTTCCTACCCTTCCCTTCTTTCCTCTCCCCTACCCCTTTCCTCCTCTTTATTCTTTTCCTCTCCTCTTCTCTTCCCTTCCCATCTCCTCCCTTCTCTTCTCCTTTCCTCCTCTCCTCCTCCTCTTTCCCTCTCTTTTTCTCTTCTTTTCCTCCCTTTCCCCCCTCCCCTCTCCTTTTGTTTAGTGGCAAAAATAATATCAATAATTTATATAGCACTTTAAGGCTTGCAATGAAAATACTTATTTGCTGGAAAGAGACCTCAGAGGTCATCTAATTCAATCCCTTCCCCCCACCCCCCACACCCATTTACAGATTTGAAAACCAAAGTAAGTTAAATGACTTTTCCAAGGTCACACAAGTAGTGAGTATTTCTGATCTCAGAGGAACTTTTCATTATTTCACTTATTAGACATAGGATTAGAATTCAGATTTCTCCCAACTCCCAAGACTAGGTAAGTATGGATTGCAAAGGAATGAATTTACTTCAATTCCATTTCTTACAAAGATACCCATTCCCCAGTCCCTGTTAAAGCTTGAGTTGAGCATTTATTTCTACTAAACCCTAGGTCTTAATCCTCCCTCCCTGATAGACAGAAAAGGCTAGATGTCTCCATCATTCCCCTGCTGTTTCTCAGAGGTGAGGGCCAGGTACTGTCCCATCCAGCCATCCAAATGGAGTCTGGTTGGGTGACATATGTGGTAGATTCAACTGAATTTAGAGTCAGGGGGCCTCATTTCCAATCTTAGCTTGTACTGTGACCTTAGGCAAGTCATTTACTCTCTCTGAGATTTGGTCTCCTTATCTCCAAATGGATTCCTGTTCTGAATCCTGGAATGCCATCCCACGTTCAATTGTCAGGACTGACACAAAACTCTGTGTATATGTGTGTGTGTGTGTGTGTGTGTGTGTGTGCTTCCTTATGCCCCTTCGTGTTTGTATATCAGATACCATCCAGTTCTACCATCTAGTAGAACATCAGTTTTTGGAGAGCAGTAATTGTTACATTACTGTCCTTGAATTACTAGTGCCTAATACAGCTAGTAAGTAACAGTAAATATAAATATCTGGTTTATAGTTGGTGCTTAATAACTCATTGTCAAATTAGGTTTAAACAACAAAAAAAGCAGGTTTAGATTTGATATCAGAAACGACTTCCTAACAGTTAAAGCTGTTTCAAAGTAGAATGTGCTGCCTTGGGAGGTGATGGGTTTCTTCTCTTTGAAAGTCTTCAGGAAGATTCTGGAGGGCCATTCACTGGGTCTGTTACAGTGGGGATTCCTTTTTGGATATGGGTTGCACTAAATGGTTACTAAGGTTTCTTCCAGCTCTGAAAATTTTTGATTCTTTAAGTTGAATTAGATTCTATGAGATTCTGCCCAGAGCTCCAGCCCAGACATGTCCTGGATCTCTTTGAGAAACCCAGTAAACAACATCCATCCCTCAGACTTAAAACCTCTAGTTTGTGGTGAGGCTGCCTTTTTATGCACCACCTCCCGCTGTGTTTTCCTGCTGATTGGTTGGAATTGTTCTGTTATAACTCTCATGCGATTCATCCCCTAGTGAAACAGGTTCACCACATCTTCTGGATCTTCTCTTATCAATCTTCTGAAGAGACCCAACTTCTTCAGAGGGGGTCTATTGAATTTCACTGGCCCTGTAGTGTCTTTTGAAAATGTTTTGGAGGCCGTCATCCAAAAAACGTGATTTTCCCAGAGCCCCCAATTTGAATTCAGCTAGTCTACCTCCGCACACACCCCCAACCTCCCACGCTTGCCAGATCAAATTTATTAACTAGGCAAACCAAGAGAGAGACTTCCAGAAATGTATCCTTCTCCGCGATATCTATCAACAGCCAAGTTGTTCTTCTCCAAAGGTTGGAATTTCAAACTTACACAAATATTCCAATGCTTTTGAAACACGGTCCAAAGAGACATTTATTTTGGCTTCTGCCATATTTTCCTTTTTATTGCTGTTATGAGATTCAACATTTTCCAGAAATAACTTCTGAAAAGTGCACATGGGTTGGAACATGTGTGATCTTAATATGTGGGAGGAAGCTTATTAAAATATAATATTAATAATGATGATGGTAATGATAGTAATCATCATAACACGCACTGTGCCCCAACCATGCAGATGACCGAAGCGATGAGTGCATTTCTCATCGTGAAAGGTTTCAGGCAGCGTCTGGGTTTATTTATCAAGGGGCCATCTTCCTTCCTGGAAGCTCAGAGCCCAGGCTCCAGGAAGGAACAAGCAGCCATGCTTTCCTCTGTGTCTCAGCTGTGAGCTAGAACAAGTCTAATGACCGGGGTTGTTATTCTGCATTCTCCTCACAGTGATTATATGATGAATAGGATGTGGTTACCGCTCGTCTGTTGTGCAGGACGCCTGCCCATTAGAGGTTAGACAGAAAGGGGAGGGAGCGATTGTTGCAATCTAATTTAACTGCTAGTGGTGGAAGGAGCTGGGGTGGGGAGGACCAGCCTGGGTTCTGTTTGTCCATCCTTTGGAATCTCCAGCATCCGATAGATGCTTGCCTGTAATTATTAGTCAGAACTGAACAAATGAGTCAGAAAGTTGAACAATTGGGTTGAGTTTCACATCCAAATATTTCAAGTTGGATTTACCAGAAATCTTGGCCTAAAAAGTAGAGCTAGACAGAAAAACTCAGAGAATTTCCAGTTGTTCCAGGTTTCAGGTAGGTTAGGAATGCAAAAAAAAAAAAAAAAAAGGCTTTTCCCCCCCTCAATCACCAGTCCCTGCCTCTGCTACTGCCTCCAACTCCTAACTAACCCAGTGTCTAAGAAAGGAAAGAGGGCCTTCTGAGCATTTTTGCGTGGAAGAAACATTACTCTATATGAAGACAGAAGTAAACTAGACCAGGGTGTTTAATACTGGAGAGTGCAAGACACTTTCTCTTCCTGGATCTCCGCTTGGCTATCTGTAAAATGAAGGTTCTGGATTAGATGTCAAAGTTTCCTTCCAGCTCTGAAAATCTATGAGCCTATGACCTTGGACAAGCCACTTGACCTCTGCAGACCTCAGGTTCCATGTCTATAAAAATGAGGGCATTGTACCAGATGACATCCAAAGAAGGTTTCTTCCACCTCCAGATCCATGACCAAAGATCTGTAAAAAGGGAAGGTTTTTCAGTCACCATCTGATCTGGCCCCTATGACCAACTAGGTAGCAAAGAGGATAGAGCTTGGGGTCAGGAGTCAGGAAGCCCTGAGTTCAAATCTGGTCTCACCTTGGGCAAATCATTTAACCCTGTTAGCCTTGGTTTCCTCAACTATAAAATGATCTGGAGAAGGAAATGGAAAACCACTCCACTATCTCTGCCTAGAAAACCCCAAATGGGGTCATGAAGTGTCAGACACAACTGAGTTGGCTGAACATAAATGGCTGACTGAGCTTCCTTCTGGCTATATTCTATGAAAGAATATCCTGTTTCTGAAACTACCTATGTAACCTTGGGTGACTCAGTTAACTTCCCTGGGCCTGAGTTTCCTCATATGTAAACTGAGCGGGTTGAATAGATCATCTCCATCTTCTAACCATAAATCTTGGATTCTGCGCTTTTTCTAGGCCTTGGATTCTTCATCAGTAAAGCAAGGGAGTTGGCCTATATAGCCTTCCAGATCTGGATCCCCGATCCCAGAAATTAAAAGGTGAATGGACATTTTCAGCCAGGTTAAGGAGTAACTTGCAGCCAGTTTTTGTCCCGTAAGCCCCTCATTCCCAAGTCAATATAGTTTCAGGTTAAGGACTGGGCCTGTGATTTCAGCACTATAGAGGACTCCCAGTAGAGGAAGCTTCCTGTCCTAATATTGCAGGACAGGACACCCTTGGACTCTTAGTCTTCAGAAAATTGCTCAGAGCAGAGGCGTCAAACTCACTGGCCTGGGCTCCAGAGTGTAGCCTCACCAATATTAAAATATGGTTGGGAAATGTTTAACAAAATAAGTAAAAACACAATACAACATAGATAATGTCAATTTGTGGTTTTCTAAGGCAACCTTTAAGGGGTTCCTTTGTATTTGCATTTAGTATACTGAGACTTTAAGTGAATTGACCTGGGTCCCAAAGTCAAGGACGTCTGAAACAGGATTTGAATTCAAGACTTGCTGGCTTCCTGTTCACTCTGCTTCTCTTCAGATAATAAACTTGTGTAACCTTGTTCTCCCAACCCCTTGCTCCCCCACACACCTTTTGAAATGGTTCAGGCCCAGTGGCATGTATATTCAGAGCTGGGAGAACATCCACCTCTCTGAAGAGGCTGTTCTGTTTAAGCCCCTGCTTAGAGGTTGAATCTTTTCCCATTCATTCCTGTAACACTCCAAAATCTGCTGACCCAAGCCAAAACCTCTGGGCTCTCTTCTGCTCTCTGGGAGGAGTTAGGGATTTGTGAATGTGTGAAAGCCTTCGCTGCCAGTTATAACTGGAACCGAGCCTAGAGGAACCCAAATCCTTCAGCAGGAAGGCTTGTAATACATTATCTCTGGAAGGGGCCCAGCTTTCAAAAACAGGAAGCATTAATAGGAATAAATGTGAGCACTATTAGCACTCCCAAAGTTACGATTTATGACCCTTTTTGGGGGGGGGGGTGGAGGGTAAAAACATTGTTTTGTTGCAGAATTTTATCCGTTTGGATATAAAATATAATTAATGAGTCACTGTCAAAGTAAGGAAAAGAAAATGTGGATGAGCCAAGGGACTTCCACTGGTATCGGCTTACAATGATGCTCTGCCCCCCTGGGGCCCTCTGTTCTGCGCCCCCCATCCCCCATGCCCATCCCTAGGAGCTTAGCTGTTTAGAAACCTGAATCTGCTCCTTGATAGAAAATAGGACCCCTTTGTGTGCTTTAGCTTAAATCTGAGCAAATAAACTTTGGTTGTGTGGGGAAGCTGGGGCAGAGATTCTAGGAGCAAAAGGTCAAGTGTGGATGTCCAGGGTGTGGGCTCTCCTGGCTTCCAAGGAGAGGCTTGGGAGAAGGGGATGGTGACAGCACAAGGGAGGGGAGGATTAATGGGGGATTACTGCATTAACCCAGCCTCCCCCCCCCCCACACACACACTCTTCCACTAAGAAATTCAAGCTTTGGTTGAGATGGTTACCAGGAGAAGCAAGGTGACTGCTTTCAGACCTTGGATCAGGATTCAGAGACACTACCTTGGAAGGAATTGTCAATACCTAGAAGGTCCTCTTTCCAACAGAGGTGGAGCTTGGCCAGTGTGAGCAACCTGACTTCTTGTTGTTGTGGTGGTATTTTATAATAGTGGCATTCACTATGGTGTTTCTAAATTTGTACCAAATTTACTCAGGAGGGAAGGGAAAAGGGAGAGAAAAAGGAACAAAGAAGAGAGGAAAGGGAAGAGAGAAACAAGGAAAGAAAAGAAAGTAGAGGAAGGAAGGAAGGAGGGCAAGAAGGAAGAGAGAAAGAAAAGAGACCAAGAAAGAGAAGGGGGAAAGAGGAATAAGAGGAAAAGAAAGAAAAAAGTAAAACAAAGTCACAGAGAAGAAAATTAGTGAAATAATAAAAAGAAAGAAATTGAGAAAGGGGAAAAGATCTGAAGGGTTTGGAAGATGCATTTGTTTATGTTGCTAATGAGTTGACCAAAAGTGAAAAAGGAAAGGGAGCCTACTGGTGATTAAAGGCGCTGGGACAATACAAGCTTTAACCCCCAGCAGCCATGACCCTCCTTATCTAGCTCTGACACACACAGAGCAGTCCCCCGCCTCCCCCAGGGGCTTTTTGGTTAGTGAGAGAACGTTTCTGCCCCCACCCCACCCCCAGTGGACTTCGCCCCCAAAGACAGCTTGTTCTCAGAAAAGTGCTCTCCGACCCCCCTTCCACCTCCACCTCCTCCATCTCCTCCTCCTTCTCTTTTAATTCTTTGATCTTCTGGTTAGGGTTCAGTTGTTTCGTCTTTTGCAATTACCAGTCTGGAGGGAGGATGCCCCTGACCTGGAGCAGTGGTCTGGCAGACATGTGGGACAGGAAACGGGGAATTTATTTCAGCCTTCTCCCCTATTCATCCTGGGATAGATTACAACAGTAGCAGCTCCAACTGTCTTCATCCCCTATTTATGATAAAGCGACAGTAACATCGCCCAAGAAGAGAAACGTGCAGATTAGGGAGATCCGGTGGGAGATGGATTGGATGGCTCCATGTTACATTGTCTTGAAGGAAACCCTGCACAGGACCATGAACTCAGAGCAGGAATCCCCTGCCATGAAGGGCAGGCAGCTGGGCTGGGCTCTCTTTTCTGAATACTAGAAAAATAAGATAGGCACATCTGTTAAAAAGGGGAGAGGGAATCCCTCCTCTCTCCCCTTTCATCTTTCTCTTTTTCTTTATCTTATTCTTTCCCTCACTTTTTCTCCATCTTTTTCTTCTATCCTCTCTCCCTCGTGCTCACTTACTCTTTCTCTTTCTTCACTTTTCTCCTCACCACTGTGTCCTTTGCTTCTTTTTTCCTTCCCTTTCTCACCCTTTTCACTTCTCACTTTTTTATGCCTTCACTCCTCCTCCTTTCCTCTATCTCTTTCTACTTCTTTCACCCTTTTGTGCCTTCTCTCTATCTCTCTAACTTTCTTTCTCTCCCTTTCTCACTCCTTTTTCCTCTTTTTTCTCTCCCTCACTTTACCTTCTTTGTTCCTCTTTCTCTTGTTTTTTCTCTCCCTCCCTCCCTCCCTCTCTCTCTCTCTCTCTCTCTCTCTCTCTCTCTCTCTCTCTCACACACACACACACACACACACACACAGTTTGTTGCATTCTTCATCTTTCTAAGTTTTGAAAGTCCACAGGGCAACTCCTCCAGAGCCAGAATGAGTAAATCACCCTGCCATGACTACTTTGCAGAAGACTAGGGGATTTATATTTGAATTTCAGGAAGAGGAGAAAATCCATCATCCAGGAATGCTGCTGTAGCAATAGCTTTTAAAGTTTGCCTGAATTATTATTACATGGGGGGGTTGGGGGGGGGCGGGAGAGCAGGGATGGTGAAGAGCTTGTCCCTGAAGGATCCTCAGATATATATAACTCATCCTCAGTAAGATCCCATCCAAAGCTGGAACTTTCTCTTTGTTCTAAGAGGAAATATTTAACAAGTTGCTTTTGTTTGTTTGGTGGTGCTGGTTATTTAATAGACTCAGAACTAGAGACCAGCCTGTATCCCTCTTGTAGGCTGAAGCCTGAGGACTACCCCCCCCCACTCCCAATTGTCCCCTGCATTTGTCATCTCTCTGATTTACATGGAAACTGACAAGAAATCCCCCCATGAAGGAAAACTTGATCCTGTTCGGGCTCATTTCAAAGAGCTCCAATTTATAGCCTAACCGGTGCATTTATTTCTAATCATGCTTTAACTTTCCCTGAGCTACCAATAGGAGACCAGGTTCCCCCCAGGTCACCCTGATTTTTATTGATTAGAGGCTGCCCCGGCTCTAGGATAAGACAGGAGTCTGAGATGAATGGGGCGGCAGGGGGGAGGGGGAGCCGAAGGGGGAAGCCAAAAGATGAGTCTTCGAAGTGACATTGGCCCTGCTGGTAGAATGTATCTGTGGATTTGAATGACATCTCAGGGGACAGTATCAAGCTTCCAAATTCCTTTCATCCATCAGATGAGAGAACAAGACTTGGCTTTCAGGCAGACAGGGGCTGGGTTTTTCTCCTGGAGTAAATGAGCTCAGACCACACAGATAAAGGACGTCTTCTGTTCCATTTAAAAATGTTCCAGGGAAGAATCATCTGTCACTGGGCTATGGGCCGGGGGGGGGGGGGGTCCTTTCAGTTCTGATTAAAGTAGAGAGTTCAGGACAACACTGGAGCTTTTGAAACCCTGGCCAATCCTTCTAGCCATCTTAACTTCCCCAGGCTTGCTTCACAGTCTCTGGACTTTAAAGCAAACAGCCCACTGTTCAGAAGCCGTGGGTAGCATTTTAATCCCACTCTGCGCCTTCTAGGGGAGAGGTGGGGGCTCTCTCATAGGTAGGGCAGCTTCACAAGGGCTCCTGCTGTCACAAGCCCACCAAGTTTCCCCTAAAAATAAATTTCCTGCTGCTGTTTAATAAGAGCCTGAGACAATGTAAGTTTCTGGAAGGCAGGGATTTGTTTCATTTTTTGCCATTTTATCCCCAGCACCAAACCCAGGACCAAGACTAAAGGCTTAATAAATCCATCCATCCATCCATCCATCCATCCATCCATCCATCCATCCATTCGCCCATCACCCCAACCACCCACCTATCCATCCATCCATTCACCCATCCATCCATCCACACCCACCCACCCATCCATCCATCCACCCACCCATTCATCCATCTATTCATTCATTCACATTTGATTAATCAACCAATATATTCCAATCTGGGTGGTTTATGCACCCAGTAAACAAAGACAAAAATGAATCAGTCCCTGCCTTCAATGAGCTTATGTTCTGACAGGAGGAAATGGATGAGAAAGTGCAATTTACATAATAATACAAAGTAATGGGGGATGGGAGAGACTAACAAGTACAGGACTTAGGAAAGGATTTTTGTAAGATACAGTATTCGAGCTGAAGCTTTAAGGGAGCTAGGGAGTCCAAAAGGCAAGAGTGAGGTAGGAGTGCCTTCTACATGAGGGAGACAACTGATGCACAAAGGCGTGGAGACTGGAGATGAAAAGTCAGATATGTAGCAAGTAGGACAATTGGACTGAAGGGGAATAATGCATGATCAACCTGGAAAGACAGGCTAGAACCAGACTGGAAGGGACTTTAAATGAGGATTTGGATTTTGTCCTAGAGGTAATAGGGAGTTAATGAAATTTCTTGTGCAGATGAATGTCATACAGACTTGTATTTCAAAAACATCACTTTGCCAACTGTGTGGAGGATGGATTAGAAAAATAAATATTGTTGCTGCTGTCTGTTATTGTGTGTGGTGTGGTGTGTGTGTGTATGTGTGCCTATGTGTACGTATGCATGCATATGCATGTGTGTGTATGTATGTGTGTATGTGTGTATGCATGTGTGTGTGTGTGTTTAAAAGGATGCAGGAGAATATAAGCTCCTTGAGGGTGGGGTTACTCAATTTCTTGTTTTTCCCTTCCCAGTGCTGAGCACTCTGCCTGGCTGCTTAATAAAATGCATGTTTTGGAGTCCAGACCTGGGTTCATAGGTCATAGATCTAGGGCTCAAGGGGACCCCAGAGACCATCCTAAGCCAACTTCTTCCTTTAATCAAAAAGGAAATAGATCTAGGTGAATCAACTTAACCAAAGTCACAAAGCTAGTAAATATCAGAGAAGCATTTTTTCCCTCAACACTATAGTCCTTCCTAGCTAGCGAA
Organism: Pseudocheirus occidentalis; assembly: GCA_028646575.1. Lineage (NCBI taxonomy): Eukaryota > Metazoa > Chordata > Mammalia > Diprotodontia > Pseudocheiridae > Pseudocheirus > Pseudocheirus occidentalis. Next base: position 24,110,458 of record CM053596.1, on the reverse strand, counting down.
CTGTGAGCCAGTCATTGACTCTTTCTAAGCTTCATCTGCAGAATGAGAGTGATAATACTTAGAACCCCCCACATCACTGAAATATTGTGATATAAGCCCTGAGTGAAACTTAAAAGTACTATTGAAAAGTAAGGTGGTAGTAGCAGCAGTAGCAAAAGTGTCATCTGTAACCCCTCAGACAGCTTGTTGGCAAGCCCTGGATCTAAGGTGATGGTCCCTCCAAGCTTCTTGTTTTCAGTTCCTGCCTTCCCCTTCGGGTACCTTATTGAGATTGGTCTCCAGGTTGAACACCAGGACGAAAGCACCCTGTAAGATGGTATTAGATCCCTTCTTGTGGTATTAGAATCCCAGCGGAAAGGGACCGCAGTGGCCATCTAATCCAACCCTACAATGTCCATAAGGCACCCAGCATCTCCTTAAAGATCTCAGTGAAAGGAAACTCCACCACCTGGGGAGGGGGACACCCTAAGAAATTTGTTTTTGTTCTTTTTTTTCTGGACATCAAGCCTAAATTGACCTCTTTGCAGCTTCCACCCTAAATTTTACTGGTTCTGTCCAGTGGGGCGGAGTAGAACAAGGCTAATCCCTCTTCCACAGGACAGCCTTTTAAACACTTGAAAACTGCTACTATTCCCCTCATCCCAATTCTTCTTTTCTCCAGGCTAAACGTCCTCATTTCCTTCACATGTTGCCCACTTGCAGTGATCACAAGGCCCTTGTCATCCTCTTCTGGACACTCTCTGGCTGATCGACATGCTTCCTGCTAGAGAGACAGCCTAGCTTAGTGAACAGAGCACAGGACTTGGGAGTCAGGAAGACCTGGGATCAAATCTCACCCTTCAAACACTTACTGTGTCTTATCTTGGCAAGTCACTTAGCCTCTCAGAGGCTTACTTTCCTCATCTCTAAAACAGAGCTAATAATAGTAGCATCTCTCTCGCAGGTTTTCTGTGAAAATCAAATGAAATAATAAAGGTAAAATTCTCTGCCCACCTTAAAGTACTATACACATATTCTTATTCCTAAACCCTGAAGTCTAGTGTTGAGAAGACTCTAGATGTGAGCTGTCCAGGACAGGGCCCTTCCCTAGGCCTTGATGATTTGCTTCTTTAACGCAGACTAAAATTGAATGTGTATGTTTTGGAGGAGAGAGCATTTCTTAAGGCAGGGCTAAGTCCTCGGTGCAGTGGAAAGATCCCTTAAGGGGGAGTCAGAGGACCTGGCTTTGGTACCTACAGCCTGTATAATCTCAGGCAAAGCACCTCTCTGGGTCTTTTTATCCTTAAAAATGAAATTATTTAGCCATGTAACTTCTGAAATCCTTTCCAGTTCTAAAACCACAATGCCCAAATCTATGATCACAGTTGCCAGGAAAGACTCTCATTCTAGTTGAGATGCTCTCATTAGAAATGAAAGAGACCTTAGAACAGCGGTTCTCAACCTGTGGGTCGTGACCTCTTTGGGGGTTGAACAACCCTTTCACAGGGGTCGCCTAAAACCATTGGAAAACACATATTTCTGATGGTCTTAGGAACCTAGACACTGCTCCTCTATCTGTCTCCAGGCAAGTCCTCCCACATGCAAATACGCCCACATACTAGTATCAGCATTAAGAAGATTGAGAAGCACTGCCTTAAAAGAAATTGGATCATGGATAAATGACAGAAAGTAAATAGTCCTCAGAGGTCATCTAGTCCAAAAGCCTTATTTGACAGATGAGAAAACTGAAGCCCGGGATAGTTGAGTAATTTGCCCCAAGTCAAGGAAGACACAAGTGTCAGTGGTGGGATGTAAAACCAAGGTCACCTGGCTCTAAAGTCAGTAATCTGACTAACGTACCACACCAGTCCCATCCTCTCATTTTATAGATGAGGAAGCCAAAAACCCAAAATGAAGATGTGTCTTGTGTAAGATCTCCCAGGTAGTAAGTAACAGAACTGGGTTTTGAACACAGGTTCTTGAATATGCAATCCAGTCTCATGCTAAATATAACCAACTTGGTCTACCACCTTGTCAGAACACTACCGTAGGCACTCGGTTCCATCCCCATCTTCCCAAAAACATGATGCCCCATTTTCCTAGTATCATTTCATTTTTATGAAGACCCCCCCAAAAAAGTTTCCCTAATCCCCCCCTCAATGCCAGGCTAGTTAACTGGAACCTCCCCACTCCACTAAAGATACATTTTCATCTCTCCAACTTGGGGCTCGTTAGTGGTTCCTGGCGCATTGCATTAACTAATTTGAGATCGAATTATCAAATTTGCTCATTGCTGCTAGCGTTCACTTGAAACCTTACAATAAAGAAAGGCTTGAGAGGCACATGAAAGCTTTACCACCCACAGAGACCCCAAGACCTGTCCCTGGTGTATCGCAGCAAGGTTCGGAAAGGGTTTGGGGTAATTGCAGTCATGAGCTTCCTTTGATTGAAGAAAATTATACCCCGGTTTTTTACTACAAGTTTTTTTTTTTCGTGTGTGTGGCTTTTTCTGAAATTATGTGGTGAAACTCAATTACAAGGGAAGACACAGAACTGCATTTTTAATAACTTTATTAAGAGGGCCTTGAAAGCACATTTCTGCTTTAAAAATCTTATCAGGGCTTTAAAAAGAAAACAGTTGTTCCTACTCCTAAAGACTTTTTTTCTTCTTCTTAAAGAAAACAATTATCTACTTCAAATGCATTTCTTTTCCCCATCCAACCCCCCTTTCTTTTTCTTCTTCCTCACCAATGGTTTTAAACCAAAAAAAAAAAATTCAAAGTTTAAGGGGAAAAATATATTAAATAATTAATTTTGAGCTGGAAGGGAGTTTAGAAATCATTTAGTGAAATCCTGCCATTTAACAGATGAAGAAACTGAGTCCCAAATAATTGAAGTAATGTACTCAAAGTCACAGGTAGGTCAGATGAAAATATTTCTTTTTAAGCTAGTGGACTTTTCCAGTGTCTGACAGTCAAGGGCTGATATACCATGAGCTTCCTTTGGGGGAGGTAATTTCAATTACTATTTCCACTCTTCTCCCCCATGCAAAAATGATCATCAGAGATAACAATTAGATACAAAAAAAAATTAAAGCTTTCTCCCTACCCACATTATTGAAAGAATTTTAACAATTAAAACTGAACTCCCTGTTATGCTACCCAACTAACTTTTGGCAAAGTGCAACCATAAATGAAAGAGACAAGAAAAGGGGCTCTATAATTCATTAATTTGCATGTTTTAAAAAGCTAGAAATGAAAATTAAATAAAATTTAAGAAATAATTTTTAAAATGATATATAAAATGATCTATAAATTATAGACTATATATAGAGAGAGACTATAATCTAGAAACTAAAAATGATCATCTATAAAATAATCCCACATTTGGAGAGACACCCTGGGATTCTGACCAAAGGTGGATAGCTTAAGCTCTCTTATTGGGAAGAAGCAACAATCAAAAGGAAGTAGAGACAGACAGCATGGTGTGTATAGTGGAAATGATAACTGTGTCTGGTTTTAAGGGAGACCTAGATTTAAATACCCCTATTAATTTGTGATGTTACCTAGTACAAGGCACTTAATCCCTCTGAATTTCCATCTGTAAAATGGGGATAATAATTCCTGCAGCTGGCTTACTTCACAGAGTTGTGGTAAGGAATGAATGAGATATGTTGTGTAAAAAGTGCTTTGGCGACCTTAAAGCAGCTGTATTCAATTTAATTTACTGAACATTTATTAAGCACCTGCTATGAGCTAGATCCGATGTTTGGTGGCAGGGGAAAAAAAATTAAACTTGACCTGGGATTTTATGGATTTGAGGAGTTCCCCAGTGGGGAAAGTCCTTCCGCCAATTCAGACTGGCAACTCATCTTCACATTTATATCAGAACACATCTTAGATCACAGCAATTTCAGTGGTTAGCTCAGCTTCACAAAACCAGTATGTGTCAGAAGCAAGATCTGAACGTGTTTCTCTCCAACTCTGAGACCAGCTCTCTAGACTCCACTCTTTGGTGCTTCTCTGGGTGCTTAGGATACAAAGATTAAAAAGGGTGATGGTGCTCCTCAGGGAGCTTGTATTCTACTCTATTGGTATTGCTCTTCTTTCTTGACTCCAGGGCTATTTCCCCTATGGTCCTAGAGAGGAAAGATGGAAACATTCTAGCTAGGGGACAGGGGCTTCATAGGTTATATTTATAGTATGGAGCAAGTGGAAATTATGGATAATATCTCTTCCTCTTTCTCAGGGTTCAAGGAGAGGTACATTTTTCATCAAGGATGAAAACTCAAAATGATTGTAAAGGTCCATGTTTTCTTCTCAATCCCAAGAATTGGGACCATCCAGTTGACCCAAACCTTAGGGACCATCTACTTCTCTCATTTGACAGATGAGAAAACTGAAGGAAACCCAGAAAAAAATGACATGCTCCCTTGGCTATTCATTCCCAGACAGCTTCTTCTTGACCCTTTTGGTCCAAAATGTCAAATATGTGGTGGTCATGGCTGAACCAGATTAAAATGTCAACAAAATAAGTAAAAATATAAGAGAATGTAGTTAATATGGTTTTCTAAGTCAATATGTGGCCCCAGGAATCCTTGTGTATGGTTGTGTGGCCCTTGTTTCTATGTGAGTTTGACACCCTAGAGTAAACGATTACCACCTGTGTCCCTGAGCCAATGCTTTTGTATATAGCTGTGTCAAAGCTATACTTTCCCTCTCTCACAGAAATACTTGCCACCCTTAGACCCAGAGGTCAGAAGGCCAACTTAAAAACCAACAGAGAAATCAAAATGTTGAAAATTACCTAGACTCTAGTTGGACTTTTTCTCCAAGAGGTAATACTTCTCTAGTAATAGGCAGCAAAAAAATTCTGGTTAGATGGCATCATTGTTGGCCATGCATAGAATGAGATTACCTTCTCACCTCTGCATCATGGGGTCCCCAGCTTCTAAGGTTCAGCTTAGGTACAACCTACTGGTAGAAATCTTTCCTAATCCCCTTGCTTGCTATTGATCTCTCCCATTTGGGTGATCCAGGGCAAGTCACGTCACCCTATTTGCCTCCATTTCCTCATCTGCACAATGAGCTGGAGAAGGAAATGGAAAACCTCTCCAGTTTCTTTGACAATAAAATCAACGTGTATATTGGGATCACCAAGAATGGACACAAGTAAAAAATAATTGAACAACAACACAAGTGGCATTGTCCACCAGAACTTAAACTTCTAAAGGTCATGGATATTTTGTTGTTGTTGTTGTTGCATCCCTAGAACCTAATACAGTGTCAGCAACCTAATATATGCTTAATAACTTCTTGTTAGAATGGAGTAGAGTGAAGGGCAGATGAATGGAATAATATGAGATAGGATAAAATGGGATGGGATAAGATTGGATGGGATTGGATGGGATGGGATGGGATGGGATGGGGTGGGGTGGGGTGGGATGGGATGGGATGGAATGGGATGGGATGGGATGGGATGGGGTGGGGTGGGGTGGGATGGGATGGAATGGGATGGGATGGAGGGGAATCTAATGAAAGGTACTTGGGGAAAGAAGTGTGCCAGGTAGCAACACCCCATCCATGGGTGGAGACTAAAAAGTGTTTCCTCTATCAGCTGTGTGTCAGCCCTTTGGAGAAATGTTCCCTCTTCTTAGGTGCCGACTTTGGCCTGCCATGTGTCTATTTCCTTTGCCATATTGCAACACCATAAAACAGATTATGAAAAAGTTTCCCACTTTCCCCAAACCACAAATCCAAACACATGAGAAAGAAACTGATTTCTCCCATTAAAAATATAATCAATTTTGAAATTAGCATAAAGGTTTTAGTACATACTTATACAATTAGCTGTGTGAAATGGAGATTTGTGTTTTTATGGAGAATCCCCTTTTGTGCTATTCTGTGTGATTGCAGTCAAGTCCCTTCTCCCTTCCTGTGCCACACTTTCCCCACCTGTAAAATAAGAAATTTGGGCATAAGGATGTCTAGGTACTTTCTAGTTCTACCATTGTGTGTGCTTCTGGGGAGTTATTCAAAACCACTTTTAATCTTTCCAGGTCATTCCTAATGCTTAGGCAACAATTAGTGCAGAGATGCTTGACCTTCTTTAGGGTTTCCAGGGTAAATGTGTGCTGTGTTTTTACACAAATAAATATACACATATATTCATGCACATATGGCACAGTACGTGCCTTCTGCATAATACACATATAGGTACATGTGCAAATACAGCATACATGTGTGCACATATATACTGTGGTACAGGACATTATGCAATGCATTTGGTACATATGCATATGCAGAGAGCATAAACATATATTGTGTGTATATAAACTGTGATATATATATATATATATATAAATCAACACTAACACACAAACATGGGCAAATGCACATGAACCTGCCTGCACAGCACAATGCATATATGTGCATATACACAGACACATGTACCCAGGTGCATGTGTACACACAGATATGATTTGTATATGTACACACATTGCAGTATAGATGAATGTATATGTATCTACATATATTCGTTGCCCATGCACGTGGTATATTTACAATACCTAGACTTCTATATTCACCCCTAGACATAGGCTTACATTTATCACTTCTGTGGCCATCATCAACTCTGGTGGAGCTGTAAGCACCCTCTGGCCACTGACTACAACAGTCCAGCAAATGAGGGTCTCCCCTCATCCCCCCTACTCCCTCAATCCACATAAGGGTTTAGACTTGAGCATTGTACTGACTGAGCAGACCAGTAGCTAGCTAGCACCCAGAAAACTGGGGCAGACTATTAAATGATGAAGTCACAAGAAAATTGGAAGGCATTAGAACTAATGGGGGCCGGGAGGTTCCCAACATCATGTTTCTACAAAGACATCTGTAGTGTGTGTAATGGGGGGCAGGGTAGACAGTGTCTTGTGAATGTGTGCGTGAGCATGCACATGTGTGTGTGTGTGTGTGTGTGCACAAGTGTTCTAAGGCAGAGAGTGCTCCAGGGCTAAATTCAGAGCTCAATGACAGAGAGGAAACAGGGCCAGGAATAAATGGCCTGTTGATTTACTCAAGTTACATCATTTTCTTCCCCTCAAGAGCCTATAAATCTCACACTCCTTGTAAAAACAGAATTTAAAAACAATTGAGAGCTTCTGAGGCACCCCCCTCTGGAAAGGGACCTGCCTTTCACAGGGAGGCCGGGGCTTGTTTCGCATCAGACACTCTGGGGAGGCCCCCTGGTCCCCCCCCCCTCCAGCCAAGCAACAGAAAACTGTTCAATGATTTTCTCATCCTCTTCGTAGTTTAGATAAGGTTCTCCTTGGACACAGAACATGCTTCCTGGCTTTGCTATCAAGCCTCCAGGGTCATTAATTCACACATTTCAGGTTTCCTCCTCCCTGAATAATATTTTTGATCAAAGGCCCCTAGAAAGACAGAGGTGAGATGGTTCCATGAGAGCTCCCTGGGTTATCTGGGAATTTATTGTCCTGGGGTCCATCAGGCATTCCATCTTTTTTTTTCCCCCTGTCTGTTTTAAAATGATTCCATTGCTCAGGTCACTGGCACAGTCTGTTAATTTTCTCTATGTGTCATGACTGAGGTGCAATTAAGGGGAACTTTACATGTTGTTAAAGAATTTATTACTGTTATCCTAACAGAAGGTGACCTACCCGTGGTCTTCTAAGAAATGACTACGGCTTTCTCCAGAAATGAGCCAGGCTTGGACCTGCTCAGGGAGAGGAAAGAGATCAAAGCAGAAAGGGAAGGGGAGGGAGGGAGTGGACCATAGGGAGTGGAACATGTGGCCGAGCTGCTGGGCTTTCCACACCTGGAAAGCCACAGGCCTGCAGGAATGGAGGCCTCAGGAGCACCCCAGGACTGAAAACCAAGCATTCATAGTCATAAAATGTGCTTATGGAAGGGAAGGGGAGGTGGGGGGGGGAACTCCTGTAGACTTTATTGGGACCAGTTGTACTTTCCAAAAAGTCTGATTGGCCCTTAATCCATAGCCATAAAAACTACAAGCCCCCAATATTCAACTACCTTGCCCACAACAGGGACTTATCTCGGGGTATTTATAACCTTCGGTTAGGTATGTCTACAATGTGATAGCTTATGTAATGATGTCAGAGGGGATTTGTCTTTTGGTAGCTTAATCCAAGCTTTCTGATGGTTATGATCTAAGGGGCTTTCAAAACTCACAGAGCTCAGGGTTCTTCCAAAAAGCTAATAAACTCTGAAGAGTTCTATCAGGCTGGATTGTCCATGCGACAGAGATAAAGCTAGGAATTTGGGTACCTTGGGCAAGGTCTACAAACCCAACCCTGTAGGCAGAGAACACAGAACTTCCTATAAAGTTCAGCTCAGGTGGAAGGGAGGGAGGGAAATAAACATTTATTAAACACCTGCTGTGCTAAGCACTAGACAAATATGACCTCACAATCCCTGGAAGGTGATTCCCCATTTTACAGTTGAGGTGAAGTGACTGCCCCAAGGTCTGCTAGTAAGAATCTGTGGCAAGATCTGAATTCAGGTCTTCCTAGCTCAAGCATCACGTGCTACAGAATTTCTTTCTTAATTTCCTCCCCAGTTGTTTTTCCTCCTCCTTACCTACCCCCAATACTCGTAATTACTTTGCATAGACTGGGCATTTGCTTGTCTGAGTACACAGGAGATCTAAGTTCCTTAAGGACTAAGGACAGGGACTGGCATTGCTTGGGGTGTCTGGAAAACAGCAGCTGAATGCTGCTAAATCCCTGTTGGAGGAATGTGTGGATGAATGAGTAATGCTTTCCAATGCAGTGTAGGAGAGGAGGGGATGTTGTCTTGTAAAGAAAGACAAAAGCACTGGGATTCTAGTTCCTATTTTAACTAATAACTCTGGCTAACTGGAGACATAATAAGATGATCACTGAGGTTCCCTCTTATCCCTGGCGGATACCCAGCTCCCTCAGTCTTCCCCCTAGCTGCCCAGTTTCCCTACCCAGGTCTGTCCTACTAACCCTGAGGAAATGCCTCATTCTCTAGAGGTTCTGAGATAAAATTCTAAGGTGTCAAAACCCTTTCCTAGTCTGCTTCCTGATAGAGGCTAATTCACACTAAGGTGTAAATGACTGGCATTAGCTTCAATGAGTAATCCTTCCTAGATTGCTTGCATTTTAGCAAAGAATTTGCCTCAACCCATGGAATGTAGCTCTAATGATAGGCTTCCAAGTATCATGATAGAGGGAAGGATAGTAAGGGCAAATATCAGAGAATTCTCAAATTTCAGATGCCCTCTATTCCAGCTCATACCAATCCAATCCAGCAGTCATGTATTAAGCCCTTACTATGTACAAGGCAGAAGTAGCGTAGTAGGAAGAGAACAGAGCTGAGAATCAGGAAGATATGGGTTCCACAAGGGCTTCTGTGACCCTGGACATTCCCTAAGAGACATTAAGTTGTAGAGGATGTACCAATCTTCATTGGTGGAAGGAGGTTTCTTCACTGAGGGTTCTTTTTAACCAATGAAGTCATCTGTCCAAGAAATATGGGAAAGGTACTGTCATAAGAATTAGAAGTTATGAGGAAAAGAAAAAAAAATCCTAGGCCTTGCCCTCTGGAAATTTATATTAGCTCACTTTTGACGTCAGTGAAAAGGAAGTAAAATGTGAGAGAATCCTCCTAACAATGAGAACTGTGCATCAATCAATGAATCAATAAACATTTATTAAGCTCCTGCTATGAACCAAGCACTGTGCAAAGCATCAAGGCTGCAAAAAAAGAGGCAAAAGACAGTCCCCTGCCCTCAGGGAGCTTACAATCCAAGGGAGAAAACAGCCGGCAAACAATTGTGTACGTGTTGTTTGTCCTTCATTCTTGAAGAGGACCAAAGACATCGAGGTGATGCCCATGTCCTGACTTGTGTATTAGATGGATTTAAGTGAGGCAGAGCTGCCCCGAGTCATCAGCCTCACCTTCACCTTTGATCACTGTAGTTCAGTGGCAGGATGAGTGTAAATAGCCACTGTTTTCTGTTCTGGCCAGAGGCTTTGAGGATCTTCCTCCCCCAGACCGATATTTTTGTGATGGTAAATGAGAGCATCCTTTGTCTCATGTTTTACAAACAAGCTAGATAAAGGATAAATGGGGAAATAAGAGAAGAAAGGTGCTAGAATGAAGAGGGATTGGGAAAGGTTACCTATATAAGATGGGATTGAAAGGAAATCAGTAGGTGGACAACATGGAAGAACAACCAGAGAAAATGCCCAGAAACAAAGGATGAAGCGTCTTGTTCGTGGAACAGCCAGTAGGCCAGTGTTACTGAATTGAAGACTAGAACGGGAGGAGTGAGGCTCAGGTGCCAAACCAAGAATTTTGCTTTTACTGCTGGAGGCAATAAGGAACCAATGGAGTTTGGTCCAATAATGACCAGGCTACCTGAGGAGATAGTGAGTTACCTGGTATCGGAAGGCTTTAAGGCTTAGCAGAGATTGGAGGACCACTTGGATACATGGTTAGTGTAAGGAAAAGAGTGTTTCAACTGGATAAAATGAGGAGAGAGCTGGGTTTGAATCCTACCTTGGAAGCTAGCTCATACCTTGGACAAATTACTTTACATCCTTAACCTTATCCTAGAAGATCTCTTCAAAACTTGAACCTCTAAAGTTCTGTGAATTGAGCACTAGGGGATTGCAGGGCTCTGGGTTTGGCTCACATGCAGGAGTTGCAAGATTTAAAATTTGGATCTTCTTGGAAGGAAGTCAGTGACCTATGCTAGTGTTTCCTCCAAAGCATTGAGCCAATGACCCCAAAGCAATAGAAGAGTCATAAGGTCACAGATTCAAAAGTACAAGGAACCTGAGAGATCATCCCATTTTAAAATTTTTAAATAAAATTTTATAGATATATTTTATTTTTACATTACCTAGATTTACCCCCAGTATCTCTTTCCCTCATTCTGCCCAGAGAGTCATCCTATATAATGAGGAAAAAATTATAAACAAAAAAAAAAGAAAAAGAAAAGAGGAAAACCAACAATACATCAGAAAAATACCTGATAATACGTGCAATGTTCCACAATGGTGGGCCTCCTCTGAAAAGTAGTTGGGGGAAGAGGGGAGGCAATGACATGCTGGTAAATGTTTAACAACCAACTCTAAAAAAAGAAAAAAATATGTTCTCATGGCATGCTTTTAAATTTAATTTGCATTATTAACATTTTCCCCATCACTTTCTTAAGTCCAGACAATCAATAAAACAGCAAATCAAGTTCTGATTTTGAAAATTTGCAACTTCTTAGGTGGAAATGCTCACACTGAAAATTTAACAATCAGCTTTTGGGAGACAGTACAAGTAGGTTCCAGCACACCCCTGGGAGGAGGCACCTTCTTGTACCTCCTCTTTACCAACCCACTTATTTTACAGATGAGAAAACTGAGGACCAGAGAGATAAATGGACTTTACAGGGTCACACAGCTAATAAGTGTCTGAGGCAGGATTTGAACCCAGGTGTTCCTGACTCTGACGCCAGTAATCTGGGACCACCCCAGTCCTTTCTGAGAAGGAGACGCCATACTGAGGCTCCTCTTTTTAAGAGCTAGAGTCACCCAAAAAGCTACTGAGATGGAATCATCACAGGGTAACTGAGCCCCCAGAATGTTTGCCTTTTCAATGTCCAGATTCCTCTTCAATGTTTCTTCTCTTTCCCCTAGGGAAAAAAATCTCCCCTTGAAGTGGTTATCTAAAACCCCCCAGATCTCATCTCGGGGACACGGGGAAAACCTCATCCTGCCTTTGGCCCGCACAAGGCTCTTTTGAATGAATAGCCCTTCAGAGACAGAGTGGGAAAGCTGTCGGTGTAAGGAGATACTTAAAATACGATGCTCTCTCCAGCAATCTGGAGCCTCTGGAGAGGATTAAAGCCACTCCTCTGGTGGTGTTGGCCACAGGGAGGGGTCCTCAGGTTTGGTTCACCTGAATGATCTACAGCTTTGGGTGGAGAGACAGAGTGAGAGGCTGGACTTGGCACGAGGAAGACCTAAATATATAAGCATATCTATGTCTGTATGAGGGCAGCTGGGTAGCTCAGAGCACAGAGCCTGGAGTTAGGAAGATCCAAATTCAAATCTAGACTCAGATCATTACTAGCTGTATTACCCTGGGAAAGTCACTTAACCTCTGTTTGCCTTAATCTACTGGAGAAGAAACTGGCAAACTGCTCTGATGTCTTTGCCAAGAAAACCCCCAAGGATAGTATTAGTGTGATATGGTCCAGAGTCTCAAAGAGTCAGAAACATGTGTGTGGGGTGTCTTGCTCTTGGGTAGATCTCATCTGACCTGCCAACCCCACCACAACTGGCAGGACACTAGGCATCACCTATTGTGGTATAGTCTGATTTCCTAGCGCGCAGTGCAGAGGATGGGATGGGGGGAGGGGTGTCCATGATCTCAGAAGAGACTCAGTCTGGTAGGGAAGGACATGGAGGGATGGGTGAAACTTGAGGGCTAGCCTTCAAGGGCAGGTGGGGGACCTCATTCTTTTCTCCTCTCCCTTGTTCAAAGACCACAGTGTTGCTGAGGCCCGAGAAAACACTCAGCCTGGTGAGGTAGGGGCAGAGGTAGGGGGAGACCTCACAGATGCCAAGAGCCAGTGAGCCCCAAGTTGTCCTTTGGACGGTGGCTAGGCCAATCCACCCGTCGAGATAGGCAGGGGTTTTCATGCAGCTTGACGGTTATCTTTAACTGGGTTTCTGCCTCTGCTTTCAGCAGCCCCAGATAGACCTGACAGCAGAGGCATTCTGTTTTGTCTCAGGGAAGGGGTGGGGGAGGCAAGGGGGAAGAAGGTGGTCTCTGGCAGTCGCCAAGGCCACACTCAGCCACTGTGGGCACAATGTCTCCTCTGTCTCAGGGAGAAAATAGCTTCTGACAGGAATCAGCTTTCTGTCAACTGCCAGGCATCTCCCATTATGGGGGGCCCGACCTGCAGGCTGTTGCGTAGATAACCTGTTATCCTAGGAGGCTGAATGTGGAGCGGGGCAGCTATGGGTGGGGCTTCCCGGGCTCCCAGAGAACCAGGGCAAGGGGCCTCTCAATTGCCTGGCAGGAAGGGCCCAATTATTGGAAATGCAGAGAATTTCTGCATCTACGGAGTTTTCTGAAAGGACATGGAGGTGGAGAGGGGGTGACAGATTCGGGTAAAAAGGGACAGAGGAAATGGGGTAGGGGAGGAGGACTGGATATGATTCTGATTCATTTGTCTCTTTTCTTAATTAGTTTCTTTTCTTACTCAAAGAATGTACTTCTACCTTCACTCCTATAGTCACATACCTGAATCTTATCGCCTTACAAGGCAAAAAAATAAAAAAAGAGACCATGAAACATCATCTGATTCTGTTGAGACCATCAGCGCAGCTCACAATGATAGTGACTTCATGGTTTACAAAGTGCTTAATTTTTTTTTCTCCTCGGATACCACTGGTGAGGTGGAGTCTTTTATTATTCACCCATTTTGCAGATGAGAAAACTGAGGCCCAGAGTAGTTAAATTACTGACCCAAGATCACATAGATAATAAGGGAGGATGTGAACCCAAGTCTTCTGACTTTGGAACCAATGTCCTTTCTACTGGTGAGGCTGGTGACTTTGCATAGTCCTCCCTCACTCAAATCAAAGTCGACTGAAAGTCATGTCATCATTTATTTCCCTGATACCACGGCCCTCCTCAAAAACAAAGGGCAAACACAACAGCAACCTGTGAGGGTCTGATTCTAAGGCTTTGACCCAAAGCATTGGGTTACAAAAGCAGCCACATTTTCAGGAAGGTATTAAACACCACCTCGGCAAGATGCCTGGACAGAGCGTGCACCTCCAGTATTTGAGACTGACCCACGCGTCAGTGAATCATTGATTTCCAGTTGGAAGGGATCTCAGACGTCCTGTAATAGACTGTGAGCTCCTAAGGACAGGCAGGCATCATCTCCCTTTTGTTAGGGTAACCACAACGCTGACTGGAGGGCTTGGCCCGTTGTAGGCATATAAACATTTCCTGCTGCTTGAGCAGACTCTCTTCTCCCCTCTGCATTTCTACAAATAAGGAAACTGAGGCACAGAGAGCCTTGCTCAAAGTCACATGAGTAGCAGAAGTAAGATTTTAATATACAACAGTATTTCTTCTGTCTACAAATGCTACCTTTTCTATTCTTTCCTTTTCAAGATTACTTTTGTTGCCCAAGATCACACAGGAAGTAGCACCCAGGCATCTCTGGGTCTTTGTTTCCTCCCCTGTCAAATGGGGATGCCAGACCCATTGCCAGATAACACTTCCCATGGTTGTCAGAGGAAAGAGATTTGTAAACCCTACTCACTGGGGCAACGTAAACTCCCTGAAGCTCTGGTCTATCCCAATTTTGTTATCTTTTGAGTCTAGCACAGTGTTCACACAGAATGAGCACCTAAGAAATACAGATTGATTGATCAATCGATGTGAGCAATTGTGAATATCATCATCTTTGGCATAGGTTGAGAAACTGAATTATCCTACAAGGGTGAGAGTAGGCCATAGTCACACTATTTCTTCTTTTCTTAAGAGCCAGAAGTAACAAAGACTTTGTTTCTATCCCTATTCCTCAAATGCTCTTTTTTTTCTGTCTCCTAATTGGAGGTCTTCAAGAAGAGGCTGGTTGACAGTTTTTCAGATGTGTTATAAAAAGGATTCTTTCTCCAGTATGAGTTGGAATGAAGGTCCCCAAGGTCCCCTTTTCACTTTGAAATTCTGGGATTCTGTAACACTCACAATCACTCCTCATGACCCCCACTGAGATACATACCACACATGCATACGTACACATACATGTACTCATACATGTATGAAAATGACTTTTCAGTAAGACTATACATGATTAGGACCAGCAAACTCTGAGGGATTCACCGTGGCAATTTTGTTTATACCAACAATAAAGTTATTTGACCCCCTGAGCTGATCAGGTTTCTGATAGCCAGGGTATCATGTCTCCAGCAGACTTGCTGACATCTGGGTTGGGGAGTCTGGGTGTCACTTTGGAGGCTGAGGTCAAAGAGACAGAGAGAGAAGAGCCAGGGGCAAGAAGGAATCAAATGTGATGGGGATCAAAGGTTCCCCAGCAATTTGCTCTTAGTGGGATGAAGGGGCCCTCGCTGGAAGCAAGGACCTGGCCTAATGGAGAAAATCCATTCAGTTCTCACGTGGGCATACAGAAAATGTTACGCCTGATAAAGCAACATCTAGATTATACATAGTACACTTTCTCTCCTTGAAATGAACCTTTTATTTTGTCATTTGTTTATGTTTCTCTCTATCCTCTATCCCATCCCTTCTTCCCCTGGCAAGTAAAACGTAAGCTCTTTGAGGGCAAGGTCTTTTTTGTGTTTGTCCTTACATCCTTTAATGCCTGGCTTTCTGACTAGATCCGCGATCTCATTGGCATAGGAAACTCCCAGTGAGAAGACTCTTTGCACTAATTCGTGTTGACTTTAGTTCCACAATTTATAGTCTTAGAGAGTTGCTTGGAGTACTGAGAAGTTAAGTGAACTGTCCAGGGTCCCATAGCCAGTTTGTGTCCAAAGTGAGACCTGAATCTGTCTTTTCCTGACTCTGAGGTCAGTTCTCTTTCCACTATCCCAGTGATTCTTGAAATGTGGTCTGGGAATCCTTGGGGATCTCCAAGACCATTTCAGAGGTCTATGAGTTCCAAACTTTTTATAATATTACCAAAAGTTTTTAATTTCTAAGACACTAAGCATTTCTAACAGAGTAAGGCTTTTAAATTTCTAATCTAGTAAATATAACCCATCATAAACAAGTGGACTTTAAGGGAAGGGTGTCTCAATAATTTTTTATTAATGTAAATGGGCCTTGAGACCAAAAGCTTTGAGAACAGCTGCATTCTACCACACTGCCTCATACTTTGCATATAGATAGAGCAAGAAGCATAGATTTTTATTGCATTTGGATTGGATTGGTTTGAGTTGAATAAGGTTGGGTAGAATTGAATTGAAATGAAATGTCCAGTTTATTAGGAATAACTGGTAGTCCCAACTCAACTAGGCACCAAATTCAATGCTGCCTTAAGAGAGGTAGATTTTCCAGAATGAATTAAGAAATAGGCCCACTGGACTCTTCTTGTGCTCAGTTCTGATCTGTGCTTTTAGGAAGGACATTGACACACTGGAAAGCATCCAGAGCAAGACAAACTCCAGTGACTCCCTATTGCCTCTAGGATAAAATATATATTACTGTTTGTCTTTTAAAGCATATCACAGCCTGTCTTTCCAGTTAGTCAATAAGTATTTATTAAACACAGTGTGTCAAGGTCAGTGAGGTGGCATAGTGGACAGAGTACTGGGGCCTGGTAATCAGGGAGACTTTATCTTCCTGAATTCAAATCCAGTCTCAGACACTTCCTAGCTGTGTTACCCTGGGCAAGTCACTTCACCCTGTTTGCCTCAGTTTCCTCGTCTGTAAAATGAGCCAGGGAGTCACTGGAGTTTGTTGAGTGATAGGGTCAGATTGGTACATTAGAACAATCACTTTGGCAGCAGCGTGCAGGATGGATCAGGGTGGGCAAGCCTTGAGGAAGGCAGACCAATGAGAAAGCTGTTGTCATCATCCTAGCCAGAGGTGATGGGGATGTGAAGTAAAGTTTTGGTTCTGGCAGGGTAAAAGAAGAGATCCCGATATCCTAAGACTATGTAAAGATGGAGCAGACTTGAGTTGAAACACCTAGGCTTATTCTGAAACTGGGAGACTTTTTGGGAACAGGAGAAGGCTCTCTTTGGGCCCTCAGAGGAATTGCTCCATCCAGTTGGAGAAGTCGACCTCTCTTTCATAGAGTAGAAGGGGAAGGCATTAAACATCTATCTCATGAAGAGTTTGATCTTTATAGTTGCTTCCAGTTGTACATCTAGCTCTGTCGGCAGATGTCTGGGGCAGAGAAGTAAGGAGGTTTTAGTTTATCTGAAAGACTGAAACTTTTTCCCAATCTCATTACTTCACAGCTCAATGGAATGGTGTTAGTTTGGGACTCAAGGATGTGAACCTTCCAAGGCACAGAGTGGGATGTCAGTCCTGTTCTGAAGCCCACAAAGGGGACTGGTCTCCTGGGATCTCTCTTGTGCCTCTGTCCTTCTCAGTGCCATCCTGGTGGGGCTTAGGAGTAGAGATGGAGGTGGAAGGTGTTGAAAGTGTCATCCATGTGTTCTGCCCCCTCCTTTCTCCCCAGAATGGTCAGACCATTCCGCCTCCTCCTGACCTAGGGGCTTTGCTTATTTGTTTTGATAACAGGAGGCCTTCTCATCTCTCACTACTTCCTATCCTTCCATGCCTCCTCCCCACTGGGCTGGGATGACTCCTGTCATTCCTGGAACTTTCATCACCCCACCATGAGCTGGAGTTGTTACAAAAGCAAATCAGAGCACATCGAAAGCTCATCACGGGTTCAAAGGGGCTGAAACACTTTGTCAGAACAGACCCCAGGGGCTATCTGATGCACTACATAGCTACCAAACACTCCAGACCCTAGTGTCCTGTCAGATAGCAGGGCCTCCCTTCTCTGGGACAAAGGGGTTTGGGGATCCAGAGACTCTTTCATGTTGAGATTCTTTTTTATCTGACATTGGAACAAGCTGTTGTGGTCTGTTTTTAGCCCCCCCTTCCATTGAAGAAGGCTTTGTTGGAAAGCCAGACAGTATGATTTGCTTCTGGGTCCCTGCTAGCCCTTCCTTCCCACCCCCTTCCCCAGTAGATTCCTCTTCCAAGCTGTCATGCCATGCCAAAAGCCCCTTTCTGATGAATAGGCTGAGTCTTAGGGAGGGATGTGAGAAGAGTCATGGAAAGCACATTGAGTTTGGAGTCAGAAATCTTGGATTCACATTTATAAGATTATAGAAGTAGAGCTGGCAAGAGATTTTAGGGGTCAGGTTCAACCCCCTTGACTTTATTCTAGAAAAAGAACTTGGGGTGATTTGCCCAAGAACACAGTTCTGCTATCATCATTTACTAGCCACATGGCTTTGGTCAGTCACCACACCTCCCTGAGACTCTGGTCCCTCACCAGCAATGTCAGGCAGGGCTTGAACAGGGTGGTCCCAGTTCCCATCCCTTATGCCACACTGCCTCTCTAGAGGGAGAAACAAAACGAACTTGACTTCGAAAGGCTGATTGATGGTAAAATAAGTCTTCCTCTTCATGGCAAAGGGGTTGTGAACTTGAACGTGTCACGTGCGGTTGGTTTATTTGGTTTAACTATACTGTGCTACAAGAGAAAGGGCTATGTGGTGTGGGGCTGGGGCTTGGAGGGGAGACATTGATTTCAAAATAAAAGCATCGATTATACATTTTAAATGAATGAACAAACAAACAAATAAATGGATGAAGAGATGAAGAAATGACCTCCATCTGCAATGACTAGGTCTCTATCCTCTAGAGGTATGTCATCAATTAGAGATAACAATAAGATGGTTCTCAAAAAGAAACCCTAACAAGCCTGTGAGTTATCGACTATAAATTATCCCCATTTTACAGATGTTGAAAGTAAGGTTCTTATAGGAAAAGTAGCTTACCCCTGCCACACAGGTTTGGGATTTGAGCCCATGGCATTCAGTCGCAGAAGTATGGCTGAAAAGGGCCTCCAAGTTGCTTAGTCCAAATGCCTTATTTTTACATTTGAGGAGCAGAGAATTCAAGTGACCTTCTCAAGGTCAAATGAGCTGGTAGTGAAGAGCAGAGCCAAGAACTTAATCCAAATCTAATATTATCACTTGTTCCTTTCCCTTTTTGATTCCTAGCCCCAGCACTCAGCACAGTGCTTCACACAGAGAAAGCTCTTAACAAATGCTTCTTATATTCATTCATTCATTCATTTTCTTACTCAAAAGTCCAAACTGTAGCCACCTCATCACTCTTCCCATTCATCATTTGTAAATTGACCTAAGATTATTCTAAGGCAAAAAAAAGAAGAGAAGAATAAATTTCAAAAGAATTAAAAATACATTTTAAATATTTAAATTAATTTTAAATTAATTTACTTTTAAAATATAAAATTAATTTAATAAAAATTAAAAATAAAAAAAAGAAATTAAGAATAAGACAATTAAATTCTTTGTAAACAACCCATGCAGTCTCTCCATAAAAGTCAGAGCTCCCCAGCTGCCTGGAGGGAGGAAGCAGTGTAGTGGCCTAAGGAGAGGGGCCAAGCTGCTGTCAAAAGCCTTGAGCATGGAATCTAAGCTGACATTTTCTGCATTTTGGTGGCAGGCTTGAGGTCCAGGGCTGCTATAAGCAAAACCAGGCACAAACCACAGGAGCTAAACACTTTCTGGTCTCCAGCCTCCAAACCATCACCCTGCCCCAAAACCTCCCGAGAGGAAGGTGGTTTCACCTAAAAAACATCCAAGTTTCCAGGGAAAGATTTGGGCAAAACTGACCTACGCCCATACTTTGACCTCCTTCGAGACCATGTCTGAAAACCGGTGTAATGGGAAGAGAAAAAGAGAAAGTGGGGTCCAGGCAGCTAGCTGAAGAAAGACCCTCGTTGGCAAAGGGAAATCAGAGACCATTTAAATGGATAGTCGTGTGACATTAGACAAGGTGCTTCTCCTCTTTGGGGGGGCCTCTGATGGCCTGGCCAAAGGACTGAGAACATAAAACCCAGTCTCCTATTTTCCCCACTTGTCAGTGACAACTCGATATCAAGGGTTCTTAACCTACAGATTCCTTTTGCATTGGATATATCTCATGTTATGAATTTTAAAAAACACTTTTCTGAGAAGGTTTCAACCAACTGCCAGAGGGGAACATAACACCAAAAAGGTGTTATGTTGTATGAGCTTTTTAGCTCATACTTCTGGGGATCTCTGGTTTCCCGGAGTCACAAACCATCCATGAGACTTTTGTCTGAGCCCTCTCCAGTGCCATTGTCAGATACACTTCTAAAGGAATTCGACAAAAAGAATTAAGTAGAAAAAGAGAATGTGGCTATTCCAGGGTCCAAGGTCAACAGCTGGAAGTACCTTAGAGATCATCTCCCTCCCAACATCCGACAGATGCAGAAACAGAAAAGTTCAGGGATTTGTCCCTAGTCAGACAGCTTATAAGTGACAAAGCTGGGGTACAATTGCCTGGTACTATGGTCACATGCATACCCATATATTTATGTCCTATGCATATACATATAGTGTGTGGTATGTATATATTTCTATATTTATAGGTATTGTAAATACATGTATAGCTATGTATGTGGTGTGTGGCTTCTGTCTATATAATAATGATACATCCATGTATGTCTAATATGGTGTGTATATATATATATACACACATATATATTTGTGTGCATGGAAATATATGTGTATGTATGTATGTATGTAGCAAGCATGTGATGCTCAGTGTGTATATGTATATAGTACTGTGGCACATGCAAATGTCTAGAATCAAATGTATATTATATATGTGTGTAGATATATGTATGGTGTGTGGCATCTGTATCTATGCATATATGTGTGTGTATATATATATATATATATATAGTATTGTGGTGGAGGCATATGTCACTATTTGTGAGTATTCAAATACGTGTGTATATATATATATGTGGCATGATGTGTATGTATATAGTATCGGTGTATACATAGATATCTATATTTTAATGTGCATAGCATGTGTCTAAATGTATATACATATATATACCACATGCATTTATAAATACATACGTCGATATACACACAGCCACTCTGATAATAATGGCCAATGTTTCTATCATTCTTTAAGGTTTTTCACAGAGTTTTATGCGTGTTGTTTCATTTGATCACCATAACAACCCTGGGAGGTAGATGCTATAGTGATTCACATTTACAGATGAGGAAACTGAGGCAGACAGAAGTTGTCACTTGCTTCAGGTCACACAGAACTAGTAAGCTTCTAAGCCAGGATATGAACCCAGCTCTTCCTTTCTGAAAGTCCAACACTATCTACTGTACTGCCTAGCTGCCCGTGTGATGAATCATTTTTTAAGTAAAAATTGTTTGGAAGATAAAGATAGGATGCGGTGCTGTGGAAAAGCATTGGTCTGGAGACTTTGATCCATACTCCAGCTGTGCCACTTAATTAACGCGTGACCTTGGACAAACCATTTCACTGCTTTGTGACTCAGTTTTCTCCTTTGTCAAATGCGGGAGGTGGGGGGTAGACTAGACGATCTCCAAGGTTTCTTCGGGATCTAAATCTGTTGTTGCTGTCCTGTTCCCTCGGTCCTGCAAAGGGATGCTGCCTGAGTTCTGGAGAAAGGGAGGAACAGGGCTTGTAAAAAGGTCTCTCTTCCCAATTGGGTGTGCGGATTGCAGGCAGGGAGGTACACAGAGCTTGGGGGCAGCAGCCGCCGCAGGTGTCCGTTGGCTCTCCGGCTCCCTCCTCTCCTCGGCGGGCTCCTAGCCTAACCTCGTATCTTTTTGATGGACGTCCCACTTTAAGATAATAAACAGAGGCATCGAGAAGATGAGCAGCTGACCCGTCGCTCGGTGTAAACGTTTTGAGCTTCATGTTACTGTCAGAAGGACAGCAAACAGGCAGCATCATCAGAAGCTGGGAAAAGGAAAAAAGGAGAGGGGGGAGCACTAAGGCATGAATTGCTTCCCACTCATTGGCTGTTTTCTGGAGGGGGACGCTGTCAGGAAGGGAGCTGGAGGGGGAGAGTAAAATCTCTTAAAGAAACTCCTCCTCTCTAGTGGAGAAGGATGGCTTTGGAATCTTTGTCCCTTTAAGAAAGAAAGTCTCCCCCACTCCCTTACCCCCTAACCTCCTGCCCCTGCTGGCTCACTCCTGATTCTTATCGACGAGTGATGATGGGAAGTTCTCCATCCGCCCGAATTCCCAGCCAAGAGGGGTTAAGGATGCCTTTGAGACTCTCCTGGCCACCCACTTCACCTTGTACTTGTCAAACAGCTAGACAACCCTTAACTCTTCCCTAGCCAGAACTTGCCATCGACCCTACCCCCTCCAGAAACGATACCCCAAACCCTTTACCTTTTTCACACCAAAAGGGAAAAGAGATATTTGACCATCACAGACCATGACAGAATTGAAATGAACATGCATTGACCCATATACCTTTGTCTGTTACTCTATGCAAAACAGTGGACCAGAGACCTAGGATAGACCTTAGACACTGTCTAGTCTAGTCCAACTCCCTTAATTCATAGAAGAAAACACATATTACAGATCAGCACGGTACATGGCACTTAGAAAATGCTCCTTGCCTTGCCTTGTATGCAAATGCTGTATAATTCCCAAAGTAGCATCTAGCTATGAGCAATCCTTTCTTATGAGTTTTTGAAAAATCTCATTGATTTCAATTTGGATGGAAGTGAAGAGATATCTAGCATTGTGCTTGCACATTAGAAGTGTTTAATATTTATTGACTGATGGATAACCTTGAGTCCTTGAACTTGGTTTTTTAAAAATTATTTTGATAATAATTTTTCAATATAGTTTATTTCCTTTATAAACCTTTTATTTTATTCATTGAAGAACATTATGCTGAGAAGGGGTCCAAAGGCTTCACCAGACTGCTTGAGGTATCATCAGTGACAAGAAAGGTTAGGAATCTATAATCTGGTCCAATCCCATCAGGAAACTGGCATTCAAAGAGGGAGGGAGTGATCTACCCAAGGGCATACTTGTAATAAGTGAGTGGAGCGTTTGAGTCAGGAAAAGAGAAAAGTAAACACAGGGAGGAGCAGCTTATAACTGTTTTCAAATATCTGAAGTCCTGGAAAAGGCTGAGATTTGTTTTGATCGGTCCCAGAGGCAAAACAGTTAAGATGATGCCAAGAAACAGATGAAGGGCTGAACTAAAGGGATCCCACAGTTTCGAGTTATCCTCAGGTGGAATGGGCTGTGCTGAAGGTCTTTGGACAGCGGGTGCATGCCCCTTGGTGTAGGGGTTACATTATTTTTGTCCTGTGAGCTCATCATCATTTCATTGTCCATCCACTTAAGAAAAAGCAAACCACCAAAGTTCTATTTGGAGCCCTTGGGTGACCTTGCTCAGGAATGGGTCTCAAAGGCGTGAAAACCGGCTGATTCGGTAGCTGAATTCTCAAGCTTTAAGATTCCTGGGCTCAAGATCCAGAGCCCCTGTTTCTTCTGAAGGCCCTTCGGGTGACTGGGGTCCCTGGAGATCTCAGCCTCAAGACATAGCCGAGCAGTTGAGTGCCCTCTCTCCCTCTTCTCCAAGGCTCTGGAGCCAAAGACTCTCACCTGCTCACTCACTCCCTGGCAGAAATGAAACCCCAGCCTTGCAGCGTGACTCAGGGTCAGGAGGTAAGGAGATAAGCCCAGGCTTTTTTTGTGAATGGGGGTCTTGCCTTTCAGCTTACAGGAAGTCAGCATGAATGTAAGAATGGCTGGAGTCAGTGTGTTGAAACAGCAGCCTGATTCAGGCTGATAAGGAACAGACAGTAAATTTAACACTGAGAGGATGCCTCCCTCTGCTGCTGGGCTCTGGGGCCTTTGGGGGGAGGGGGGTTGTCATCCCCCTTTTGTCTTGGGGAAAACTAGAAATGCCTTAGGACGTTGCCCCAGACCTAAGCCGATGTGGCCCTCCCTCCACCCAGTTCAACTGTAGCAGCTCCCTTCCCCAGTCGCCCAGCTCTGGCCTCCTTCCCCAGAGTACCTTCAGCCTCAGGGATTAGCAAAATTCCTTCGATTCCCAGCTCTTGCCTCCAACTGGCCCAAACTGACTGTTTAAGAACACAGAAACTCCTCCCCATGGTCACAGCACAGGGGAAAAGGGGGGAAAGGACCTAGTCTGGGGGAAGTATAGAAGTGAGGAAGAGGAGAAGGAGGAAGAAAAGGTGAAGGAGGAAGAGCAAGAGAAAGAGGAGAAGGAGGGACAAGTCCTATAACCTTTCTGGAGTCCCATTACCTCGTTTTTTAAAAACAAAATGCAAGACTTGGTCCATTGAACTTTGAGGTACCTTGGGGCTCTTGAGTCTATGATCCTAAGTCACTTAATGAGAGCTGCTAAAACTGGAGTCAGAAAGACCTGAGTTCAAATCCGGCCTCATACACTTCTTAGCTAGTGACCCTGAGTGAGTCACTTCACCCCATTTGTCTCAGTTTCCTCATCTGCAAAATGAACTGGAGAAGGAAACAGCAAACTATTCCAGTATCTTTGCCAAGAAAGCCCCCAAATGAAGTCACAAAGAATTGGATAAGACTGAAAAATAACTGAACAACAAGTCACTTAACCTCCCTGGGTCTCAGTTTCTCCATTCAGAAAATGGAAGGGTTGTTCTAGACAATCTCCAGTCCTTCTAGCAGTATATCTCCTACCCTCCGGTGTTTTTCTTTCCATCCAAGGCTCCAATAGCAGGTCCAGCAACAACTAAAACAAAAAACCAAAAACCAAGCCTTGATGGGGGTTGCTGGAGTGCAAGGAGGCGGAGAGAAGAAAGAAGGAACAGAATGATTCTGCTTCGTTATTTAAGCAAATTCTGAAAGCAAAATGTCTTTGCATGGAGCTGCTAGCTAACTGATGGGTGGCATCTCATGTGTGACCAGGACCGCTAATGAAGCCTAAAGGAGTCCAGTGAAACCAAGCAAAGACAGACTGACTCCCAGGAAGAGATTTTCCCTTTGTCTCTCTTTGGGCTCCTTGGCCCAGCTCTCAGCAAGCTCTTAGCTGGGGTGTGGTGGGAAGGCAAGGGGGATGAGGGAGGTTGTTGTACTGCTCAGGACTTGGCAGAGAGATGCAAAGGCCTTCACCTCTGGGTCCCGCTTCCTCCCTGTTGGCTGTGAGCTCTTTCTACCCACTGAGCCTTGGTTTGTTTGGTGTTAATTGGGCTCCTTGTTAGTAGTCTCAGCACAGGATTTGAAGAGAGCAATTGAGATGAAGCGTCCCTTCTTCTCCCCCCAAGTAACCTAACCCATGCCTTCCAAGACCCCAGTACAGAGATGCAGCAGGAGTGAGATGCAGCGTCCCACCAAGGGCAGTCATTGGAGGTGGGGTTGGAGGGGAAGGGTCAGCTCGGCGTCTTTGGTCCAGCAGAACCTCAATGACAGGATTCAGTGGGAATATGAAAAACAAAACTAAGGAAGCCAATGTAAGTCTGTGAAATCTACAGTGGTTTCTACACCTGCTCAGAGGGGCTAGGCCTGAGTGACACTTCAGTCCCATTATGTTACATTCCACAAGGAGCACCTCCTATGTGGGAAGACACTGTACCAGGTGCCAAGGATCCAAGAAAACAGTTCCTGCCTTCTAGAGACTTACATTCAACTAACTACAGGAAAGCAACATGAGAAGCAAACACAGCCTATGCAAAGCAAAGGATGCTCAATATTGGAGGTGTTGGGGAAGGACACTTGTGAGTGGTCCTTTGAAGCTAGCTACGGATATTTGGGGGGCTAGAGGGCTGAGTCTCCCTATCTCACTCTGGTCCCACTCTCATCCGTTTTGACTTGGTACGATTCCAACCTGGGCTATGTTGCTCCTCCTTAGGCAGCCTGCTGTTCCCCCACTCCAGGGGTTCACCCGTGCCAAAATATGTGAGATCACCCCATTGGAATAGCTCACTAAAGCTTAGAACCACTGACCTCAAGAAATCAGCCAGCGTCAGCCTCCCCTGTAGCTTGGATTAAAGAGCACATGCTGTCACTCCCAGCCTAATTTGGAATTCTTAGAGGAACAGGAGAGAAAGGAGTGAATTCCAGGGATGGTGGGGGAAGGAGGAGGTCCAGTATTGGACAAAGGCACAGAGGTAGGAGATGGCAATGCCACATGAAAGCAACAGGTAGTCATAGGCCTTTTTGACTGGACTGGAAAGAGTTCTGGTACTTTCAGCTCTACAGTATTTTCTATTCCAACACTTCATTCCCTTTCATCTATGATCTCCTTATTGTCAGTAGTCCCTTCATGGTTTCAGATGGCCACTCTTCCATCAGTCATTTTTGTCTCTTTCCCTGAATCCTTGATCACGGTTGAGGGATAGGGCTGGGGGGCAGTTGCATTCAGACTGTCATCTATTAGCTCTCACGTTCAATACAGTTCCATAGATGGCTAGCCCTCTGCCCACCTGCTTTATTGATCTTCCGTGTCTTGGGTGATTTTAAAATATTTTTTATTTTTATTTTTTATATATTTTATATTTAATATAAAATATTAATTTAATCTAAAAATATGTTTTTTATTTTTCACACTGATGGTACCATATATCTAAAGCTGAAAGGGACCTTCGAGGGACCAACTCTCATTCTACAAATGAGAAATTTGAAGCCTACAGAAGAAGAACTTGCTCAAGGTCCTATCAGTGTGAAGCAGTGTCATAGGTCATAGGCAAACAGACCAATGTTATCTCCAGGAAGCAGCTTTCTGATGTCTTTTGTCACCAAGGGCACTGGTTCTCCAGTCAGAGTTTGTGGGCTCCAGTACCACTTTCTGGTTCTCAGTTTCCTATTTTGTAAAATGGCATGGTTGGATTAGGCGGCTTCTGAGGTCCCTTCAAGCTCTGAGGATGGGCACCTTAATGCCAACCGTTCTCATTGCTGGTGGGATGCCCATTCCTGGTGCCATATTACTATAGGTCTGGAAATACAGAGGAGTTGGAAAGCACACTTAGAATGCAAAGTCCAGAGAGGTTAAGAATCACATAACAAGTGGCAGAGATTGGATTTGAACATGGTTTCTTTCAACAGAGAACCACACTCTCTGTTGTATCTTATGACTTTTTTTTCATTAGTGTGATTGAGTCATCTCAGTCACCTTCAACTCTTTGTGACCCCATTTGGGGTTTTCTTGGCAGAGTTTCTGGAGTGGTTTACCATTTCCTTCTCCAGCTCATTTTACAGATGAGGAAACTGAGGCAAATAGGGTAAAGTGACTTGCCCAGGGTCACACAGGGTCTGATGCTAGATTTGAACTCAGAAAGAGGGATCCCATGACTATCTATCCTTCATGAAGAAATGTGGTCTGGTGGATGAAGCACTGAACCTGGAGCAAGGAAGGTCAAGCTCTGAACCCACCACCACCACCACCCCCATACACACACACACACACACACACATACATACTCACTATGTTGCTTGCTAGGAACTCACTGCTTAAATCATTTCCCCTCTCTGGGTCTCAGTTTCCCCATATGTTAAATATCTTTGCGCCAGAAACCTGCTCAAGTGGCTAAGTCTACAACCCTATATGAATGGAGGGGAGGTTCCTTCTTGTGGTCAGCTCCAATTCTCTAGATCATAGAGCTGAAAAGGGACCTTAGAGGTCTGGTACAACTTTCATATTTTCACAGATGAGGAAATCGAGGTCATGGGGAGGAGAGAAGAGGGGGAAGTGACCTGCCCAAGGTAAATTGTTTGGAAGCAATGTGGTCGTGTGGTTATGGTGGGAAGATCCCTAGAGAGGAAGTTGAGAGAATGACAACCCATCCCTTTAGCAAATTCCTATCTAGGTCTTTGGGCTCAAAGCTCCCTTTCTAACCTCTCAGGCAGTTCTCCACCTGGAGAACTTTCTGCATCATTTCTAAATCCATAACGTGATTTCATCAGACTGGGGGAGAGGCGGGCAGTGACTCACGCACTGGGAAAATGTCATTAGACTTTCCTGCACATTGTATGCACGGTCCCAAGAAAATCATCTACTAATTGATTGCAATTACTCTTAATTGTTTCTCATACATTTCAATTAGAACTGTGTTGTCAGGAGCTGCAGCTCTAAATTACTTACCAAATCCCCCGGGGAGCTGCAAGAAGAAGGAGGAACCCACTAAAGGGAGGATGCTGAGTGAGCTTTGGAGGATGAGACCCAAGAGCCCTGCTATTTCAAGGCTAGCCACTTCCCAGAAACAGATGCCAGTTTTCTCATCTGTAAAATGAGAGGGCTGGATGAGATCATGTTCAAAGTAGTTTTCAGAGATACATCCTATAATGGGGACTAGGTGGCACAGTGAATAGAGCACCATCCCTGGAATCAGGAGGACCTAAGTTCAAATCTGGGCTCAGGCACTTAACACTTACTAGCCATGTGACCTTGGGCAAGTCAATTAACCCCAATTGCCCTGCCTTTCCCCCCTCCAAAAAGGAAAGGAAAGAAAAGGGAAGGAAGGAAGGAAGGAAGGAAGGAAGGAAGGAAGGAAGGAAGGAAGGAAGGAAGACACCCTATAAATACCTGCCAGCTGGACTAGCCACCATGACTTTGGAGCTAGAATAGCAGAGCTGGGATCCTAGCTTTGGCACTAGAGTTTCCTTATAAGCTCTCTGTGCATTTATAGTAATAGAGCTTGAGTTGAAAGACCCACTAGTCAATCCCCTTGTTTTCCAGAGGAGGAAGCTGAGGCCCAGGGAGGTTAAGGACTTGCCAAGATCACACAAATAGTAAGCAATAGGTTTGTGATCATAGCTTCAGAGCTGTAAGGGCCCTTAGTGACCCTCTACTCCAACTTTCTCATTTTACAGATAAGGGAGCAGAGACCACCTACTCCAACCTTCCCCTTTATTATTACTGTTGTTAATATTTTAATGAATAAGAAAAGGAAACCCAAAGGGTTGAAGTGATTTGTCCAAGGTCCCATAAGTGGCCTCGGAGCTGAAATTGGACTTTAGACCCTATGACTCTGAATTCAATGCCCTACCTACTGCACTGTGCTAATTCAGGGTTTACATGAACAAATCCCATTGGGAAATCCAGCTGGGCAACTAGAGCTCACAAAGCTGTGTTTTGTCTCCCAGGTGTCAGTGGGGAGAGGATTGTCCTAGACATGAGCCCAAACACAGACCTAGCCTTAACCCCACCTAAATGTTTACCGAAGTCTGAAACTGCAGAGGTTCTCCTGGGCCTGCCCTGCTTTGTGGCAAATGAGAGTTGGCAGGCCCCTGTCTCTCATTAGTTCCCAATATCATTTTTCTCCTCTTTGTGTTTGCATTAGAAAAGTGGGTAAAGGCTTCTAGACAGATAAAAAGAAGGAAATAATTAAGCATGAAAGCCATATCTGTACATTTTCCAAAGGCCTTTTGGGCTCCATAGTGACCTCTGGAGGGGAGACCTCCCTGGGCCACCTCTGAAGCCTGCCCTGGGGTAGCAAGCATATCTCCTGCCTTGGTGCCAACAAATAACCATGGTTCTATCGCAGGTCAGTCGCAGTGATCTCAATGTGCCCAGAGCCAACTTATAAATGCCTGTGACCAACAAACAAAACAGCCCAAAATAAGCCCAAAGAATATACGACACAACAGTGAGCAGGACAACAGTACTCCCTGGAGCTGGCTACTCTAATGCACATTATATGAAAGCACAACTGATTTCCATATGCCGTCCCCCATTACCCTAGTTGAACAATTGTACATTCTCTGCTAATTTTTTCTCTTGGATCTTTGGCAACCCTGGCTTTAGCACAGCTCCCGCACATAGTAGGTGCTCACTAAATACTCATTCCCTTCCAGGCCCTTTCTCTCCTGCCTGCTGGTGCCTTGAAATAACTTGTGCTGATTTGGGGGATACAGACAAGGGGAAGCATGATGAGGGGGACTATAGAAATGGTCTATGAGTCAAATAAAGTGGGACTAAGTTCTGGTTCTGAGAAGTATCAACTTTGTGACCCCAGGCAAGCTGTTGAAACTCTCAATGTACCAGGCACCTCCTAAGATTATGTTTTATAGCACAACCTGAATATATGTTATGTATATATAAAATATATATTATAGATATAGATATACTCTTAATATAGTACATGTTAGTATATAATTACATTATATAGTTACTAATATAAGATCATATAATTATATTGTATATTATAGATGGCAGGTTACATATCACATGTATGTATATGTATGTGTATCTTATTAATGTGTATATATGTGCACATATACACCTGCAGATGTGTGTGCATGTATTTGTGTATCCAGAGTCAGGAAGATCTGAGTTCAAATTTGGCCTCCGCTGTCTGTTCCTGGGCAAGTCACGTAGGCTCGGTTTGCTTCGGTTTCTTCATCTGTAAAATGGGGATTGTAATAGCACCCACTTCTCCAAAGGACATAATATTTATAGACTGCTTTGCAAACCTTAAAGTGCTACTTAAAGTATCATTGTATGTAGTTTGCATATGGTTCCATGTTTTGCTCCTTGTAGAATGTAAGTCCCTGGAGGCCAAGGATGCTTTTTTTTATTTAGAAGGGAAGATGTATGTGTTTGTTGCAGGGGAGGGGGTCTTTGTATCCCAGTCACGTAACAGACATGTAACAAATGATTGTTGAGTGACTGGTGGATAGAACCCTTTGCAAAACGTCAAGAACTGTGTATAAAAGCCCTTTATTAACCAAACCAAAGACAAGAAGAAAATTGGCTAATCTTTTGAGGCCAAAAACACTCCTCTGATCCAGGTTTCTATTATTGCTGTTATTATTATTAATTTACTTTATTTTTGCTGAGCAACAAGCTCAACCAAAGCAACATGTTGGCATATGTACGTGCTGTTTGAAACACATGAATGATAACCCATCCTCCACGTTCTAAATGCTTTGAACCAGAACCATGACATGGAAATTGTAGAGATCATAGATTTAGAGCTGGAAGGAATATTATAGCTTACCTAGTCCAATCCCTTCATTTTCCAGACAAGGAAACCGAGGCCTAGAGAGAATGAGTCACACAGTAAGTGGCAGAATCTTGTTTTGAACACAGGTCTTAGGTTCAAATCCAGAATTCCATCCATTGAAATACACTCAATTATCATTGTTAGTGCTGTAATAATCAAGTAACAATTTGATTATTCCAACAGTAAAGCTCAATTCCTCCAGGGAACAGTCCCTGAACAGGGTGTGACTTTTGGACCTTTCCAAAAGTACACAAATGTTCTTGTTCTATGCACTGACTTCTGTCTTTGTCTCTCTAGTACCTAGCACAGTGCATTTAGGCCAGCTTGACCCAATTGGGAAACATGATGACAGCCATGTGCTCCCCCCATGGAAGCTGTCCCCATTGATTGCCAGGGTAATTCCACATTTGAATGACCTTCCAGAAGCCAGACAGAAGCAGATTTTGTTGACTTTGTTGGGTGAGTTAGCAATTAGGCCCCTCGGACTAAATGATTTCTAAGCCTTCCAGCTCTTAACAGTCTAGGGTATATGGGAGTGTAAACTGATCCTTGCCCCAATGAAAACGGAGCTATGAAAAGAACTTCCCAAGTCAAATCAGAATTAGCAGGCAGCATGTCTTAAAATGTGTTTAACAAGAATCGAGAAGGAGCCGAGTTGATTTATTTTAGTTTAAGGTGGCCAATCCAAACAGAGAAACAGAACTTCAAACAGGCAGAGCGAATCAGGGGACGTTTGGAATGTAACCTTTTGCTTTAGATTAAAAAAAATAATAACCCTTGGACCTTATTCCAGAAGCTTATTCCCAAAGAAAAATATCCACCCATTTTCAAATTCCTCCTAGCTTCCGTGTGTCCTTGCAGCATGATGGGGACAGACGGTGTGGGACTGAGCAAAGATTCCCCTGTTGAAGCCCTCCCCTCCATTTCCAGGGAATGCAATTAAGCTGTCTTTTTGTGTTTTCTTTATGGCTTTAGCAGGGGGTTGGTCTGCTGCCTTCCTAAGTATCCACTCGTGCACCAACAATGGCCCACACTGGACTCCTTGGCCATGATGTTGAATTCACATGGAACCATCCATGTGTGGCTCTTCTGGTGACCTTGAGCTCAGTTTCACTCCCTGTTATCATTAGAAATGGGGTTTGCTAGTCACCCATCCTCTATTTCAAGTACTATATTACTGCCAAGCAGCCCTACTCAATTCAAATGTAATGTCTCTATCATTACTCATCACAGAGTATTACCAAGGCCATTATATGGGCACCCCCAGCTTAGATGGTTGTGCTTTTTGAATGACTGCAGAAAGCTGAGTGTCTAGGGCAAGAGTTTTTAACCTTTTTGTGTTTGTTGGACCCCTTTGGCAGTTGGCTGGCACCTATGGATCCCTTCTCAGAATCATATTATTAAATGTATAATAAAAAAACACAGGCTGACAAAAGAATGTTAATGAAATACAGGGGTAATTTTTTTTCCCTTGTAAGTTCATGAGTCCCCTGAAAAATCTGTGTACATACCCCTTGGGAATCTGTGGACCCCAAGTTAAGAATCTGGGATCTGTAGCAGTGATAGTCAAAATCATCAGGAGTGTCTATGTGTGTGTGTGTGTGTGTGTGTGTGTGTGTGTGTGTGTGTGTGTGTTTATGTACTTGGGGGATAGAAAAAGGGAAACCAGAAAGGTTAGAGAATCACATATGATAGGTGTGTTTCTGTACAGTTTCCTTGATGTGTTCAAATGCAGTGAGCTTTCAAAGGAATTCTCTGAGCCTGTAGTATCCCTTGCTTTTCTGGGAAAATGACCCCTTCCCCAAAATGAACTCTGTCTTCTGAAAGTATGAGTTTTGAAATATCTCTGGGAGACTTCAGGATCCTCTTGGAAGCTGTGGAGAAATCAGTATTTTCCAGGAATTTATTATTTCTGTATGAAATGAAACTTCTTTATTTCATATGCCTGCAGCCACAGATCCAGAGAAGGATGGGCCAATGTTACATAAAGAGCTCTTTGGCTGACTGTCCCCACGATGGACTGTCAGTGACATTGCTGGGCCAGGACACTGCCAGAGCTCTGGATCAACACCAGGTTCTCTGAGTCCCTGCTCTTTGTTGGACTCACTCAGGCTTCCTTTCATGTCATTCCTTTTTAATTTTCTAGTCCCTTTCAGATGAGTTGGGTTTCCCCTCCTTTGAGTTTCTCCAATCAGAGATACTCAGGTGGCATTGGAGATAGAATTTCAACATGTTTTATATTTCCAATCCTTGGTGATGGAGACTTAGATACTTTCTGTCCCATTGTTTAAGAGAGAGAGGGAGGGAGGAAGGGAGGAAGGGAGGGAGGGAAAGGGGTAAGAGAGAGAGAGGGAGAGAGAGAGAGAGAGAGAGAGAGAGAGAGAGAGAGAGAGAGAGAGAGAGAGAAGAGGTAGGACACAGCTTGGACTGCAGTGCCGATTGCTTCATTGGGTGCCATGTCTATGTTCAAGACTGGGCATCTTGAATGGATTCAAGCAGAAGACATTTTCTAGGGAGGTATTTGTCTGTGGAGGGTGTGTAGGATTTGGAGTGAGAGAAAAACAAACAAACTCCTGGGCTGGGAGTCAGGAGATCTGGGTTCCTTCAAGTCCCAGCTCTACTGTGTAATGGGGGAGTGGGGGGTGGGGTGGGGAGGATCCTCTTGGGCTCAACTCTCCTCATCTGTTAAATGAGAATATTGGATGAATTGACTTCTAACTCCCCTTCCAAATCAAAATTCGTGACCCTGGGGACAGAGTTCTCCAGATTAAAATGTAATTGGGAAATATTGAACTAAATAAATTTTTAAAAAGAATAAAGCATACATTACATTTTAAAACTAAGGAAGCTGCCTGCAGAGATGCTTATGTACAGATTAGTCCTGCCCTGCCCTTCCTGTTTCTATTTGAGTTTGATAGTACTGATCCGGATGACCTCAAAGGTTCCTTCTAGCTGCAAATCTATGATTCTGTGGTCTTTCTATGACTCTAATACTGCTCTGTGAGCCTCAGTTTCCCCCAATGTAAAATGATATTGGATCAGATGACCTCTAAAGTTTTTCCCAGATTGAAATCTATGATGCTCTGGTCCACTTCAGCTCTCAGGTACAGAACCATCCCTGTTGTGGTTCCCCATTGGATCTGATGGATGCATGGCAGGATGTTTGAACTACTCTCTAGTGAAAGAAGGAAGGTTTTATTTTTTTTCTTGAAATTAGAGGAGGGGGACAGGAGGAGGGCAGGAGCAAGGCCACCTGGACTTCAGACCCATATCTTATCACTGAGTCATTGTATGGCCTCAACAAGCCACTTAACCTCTGGTTGTGATTGTGTGGTCCAAGGAGGAGCGATGGGGGCCCCTGCCCAGGTCCCTGATTCACTTCCTCCAACCTTAACGAGCTGCTGTCAAAGATAGGTGTGGCCCCTGGGTCTGGATCTATCTGGAGTTATCATTTCTTTGTTGAGGAGCTGGCAGAAAATGGGAAGGGAGGGAGTCGACCCTGGGATGGATGAGGGATCACATCTGATCTGGGCTCAGCTCCCAAAGGTTCCTTAAGATTTACACTCTTGCCTCTGGCCCACACTCCTGCCAGACCTCACAGCTGCACCATTCAGCAGGGAGGGAGTAAACCTATCTGAAACTCAATGACTCGGGACCATCAGTGGCATCCCAGGCCCCATTCAGACACAGTCAGGATGGAGAATTAAATGAAAGCTGGAGGTCAGAGGGTGAAGGACTATCTCTGGAGAGAGGGTCTCGGTTACAGACCAGACAGAGGGGCCAGTTGGGGTTTCAGCTGAGGGAAGCTTATATCAGTAGAAGTGGGAATCAGCCCCACATGTGGGATCTTTCAAAAGAGCAGCAGCTGACAGATTCCCCCACTCACTCCTGTGAGCCCACATTGAGCTTGGAGGAGTTGACAGAGGCCAGGGGGCCCAGCTGGTGCTGAGACCAAGCTAGAGAGATGGAGTATTAGTTAGAAGGCTGCATTCATTGTGGGCCCCCATTTCCCCAGGGAGCTAGGCAGCCTTATTCAGGGTTCTGGCTATAAGATGAGGAGGAGGAGGAAAAGGATGTTGTTAATAAAAATAATAATTGTAAATAATAACAGAGGCAGCCATGGCATCGTGCCAAGAGAACTAGCTTTAAAGCCGGGAAGAGCTGGATTCAGGTCCTGTCTCTGACACATTCTGGCCGTGGCCGTGTGACCCTAGACAAGTCCCTTCATCTAAGCAGTTTTGGAAGACCTTTTCAAAAAGGTTATGACCTGCATTGGTAAAGGGAATTTCCTCATTTGAAAGCTGCCCATACCAATGAAATCACAAGTGCAGTCACTATTCCTAGCCATAGATTATAAGCTCCTTGAGGACAGGAACTGGGTTTTTGCCTTTTTGTATCCCCATGGCTTAGCAAAATGCCTTGTACATAGTAGACTCCCTTAATAAATGTTGGTTGATTGACTGATTAAATTGTTTAATTAGTGTTCTAATACTTTCCTTATAACTGAGTATGTTAGAGTAGAAGAGGTAGGATTAAAAATCAAAGGACCTGGATTCAATTGCATGAGGAAATTGGATTAGACAAAACATGATGAGTTATAGTGGATAGAGTGCTGGACTTGGAAAAGAGAAGGTCTTGGGTTCAAATACTGACTCTGACACTTACCAGCAGCATTGACTTTGGGCAAGGCACTTCACTACCCTTACCTCAGTTTTCTTATCCACAAAATGGGAGAGAAACTTCTAAGGTCCTTTCTAATTCTAGAACTATAAATATATGGTCTAGGAGGTCCCTTCCAGCTCTGAATGTTATGATTTTACAGATGAGGCTCAAAAAGTTGAAGTGCCTTATTTATGTCCGTACTGTTAATAAATATCAGAGCCAAACTCTAGTCTAACTCAACAAGCATTTATTAAGCACCTACTGTGTGTACCCAGAGTTGGAGAATCCAAAGAAAATGTTTGAAAAACTTCTATTTTCAGTATATTCTAGCTGGGCGGGGAGAGGAGGAAGAAGGAAAAAGAGCAGCTTGTACACAGATGGGTATGTACATGAGGATACCCATTCAGCCTTGAGGCCAGTGCCTTCTTTGTTTGGTTACAGGACCCTGTTCTGAAGCAGATAAGAGCGATTTGAATCATTCTCTCTCGTGAAGGGTCTGGATAATCAAGGGAAGGCAGTTGTCTCATCTGTAAAATGTTGGGAATAAGAGCAGCTATTTTATAAGCTTGGTGTCAGGGCTGAATGAGAGCTATGTGAACTGCTTACAAAACCTTAATGCACTGTATTAATGAAGGCATGTAAAAAAATCTGGCCTGTGGTTTTCACATTTCCCATTGAGGAACTCCCTCTATCAAATGCACAGTGACATCTTTTACCCCATTTACAAGCTTAGAAAGTTGCCTAGGACACTGAGAGGTTAAACTACCCATCCAGGCTCACACAGCCAGAAAGTGTCTGAGGTTGGACTTGAACCTGGGTCTTCATGGCTCCACCTTGCTGCTAGAGTGGGAGGGGTGGGAGCTGTGAAAAGACAAATTTAGAGTCTGGTGTAAGGAATAACTTCCAAACTGTTGCAACTGACCCAAAGAGGAATGAGGTGCCTGGGGAGGCGGATGGTTCTCCCTTCATTGATTCAAGCAACTTGCCAGCTAGGTCAGGGATTCCATTCATGTACGGATTGGACTAGACTGTTCTTGAGGTCACCTCCAATTCTCAAAGTCCATGTTTGTCATAGTTTATTTACTTAACTTAGCCTGTTCCCCAGACTTTCATCACTCTGAAGGATACTTCCCCACCCTCCCACCTCCCTTGACAGTTTAAATATGAGTGGGTAGCAAAGAGTCACTTCAACTGCTTAGTAGAGAACTGTCGGCAAAGCCAAATTCATTGTCTCTGCCTTTGACATATACTACATGGACACATTATTTGATGTCTCGGTGCTATGGGTATCTCCCTTAAGACTAAGTTGCAGAAAAGTGCTGACCTATATCGGCGAAGGGAATTCCCTTATCCAGGAGTTCCCTATGCCAATAAAACATAGGCTTAAAAAAGAATGGGGCAAGGCATTTGGGTGTGCAAAGGGACTTCCAACAATAATAAATACTAGTCCCTGTCTGCAAGGAGTTTGCATTTGATTGAATTTGACAGCAGTGGTAGGAAAAGGGAGTCGAACAAGAGAGAGCCAACTTGAAATCACAGAATACCTTATCTGTAGCAAAAGTGCCCACCAGTCACTGTTCAAAGGTACTACATACACTGTGTGCCCTCGAGAAATGGGCTACATGGCACCTACCAAGGACTGTGCCCCACCCCCATCCCCATCTCCACCAGCTATTACCAGAAGCATCCAAGAATGTAATGGTCCTGCAAGGAAAAAGAAGGAAAGAAAGAGAGTATTCAGAATTGGGGTGGGAGAGTCAGGACAGGGGGTTGGGGAGAGGATGCTTGCCACAATTTGTCATTCATTCCACAGAAAAGTTCTTCCGTTGAACTAGTTGACTTTGGAAAGACTATTTTTCCAGGAGCTGGTTACCAGGACATATATCCATTCTTAAGGTCCTCTTTCCTGCTAGAAGAAGATTGGTGTGTGTGTGTGTGTGTGTGTCTGTGTGTGTGTGTGTGTGTGTGTGTTAGCTTTGTTGGAAGCCTGAGCCTTCCAAACAGGGGGATGTTTTTTTTTCTGTATTTCTGTATCAAGTAACCCTCAACCTTTGGAATCTAAGACAAAATGTTCTCATCAAGTGAGACTCCTCCCAATCCCACTCTCACTCTCCAACCTCCACCTTATCTTTTTGTCGCAAAATGGATCAAGGAAACTTAAATAGGAGGTGGATGCACTCAGGTGGGAGTGGGCATTGGTAATAGGCACCATAGTGGTTGGGAAGGCTTTTAAGTGACCCAAACTGCAGAGAAGCACATTGGAATGAGAGGTATTCTGGATTTGGAGACAGTGTGGAATAATTGAAATAGTGTTGGATCTGGAGCCAGGAAATGTAACATTGAAGTGCCCTTTCTTGCCTCTCCCCACCCCCAACTACCATCTCCAGTTCTGGAAGATGCACCGAATCCTATCAACATTATCATTGTACCTGCATGGGGTGAGTCAATCTGTTTCCCTATCACTATAGTCATTGCTAAGGTCAGGGAAGCGACACAGTGGACAGAGCTCAGGAAGTCCTGAGTTCAAATGTGGGCTCCAACACTTAATGACTTCACCCCTGTTTTAGTGAGATAATAATTGT
Organism: Pseudocheirus occidentalis; assembly: GCA_028646575.1. NCBI lineage: Eukaryota > Metazoa > Chordata > Mammalia > Diprotodontia > Pseudocheiridae > Pseudocheirus > Pseudocheirus occidentalis. The sequence continues at coordinate 24,072,628 of CM053596.1, read as the reverse complement.
AAAGTGCCTAACACAATGCCTGGCACATAGTAGGCATTACATAAATGTTAGCTGTCATTATCCCCAAACTTTTTGAACCTAAGTGTCTGTTGATAGTCATGAATTCCCCTATTTGTGCTATCCCTCCCCATTAGAATGTAAGCTCCTTGAGGGCAGAAATTCTTTTGTATTTATATGCACAGTATTTAGCTCATAGTAAACCCTTCACCTTTGCTTTTTCCTCCTATTGTTCATTCATTTATTATTATTATTATTATTATTATTATTACTTATTCTCTCTCTGCCTCAGTTTCCTTCAACTGTAAAAGGAAGCTAGACTTGATGGTCTCTAACCTACCTTCTAGCTCTTAATCTGTGGCCTATGAATCCTGGTCTTGATTTTATAGATAGATAGGCTTTTGTTTAAGTAAATTATATTGACACCTTTTCTGTTCACATCCCAATCACTTCCAGAAATTATACACCCTCCCCTCTTCATATGTATTGAATTCAACCCCTCATCAGCAAGAAAAACAGCTAAGCCAAAACACCTAATAATGTTAGCCAGATTGACCTTGTATACGATGTTCTGTACCCACAGGCCCCCACTTCTTTGCTAGAAGAAGAGATAATGTTCCATTAGCCCATTACTGGTTTTTTCATTTACTTAAGAGTTCATCTTCCCTTTAATGATAATTTCATTTACATCGTGCCTATTTTTGTCTCATTTGGGCTTATTTCATTCAGCATCAATTCCTATAAATCTTTGTAGCTGTGTTTGTAAAACACTCTTGTAAGTGCTTCTAACCATGCCCCTGAGAGATAGACCCTGCCGTAGCCTAGTAAATCCCTAGGGGTCTCAGCTTGGAGTCAGAAAAACCTGGGTTCAAACCCTGCTTCTGACATATACTTAGCAGTATGATCTTGGGCAAGTGACTTGAAATCTTTGAGCTACAACCCACCCCCAAGCCTTTTCCTTCTTCCCTGGGACAGCAGGAATCAAGAAAGAATTGGGAATATCCCTCTGTCCCCCAGAGACCACTCTGCTAAGGCACAGGACCCTTGGCTAGACTTTGAACACTTTTCTAAATGACCAAGGACCTATCTAAGTTGACCAGGAAGACCTCATTATAGGCTACTCTTCTAAGGAGCAATATTGACACTGTTGCCAGGTTAGTGAGGTACTACCTCACTTTTACCTGTAAAAGTGGTTTTTGATACCTATACCATAAGCTAGTTGTGTGACTCAAGGGAGACTTAAATGCCTCTAAAACTGATACAGGTGGGGTGGCTAGGTGGTGCAGTGAATAGAGCACCGGCCCTGGAGTCAGGAGGACCTTAGTTCAAATCTGGCCTCAGACATTTGACACACTTAATAGACCTGTGACTTTGGGCAAGTCACTTAACCCCAAGTGCCCTCCAAAAATTAAAAAAGAAAGAAAGAAACTGATACAGATATCAACTTTATTATAAGCCTATAATTTTCCCAAGGGGAATGCTTTGCCCCTGCCTGGGTTGCCATAAAACTCTCCCACAGCCCCTTCGGAAGAAATATTGACTGGATGGGACATCAGAAAGCTCTCGAATCCTGGGTTCAAAGGTTTTTAATCCTACCTTTGAAGCAGCTAGTTTAACTCCTTGGAGCCTCCATTCCCTCAACTGCAAAATGGAGATGGTAGTCCCTACCTCCTAATCCCCCATGACAGGAAATACCTCCAGAATTTCGCAGACTTTAAAGCCATTATAGCTGTTATCAAATGAATGTGACCAGTGACACTTCTCTACTTGGGTCAAAAATTTCTTGGCGAACTGAATCACAGAAGTCGTTGATTGGAAGGGAAGCGAAGGACTTTTTTTTCCCCCCCATTTTTCCCTTTCTGTGCTCCTAAAACAATTTTAGCTTAACAGGTTCAGGAAGCAAACACATTTCTCTGATAAAAAAAACCTCCTAAGGTTCTGAGAAACCCCAACAAATGCCAAACTCCCTACACTCGTCCACAGTGTGTTTCATGGATCAGTGCATCGGATCATCGGATAATGTCTCGGCTATTCCCTGGGTAAATAAAACAATTATTTTTTGACAACGTGCATCAATATCATCTCATTTCCTTGCTCCCCTCCCCACTTCCACAGTAGCTCCCATCCCCCCTCCACCATGGCCATCTCTTTGCACTCTCAACTGTGTCTTCAGGAAATGGAAGCCCGGAAGCTCAATAAGCCAATTGTTTGCTCCATCGATCTTATTTGGGGCCTGAAAATTCAGCAGACAGCGCAGCGTTAAATTATTAACTAAATGTTACCGCTCACTGGGGACATGTTTCTGTAAAGATCATCTCGATGAACAATGCTCTCTTTATGAAATTAACAGCCAAAGGAAGCAGCAAGAGGGGGGGAGCCGGATTTCGGCAAGCGCAGAAGGGAACAGATCCTCCTTCCCCCCCATTCTACATCCCACCCCACCCCCAAGCCTTTTCCTTCTTCCCTGGGACAGCTGGAATCAAAAAAGAGTTGGGAGTACCCTTCCAACCCTCAGAGACCACTCTGCTAAGGCACAGGGCCCTTGGCTAGACTTTAGACACTTTTTTAAATGACCAAGCACCTATCTAAGTTGACCAGGAAGACCTCATTATAGGCTACTCTTCTAAGGAGCAATATTGACATTGTTGCCAGGTTAGTGAGAGAGAACAGAGGGACCTTCTAATAAAAGAACAACATTGTTTTAGCAATTTGATTCAATCTGGCAAGCATTTACTTACTTATGTAAAACAAATTTATGTTCACTGGAGAGGTGAGGGGCTGTGGGTGCAGAATGTCATATATACTACCAGATATGGTGGCTGAAGGAGTTTGTTTTGGTGAGTCATCGTTCTCTCTACAATGGAAGGTTTACTACGCAATATGCAAATAACCATGATGGAACAGCAAAATGGTGTCATAAAGGTTTTCTGATGAGGAAAAAAAGAACCAAATTTATTGATCAATTTTTCTTTTGCTTCCCCTTCATTTCCAAATATCTTCTTCCCCCCTCCCTGATCTAGAGATCTAGAGATCCATCCCCTTAAGAGAAAGAGTTTAGGAGATGGGGGGTGGGGGGAGCGGTGGGTAGGGAAGCTGTTCAGTAAAATTAGCACATGTGAATGAGTATGGCATTGTATACAGTACTGCCCTTCCAGAATCGTCCCCCACCTTTGCAAGGGAGGGAGAGAAGAATGTTCCCTCTCCTTTCTCCTCTTTGGGACCAAGCCTGGTCATTCTAGACACAGCATTCAATTTCAGTTGTGTCTTTGTTCTATTTTGTTATCGACATTGTATAGGGGGCAGTAGGGGGCCCCATAGTGCGCAGAGCCAAAGTGCCGGGCTTGGAATCAAGAAGACTCATCTTCTTGAGTTCAAATCTGGCTTCAGACACTTCATAGCAATGTTACCCTGGGTGAGTCATTTACCCCTGTTTGCCTCAGTTTCCTCATCTACAAAATGAGCTGGAGAAGGAAATGGCAAACTACTCTAGTATCTGTTAAGGAAACTCCATATGGGGTCGATGGAGAGGTGGATGGGACTGAACAACAAAGACATTGTGTATAGTGTTTCCCTGCCTTTGCTTTACTTTTCTTTTCATTTATTCATTAAAGTCTTCTCACACTTCTCTGAATTCTTCCTACCCATTATTCCTTGCAACAAAGTGGTATTCCATAACCTTTAATGTGCTATAGTCTCAAAAATCAATCAAGCAGCAAGCTTGATTAAGTACCTACAAAGTGCTAGGTACATTTTGCCTATCTGTACTATGGCATAAAAAATAGTATGTAGATGGATGAGCATTTATTCAGCACCTACTGAATGCATGGCTTAAAGCTAAGGATGTCTAAACAAAGAATACAGATTCTTTACAATCTTATGGGGGAAAACAGAAGTATAAGCTGATAACTATGAATTTAAACTGCTTGAAGACAAGCATTAATGAACTGATGACATGGCAAGATCAAGGAAAAAGCTAGGGATAACCATTGGATGGCCCCAATATTCCACTTGTATGCTTCCTACATGAAGAGAAACTGAAGAAAATCTCTAACCATTGGGTGGAACCCTCTGACAAACTTTTAGGCATACACAGACATGAGGAAAGGATGGGTTGACTGGATGAGTTGGAGAAAGCCTCTAAATTGATGAGAACAACTGGGATATTTTAATACTAGCGCCTAGCAAGGTACTTTATGCATAGTAGGCACTTAATGTTTGCTGAATTAAATTGAACTTTGATACAAGAAGGGAGAGAGAAAGCTACATAAATAGAATGATGATAAATAAATAGAAGTATAGATGAATAAAGAAAAGATAGAAAAATAGATAAATAAAAGACGGATACATAGATAATTTGTTAAATACTTATTATGTGCCAGGCATTTTGATAAGACCTGAGGCTACAGAGGTAAGCAAACAATTCATGCTTACCTCTCTGGCATAACCATTGTCCATATGCCCTTATAAATTGCCATAAAAGGGCCAGCCAGCATGTTGGGGACCTTCTGAAAGTTCTCCTAAGCAAACCAGTAGAACACGTGGACTGTCCATCAGTTGCCCCTGGCTTTCCCCACATGACCAGCCTTCCCTCCTCTTGCCACATGCATATCTCTCTTGTATGCTTTGCTCTGCTTCCCCTTTCTAATTCCTCATTCTAAATGTGTTACCATGCCACACCTTGAACCACACTACCCGCTGCACTTAGTACTTTCCCAGCAAAATTAAATAACAAATTTCAGAATCTCCTTTCCTAAAAAATAAAATAATCTCCTTTCCTTTCCAGGAGGAAAAGAAATGAAAGGCACAAGCAAGGTCTCTATTCTGCCAAAACAGAAATTAGTAAAAATCCATTCATTCATTTGATAAGCATTTATACATACCTTCTTCTCTTGGTGCTGGGGATCAGGACAGAACATATGATTTCATAGGTCTAAGCGAGGGAACTTCCTCTGTAGATAAGCATCTATTCTTTGATTTGTCAGCTCAGAGAGTTTCCCAGACTTAGACTCTCTGGTAACTTTCTTTTTTTATATATTAGTTAATTTATTTATTTTTAGTTTACAACATTCAGGTACAAATTTTCTCCCCCTCCCTCCCTTTCTTCTCCCAAGATGGCATGCAATCCAATATAGATTCTACATATACCTTCACATTAAACATATTTTCACTTCACTTTCAGTCATGTTGTAAAGAAGAATTGTAACCAATGGAATGAACCATGAGAAAGAAGAAACAGACCAAAAAAGAAAAGAGAGAGCAAATAGTTTGTTTCATCTGCATTCAGGTTCTGTAATTCTTTCCCTGGGTGCAGATAGCTTTTCCCAACATGAGTCTTTTGGATTTGTCTTGGAACCTTGTACTGCCAAGAGGTTCCAGTTCTATCAAAGTTAGTCATCATAGATACAATGTGTCTGTAACTGTACAATGCTTTCCTGGTTCTGCTCCCCTCACACAGCATCAGTTCATATAAGTCTTCCCAGGTTTTTCTGAAGTCTACCTGTTCTTCATTTCTGATAGCACAATAGTATTCCACTACATTCATATACCACAACTTGTTCAGTCATTCCTCAATTGATGGACATCCTCTTGATTTCCAATTCTTTGCCACCACAGAAAGAGCTGCTATAAATATTCTTGTGCATGTGGATCCTAAAATATAATTTTCAAGGGAAATTAAATTTCAACACACATTTATTTGTTACACACTTACTATGTGCCAGGCATTGTGCTTTGAATACAGACAGAAAAAAACAGCCCTTGCCCTCTGAGTTTACATTCTACTGGGTTGAAATAGACACTTAAACTAAAATTTGCCAATAAGAAGGCTAATTGTTTTTCTTTTTTAGTCTAATAAACACAAGCATATTAATCTTTTTTTTTATGGACTCCTGACTTTTCTCACTTCCCAGAGGTGGGCTTTGAAAGTGTACTCTACTGTGGTCAGCTTGCATCTGGAGTACTGTGCAGTCACATTTTAACAAGGGCAATGACCAAGTAAAGTGCATCTAGGGGACAATGAAAGTCCTTGAGTTCCTGTTAAATGAGGTTCAACTAGGTGGCTAGGCAGAGTAGGGATAGAACTCTGAACTGAGAGTCAAGGAGGTCTGAGTTCAAATCCTACAGCAGACACATACTAAGTGCAAATCACTTAAATAGTTTGATTGGAAAATAAGAGGGTTGACTAGATGGCCTCAGAGGTCCCTTCTAGATATAGAACTAGGATCTTAGGAAATAGAGATGTTTATCTTGGGAAAGAGAAGACTTGTTTGTGGAGGGGGACATAAGGGCATCTTGAAGTATATTAAGTACCCTTAGGTAAGAAAGGGATTAGGCTTGTCCCACTTCACAGAACCAGGAGCAATGGGTGGAAGTCCTCATCGTGGAAGGTCTTCAAAGCAAAGACTGGGTGAGATTCTTGTTCAGTTATATTAGACTAGATGGCCTTTGAGCACCTTCCAACCTCTGGAATCATGGGAGTCTAGAATTCCATGTGTTTTCATGAGTGGGAAATTGTTTGAGGGCAGAAGTAGATGGCCTATTTGGGCACATCAGTACCAAAGCAATAGCTTCATGGAATGAGTTTTGTTTTTATGAAGAAAACTTTATTCTGGAATGTTGTGAAAAGCATGCTTTCAGAGGGATTGGGTGTTGGAAAACTAACCTTGGTTTCCTAGTGGAGAAAGACCATGTGTCTGTCCATTGTCTCAGGTTTCTTAGGTAAGTACTGTGAATTGAGGAAACTAGAAAACCCCACTGAAACCTACCTGAGCCCTTCATTTTATGTAATCATCCAATGAGTGAAAAATTCAGTCAGGTCAGACCTTTGGCAGCCTTACAGACAAGAGTGACCAAACACCATTTATCGCACTAGGTTTTCTGTTCTTCAGTGGGCTAGTTTTGAGAATCTTATAGATGCAGCTTTAACTTCTGCCCAGGTGTCAATCCCTTGACCTTAGAAGGAAGATTGGCACTAAGCTGTCAGTTTCTCCTCTCATCTATGAGCAGTATAGCCAAGCTCCATGCTGTCTGGCTAGGTTCTAGGGTTGTGAGACCTTTTGCACTCAATTCAGAGCAGGCTCTTCCCTTTCCCCCCACCCCACCCGGGTTTCTGGGAGCTGACAAGATCACAGAGAGAAGTAGTATGGCGAGGGGCCAGTCTCTCCATTATGAAGGGGCAGTGTGCTTAGCAGGACTATGTGTGAGGATATAAAAAGGGGCATTGAAGGGGCGTACTTAGAAGATGCTTATTTTCCATAAGGACTGTACAATATGGGCTTTGTAAGAGGGACCTGGCATAGCTAGCCATGAAAAAGAATCTTTTTTTTTCCTTTTTTCCTTCCCCACCCCCTCCGGGGAGAGATTATTTAATTTAAAAATAATTGAATGTGGAAAATCTTGGATATGGAAACTGTTTATCAGGTTTCCCATTTTTTGTTCCTAGAGTTTGGGCTTGGAATTGTGGTGGCGACTAGCTGGCTTTACCCTCATCCAACCACATGTCAGCCTGAGGTGTTTATGCTTTGGTTCTGGGTGAGGCAAGCTTACCTCTTCCAAAAGGCAAGGCTCTACTTACAGCTCCAGCCTTAGCCTTCTCAGCTATAAAATGATAATATTTGACTAAATGACCTTGAAGCAATCTTGTTAAGATCTCCCCCTCACTTGGACCACTGAAACATCCTCTAGCTTCCTTGGGTCTGAGGGCTGAGGTTCTAATTCTGGTTCTGTCACCTATATGACCTTGTCATCTTCAAATGCTTAATATTTCTAGGTCTCAGCTTTCTCATGTGTAAAATGTGGTTGTCAGACTAAAGTTGATCAATTAATCAAACAATTAATCAATGAAAAGCAATTATTATGTGCCAAAAACTCTGCTGGAATTACCTCTAAGGATACTTCCAGTTCTAAATCTATGACCCTATGTTATAATTCTACCAGTGGAAAGTAAGCTCCTTGAGGGCACTTTCATTTTTGTCTTTGGATCCTGAATCATGAACAGTGTCTAAAGTCTGCTGAATTGTTGGCATATAAGAGCCAAGCCCTTCCCACAAGGAGCTTACAATTTAGTTGGAGCAACAAGCAACAAGCAATACACACACACACACACACACACACACACACACACACACACACACACGAAATCAAGGGTGCTTTTCATTTACCAGGAAGAGATATGAGGTACGACGTGCTCATGTGAATGTCCAGGGCAAAATTCATGGAAAGACGAGATCTACAAATACCCCATCTGGTTGTAGCCTTCTCAGAGAAAAAAGTATGCTCAAAGCCTAGCATCAATGAAAGGCCATAAAGACTCTTTGAGACTAGCCATAGAAAATTTATTTCCCCTAAGAGACAATCCAGGCTGAACAGAGAAATAGGCTGAAAAACATTTATATGAATTAGGATCATAAATTTGGAGCAGGCAAGGGGTCTTAGAGATCATCTGATCTGATCCTTGATTTTGAGGGGTAAAGCACTGGGGTGGAATGGCTCTATCAGGCTGGGTTTGAATCCCAGCTACCAGGCTGACCTTCCTTTTTGAGAATCAATTTCTTTACCAATTAAAGGATGAAATTGAAATGGGTGTTTCCTAAGGTGCTTCCTGACTGAATCCTGACATAATTACACACACACACACACATATGTGCATGCCTCGAACTCTTCAATGATCTGAATGCCCTCAGAACTTCTTCACTTAGCTTATATATACTTTGATGTCTGACTGGTGTGGACACTGGTCATTTTCATGTATCCTAAAATCAAATTGAAGACTAAAATTGCCCTAAAGGCAATTTTCTATTTCTTCTATTTCATTTTTTTAAATCTCAATCTCTCTCTCTGTCTCTATCTCTGTCTCCACAGTGCTTTTGCATTGACTGCCTCTACCGCCCCACTCCAAAATGCTCTTCCTCCCTGTCTCCACCTCTTGGAATCCCTTGCTTTTTTCAAAACTTTGCTGAAATCCTACATTCTATAAGGAAGCCTTTGCTAGACCATGCCCCCCCTGCTGTGCAGCTAGTTTGGTTCCCTCAACTGTAAAAAGGGAGTCATAGCAGCCACACCATAGACTTGTTCAAAGGATCAAATAAGATTAATATCTGTAAAAACATCTAATGTAGTCCCTGACCCATCATAGGTACTCAATAAATGCTGTTGCCTTCCCTCATCCCCCTAAGGTCACCTTCTATCTGGATCTATTTTTTTGTATGTATCTTGTTACCTACTTGTTGTTTCTCCTTCTCTCCCCAGCCTCCCAATTAGAATATACACTCCTTGAGGTCAGGGACCATGTTTTTGCCTTCTTCCATATTCCCAGCATTTAGTGCCATATCTTGTGCCTAGCAAATGTTTACTTATTGATCAGCACCCAGCACGGTGCCCTCAATATAGCAGACACTGAATTTCCATTTGTAAAATGAATATTGACTGAAAGGGGAGGTTTAGGGCAAGAAAATTAAACCTGCTTCATGGCCAGACACAACCAGCTGATGGAGGAGCCTGAGGCTGGAACCATACTGGGCTGAAATATCAGTGAGCAGGGGGAACGTCAAGAGGACAGAGCCTCTTCCAGGTCCCCCCATCTGGCTTAAGAAATGGGATTAATAAAGAGCATGCCAGGACACAAGACAGAGAAATGTCACCCGGAGGCCCAATTTGGAACCCTGGGGACCCAAAGTAATGGCATCTCCTTTTTAGATTCCCCCTCCCCAACCCTTCTCCTCTTTAATGGGGCTGCTCCAAATTCCTCCCAGTTTCCCCAAAGAAAGAGAACAAAGTCTTTTGAGAGCTTCAGGACAGGGAGAAGGAGGGGGTGAAAAGAGACACCCCGCTGCTAGAGATGATTTTTTGGAAGACAAGAGAGGCATAAATTCAGACAGTTGCTGCCCCCTCCAACCTATTCCCACCCTGTTGCATTTGGGGGCCAAAAATCAGAAAGTGTGCCTTTTCTCTGAAGAAATCTGAAAGGAGGATTCTGCTAAGAAACAACAACCTTTTGCTTCCCCCCTCCCCTTGCCTCCCTTGTGCCTTGGCATCTTGAGCCTTTTTTCTCTCTGGTTTGCCCTGTCTCCTGCCAGGGCCAGGTCTGAACCCGAGGTGACGGGCGGACTAGGTCCTTTCATGCTGTTGCTGTAGGAACAGGCTCTCTTGGAAATGAAAATGTTGGCCATTCTCCCCTTGCTCCCACTCACCCACTCCATTATCCCTTCCCTAGGAATTCTCATCCCCTGGGAAAGGTGTACAAACCATTCTGTGAACCCCCTCCCCTCAGAGGTGATGGGCATCTCTTGGCACCCAAGCTCCAGCAGAACGAGATGCCCCAAGAGTGGATGCCAGGGGCAGAGCCCAAGTGGCAGCATCTTGACTGTTTTGCTCCAGCTTCCAGTGCAAACAAGCTGCTTGTTCTCTTTCCCTGTTGGTTCCTGGCCGACTCGGATCCTGGCGGCCTGAGAGGCTCCCTCCAGCCAGCAAATGTACTCTATTTTCACCGCCTAGATGTTGTATTCCATTCACTTCCCTTTATTTCTGGGTCCTTTGCCGTGGTTCCAGGAAGCTTGAAACAAACTTGTTTGATTCAAGGGACCTCCTAGTTATTCTTCTCGGAGGTTCCAGGATTGTAAAGCAGAAAAACTTCAATATTTTGAGTCTCCTTAATGTAGGTCAGAGTGCATTCTCCTTCTCCCAATCCAGACTGAGCCTTCATCCTTTCCTGCCCCTTAATAGCTTTGCAGACGGCCTTGAAGAATGGGCCTGACTGAATATGTCAGCATTCTCTGACCAATCTGTTCCCACATCAGGCATGATATATGGTAGGTGTTTACTGAACTCTTCTATTGAATTGACCCTTTCCAAACTGATCTAGGCTGGTCCTTAGACAAGAGACAAACAGTCCATCCATGGGTCTGCCACTGAAACCTTCCCAGGTGAGTGGAACCTGCTCAGTCTTCTCCATTGGCATAGTTTTCTATGAATTAAGGACAGATGAGCTGCTGAGGTAAGGCTTTAGTGGGGCGGGGGGAAAGAAATATTAATAAGAAGCAAGATTATGAAGATATAGATAGAGAAGATAGAAAAGAAGGGAAAGTAAAAGAAAAAAGAAGGAATTGAAATAGAGGGAGGAAGAGAAGAAGAAAATGAAGATGATGAAGTAGAAGAGGAAGAGGAGGGGAAGAAGAGGATATTGTTGAAGAGGAAGAAGGGAAGAAGAAAAGTCAAATCAAAGAGGAAGAGGAGGATGGAGTCAATGAGGGAGAAGAAAAAAGAGGAAGAAGAAGAGGAGTCATCATAAGAGGAGAGTAATGAAGAGGAAGATGAAGAGGAAAAAGTTGAAGAGAAAGATAAATAAGTAAAAAGGGCATAAAAAGAGTCAAAGAAAAAGAGGAAAGAGAGGAGGAAGAAAGAAGAAGAGATGATGACTGATCATGGTGATGATGAAGGAAGAAGGTTAACCATTCCAAAAGTATGTTTCTTAATGACAGAAAGACAGAATTCACAATTGAGGCCCTTAAATACTTGATCATCTGTATTCCAGCCACTGCCTGTAACAAGTGGGCTTCTGCTATTATTAATGGCAAATTGAATATTCTTGGTAGAGAGGGATGAGAAGGTTTCCTAACTCGTCCATTCATGAAAATTTTGACATCCTAGAATACTCAAATGTAGGATTCCCCTCTTTGGAAGCTTACAGCTTATATTTTAATGACCATCAGCCAGTGGTACCAAAAAGGCCACAGGGACACATCCTTTCCTGGTGGGTAATATTTTATTCTGCTCCCCCCCCACAAAAGACTGGGAGACTCCCAAGCCCCAGTGTTGGTCACAATAGGGAGAGTATGGACAGTGCCTTGGGACCTATCATGTCCAACTCTTCATGACCCCATTTGGCCTTTTGCTGGCAGAGATACTTCAATGGTTTGCAATTTCCTTCTCCAGCTCATTTCACAGATGAGGGTTAAGTCACTTGCCCAGGGTCAAACAGGTAGGAAACATCCAAGGCCAAGATGGGTCTTCCTGACTCCAGGTCTGGAGCTCTAGCCACTGAGTCACCTAGCAACCCTCACTGGAAGATCATTCAAAATGCAAATCCTACTTGCTTCTCTTCTCACTTCTTCCCTCTGGTGTCAAGCAGAGCAAAGTTAACTCTTCCTCCTGATAGCCCTTTTTTTGCTCTGCCATCTTGGCTCCATACCCCCTCCAACAGCCCTTCTAACAATTATAGTCTGTCTTTTCTCCTCCAGGCCAAAAATTCCAGTTTCCTAAACAAGTGTCTGTAGGACCCATCATCTTCCCGATGAGCTTCTATATTCTTCCTAGCTTATTCATGTCCTTCCTAAAATGGGGTGCCCATAATCCCCCTGTATTGGAAGACAGCACATTGTCAATGGATGTACTGGATTGAGACAGGGTGGAGTCACTTGGAAGAGCCTTTGCTCTGTGAGAACCATCTGGCCCCAGGAGAAGGATGGCATTAAGAGCACCACAAGGGCTGTTGCTTCCTTGGCTATGGTTTGGGACTTAGAGCACAGGGAAGGCTCAGGAGTGAGTGTAGCTTGGGTATGTTTCATCCATAATTATCATGATGGCTTTTAAATTATAGACACCAGAAATTGATCCATTTCTTCTCACTTTTGTCAGAAATGAACCAAAGCCTTATTCATTCTCACCCGCCCCCTTCCCCCAATACCTCCCCTTCTCTTACCCCCTACTACAGACGGAGTTCTTTTAGAATTCATTCTATGACATCTGCTGCTGGTGAACTTGTCTGAAGATCACATTCCTCAATGTGCTCTCTGGCTCCCCATGCAGATCCCAGCCCTGCAGGAGATAAGATACAAGGCAGTGTTTACAGGGAGGTGTCAGCCATGCCACACCAGGACACACTGATGAGTGATTAAAAAAGGGAAAAGAAAAGGGGACCAGCAGAAGGTGCTGATATGGCCACATGGCTTAATGAGGTCATCTGCTAAGCTGCCACCCCACGATAACCTGTGAACCCCAATCTAAATGCCAAGGGCTCTGGAACCCCTGTCAATCAGAACCTAGTACCCAGTCCCAGCAGGACAGGCAGCCAAAGACGCCTGACTGCTGTGCTGGCCCAAGCCCTGAGAGAGCAGAAAGTTGCTCGGACCCCAAGGCCCCGGGAGCATTTCAGAGCTATCCCTCTCAGGCCAGCATGGAGAGTAATGAGCTCCATATCCCCAAGGCCTTTCTCTGGGAAGCCACCACCAGGCATTTCTCCCTGCTCAGTTCTCCTGAGCAGAAGGGAACACTTTGGATGGTAAAAAGCACACGGGATGCCATGCCCTCTACCAGGGAGTAGCTTTTCCCTCTGCTCCCATTCATTTCCCTTCTGTTTGGGGCTCTTCCCTTTCTTATGTCTACTCTAAGTCCTTTCTTTCACTGTGGCTGGAGTGCCCTCCTTTCTCACCCTGGCCTCTTGGAATCCCGAGCCTCCTTCAAAGCACAGTTCAAGGGCAGCCACTTGAATGAGGTCTCTCCTCCTTGGTACCACCTGCCCTGCCAAAAATGAGTAAATATAAATTGTATGTATTTTAAAACTTATTGTACGTATTTAACAATTCACAATAATGTATAATGTAGTACAATAATTATAATAAGATAATCTAATAATATATAGCTCATATATTATTTTATGTAACATACATTTGCATATCTATATATTATGTAAATATGTGTATGTGCATATCTATATATGTGTTTGTGTATATACTCACATATATACATACAAATATATGTACATGTATGCATATATGTGTGCTTAGACTTATACATATATATATATATATATACATGCACATACACATACAAATGTTCTGTGTTAACTTATCTGGGTGTGCATTATCCCCACCTCCACCCCAGTTAAGTTTCCTTCTAGATTTAAATCTCTAATTCTATGACACTGATCTTGTGGCCTTGGGGTAAAAATTTTTAGAGGATGAAGAAAGTATAAGAGTGTCCCAGGATCCTAAAACCTCTGGGAGATAACTTAGTTTCCTGAGAATTTCTCATTCTGCTTAGCAAAAGGCAGGCATCCCAACCAAATGTAGGAGTTTAGACTGGATAGTCAACATGAATGAAAAAAGTGTTAACAGGAAGAGACAAGCTGCCACCTAGGTAATCAAGAGATTACCTTCATTGGTATAGAAGGACCTTTCTAAAGGTGTTTATGTTTATTTCTAAAAATGGGCATTTTTAGTCACTTTCTTAGCATAGTTTCAAATAACTTTCTAGTACAGTCAGGTCAGTTCATAGGTCCACCAATAGTTTGTTAGTACCTGTCTTTCCACAGCCCCTCCTCCAACACTGACTATCCCCATCTTCTGTCATTTTTTAAAGCCAATTTTGGGGGTATGTGGTAAAATCTCATCATTATTTCAACTCTGCTTTTTATTATAATTATTACTTTGGAGCAGCTTTTCATGTGATTATTAGTAGTTGGAGATTCTTTCTATGAGGACTATTTCTCTATGTTCTTTGGGGAATTGAACTTTTCCATGGAGGAATGACTCTTGGTCGTATATTTTTGTTAGTTCTTTGAATGTCTTGAATATCAAACCCTTATCAAAGATGTTTAATGCCAGGACTTGGAGAAAGGGAGAAGAGAAGGTTAAATGGAGACTAGAAAGCAGCAACCAACCTCACATTCCAGCATGAAAATCCAAGGGCCACGGAAGCCACTTTGACATTGATGGGCAGAGTGGGTGCCTAAGATACATCTCAAAAATTTATCATGGAAGTCCCTAGTGAGCGGGGAACATGAAGCAGGTATGTTCAACAGCCATAATGACAGCTCACGTGTATACATGACTTTGCCAAGACTTTAAACTCATAATTTCCTTTGATACTCACAAAAACCCTGGAAGGTGGGAGCCATTTTCTGTATTAGGAAACAGATATTGAGAGGGAAAGAGACACAGAGAGATAGAGAGGGAGACAAGAGATAAATAGGAGAGAGAAACAGAGACAGAGAGGGAGAGAGGCAAGAGACAGAGAAACAGAGGAGAGAGAGACAGAGAAAGAGGGAGGGGGGAAGAGAGAGAAAGAGGGAGAGAGAGGGAGAGAGAGGAAGAGAGACAGAGACAGAAACAGAGAGGGACAGAGGCAAGAGACAGAGAAAGAGAGGAGAGAGACAGAGAAAGAGAAAAAGAGAGCGAGAGCGAGAGAGAGAGAACGAGAGAGAGAGAGAGAGAGAGAGAGAGAGAGAGAGAGAGAGAGAGAGAGAGAGAGAAAATTTAGTGGTAAACTAGAAAGTGGGGGAGGAAGCCAGGAGTGAGGTGGAGACACTCTGGGACCCCTCCTCACATGGTGGTCTCAACAGTCACCAAACACCAGAGTTTAAACTTGAGCTGAGGACTGCCTAAGGCTAAGTCCAGTCCTCAGTCCACTCTAACACACTCCCTGAGAATGCCAACAAATATAAAGCAAATACTCACTCCGTGTCCCCTGTGAAACATCACCTCTAAAGTTTTTTAAAAAATCAAAAGACCAGACCATGTTTTTTCAGCTTAATGTCCCATTTCCTCTCAGAAAACAAGCGTTTTGTCCTTCCTTCAGCTTTCACTTGGGCCTGTGCCCACTCCCCTTCTCTTCTGGGGCCTTCCAAACCTCATTTCTCCATTGAAGGAGGGCCTCAGCCCTTGCTTCACACATCTTGGGATGTACCACCCCAAACTTTCACAGAGTCAGATCAAAAGAGGGCATTTGGGCTTTCCTGAGTACTCTTTTATTCTCGAAATCTCAAAACATAAGAACTTCAAACAAACTCCAAAAATAACAAACTGGAAGATTGAGGAGTGTTTTGCCGGCAACTGATTTGGCATCTCTGGCTCCATGGGCAAGGCCCCCCTGGGGATGAGTTGGCAGATTGGGAGAGAATGGAGAATTGACAAGAACCTTATCCCAGGCTCCCATAGAACCTGAATGCTCAGAGCGCCTGGCATCTTGGATTACTCATCAGTGCCAGACGTCACAGCTACATCATTGGTATGTCTCAGTCTGTCAGGAGCTTTCCCTCTGGCCAAGGCCTACCTATGAGAAGTGCCTCTTTTTGTTTTAATATGGGCCCAGCCAACCTGGGGCCTGACTCTGATCCAACATCCATCCTTCATTCTGTGTTCGGGCAGGGAGACAGACTTCTCCAACAAGCGCTGGAAGGCCCCGTGGTCAAATGTGAAAGACAGGACAAGCCTTTGTTCTGCTCCAGAGAAGAAAGAGTACTTTCCGTCTAAGTACTTTTAAATATGTCTGCATATAGGAGACCTTGGATGAGTCCCTTCTCTCTGGGCCTCAGTTTACTCATCTGTTAAATGAGGGGACCAAAGCAGATAAGGAGCTCCTAACTTGGGGTCCATGAACACGTTTCCCCCCTGCTCTATTATTTGAGAACCATGTTTCAGTATAAATTATTTCCTTGGTAATCTTTCTTTGGTGTTTTATTCCATGCATTTAAAAGCATTCTTGTAAGAAGGGCCCATAGGTTTCACCAGACACTACCCCAAAGGGCTACAACTTGCACAAAAAATGGTTAAGAACTCCTGGGTCAGATGGTCCTATGATCATGAGGAAAAACGAGTAGCAGTGGAGTCTCAGTCACTGGCCCAAGGTTGCATAGTAAACTAGATGAAGGTCTTGAATTAGAACCCGGATCTCCAGTTATCTTTCCTCTAGACAATAGTCTAATTCTTGAAAATACATTCAGGATCACACACACACACACACACATTTGGGGATACTGAGGCCCAGAGAGAAGTCACTTGACCAAGGTCACACAGGTAGCTTTCTCTCTCTGTGCCTCAGTTTCTCAGATGTAAAAATAGAAGGGTCGGGATAGCTGGTCTTTAAAGCCTCTTTCAGATCTAAATCTGGTATCCAACAATTAACTCCAAAACACGTGCCCTTTCCATCATTCCACAATGTGTGCCAAGGGAGACACCCTGGACTGGAGAGAGTCAATCTATTGTCCAAAGTGCTCTGGACTTGTGGACACCAGGCTGCTTTGGGAAATCGGGGTCTATGGTTTTTATCGAAGCTGCTATTATTTTAATTTCTTGTGAATTTGACCTAGGTCTAGGTGAATTGCAAAATCTGTCCTGTAACAATTTTCTTCCA
The DNA here is from genome assembly GCA_028646575.1 of Pseudocheirus occidentalis. Lineage (NCBI taxonomy): Eukaryota > Metazoa > Chordata > Mammalia > Diprotodontia > Pseudocheiridae > Pseudocheirus > Pseudocheirus occidentalis. The sequence continues at coordinate 24,055,507 of CM053596.1, read as the reverse complement.
AGTGCCCAGTTTTTTTTCACCCACTGGAGAAGATGCTAGCCTTACAACTCAGAAACGAAAATGCAGCCAACTCTTTAAACAGGTTGGGGAAGGGTCTCCAACTCTATGAACTCTGTAGCTCTCCCAGCAGGGTGCAGTTCCCTCACCAGGGCCATACTCTTGCCAGGAGACCAGGGTGAGAAGGCATGACAGAGGATGGGGCCAGAAGGGGCTCAGGAATGTTTTTTGATAGGGTGTCATTACCCATTGTGAGCAATTCCTATTAGGGGAAAGTTAGTGGGCCAGCTGTCCCCATGGTGTATCTCGAGCCTGAGAAACACTCGAGAGTAGACAGAGTGATTTTTTTAGCCCTGTGCCGGGAGATTTCCCAGCAGAGAGAGACACCACCTGGTTTTTAATTTTTCCTTAGCACCAGTGACTTGCCATGAGGAGAAATTTTCTTTTTCTTTCTTCCTTCTTTGCTTTTTTCTTTTCCTTCCTTCCTTCTCTTCTTTCCTTTCATTCTTCTTTTTCTTTGTTTCTCTCTCTCTTTCTTCCTTTCTTTACATCTTCCTTTTTGTCTTTCTCTTCTTTCCTTTATTTCTTTTCCTTCTGTCCTTTCTTCCTTCCTTTCTTCTTTCTTTCCTTCCTTCCTTTTTGTCTTCCTTCTTTCCGCCCTTCCTTCTTTGTTTTCTTTTTTCTTTCCTTCCTTTCCTGCTTCCTTCCTTCTTTCTTTTCTTCTCTTTCTTTTTCTTTTCCTCATTTCTTTCCTTTTTCTCTTTCTCTTTCTTCCCTCCTTCCTTCTTTTTTTCCTTTTTTCTTTTGATTTTTCTCTCTTCACTTTTCCTTCCCTTCTTTTTTCTTCTTCTTTTTCTTTCTTGCTTTCTTCCATACTTCCTCTTTTCTTTTTCTCTCTCCATTCTTTCCTTCCTTTATTTTTATCCCTCTCTTACCTTGTCTCTTTCTCTTTCTTTCTCCAATCTTTCCTTTCTTTAATTCTTTTTCTCTTTACTTACTTGATTTTTTCTTTCTCTTCTCATCTATTTTTATTTCCTTTTGACTTTCATCTGCTCTTCTTTCCTTGCTTTTCTTTCTTTTTGAGGACCTTTTTCTTTCTCTCTCCCATTTTTCTTTCCTTTGCTCCTTCATTTCTTCTTTCTTTCCTCTTATTCCTTTCTGTTTTCTTTCTTCTTCTCTTCTCTCCTTCCCTTCTTTCTTTCCTTTCCACTTCCTTTCACTCTTTTATCTCATTTTCCCTTTTCCATTTACTTTTTTCTCCCTCTTTTTCTTTTTTCTCTTTCTCAATTTCACTTCCTTTCTGTTTCTTTTTATTTTCCCTTCTCTCTCTTCTTTAATCTGTTCTTTTTCTTTTTCATCTTTCTTTTATTTTTTCAGTTCTCCCTTTCTCATTCTCTCCTTTTGCCTTTGTTTCTTTTTATTTCCCTATCGTCCTGTTTCCTTTCCTTTCTTCTCTTCTCTTCTTTTTCATCCAAGGTTTATCTCTCCCATCTTTCCTTCCATCTTTCTTCCTTTGATTTCCTTTCTTTCTTCTTTATCCCTCTACTCTTTTCTCCTTTCTCTTGTTCTCTCTGTCCTTGCTCTTTCTTTTCTCATTCATCTCCTTTCTTCATTTATTTCTGTTTCTTTTACTCTTTTCCTCTTTTTTTTCTTTCATGTCACCCTCTCCCTTCCTATTCTCTTTTCTACTTTCTACCTCCTTTTACTTCTCCCTCTTCTTCTCTTTTCATTTTTCTGCTGCGTTGTTGACTGCATAGTTTTCCCCCCTCCTGATTCCATTGAAAGAAGTATGCCTCAGATAACAATATAGATCATGAATCAGTGAGCTCAGTTTCTTTGGTCAAGTAGAGCCTATTGGGGAAAAAAACAACATTCTAGAGATGAGCAAGTTGGGAAAAGTTTTTGTATTGGGATCAGGCACTTGATCTAGAATATGTTGCTGGCTAGAAGAAGTTCCTGAATATTAGACTTCTCAGAACAGGAAAACACATGGCAAGCAATAAGCATTGATTAAACTCCACTGAATACCAGGCACTTCTCTTAAGTTTCAGGGATATAAATATAAAAAGGAAAGAAATAATTCCTATTTACAGGGATTGTACATTTTATCCAGAAGACAATATATATATATATATAAGTACTTACAAAATAAATTTATACAGTATAAATAAAGTTAGTCAAATGCCGAGTAGTTTGGGGGGAGGGCATTATTATAGTTGGGGAGATTAGCAAAGGCTTTGTGTAGAAGGTGATGTTTGAGCTACACTGTGAAGGAAGAGATGGATTCAAAGAGGAGGAGGTAAGGAGACCGTGCGTTCCAGATATGAGGGGTGGCCAGTTCAGAGACCTGGAGATAGGAGCTGGGGTGTCAAGTATGAGGAACAGGGAGAAAGCCAGTTTTGGGGAAAGGGAGTAACAAATAATGAGTCTGTAAGGATAGGTTATGACCTATAGGATATATGACCTATAGGTTATGACCTAAGGATAGGTTGTGGAAATACCAGAAGAGTATATGTTTTATCCTTGAGCCAATGGGGAGCCACTGGCGTTTACTAAGTATGGGAGTCACATAGCTGTATCCTTAAGGATAAGTACCTTGACATCCAAGGTGATTCCAAAGTCCTCTTGGAAACCCTCAGATTAAAGGGCTTCCCCTAGTTCTGTTCCCTGTCTCCCATTTCCAGCAAATATCTCTTGTTATGTGTTAACTCCACTTTAGGCCTCCGCCGTCTCCCCCACCACCTCTTTTGTTCTTTTGACACCCCAGGAATCTGTCATTTTGAAGCTTTGGGGTGTGTTTGTTCCACAAGGTTTTTTTTTTTCCTTTATGTTGTGCTCTCTGCCACCTCCCAATATCACATCCTTCAAAGCACTGCTTACTTCAAATTTCCAAGTCATTGTCCTTGGGGTTGGGCTTTCTTTTTAATTTTTTTGGTTGGTTTTTTTTTTCATTTTCAGTCACAAACTTTTCTTCACACTGGTTCTTGCTCCCCTCCCCTCCCTTTCCCAGTGCTCACATTGTGTGTGAGTGTGTATATGTATATGTGTGCCCCCGCTTTGGGGAGGGGAGGAAAGGATTTAAATAGCATTTTTGTAGATTTCTGCTCTATCATTTCATTTGTTCTCTTTTTCTTTTTTATCTCTCCCTGCTTCCCTCCATGGGCCCAGCCTCTGTGATTAAGTCTGCAGCTCTCCTGCTGTTTTTAATAGGCCTGTAGGCTTGACCATCTGATGAGAACCAAAAGGCACAGCTTGGCCTGAATACTTTCACTGGAGTCTCCTAATGCACAGTATTAATCATTACTGTCAAACCATTCAGCCTCTAAATACATCCACCCAGTATAAAATTATACTAAACAGAAAAAAAACACCCATGATTGGTCTCATATTAAAAACAGACATTAGACAGTCACCCCCTTTGCCCCCCACCTTTTCAGGGCTCTGACCAAGGACACTAGTCAGCTTAATGAACAATAGATAATTCTGGGCGCGCTCTCACACTTGGTATTCATAAAAGTTTCGTAATGCTGCAACCACCACATTGAAAGGAAACGTGGGAAGGTGTGGCTTCCTCTGTCCTCTGCCCCTGCCCATGCCCATGTGGCATGGCCCTGAGGTTCTCACTCTGTTGCCCGGCCTTCTCTCCGCAGTAGAGGGTCTTGGTGTGTGGTGTCTTGGAGCTCGGGGAGGTCGGAGATCCGTGGGCTCTGGGGCACAGGGCCATGCTACTCGGCCTGCCTTCTGCAGACTCTGAAATGGAGTTGGACAAGGTCACAACAGAGCACACTGTGTGAGACATGGGGGTCCAGGTCGCTGGAAGGGGAAAGGTAAGGTAACAGAACTAGCCTACCAGCTCTCAGCTTGGTACAAACCTGGGTTCCTTGTGACCATTCCTTCCTAAGCCTCCTGGGAATGCAGTCTCTTGTAATTAGAATTATTTTTTTTTCCAATGGACTGTTTCTAATTCTCACCGGCAAGAATCCCTTTATTCTCTGGAGTTTGTAATAAAAGTTAATCGGGTGTAAAATAAAAGTTACATAAGGTGAGTGGTAAAAATTTATTACTGATGTACAACTCCTTGATGACTCCATTCAGCATTATGAGCAATAGCAGTCCCCTTACCCCAACGCACATGCCTTCCTGCTCATTAAGTGAGTCTAGTTCTCCGGTCAGCTGTCCCCTTCCCCAATTTCAGCAATATGCCCTAAAGAGGGTGCATGGTTTGATTTGGTGTTACACCTTTAAGATGGGCCTGGCTCTGGGAATGCTGGTAGTCTAATGCGTCCAGCTATTTTCTATATTTGTCCTTGGACAAATGTAGAAATGCTTTTATTCGAGGAAGCTTGGCCCCACAGAGTTTGTTCTATTAACAGGAAGAGAGTGCCACTGAGGAAGGGGCCAGGGACTGGTTTTCCTGGCTGTTCCCAGATTGTCACAATCCTATAGAGGCCCCACAGGTGAGTCTGTCCCCTTTGACAAGGTCATATCCCAACCTTCTACCCCAATGCCCAAGATCTCTGCAGGCATCATTGCAGGAAAGCATATCAGGGCAGACCACACTGATGGGAGCATCCAATGAAAACTTGAATGGCTCTGCAAATATCTTGCTCCAGGTCCCATTTTGTGGGCACAAAGGGTCGCCTGATGAGGTAAATACAGGTGCCATCAAGGCAAGCTTGTCCCTGCCTCCCACCTGCCTGCCGCTCTCCCAAGTGCCTGGAGGCAGCCTTATTGTGGTTTGGTTATTCTACCCTTGTAACTTAGCTTTCATGATAGAGAGAGAGATGAAATAATGCAGGTTTTTTACAGGAGCAGCCCTCTTTCCCCACAATAACAAATCTTTTTGTTTTAGCAATTTTAATTTTTCTTCTTTATCACTTATTGCCAATTGATCTCTGTAGCAAAAACTTGATTGGACTAGCTGGAGTGAACATTTCTTTTAAGTAGAACTGTGTGTGGTTTGTAAAATAATATTAAAAGAAATCCAGGTGTCTTTTCTCCTTCTCTATGAGAGGTTGGGGCTATGGGTACAGAATGCTGCATATATTACCTTCCAAAGAAATTCAAGTGGACTTGCCACTTTCCTGTTAGTACTAGGGATAAAATTAGACACGGTCTCTTGTCAGTTGGTTTTGCTCAACCATTTTTCTTTTTTATAAGGATAGGATGGCTTGCTGGGTGGGAGTATCTATCTAGAAATGACTGTAATATAAAAATGAAAGGCATCAGTCAAATTTTAACTTCAAAAAAATGCAAGCTTTGTATTTCCAAGTTCCCAGCATAGCTCAAACCAAGCTAGCAAGGTTTATTTTTTTTTGTCTTTTTGGAGGGGGGAGGGCAGGGCAATTGGGGTTAAGTGACTTGCCCAAGGTCACACGGCTAGTAAGTGTTAAATGTCTGAGTTCGGATTTGAACTCAGGTCTTGCAGACTCCAGGGTCGGTGCTCTGTTCACTAGCTGCCACAAAGTTTATTTGAATAGAAACCTTTGAAGGACTTACTTCAAGGAACAGAGGCACATGCTTTATCATAAGCACATGAGGTGTAAATGTAAACAGGTACTGCTAACATGTTAGAAAAGCATTTCTTCTCTTGCAGTTCCAACAGTCCATCTGAAATCTTGTCTGCTTTATTCATTTGGTAGGCAAACCCATTCTCTAGGGATTGGAGACAAACCAACTGTAAGCTCAGTTAATTTCAAGGTCCAGATAGTCCTATCCAAATCAATGGGTCAGTTATCTATTGAATGATTGAATCTATCTATTGAAATGCATGCCAGCGTTGCAAAGGAAGTAGAAGGGGTCATTCTTGCCTTCAGGAAACTTACAGTCCAGCCAAGGTGGAAGTGCCTATGGTGCCTAGAGAATCAGGGAGAGCTGGATTTGAACCCTACCTCTTCTGCTTATTAGCAGCATGACCATAGGCAAATTACTTTGTTTCTCTGAATCTCGGCTTCCTCTTCTGCAAGATGAGAGTGAAAAGAACACTTGCTTCACAGGGTTGTTGGGAAAATCAATGAAAGTGACATTTATCAAATACTTGGCAAATGTTTTTGTTGTTCAGTCATTTCACTTATGTCTGACTCTCCATGACCCCATTTGGCGTGCTCTTGGCAGAGATACTGGAGTGGTTTGCCCTTGTCTTCTCCAGCTCATCTTTACAGATGAGGAAACTGAGGCAAACAGAGTGAAGGGACTCACCCAGGGTCACACAGAGAATGTCTAAGACTGGATTTGAATTCAGGTCTTCCTGACTCCAGGTCTGACGCTCTATCTGCTGTGTCATCCAGCTGCCCTTTGCAAATGTTAAAGGGTTATTATTATCAGAGGGGTATGAATTGAAAGATAACTAAGAGCCAAGTCTCTGTGTCCTGGATGCCAAATAGATAACAAGTACTACAGAGGCTTAGGAGAGAGAGGGGGATGAATCACCTTGAACTGAGGCTGCTTCATGAAGAAAGTGAGACTTGAGAAGGGCTTGATGAGTCAACCAATCACACTGACATCATTGAAAAGGGGAAGGAAGGAGGCATTCTAGAGCCAGGATTTTGGAGGAATGACAGGGAGAACATGACAAAGTGAATAGACCCATCTGTCCGGAGGTGATCACACAGGGAAATCATGGGCAATAACGCTGGGAAAGCTGGTTGGGGAAATCCAAGTTCAAACCCACCATCTGTAGCTTAGCAGCTCTCCAAGAAGGGTGGACGTGACCAGTCTGGACACTTCTGTCTTTCCCTGTAGGACTCACTAGTGAGGCTCCTAGTTATCTTTTCATTCATACCTCTCTGATAATAATGACCCTTTAACATTTGCAAAGGGCAACTGGATGATGCAGCAGATAGAGCGTCAGACCTGGAGTCAGGAAGACTTGAATTCAAATCCAGTCTTGGACATTTGCCGAGTGACCTTGGGCAAGTCACTTCACCTTGTTTGCCTCAGTTTCCTTATCTGTAAAAATGAGCTGGAGAAGGCAAGGGCAAACTACTCTAGTATCCCACATGAGATAATGGGTATGTGAAACAATTATCAAACTTTAAGTTTCTAGATAAATGGAGGCCAATATTATTAACTACAGATTACAACACTTAAGTCTCGTTGAGACAAACGGAAAACTCAGTTGGTGGGCAGCGACTGGATAAATCCCAGACTAGTCGCATGGAAGAATGAAGAGCATGGTGCTCTTGGGATCAAAATAAACAGATTCAAGTTGCCCTCCTTTGTCCACTATTTGAGATTCTTATTTCTGTCACCTTACAGTGGGAGGTTAACAGTGCCCAGGCTACCCATTTTTGGAGGAAAATTACATTGAAAATAATGAGACTATAGAACGAAAACTCCTTGAGAGCAAGGACTGTTTCTCTAATTCATCTGTCTATTTATCTCCCTATCTGACTATCTATCCATCTATCAGACTTACTATAAATCATACATTCTTCTACCCATTAATTTATTTCATCATTCATGTGTTTATTCACCTAGCTTTCCTTTATTTATTTATTTATTTAAATTTTCATTCATCTACATCTCCATTCATTTATTTATTTTATCATTCATTTATTTGTTCATCTGTATTTCTGTTCATTCATTTATTTCATTTATATTTTAATTTGAATATATTTATTAACATTCATTTATTTATTTTATCATTCATTTATTTGTTTATCTGTATTTCCATTAATTTATTTATTTTATTTATATTTTAATTTGAATATATTTATTAACATTCATTTATTTATTTTATTTTATTTATAGTTTAGTTTGAATATATTTATTAACATTCATTTATTTATTCATTCATCTATATCTCCAATCATTTATTTATTTAATCATTCATTTATTTGTTCATCTGTATTTCTGTTCATTATTTTATTTTATTTATATTTATATTTGAATATATTTATTAACATTCATTTATTTATTCATTCATCTATGTTTTCATTTATTTACTTATCCGTTCATTCATACAATCACACGTGGCATTGTATTGCCCAGGTCATAGTAGGTCCCTAATAATAATTTGTTGAATAGAATTTTATTGAATAAACTAAGAGCAACTTCTAAGTTGCTAAGTGGCAAATTTTGGCTTGACATTCATTTGGAAAATTCTTGCTATTGATTCCGTCTACCAAACAGCAGAGGGAATGGGCAGTTGCTGGAGGCACTCCCCGCCCCCGGTTCTGGCTCTTCAAGCAAGGCTGGAGGATCATTTGCCAGGGATGATACAGAGATGATTCTTGATTAGGCTGGAGCTGGATCTGATGGCCCCTGGGTTCCATCCATTCACCTCTGAGTTTCTGTGATTTTGTATATGATTCTATAATAACAGTTCAGATGTAAGGGATGAGAGTGGTAGTGATTATTGCTGCCATCATCACAGACAGTGATAGTGATTCCCATCTAGGATTTGATATTGAAAGTTAGATGATAAATGGAAACATTTAATTCTAGGCACGATAGATTACCAGACGCATGTTCTGTCCACAGAAGAACTCTACCTGATCCCTGAAACCTGAACTATATATCCCCACTAAAGGCTTCATTCCTTTCTAAACTGGAAACACTCCTGGAAGAGGTCACCTTTTATACTTCTATTAGTGGTTTACACTTGAGTGTGATTTACATGAGGCGCCAGCTACTGCAAGGGGACAAGGGAACATAGCTGGGGAGTCTTCAGCCAGACTTGGGGAGATTCAGCAGCATCGTCACATGGGGTAGGAACTGCCTTCTAATCCAGTTTTGCATGTGATTTTTGTTGCTGATATTTTTATTGGTCACACTGTAGTCCCATTCTTTGTTCAAGACCCATAGAACCTTGTACATATGGAGTGGAGTGGGAGAAGAGGACGGGGGTGGGGGGAAGGCTCTGAGACATTTCCTGGGGCTTCACTGATGGTCTGCCTTTTCCCTTCCCATCTACTTCAGGGTGGCCCTTCCCCAAGAGGGGAAGGATGTCAACGGTTTGTGTGGCACGCCTGCTGATGAGCCAGGACATTGACTACTTCCAAGAGGACAGTGGTAGTGACTCATCTTGAAAGGCTGCCCTGGGAGCTGTGAATCTGTCCCCCCTCAATCACTTGGGGAAGTTGCCTTCTGGGGGTGGGGGACCTGAAGCCAATCTTTGCTGAATTGCAGTTTTGCTCTTGTCATAAAGTGGGATCACACACACACACACACATACACACACACACACACACACACCCTGCAAAAAAGGCTGATATAAAAAGTCTTATACATTAAAAAATATATAATATTCAGTCCTTTTTCAATTGTGTCTGATTCTTTGTTACCCCATTTGGGGTTTTCTTGGCAGAGATACTGGAGTGATTTGCCATGTCCTTCCCCAGTTCATTTTCCAGATGAGAAAACTTAGGCAAACAGGGTTAAGGGACTTGGCCAGGTTCACACAGTTGGTAAGCATCTGAGGCCAAATTTGAACTCAGGACTCCAGACCCAGCCCTCTATCCATTGCACCACCTAGCTGCCCTTTATTCCTATCAACTTATCCCATGCAATCTGCCTTTAGAATCACAAGTGAATATTTGTTGTAGATAATTTGAACACCAGCTTTGCCAACATTAAATTTCTTCCCCATTGTAACTATTTATTGTTCCACATATGAGAAGACAGATGATCATGCCTAGATCATAGATTGGAAGTTTAAAATGGCACTAGAAGGCATAATCCAACCTCCTTATTTTTCCGATGAGGAAACCTGAAGGCCAAAGAGATTTGGCGATTTGCCCAAAGCCATGTAACTATTAAGTGACCGTGTCAGGATTTGAAACCAGGTCCTATAACTCAAATACAGCAGTCTTGTGGCATCGTCCTTCCCCGCCCTCCACCCCAGCATACCTAGAATAAAAGATATTTCTATTTGTTTGTTTTTGTCAGGAGCAAGATTCTCCATCACATTCTCCCCCAAAACAAGTCCATTTACTTTTCCCATGGTTCCCACTATAACATTAACAACAATAACAAAACAAAAATATCCTTCCTAATCTAAAGCAAATACTTTTCTTCCCTACATAAGTATGAAATCTCTGGCATGAGCTGTTGAAACAGGCTCCTATGAGGCGACCAGCCTTTTCGGCCCCAGACATGTTGAATTCGGGTGGAAATGTTCCAAGAGAACTCCCCCAACCCCTCACCAGTGAGTTATCATCTCATGAAGGAGAAAGCTGTGATGGCTTGGAGCTGGAGGTGAGGCAGCCTCAATGCCAAAAGGAAACTAGATCTGGCCAGGGCCTAAATGGAAGTCTGTTTTTATGAAGTGCGAAGGCTTTCTGATCACTTAGGAGGCTGAAGTGAAACTCCAGTTTGTTCACACTTCCAGGCTCCTCCCCAATCTGCCCCCCCCCTCCAGAAAAAAAGATTGTAAAGCGTCATGAAAAGGTGATGTTTGAAATCACAGAAATGGTCTAGGGAAAAGAAGCATGGAGAAATCCTTTGCCATGCTGTTTGCTTGGGCTAATTTTTAGTAGATTCATTTTTTCTTTTAGTTATTATTTTATTTTTAATTTATGAAATAAAACAAGCATTTCCATAACATAGTATAATTTTTAAAAAGATAGGAGATTTAATTTTTTTAGGAAAATTTTTTAAGGAAACAAGTAAAAGGTAGTGATCTCATATGTACAAAATCTGTGGAAAAGGCCACTCCAATTCCACATAGGCCAGAACTCAAAGTCTAGCCTGCAGCCCCCAAAATAGCTTGATGGAGAAAAGAAAAAAGTGAGGGTAACACCTCCCCTTTCTCAAAGACCTGGTTAGGAACTGGGTGCAGATGGTGTTTAATAAATGCGATCATTCGAGGGACCAGGAATTTCCTAGAGTGTGAAACCTTACTTTTAATTTCTGGACCCACTGAAGAAATCCACTGTGCCTTGTTTGAAAGGGGAAACCAGAAACTGCTGAACTCTTTAGTTGGGGGACCCTCAGGAGTCCCCTTTCCCCACTGGCCCCCCTCAAAGGTTCATGGCAGAAAGAAAGAAGCCGCTGTCATGAAAGCCTTGTGATCCCACCTCAAAACCACTGGCTCTCCCTTCCCCTTCTTCCACCAGCAGCCCCTGCAGGGAGATGCTAACGCCTCACTTACTTCATAGGCAAGAGAGGACCAGGCACAAGGACCTGTCTGAATGGTGCGGTCCATCTGGAGGACAGATTCGTGCTGTGTACGTTCCCATCCCAGCCACTCCAGCCGTGTAGATATGAATGGGAATCCTTGTAGTCAAAGTACAGCTGCCCCTTCTTGGCCAGCTCAGTAAGAAGTTAGCTAAACTCACCTTAGCGAGAAGCCGTTTTGTGGCCGGCCATCCATATTGAACTCGTTAAGGGGGCTGAAATGTGTTTTTGTTTTATTTTGCCTTTTTTTAAGAACCTGTGCCATCTAGATGTTATTTGAGGAAGTATCTTGCCTTTTCCTAAACTATTCAGAGTTCACAAAGAGAGCTCAGGAAAGCCATGACCCATTCTGACCTGCTAATACCTAGGAAAACGGCTTGCCCTTTTGTTTTTTGATACCCAGTATCAAACTTCCCACCTCCATGCCTTTGCCCAGTCTGTTCCTAATACCTACAGTGTTCTACCTCCTCTCTTCCACTTCTTAAAATGCTTAGCTCCTGGGTCGGCTAGGTGGTGCAGTGACTAGAGCACCAGCCCTGATGTCAAGAGGACCTGAGTTCAAATCCAGCCTCAGACACTTAACACTTACTAGCCCTGTGACCTTGAGCAAGTCACTTAACCCCAACTGCCCTGCCTTCCCCCCTCCAAAAAAAAAGAAAAGAAAAGAAAAAATTGCCTAGCTCCCTTCAAAGTCTTTCCCAATCTACCTAATTGTTAGTGTTTCCACTACCACACTCCCTAACTTACTTTAGCAAGTAAAACTTACTTTTATCCATATTTTGTATTTCATTTTTAAGTGCAAGAGGTAACAAAGCACACTGGCCTTGGAGCATCAAGCTACACCTTTATCACAAACACTTTGGGCAAGTCACTTAACAATGAGCAAGTAAATGTTCTCTTAAGTGGCAGAGAGAATCTCCCATACCAGTGGGATCCAAGGGCTAGCCGCTAGACCCTGTCTCTATTTCTTTTTTTTTTTTTTTGGAGGGTGGAAGGCAGGGCAGTTGGGGTTAAGTGACTTGCCCAACGTTACAGGCCTAGTAAGTGTTAAGTGTCTGAGGCTGGATTGAACCCAGGTCCTCCTGACACCAGGGCTGGTGCTCTAGTCACTGCACCACCTAGCCGCCTCCCCTGTCTCTTTCTTATTGCTGTATATCCTTTATGGAATGTAAGCTCTTTGGGAAGCAGAACTGTTTGGGTTTTGTCCTGGTATCTCCAATGCCTGGAGCAGTGGTTAATTAACTAATTCTCCTTTGGTTGGCAGGACAGAATCATTCCCTAAAGATGTTCCTGGGCAGATCTTCATGATACAAATTTCTTATAGAAATAAAAACTCCCTGATGGTAGGAACAGTTTTGTTTTTGTCTTCAAATTCCCAGCCTCTAGGGCAGATCAATAGATTTTGTTGATTTGGGCACACAACCACCATGAAAAGATTCCAAGGAGATTGGGCTCTTAACCTTCCTTCTTTCTTCCCCCTCCCCTGCAAAAAAATACAGAATGTACCATCCAATCCTAATGTTCTGTGAATGGTGGATACTTAAATTAAACCCATATGCCTTGGTGGCATCTGAGAATTATAGAATTAGAACTGGAAGGTACTTTGGAAGCCACTGAATCTGATCTCCTCATTTGAGGAATAAGTCATTTACCCAGCTAGTGTCTGAGATGAGAGTGGAATCCAGATCTTCCTGAATCCCAACCTGATACCTTATCTCTATATCAGAGGTGCTTAAAGTGTGATTGGCAGACCACTAGAAGTCCCTGAAACCCTTTCAAGGAGTCTATAAGGTCAAAAGTATTCCTGCTAAATTAAAATGTGATAAATAAATGTATATTATATATGAACTATACAATTATAAATAATGAACATATTATGCATGTGATATACATGTTATACATATTATATATTATACATTTTGTGTGTATACATATGCATACATACATATAATATGTGCTTAAAATACATTTTTCTGCATATGTATTATATGATACATACTATAGGTTATGTGTGAATATATACTGCATGTATAAATATGCACTAATTAAAAATACATAATTATATATTTCTATATGATATGTATATTGTATATAATTATATTTTATAGATTTATAGATTATATATTTATTATTATGTTTATTTATATTATATCTATTATTATATCTACACATATATGTGTATAATTATATTTTATAGTATATCATTGTATATACATTACATATAACATATATTGTATGCATAGTAGATTTTGCATAGAATTTGTATTTAATATATACATGCATCATATATATGATACATGTATATGTTTACATATAACTGACATAAACAAAAGCTCTTTGAGGTCCTTAGTAATTTTTAAGAGTGTAAAGAGGTCCTGAGACCAGAAGTTTGAGAACTCCTGACCTATATGTACTGTGCTTCATCATAAATCAAGATCATGACAGACTCCCTGCAATGATTTAATGAGAGAATATGAATGAGAGTCACATAATATGGGCAAGCATGAATGTGTTGCTATCTGCATCATAGAAGGGAATGCCCACAATGGTGAGATCCCAGATCCATTAGAATCTTGGCATATTAGTGTCATTATTCACCAGTATCATCTTTCATGGGAGAGACTTACAAAATGTTCATTCGCCAAATGGAACCTTTAAGGGTTTGGGTTTTGTTTGTTTGTTTGTTTGTTTTAAGAAGAAAAGTGCAAGCAGGGGAAAAAGTGTTGTAAGTTAAAAAAAAAAATCTGAGCCACAAATCAATTCCATACTTCCGGCTTTTTTAGCTCCTTACTCAGGGAAAAGATCCCTTCATCTTGGCCATTCCCATTAAAATGAGTACCAAGTTTTTCTCCCAAACACCCTATTTATCAATCTCTATGCAGGGCACCATATTTAAGAGGTCTTGGTATCAGCATCCTTGGAATAGACTTAAAAACCAGTCTTCATTTTGTCCAGCCTGCAGGCAGAGGTGGCACTGTAGCAGGCATCGCAGTGTTTGGCCCTATTAAAACCATCTGGGACAAATCTTGATTTGCACTTACTTTGGGGTTCAAGTTTCAGCCTCTACTCCACCTGTCATCAGTGTTTATTCTCATAAAATTTCACAGCTTCTTCTATTCTGGCCCTTCTTTAAGGAACCCTTTAGAAGACTGTTGGCCATCCGACTTACACTCCCCTTCTTCCCCCTCCCCCCTACCAAAAAAAAATTGTCCTCTGTGCGAATGAAGGAAAGACACCAATATAATCAATCAGTATCCGCCAGACTTGGCAAGGAATGGAAAATGGCTTTTGATGTGATCTTGAATGGAAAAATAGCACCCTTGCTAAAAGTGATATTTATTTAGAAGTTGGCATAGGATAATGACCTGAAAGACATTTAATAGTTAATGGGCCTCTCAACCAACAGGGTTACAGGACAAGCATGCCTTTGTTTAAGCTTTAATAAATAATTCTGTTCACACTCACACATAGACATGGCAGTGGGGGAGGGTGTTGATAGGTTGTCAAAGAGGACTCCATCAGACCTGTTCGCTAAGAGGGGGGCTTCCTTTGGCCAGGCATCTTTGAATTTGTTCATGTTAGCTGGAGGCTAATGGATAAAAGTAACATGGCAATCTAGTTCACGGATGTCATTTAGATCAGAAAAGCCATAAGAATATTGCCCCAGGATTGACTTAGATTAGGTATCATTGGTTATTGAAGCCAATAGTTCACTTCTTCCTCCATCGAATTATTGATTGGGGCCTAGGAGGGACCTTAGGGACAACTCTTGTCATTGTTGTTCGGTCATTTTGATCCTGTCCAACTCTTTGTAACACCATTTAGGATTTTCTCAGCAAAGATACTGGAGTGATTTGCCATTTCCTTCTCCAACTTATTTTACAGATAAGGAAACTGAGACAAATAGGGTAAAGTGACTTACCCAGGGTCACACGGTTAGTAAGTGTCTAAGGTCAAATGTGTACTCACATGTACATGTGAATCGTTC
This sequence comes from Pseudocheirus occidentalis, assembly GCA_028646575.1. Taxonomy (NCBI): domain Eukaryota; kingdom Metazoa; phylum Chordata; class Mammalia; order Diprotodontia; family Pseudocheiridae; genus Pseudocheirus; species Pseudocheirus occidentalis. Next base: position 24,040,401 of record CM053596.1, on the reverse strand, counting down.
TGATCCCAAGCCAGGTGCTCTAACCACTGAACGACCTAGCTGCCTTTAGGGATCACTAACTGGACCAAAGTCCAACGCCTTCATTTTATAGCTGAAGTCACATAGCAGAGCAGGGATATGAACCCATAACTTTTGATTTCAAGGTCAGCATTCTTTGCATAATGCAACCTTGCCTCTCATTCTACCCTAAAACTTATCCTGAGCATTAGTGCCGTGAGCCTGGGGTTATGTCCATAGGTAGAATTACAGCCAGGGTAGATTTATACACCATATGCATTGATGACATTTCCATATCTGGAGATGTTATGATCTCCAGTGCTTGCAATGATCTCCTTCCCTCTGTCTCCTGGAATCCCTAGCTAAGGAATTCATCTTATGTGAAGCTTCCTTGCTTGAGACCTTTATTAATCCCTTTCAGCTACTGGTACTTCCCTAACTGCCCCGGACAATATTTCTTTTTATATGCCTTACATGTGAGTATTTGTGTACACTGTAGCCCCTAGTACAATGTGAAGTCTTTGGGGCAGAGTGGCACATGGTAGTTACTTAGTAAATACTTAAGGGTCATCACAATAAGTGAAATTTGAGAACAATGTAGACAGCATGGTCAAAGACGAATCCCTGATGCTGACAGCTAAAATAAATGAATATGATGTCTGCCTGTCCAAAAGGGTGTAGTCTCTAACTTTGGAGCCCATCTGGATGTCTGCTTCTAGGAGTCTTCAAAAATTCTGCGAAGAGGAAGGCTCAGGCAAGTGGCTTAGACCTTGTCAGATGCATGGCCCATCTCCGGCTGGTGCCAAAGATAATCTTGTGGACAGGACCAGAGAACAGTTTGCTGCAGTCCAGAGTGGAGAGAGGGGATGCCCCCCAGAGTTAACACACAGGAGCAGCCTGTTCTGCCTCAGCTCCCAAGTAGAAGCCCCCATCGGTGTTTGGTTTGGGGCACCTCCATTTTTTCCAAAGGGGAATATCTCTAGTAAGTTATAAAGTGATACCAGATGGGCCGATGCTGCCCTGTGATGGGGAGAAGGGAAATGGTTACAAACACATGAACTGCCTTTTCCATACACTTTTATTTTCTCCAGAAAAGTCATTTCCGTTGATTTAGCAATGACATAGACTTAACAACCAGGGCAGTGTCCGTGAAACAACATTACGCCAAGATGGATGAAAAGCCTTTTTTGATGTGGGAGACAGTTTTAGGGGAAGGCATTTCATGTTCTGTGTACAGATCTAAGCTATAGTTGACCAGTAGTGCCTTAGACTCTCTTTCAAAAGCTTTTCCTCTGGATATTAACCATTTAGCCCCCCACCCACCACCTCCACTGAAACCACCCACATGGCCTGACTTTTGCAAACTGGCCCTCTTCATCTGGTCTGGTTTCCCCCATGGTCAAATGGAAGAGGACTGGGTGAATGAACATTCAGGGATTTTTGATTTGGGTAGAAAATTGCTCCTTGTTATTTTCAAACCCACTTTCTCTGCTGGGTCTTAGATTAATTCAATTCAGTCCATCAGGAAGTACCTTCTATATAGGAAGCCCTGTGCTAGGTATTAAGGATCTAAAAACAGAGGGCAGACCCTGCCCTCAAGGAGGGTCATGTTTGAGGAGCAGCAGTCTGGGCAGTATGGTTAGACCACAGAGGGAATAGAAGGGAAGTAATGGTTATTAAGTATGTTGTGTGGATAAATGTTTTTCTTTCTAACCCCTTTTATTGTACATATGCAGTTATATATAATAGATATAAAGATAGAGTGTGTGTATATGCATATATATGTATTCTTTCTACATTTTTTCTTTACTTTCTAGCTGCATGCCTAATATTCAATAAACACTTTTTCCCAATATTTCAATATTGAAATTCAATATTTTTCCTAGTGAGGCTAAAAGGATATGAGTCTATACCATCTACTTTTCGCTAGTTTGACTCTCTGGTTCACAAATTTTAAAAGATGCATTTATTTAATGTTTTTATTTCAGTTTAAATAAATTTAAAGCAATTATTAAATGTCTACTATGTGCCCAGCACTGTGCTAGAAAGACATCGCTCATTTGATCCTCACAGCTACCCTTAGAAGGTGACTGTTATTATGATCTCCATTACAAAGATGAGAAAATTGAAGGATGGGGATGAAGTGATTTGTTCAGGGTCATTGTTGTTGTTCATTTTTCAGTCTTGTCCAAGTCCTTGTGACCCCATTTAGGGTTTTCTTGGTAGGGATACTAGAGTGGTCCACCATTTCTTCTCCAGCTCATTTTACAGATGAGGAAACTGAGGCTAACAGGATTAAGTGACTTGTCCAAGGTCACACAGCTGGGAAGTCTGACTAGTCTGAGACTGGTTTTGAACTCAGATCTTCCTGACTCCAGGTCCAACATTCTATCTACTTTGACACCAGCTGTTTCCCTTAACCTTTGTGGCATGAATGGACCCCTTTGTTAGATATGTTAGTGTAGGGATTCTTTTTCAGGTGTAAATTGTCCTGGATGGCCCCTGAGATCCCTTCCTATGCTGAAACTTTCAAGGACCTTGGGAAAGCCCCTTCCTCTCCCTTAATTCTAAATCATGAAAGGATGGGCTTGGACCAGTAAGCCTCTGAGTTTCCTTCCCATTCTAGACCAAGTTTCCTACTTTTCCCACTTCAGATCGTAGACTAAGATCTGAGTAGCATCCAGAGAATGACAACCAGGCTGGTGAAGGACCTTGAGACCATGGGATGTAAAGATTGGTGGGAAGAAGTTGAGATATTTATGCTGGAGAAAAGAAGACGTAGGGCAGAGGCGAATGGAAAATGTGAATGATAGCTCTCTTCAGGTATCTGAAGTCATCATGTGGGGGGAAGGGGAGGGGAAGTTTAAATGTGTTCTTTGGGGCCCTAAAGAGCAGAATGAGAAAAAATGTGGGAAAAAAATTGCAGAGACAGATTCAGGCTTGATGTCAAGGAAAACATTTTAACAATTAGAGCTATCAAAACTACTGAGAATACTAGAGAGTAGTCTGGCAGAAATTAGGTTTAGAACAACAACTTGTACCATACAACACAATAAACTCCAAATGAACATGGGACTTGGATATAAAATGTCACTTCATAAACAAATTCTAGGAGAACAGATGAAGCTAACCTTTCACAACTATGGAGAAGGGAAGTGTTCTTAGGAAAATACATTATAGAGGCAAATGGACAATTTTGATTCTATAAAATTGAGGTGTTTTTACCCAAACAAAATTAAATCAATTAGGATTAAAAGGAAATAATTAATTGGGGGAAAAAACCTTTCTAGCACATTTGTCTGATAAAGATCTGTTATACAAGACATAACAGAAACTGATCCAAATATGTAAAAATAAAACAAGCACATTCTCCAACAGATAAATGATCAAAGGATATAAAAAGGCATTTTTCAAAGGGATAAATTCAAGTTATCAACAATTATAGGAAACAATGCTCCAAATTGCTACTAAAAGAAATGCAAATTAAAACAGCTCTGAGTTTCCACCTCACTCCCATTAGCTTTTTCCAAAGATGATAGAAAGGGAGAATGACAAAGAGCAAAGACGATCAAGGAATAGACACTTATTAATGCACCATTGGTGGGTTGATGAATTGGCCATAAATGAATTTGGGACTCTATTCCAAAAGTCACTAAAGTGTATCTATCCCCTTTGACCCAGTGATACTAAGTCTGGACTTGTGCCCCAAAGATATAGAGGGAAAAGATCCATATGTATAAATACATTCATAATCACACTTTATTGTGTAACAAACAACTAGAAACTGGTGTATTCATCAATTTAGTAACGGTTGAACAAATTATAATCTATGGAGGTAGGGTACTTTTAGGTACTCTAAGAAACGGTGAAGAGATAGATTCAGAGAGAATTGGAAAGATTTATATAGACAACTGTAGAGAGCAAAGTGAGTAGAATCCAAACAATTTCCACCGTGGCTACAATACTACAAAGAAAACCAACTGAATCAGTGAAATGACCAACCACAACTCCAGAGAACCAATGATTAACTTTATGAAAGTTAATAGACTAGAGGTATAGAACGAGATACGCATTTTCAAACATGGCAGAGAAAAGCAATGAGGACGTCGCAAAAGTAGAATGCGCTGCTTTTGAAGGTAGCAGTTTCTATCTTGCTGGTGGTCTTCAAACAGAAACTGGATGACCATTTGTCAGGTGGGTTGTAGAGAGGGCATGGATTGGACTAGAAGGTTGATTCCAACTCTGAGATTCTGCAGTTCTCATCTCTGTTCATGTATGGTATTGCACCTATGTAGACCCCAGAAGTCTTGGGTTCCAGAGAACCCTTGATCTTCCAAGGAGGCATTGGCCCCAGATGACAATGGCGGGAAAAGCAGGGCAGTCAGGGGCCTGACGTTTGACAGACATCTCATACACAAGTCAGATGAAAGAGACAGCCTCCAATCTCACACTATCTCTGTTTCAGGGGGAAAAAATGCAAACACACGGCAGGCGGCTGATCATTTTCCCTCACTCAGGGGTAAATCGCTTATCGTTTTCTGACAACATTGCAGAGTAGCAGTTAGTTTCAGAAGGGGCTGCTTAGCAGGCCTTGTTTGGGGCTTAATTGCTCTGTCCGTCCACTGTAATTATCCTTTGACGTCTGGTTCCACGACAACAGAAACCTACATGAAGTGGACATGCTTACATCGTCCATAATTAAAAATTCCATGGGAAGGTATTCATTTCTTTGCAGCTCCTGGTGGAGTAAGGCAAGGGGTCAGGCTGGCTCAGGAGCACTGACGGACTGGGTGGAATGCATGTGATAAACACAAGTAAATGTGATTTTTCATCCCGTTCCCAAGCCACACACAAGGCCTTTGACAACAACTATAATTCGGATTAATTTTCCCCGATGCACACTGAGTGTAATTCTTAGATTTCCCTGTGGCAGAGGGGGCATGATTAAGCCTTTATTTTAAAAGTATGAAATTCATAATAACCACCTCCCATCTCTCTTCTACTCCCTCCTCCCCACCCCACCCCCAGTCTGATTTCCAAATAACTTTACACACCAGGCTCTGTGTGTGCTCACATTGGGGGAAAAAACACAGTCTTTTGGGTGTATCAACTCAGCTGCCTACTTGTTTGTCATATTTCAAAGTGATTACAGCCACCCACAAGTAAATACTTATGAAACTAAAATGTTAAGACCAAAATCTTTTTCTTGAAGAAGGGGGAAAAAAAACCACCCAAAACAAAACAAAACACAGTTACACCACAACTCCCACTTCTAATGAAAACAGCCCAAACTGAAAGCAGATGGTTCCTAAATAGGGGAGAGGAAAGTCAGTTTGAATGGAGTTACAGCCTGCCCCAATCTTTCCCCTGAACCTGAATCAACCCCCAGAGCTCTTTTGAAATTGGAATGGTTCTCTCTCTCTCTCTCTCTCTCTCTCTCTCTCTCTCTCTCTCTCTCTCTCTCTTTCTCTTTGTATGTGTGTGTATATGTTTGTGTGTCTCTCCTTTCTCTCTCTCTCTCTCTCTCTCTCTCTCTCTCTCTCTCTCTCTCTCCCTCTCTCTCTCTTCTTCTTCTTCTTCTTCTTCTTCTTCTTCATTTGGGCATGGAAAGAATCAAGATCTAGATTCTTCTCACTGATGTCTCAGATGTCTATGTGGCCTTAAACACAAAAATTCAGAGATGGAATATGCAAAGCCCTGCCCTCCTAAATCCTCTTGCTCCAATTTCCAAGTGTCATCCCAGGTCAATGTCTCATGAGGTATTTATCTGGCATGACTTGATCCAGCCTTCGAATTTTAGGATGAGCAAGGATGTCAGTTTAACCCAGACCTAAACAAGAATCTTACCTGAAGGACAAGTGGTATCTGGCCTCTGTCTGAAGATCCCTAGCCAGGACCTCCCATGGCAACCAAGTTCTATTGTGGGACAGTTCTTAAGGTTAGCAAGTTGTTTGGGTTTTCTTCACTATCAAGAATGTATCCTGCCTCTTCAAAACATCCACTCAACACTCTTTGTTCTTACCTGTGAGGCCAAGCAGAGAAAAGGTGATTGATTCCTCTGATCCATGTTGGGTCCATACCATAGTTCTCCATATCAAAAAATTGTCTAACAGAATAAAAGTAATAGAAAAAAAACATACATCACTGGCTTCCTTCAAATCACAGTTCAGGTATCATCTCCTATAAGAAGTCTTTCCTGATTTCCCTAGTTGCCAGAGTACTCTCCATCTCTTATATTTAGAATCTATTTGGTATTTACTTATACACGTTTTATCATACCCTGATAAAATATAAACTCTTGGAAGGAAAGTTCTATTTTAATTTTTATATTTCTGCTTCATATACCCAGAGCCTTTGCAGATAGTAGGTCAACTGGTAGATTGGAAAGAATAATGGGGTGGGGCAGCTAGGTGTTAAAGTGAATAGAGCACTGACCCTCAGGTCAGAAGGACTGAGTTCAAATCCAGCCTCAGATATCTATTAACTGTGTGACCCTGGGCAAGTCACTTCACCCTAATTGCTTGCAGGGAGGGGGAGAGGTGAGAGAATATGAAAGAATGATAGGTTTGGAGTCCAAGGTTCAAATCTCACTTCTGCCACTTTCCTTATCTTTAAAATGAAACAGTTGGACTACTTAACCTTTTAGATCTCTTTCTCATCTAAATCTAGAACCCCATGAAATCAATCTGGAAACATGGATTGAGCACCTGCTATGTGCTAGTCACTGTGGAAAGCCCTGGAAAGACAAATAAAGTACAAAAACAATCCCTGCCCTCCGAGAGTATACATTCTAATGGGGGAGATAACAAAATAGATATGAGGGAGTCTGGTTGGTCAGTCTTTTTAAAAAAAATGTTTGCTGAAGTGAGGTGAATTGCTAAATAAAGCTAGACTTTTGTCAGGACTGGGTTCAGATACAGCTGGTTCACACTCTTGCTGAGATGGAAGGTAGGTGGAGAAATGGATAAAGTGCTGGGCTAACTGTGTGACCTTGAAAAAGTCACTTTACCCTGTCTGCCTCGATTTACTTCATCTGCAAAATGGGCTGGAGAAGGGAATGGCAAACCACTGTAGTATCTCTGCCAATAAAACCCAAATGGGTGGTGGAGAGTCAGACAGGACTGAAAAACAGCAAGGAAAACTCTGGGCAAGCCACTCCACCCCCAGCTGCCTCAGTTCCCCCATCTGCAGCACATAGATCATAATAACTTACCTCCCAAGGGTAAGGGTGAAATGATTGAACAACAACACAGCTGGTCCTAAATTCAAATTCTGCCTTGTTTGTGTGACACCCCCTCAAGCCTCAATTTCCTCATCTACAAAATGAGGGTGATAATAGCACTTCCCCCACCCTTATTATGAGGATCAGTGACATATATAAAACACTTTGCAAACTTTAAAGTACCATATAAATGCTAGCTGGCATCACTATGATTAGTTGTAAGAGAGAAAATGGGTAAATTATTTTAGCTCTCAGTTGCCTCTCCTGTGAAATGGGACAATAGCCCTTGCACTGTTGCCTCCTAGAGCTGTCCTAAGGAAAACAGCCAGCAAGCCTTAAAATCCAATAGAACTACATGAGAGAGAGAGAGAGACTGGAATGGTGGAGATCTTTCTCCCTACTCTCTTCCCCCCAATCCTAAAGCATCCTGATCTTTGGGGGATTTTAACCATTCACATAAAGCGTCCAGAAAGCAAGGCTGCATCCCAGGCCAGATCATTAGAGACCCAAAGAGTCAATGAGTTATGGAATTTTTAATCTCCTTGACCTTCTCAAGGAGAAGGTTAGAAGGAATTTGTGACCCACACCAGCCCCCTCCCACCCTTTAATGCTAGGATCCTCACTGCCTCACGGGCCCTAAGGGTTAATGTTGTAGTGGAAAGCCCTTGAATTCTCCCCAGCCCACCCCCCAATCTCATGGGCGATTCCAAATAATCCCCTGATAATAGAGCCTTTTTCTGTGGAGAGTACCTCACCCAGGCATTCACGGGACTGTTGATGTCAAGTATTTCAACAAATATGGGGCAGCCCACAGCCCCCATCCTGGCCCCCCGGCCTTTGCCAGCAAAGACACGTTAATGATCTTCTGCCCCTCGGACCCGGCTCCCCGCTGCCAGGACAAAATTAAACCAGGCTGGAGAGTTAACTAGTGCTTTGCTGCCCAGGCAATTATATCCTTCCCAAACTCTCTCCCCCAGAAAGCCAGATGGGCTTTATAGAAACCAGACCCAGCCCACAGTTTTAATTATCATGGTCCCGTCAGAAATGAGTGAAATTATGAATGACCAAAAGCCTTCAACATTGGGTCCTGGGCCTCTGCTCCCCAATAAAATTTTATTGCCCCTTAAGGAAACAGCATCTATGTATTCCAGGGAGGCCTCAAGCATTTGTTCATACAGGCATGGGTACACCTGTGTCATACACAAGGCATTGAAGGAATCGCTTCTCTTCTGCCCCATTGGGGGATTGCAGCTTCCCCTTATGAAGGGAAGAGGAGGAGGGAGGAAATTGGACTTGTTAATTAACCTCCCTGGGAGTTGAGGCATAGCATCCTGGATTAAGGTGGCAGTAGGCCTGTCCCCCTCTGCCCTAGTCAGACCACATCTAAGGGACTGCCCTTGGCTCTGGGCACAACCTCCTAGAAAGGACATTGAAAAGCTGGGCAGTGTTCAGAGGAGGGCGAGAACAGTGGGGAAGGGCCTTGAGAGTGGGTGCCAGAGGAGAATGGATAGAAGGTCCTGGAGGTGTTTAGCCTGGAAGAGGAGATGGATCAAGGGGGAACCTGATAGCTGGTTTTTAGTATCTAAAGGTTTGTCACAGAAGAGAGAAATTCAGCTCATTCTCTTTGTCCCAGAAATCAGAAAGGGGAGGAATGAGCAGATGACAATGAGGCAAATTTAGGTTAACGATTCAAAGGGTCTGAAAGGAGCCTGGGCTGTCTCTGGAGGGAGTGGGTTCCTTTCCCACTCCCCACCCCCACCACCCCAATGTCAGTCTCCATGGACAGGTCAGAGTGGGAATTCTCTGTCATTTACAGGTTTGACTAAGTGGTCTGGAGATTCTGTGATTATTTAGATAATGTCTGTATCTAGAAGAGGCTAATTGGAGCTAATCTAACCCTCTCACTTTACAGATGGGGAAACTGAGGACCTGAGGCATTAAGTGACTTGCCCATGGTCACACAAGGACTAAGTAAAAGAGTCAGGATTGGAACCCAGAGCCTCTGTGGTTTACGGTGATTGTGGATAAATCCTGTCAGCTCCCTGGGTCTGTTTCCTGCTCTGTAAAATAAGCAATGGACTAGGTGACCTCGAAGAGCCAAAAATATATGATCCTATTGAGTTAGCTGGTAGATGGTGCAGTGGATTAGAGCACAGGACTTGGAGTCAGGAAGACCTGAGTTCAAATCCTGCTAACAATATTTAACTGTGTAACCCTGTGACCCTATCTCAGCCTCAGTTTACTCATGTATAAAAAGAGAATCATATTAACACCTACCCAAAAGGGTGGTTGTAAGGATCAAATGAGTCAAAATTTGTAGAGTACTTTGTAGAATTTAAAGTACCATATAAATGTTAGCTGCTATCATTAATAAGAACTGTCATAATATAGCATTTTAACATTTACAAAACTCTTTGTATATATTATTTCATGTTATCTACTAGATTATAAGTGTCCTGAGGGAAGGGACCATGGATTGTCTTAACTATGACTCTAACCCATTGTACACTGAAAGATTTGCAAATTTGACTAATGAGAACATTTCTCTCCTGGACAAATCATTTCATTCCCCCTCCCCCTCATTTAAGTTTCCTTATGCATAAAATAGGGATCATAAGATTTGCTTGGAAAATAAATTATTTTTAAATAATTTTTAAAAATTTGCTTGGATTAGCCACCCTTCAAGGCTGTTTTCAGGGAAAGAATTTTTGCAAGCTATGAAGAGGTCTGTTTATCTCTGTTGTACTCTGTATCAAAGGTTTAAAGAAAGTATAGAACAAAGGATGGGGTGAGGCAGGAGGGGGAAGGTCATTACCAACGGTAGCTCCGTGTGGTTTTGGGGTGGGTGGGTAGGGATTAGTGCTAGATTTGAGATCTTCATTGTGGTATCTTGGGGGAAAGAAGGAATAGAGATGTCTTCTCTCTAGTCTCCCTTTCATGGTGGTATCTGTCAATATTCTGATAAACCATTGGACTAGTCTCAAAAAGAAGGAAAAGCTTCAAACAGTGTGGACAGATTGTGTCTGATTTGGAATCAACAAAATTCACAAACATCTATTCCCAGAGTACAGGATGCCTGCTCTATAAATGTCTAACTGTATGTGTGTATGTATATATGTATATGTATGTATATAGATACACATATGTGTGTATGTATGTATGTATATGTTGTTTTCTCCTTTAAAATACAAGTTTCTTGGGGGCAACTAGGGGGCACAGTGAATAGAGCACTGGCCCTGGTGTCAGGAGGACCTGAGTTCAAATATGACCTCAGACACTTAACACTTACTAACCACGTGACCTTGGGCAAGTCACTTAACCCCAATTGCCCTGCCTTCTCCTCTCCAAAAAGCAAAATAAAATAAAATAAGCTTCTTGAGGGCAAGGGATGTCTTGATTCTGTCTTTGTATCTCTGCTTCAATGATGCACCTGGTAGTTCAGTGGATAGAGTGCTAGAACCTGGAGTCAGGAAGACGGCAGTTCAAATCCAACCTCAGACACTTTCCAGCTGTGTGATGCTGGGCAAATTACTTAGCCTCTGTTTGCTTCAGTTTCATACATTGTAATATGGAGATAATAACACCATCTCTCTCCCAGGATTGTTGTGATGATGAAATGAGACAGTATTCGTAATGTGGTTGGCACGTAGTAGGCGCTACTGTATATACATGCTTATTCCCAGTGCTTAGCAGAGTGCTTAGTACATGGTAAATGTTTAATTAATGATTGTCATAGATCTAGAACCTCAGAGATCATTCAGATTTGATCTGTTTGTTGTACAAAAGAGGAAACAGAGATGTTGTAGGATCAGGGACTTTTGAGGTCTTCAAGCACAGTTCCTTCCTTTCAAAAAGCCAAGGACCAGAAAACGGATTGACTCCTCCAGTATCAAACAGGTAGCGAGAGAGAGCCAAGATCGAACCCAGGTTACGAATCCAGCTTGCTTTCAATGGAAGAAAAGCTGGGGGATAGAGACAAGGTGGAATTGATCTGATGGTCTGCAGAAATCTCCGCTCTCCATCACTCCTAGCATGTGCAAAGCTGCGGGCAGAGCTCTGAAGGTCAGCATGTCTGCGGGAATGGCAGACCTCTGATTCCCCTCCTTTTGGGCTCTGGATGCCTACCCACCCCTTCCACCTCTCCACCAGAGTCCACAATTTCTTCCTTGTTTGGAACGAACAGGTCAAAAAGACAAACACAACTGTATAATCGTATTCTCTCTCCTCTCTCTTGAAAGATGGAGTCTCCACAAGGAGAATTCTAGATTTATCATCCCCCTAATTAATAAATATCTTGTGCAGAAATAAAACACACACAATATGACAAAGTTTCCTTTGTGCGTGAGCAGACGGACCATGCTTTCCAGGGGAGACACAGTTCCAGCTTACTCTTATGCAGTAGGATGTTAGCTTCACATTCTAATAAAAAAAATAAAATGAATAATAATAAACATTTGCCCAAGAGTCAAGATCTTTCAGGAGACCCCCTCATCATTTTTCTTCCCCGACCTCCGTTTTTACTGGACCCCATCCAGTGATCCTATGGCGGGGCATGGCCTTTTTTCTCCCAGGCAACAAAAAGTCTTTTGTCGTCCTAAAAGGCTGTCAAGTTTATCCAAATATTCTCAGCTTACGACTAGCCCTTTTCTGAATTGGTATTTCCTATAAAGGGACACTTTGTATCTTTAAGAAGGACCGGGGTTCTGTGGAGTTGAGGGGAAGCAGCCTTGACTGAGACTGAAGAAGAGAAAAATTAAAGGGGAAGGGGAGTCCCAGAGCAAGTGAGATAGAGGTGATCATGGCCGATTGCTCCAGGAAGGGAGAAAGAGAATCCATAAGGCGCGACCTCCCTCTCCTCCTTGTCTCCCTCTCTCGGGTGCCCTCGCCAATCAGGGCCTTGGAAACTGCGAACTGTCTTTTCCATGTTTCTGCATCAGCTCTAATTTTGGCTAAGTTGTCCAGTCTGTTCGCAGCTGCCAAGTGCATGAAGTAATGAGAACGCCCGCCTCGGCGGGTGAAAGCCGAATTCCTTCCAGCCGCGCAGAGTCGGGCAGTCCGTGTGTGCGCCTGCTTTCAGCACTCAGCTGAAGTGGACCTCATTACAGAGTCTGGCTCTGCCGGGGGTGGGGGGAGCCCGGGCCGAGCCTGGGCATCACCTCCTTCGGGCTGCTCCCCAGGCTCAGCGCCCCATGAGCCCCGGCTAATTTAGCGTGTGTGTGTGTGTGTGTGTGTGTGTGTGTGTGTGTGTGTGTGTGTGTGTGTGTGTGTGTGTGATTTGTCTGCACTGAAGCACTTACTCAAGCGTTACAATGCGGTGTGGAAAGAAGCAAGGGGAAGAAGAAAGAGAGAAAGACTGGGGAAGAGGGGAGACAGAGGGAAGGGGAAAAGGAAAAAGAGGAGAGGAAGAAGGAAAAGGAAGGAAAGGTGGAAGAAGATGAGGGTAAAGGTGAAAAGGAAGAAGAAGAAAAAAGGAAAAAAGCTGATCATGAAGAAGAAGAAAAACAAGAAGAATGAGAAAAAGATAAGGAAGAAGAAGATGAAGAGGAGAGGAAGAGGAGGATGGTAAGGAGAAATAAAAAGAAGAGAAATAGGATAAAGAAGTCCACATTTCTATAGCACAGAAAGCTTTGCAAAGTATGTCACATACATCATCCTAATTGATTCTCCTAACCACCCCGTGGAGTAGATCCCATTTTTAGTCCCCATTTGATGAGGAAACAGTCCACAGACATTATATGAGGGTCCCAGAGTTGGCCAGTTCTATGTCTAGGGTAGGATTGGAACCTGGATTCCAAGTCCAGCATCCTGCTCTCTTAGCACCAGGGTTTTTAAACTGAGGCCCTTGAGCAATTTGGTTTCCTTTGTAATCTATAATTGTATTTTTTTGTTGCCATATCCAACTCTTTGTGACCCCATTTGTTGTTTTCTTGGTAAATATATTGGAGTGGTTTGCCATGTCCTTCTTCAGTTCATTTCACAGATAAAGAAACAAAGGCAAACAGGGTTAAGTGACTTAGCCAGGGTCATACAGCTAGTAAGTGGCTGAGGCCAGATTTGAACTCACAAAGATGAGTCTTTCTGACTCCAAGTCTGGTGCTCTAAACACTACACCACCTGGAAGGAGTGGTCCAGAGGCTTCATCAAACTACCAAAGGGGTCCATGACCCAAAAAAGGTTGACTTCTGCTCTAAACTAAGGGTTTCTAAAGTGGGGCCATGGCCCCCTAGGGAATTATGGTCTGATCCCAAGGCATACATGATCAGTTCATTGGATAGTAAGCAGATGAATGGCATCCCAAATGCCCCCAAATAGAGGATTTGGAGGAGGCTTGTATCCAACACAGCTACACCCACCATTAGCCCCAATATTCCCTCATCCACCCCCTCTTTCCACTGTGCCCATTCCAAATCTCTGTCCTTCTAAGGCAAGTCTCAGCCTCCTAGGAGCAAAACCGCAGCCTTCATTTTAGAACCTCTTCATTTGACAATCAGTCAACAAGCATTTATCAAGTACAAACTATAGACATGCCAGGCACTCAGAATACAAAGACAGAAATGAGATGTCTTGTGCAGGTGTCAATAGAAAAACTCCTTCCTTGCTCAGAATACCCGCCTCCTATCCACCATGTGACCTCTCTCCCCCCAGACCCCCAGACTTGGGGTGGGACAGAGCAGGGAGAGTTCATTCCATTCTCTTTCCCCCCCAAACCCTCAGCACTTTCTACACTTTTCTGTTAGTGTCAGGTACTTCCATCCTTCTGGGATTCACATTCCCAATGCTGGTGCCCCCTTCAAGTCCTTAATCACTTTTATTTCAGATTTGTACCACATTGTCAAATCTCGTCATTTCTATCTCCATGAGGACTTTTCCATGTGTCTCCTTTCCTCTCACCCTACATCCTCCACCATATTTCAGTCAACATGCACTTATTAAATATCTATTGTGTACTTAGCACCATGTTAAGCTCTATGTTAAGGGATTACAAAGAAAGTCAGGAAAAGTATTTACTCTTGAAGAGCTCAGTCTAACAAGGGAGACAACATGAAAGCAGCACAAATAAAATGCGTAAATATACATATAAATATAAATATAAAAGGACTTATGATACATACAAATAAGACGCATGCATGTATACACATGTGTGCATATACATATGTGCATGTATACGTGTGTATGTTTACATGTACGCACGTGAGTAGAGTTTTTATTATATAATATTTCCCCCAATTACATTGAAACAATTTTTAAACATTTTTTTAAAAACTTTCGAGTTCCAAATTCTATCCCTCTTTCCCTCACTCCCATCCCCACCTGACAGTGAACAGTCCAATATAGGTTAATACATGTGCAATCATGTAAAACGTTATGGATGTTTTAATATTGTCTTCCTCATTGGACCCTACTCATTCCTCAAGACCAGGGGTTGTTTTCTATACACACACACACACACACACACACACACACACACATTCCTACAATGTGTATCTATATCCAGGAAAAATTGGATATAATCAATCAATAAACATTTATTAAGTGCCTACTGTATGCCTGGCACTGTGGTAACTGCAGAATCCCAAATGGGAGGCGCTACATTAAAAGGGATTGGAAAATGCTCCTTGTAGAAGGTGGAATTTCTTTCATGGCCTCTCACCTTCTAAATGGTCTCCCTGCCTCTAGTCTCCCCCAACTCCAAAGTGATTTCCCCAAAGCACAGGTCTGATCATGTCACTCCCCTACTCAATAAACCTCAAGGGCTCCCTACTAGTATAAAATATTATTTCATATTTATCCGATCATTGTTTCATTTCTATTTTGACATAACACAGCAGAATTACATATTTAGAACTGAAAGGGAATCTTTGAGGATGAATCCAACTCCTTGATTCTTTTTTTTAACAGATAAGGAAACTAAGGCTTGGAGAGTTTGAATGACTTGTCCAATCAAAATCACAAAGCTGGTCAGTGTACAAGGCAGAATTTGAACTCAAGTCTTCCTGACTCCAGGTCTAGCCAACTTTGCATCACACTGCTGGCCCACAGCAGGTGACACAGCGTCATGAAAACAGCACTGGGGTCAGAGGAACTGAGTTCAAATCCTGCCTTTGCCAATTACTATCTGTGTGATCTTTTCACTTCTTTCTGGACCTCAGTTTCCCACTTTGTACAGTGAAGAGTGTTGGAGTAGACAGTCTCTAAGATCCATGATCCCATTGCTAATTGACAATGCCTAGGCTTTGTTCCCCTATTAACAATCACTGGTGATATTCACATAACTGCCTTAGAGTTTGGGAGGCACTTTATGAATATTCTCTGATTATACCCAATAGATTATGAGTTCTGTAATGCCTTCTCTAAATTTAGCATATCCCCTAATGCCCAAGAGCATGGTTTTGTAGAGAAATAATCAATGTCTGTAGATTAGAGGAATGTGAACATTTCTCCTTCATGCTGCCATAGTCCAAGGCTCACTGAGGAGGGCAAATTCAGACTGAGTATGAGCAGATGTCATGATGATAGATGATTTTGAGCTGGCAAATATTTTGACTTGAAGTTGCTTTTCTTTTTTTTCTTCAAGAAACTCTAATTGCCCCTCTGGAGTCTAGCCACTAATTGAGTAGTGTTTGGCTTTTCTGTGCCCTCACATTCAGAATCCTCCCCCACCCCCACCCCCCCACTCCCATCCCCATACTCAGGAGAGTTGCTTCCAATCAATTCTATAGTCTTGAAATAGTCTTCATTCCACCATTTTGCAAGGAAGTCTTAAGATGGTGTCCCTGAACACCAGTCCAGGAGAAGATGTCGTTAATCTAACTCTAGGCATTTCTTCCTTATCTCCTCAAGATGAGAACTGAGCCAAGTTCTGAGCTCTTAATATCTTTATTAGCAATGAAAAGTTCAAATGTAATGAGGGACAACAAGCTATAATTGGTAGCAAGTCAGACCTTAAATCAACATGCATGTATTAAGAGCCTTGGTAGTATGCCAAGTGTTGGGTATTCAAATAAAGGTGCAAAAAGTAGTCCATGCCCACAGGGAGCTCCCATTCTAAAGGGGGAGACAACAGGAAAACAACTAGGTATGCATGAGATTTGTAGTAGGTAATCTCAGAAAGTCCGGATCTGTATTCAAGACCCAGCATGACACATATTGACTGAGTGACCCTAAATAAGTCATTTAATCTTGAGGTTCCCCAGAAAGTTTTTAAGGCTGCAAATTTCAGGTGATTTGCTTATCTGCATTGGTAAAGGATATTGCTGTCTGGGTATGCCCTATATCTGGTCTGGTTTCAAAAAAGAAATTGTGGATTCTCACTCTTGGACCATTTAGAAGCTGAGTCAAGACACTACGAATCCCATTCTGACCCCAAGAAATGAACTGGTCCCAGGAGCTGGTGACGATAGGACAATTGTAGGGGTGTCTGTGTACAGACGCTATGTTACAACATTGAGCAAAATGAATTGACCAACATCAAGTCATTCTGGGGGAAAAGCTTAACGTTATGGGTATGTCTTCTCCAAATATAGCATTGAGAAAGAGCTGAGGTATTTGTTTGTTAAACAAAAATAATAATATGAAAATGAACACACTGCTTGTGAAGCAGGAGAGCGGCTAAAGGTTTGGCGGGGGAACACTTGATTTATAGAAGGTTATATGTACCAATATACAGAGCTAGAGAATGCATTCTGAGAGTTTGAGCTTCCTATAAGGAATAAGAAGAGAGAAAGGGAGAGAAGAGGAGAGGAAAAGAAGAGAAAGAGAAGAAGAAGAAGAAGAAGAAGAAGAAGAAGAAGAAGAAGAAGAAGAAGAAGAAGAAGGAGGAGGAGGAGGAGGAGGAGGAGGAGCACGAGGAGCACGAGGAGCATGAGGAGCACGAGGAGGAGGGGGAAAGAGTGGGGTAGGAAGGAAGGAAGGAAGGAAGGAGGGAGGGAGAGAGAAGAGAGTAAAAAGGAATGAGGGAGAGAGAAGAGAAAAGAAAGGAGAGAAAGAAGAGAAGGTAAAGAAAGAGAGAAGAAAAAGAAAGAAGGAGAGGGGGAGAGAAATAAAGGAAGAGAGAAGAGGAGAAAAAGGAGGGAGGGAGAGGGAAAGAGAGGAGAAAGAAGAAGGGAAGAAAGTCATTTCAGTATAGACTAAATCAAAGCTTTATGCATTGAGTTATAGGATCATAGGCCTGAAGCTGTAAAGGACCTCAGAGATCATTTAGTAGAGATCCTTCATTTTACAAAAGAGGAAACTGAGGCCCAATGTCATGTAAATCATAAAGGGCAATGGATTCAACCTCAGATCCTTTCACTCCAAATCCAGGACTTTTTCCAATGCACATGCTGACTCCAATTTCTCAAAAACATAAGATTTAAAACTGTAAAGAAGTACAGAACCTTCCAAGGCCCAGGGGAAAGAACTCCAGATTTAGGGTCAAAGGACCTGGGTTTAAATACACATTCTGCTATGTACTACTCACATAAACTGGGACAAGACATTTGACTACCCTGAGCCTTAGTCTTCCCATCTGTAAAATAAGGGAGATTGTAGTAATTGGGCTCTGAGCTCCCTTCTTGCTTGAGATCTGTGGTTGTCCAATCCTACATGGAAGTGCTTGGATTTTTTCGAGGATGGACTCTGGCTGACACAATCCATTATAACAGGAAAGGCCCTGAGCCTGGGGAAAGGCTTGATGGCATGATTAGGAGGCAGAAGAGCTGAGTTTCAATCTTGGCTTAAAAGGAACCCAATCACTGCTTTTTGGTTGATTAATTGATTGATCAGGTCACTGTTTCCCCTTTGGTAGGCGCCATAGAAAGTACTCTCCTTGAGAGCAAGGCCAGTTACCTTGTTTTTATCTTTGGATTCCCAGTGCCTAGTGCAGAGCCTGGCATATGGTAGATAATTAACAGCTGCTTGTTGACTGATTAACTTTTTGACTAGAGTATAAACCTGAGGAAAGAAGAACAGTTCATTCTTTTCTTTGTTCCTAGCATACAGTAGGCAATTAATAAAGGCTTGCTGATTAATTACAAGATGAAGGGGTTGGACTAATACTGGGAGCAGCATTACTTGGTTGAAATCTCTTTTTTCGGGTATGTTTCTCTGCAGGCACCTGGGATCTGGGTTTTTTGTTTTTGTTCTTGTTTTTGTCATCAAAACCAGTACACGAGACCCAGAGAGCATGTTAGGCAAGGAAGCATGTTAATTAAGCAGGTTTTCTTCCCTGATTTTTTATTCATAATCTGACAATATCAATGCAAACATCTGCTGGAGTAATTAATATCAGCTCCCCAGAGGAGGGCCTTATAGGTGGTGGCATCTTTGGAGGCCTTACTCTTAGACTTTTTTGTGGTTTAAGAAAGAAGTAAATAAAAAGTCCAAGAAATACCCCAATTAAAATGTTCCTCGCTTCTCCTACACCAGAGTTTCAATCCTGGATAATTGTGTTCCCAGGCCTTTGAGAGCCCACGGGGGTGTCAGGTACAACCACAGATCATTCCTGTCATCTAAATACCATATGATTAGATTTTTAATAAACCGTTTCGGCAGCATTTCCTGGGCTTGAATAGACTTTGAATGGGTTTGCTCAGGCCTTTGAAAGGGAGCTGGGGAACATCATTGTGGGGGATGCACTTTCAGTCCCCTTAAAATATTTTGTCAAAAGGTGAGCAGCCCTATGTACCAGTATGGTGCATTGGTGGAGAGGCGGGAAATAGCTCAAGAGTATGACTTAAGAGAAGACTCCGGCTGCCACTCTGTGGGTTTCACTAATAGTTTCTGAAATTGCTTTTAAGTTTAGGGGGCTGGGGCAGGCACTGAACACAGGCTCTGGGCTACATATCTCCAAATGGGCAGCACTCAGAAAACCTCTGTTGTGTCCAGCCCTTATACGTTCTGAGGGCTTGGGTTCATTTCCAGGGTGGACAGCTTCTTAGGATCAGAATTCTAGATCTGGAAAGTCCAAGAGGTCATTTAAACCCCCTTGGTTCACAGATGAGGTAACCGAGGCCCTAAGAGACCAAGTGATTTGTCTTTGGCTCTGGGTATTTTCTCTGGCTGTCCTCTTCTCCAACTACTGAAGAATTGGGCTTCCTTCAAGTCCCAATTAAAATCCTACCTTCTGCAGAAAGCCTTCCCTAATGCCTCTTAACTCCAGTGCCCTCCTTCTCTTAATTATTTCCCATGTGCCCTGTATACAACCTGTCCTTGAGACTGTAAGCTCCTTGAGGGCAGACACGGTCTTGTGTCTCTTTCTGTATCCTCAGTGCTTAGCCCTGGCACATGGACGTTTAATGAATACTGATTGTTTGATTGCCCCAAAGACACATAGGCCATAAGCTTTGGAGGAAACTTCAACCCAAGTCTTCTGACTCAAGCCTACTTGGCACTGTACCACATCAACGATATGCCACCTGGGGATAACTAAGGCACTTAGGCTCAGACTCCATTGTGACCCAGAAGTCATGGCAGCCTTTGCTTGTTGGTCACTCCTGATCAGTCATACTGAGAGTTTCAAATAGGGGAGATAAATACCTCTCATTTCTAAAACATTTCATATGAGCTCAGATACATATTGACTGTGAGACCCTAGACAAGTCAATTAACCTCTCTAGCCCTCAGTCAGTTTTCTAGATTATAAATTTCACTTGTGTTATTGTCCTGTATTAGTGGATGGAATTTTCCACACCAGAAGTTTACTCCAAGGCCAGAACACCCCCTTTCTTCTCTACATCTTCCCCCAGCAGCATATTTATCATGTCAACATTTTATTTATATATTTATACAGTTGTATAAGTGGCCGCTGAGGCAGGGAGCTCTGGGTTCAAACTCTGCTTCTGACACTTATTAGCAACATGACCCTAAGCAAGTCACTTAACCACTTATGCCCCTTAGGCAACTGCCTTGATGGGATTTACAAAGCAAACTGTAAAAGGATTTTATTCTGTGTTGTTGGAGAGGCTTCCCACAAGAGGTTTCCCTTCCCTCCCCTTCCCCACCATGCTGATGAAATCCTAGATCCTCTGCGCATTGATATCAACTCATACGAAGGAGAAATGGGCTTATAGGGTCCTAATTTAGAACTAGAAGGACCCTCAGAGTCCATCTGGTCCAACCTCTCATTTTACAGATGGAGAAACTGATTCAAAGAAGGTTGAATAGGATAAAACCAAGATTCAGACCCAAACCCTCTGGTTCTATGGACATCCAGCTCTCTTTCCATCGGGTCCTCCTTTCTCATTTTCTCTGAAGCAAAAGTGGAGGCAATAACCAATCCCAGAAAGTATCGTAGGGTCAAAGATTTAGAGATTGGAGGGCCTCAGAGTCTGATCCCCACATTTTATAGATGAGATTAAGGAACTTGCCCAAGGAAATATGTCTAGTAAGTCAGGGGGGGCACCTGGACATATCCACGGAAATGACTGAAGTCAGTGACTTATGGGGTGTCTAAACAGAAAAGAAGATGAAAAACTGTATTTTAAATGATAATTTCCACCAGAAGTCAGGTCTTTGCTTCTTTGTGGCCATATACTTTTAGAAGGCTGGCAAGACATATACTGAATTTTGTCCGGGATTCTAAATGAAAAAGTTCGTCAGAAGGAATTTCAGGATTCTAAGATTCAGAGCTGGGATTAGGGCTGATCTAGTAGCACTGATTTTACAGATAAGGAAACCAAGCCCTAGAAAGAGGTGGACCTGGGGGTGTCTAGGTGGTGCAGTGAATAGAGCACTGGCCCTGAGTTCATATCCAGCCAAAGAAAGAAAGAAAGAAAGAAAGTAAGAAAGAAAGAAAGAGAAGGAAGGAAAGGAAGAAAGAAAGAAAGAAAGAAAGAAAGAAAGAAAGAAAGAAAGAAAGAAAGAAAGAAAGAAAGAAAGAAAG
>CM053596.1:24003293-24018821 GCA_028646575.1 Pseudocheirus occidentalis | reverse complement strand
AGCCTGGCTGGAGATGGAGTTAATAAAGATAAACAGAAGATAATAAGATATCATACTGTTGAAACCTCTCCCTTCCATCAGAATCCAGTTCAGTTACCACCTCCTTCATGACATCCCAGCGACCCACCCTGCAACCACACTGTGGTGAAATTGTTCTTTTCATTCTCAAATATCTCAATGAAACTTCTCTGAGCTTCTCCTTGGTCATATCAACATCTCTTCTATCCTAGCAATTTCTGCACATGTCACTCTCTCCTATTAGACTATAGACTATTGAGCATTCTATCATATCTTGTTTTTGAATGTTCAGTACCTAGTATGGAACCCTGCTCTCAGTAGGCACTCCAAAGATGTTTATGGAAGGAAGAAAGGAAGGAAGGAAGGAGGGAAGGAAGGAAGGAAGGAAGGAAGGAAGGAAGGAAGGAAGGAAGGAAGGAAGGAAGGAAGGAAGGGAGGGAGGGAGGGAGGGAGGGAGGAAGGGAGGGAGGGAGGGAGGGAGGAAGGAAAGAAATGCGAGGTCTGGAAACTAGACTCAGTACCTGGTAATGCATCCCTCCAAGACTTAGTCCCTCTATTCTCTTCACTTTCTCCAGTATGATTCCTGGCTGAGTAGGGACCACTCCAATCTATTTACTGCAATCAGAGTCATTTAGTATCTAGCTGAGGAAGCTTGACTTCTAACTAGAGGAAGAAATGTAGCCTGTAGCCGGGACCAGAGGAAGCCAGAGGGCAAAAGAATGCCATCCCCCGCTTTCTCCCACCCACATCCAAACCAACTTCTCACAGCCCTATAGGAGTCTTTGCCAACTCTCTCTGACCTTACCTTTTGCAGGATACTGCTCAATTTCTAATAATCACATTCCAGGTGGCAGGAATTTGGACTCTATCCAGGCATGAGGGTGGAGGGTGAGGGAGATCAACTATTTCCCCCTGTCTTTGCTGCCATCCTGGGCAGGGGAAGGTGGCCAGGTGGTGACAGCATCACTGAAGGGTACCATGATTGGCTGTGACACAGGAATGTTCCCTGGGATACATGTGAGTTCTTACATATGCACCTGTCCCTTTTAATACAAAATGACCACCTCTGATCCGTGAAAGAGACAAGTAGCACAGTTCTAGTTTTTATAAGGATGAAATGAATGTAATGTGAGTTTTAATTTTTAAAATGTTTTTGTGCCTTTTGTTTCCATATCATAACCATTTTCTCCCATGTCTGGAACACTGTCCCTTCTCCACTCCAACTATTGGCTTCCTTTAAGTCCCAACTAAAATCCCACCTTCTCCAAGAAACCTTCCCCTACCCCTCCTTCATTCCAGCTCCTTCCTTCCATTAATGATTTCCTATTTATCCTATACATGATTTTCTTTGTGTATATTTATTCACAAGTAGCCCCCTACATTATACTGTGAGTACATCAAGGTCAGGGACTGTTTTTTTAACCTTTTTTCTATCTCCAGCACTTAGCACAGTACCTAGCACGTAGTAGGCACTTAATAAATGTTTATTGATTGATTGACTAATTTTGGGATTTCCTTTCAAACCACCCTATCTTCCTGAAATTGAACTCTTCTTTGTTTCAAAGAAAAACAATTAAACAAGACAACAAAAAAACTGATACAGTGATCTAATCTGGAAGTCTGTGTAACATTCTGTCCTCATATTCCCTGCCTCTCCAGATAGATAGATATGTTGGTACATTGATATATTGATGCAAAGATGCATAGATCTAGGTCTTTAGAGAGCTGAGGGATTATGGGCATGGAATGTTGTATATACGATCAGATTTAGTTGTTGTAGCAATTATTTTATAAATTGTAATGTATTGATTTAATGACTAAATATGACATCAGAGAGAAGTGGAGAACTCTTAAGAATTCTGTCTTATTTGGTCATTTAATCAGTAATTATATAGAGATATATGTGTATATATATAATATGGTATGTAATATATGGCATATGATAGAGTATATAATTTGATATATATTTTGTATATTCTTGAATGTGTATATCTTGTCTTGACATATAGGCTCCTTAAAGGCAACCAGTTCCACTTTTTCCATCCTTAATATAATGATTCTTGATAATATCCTTTATGTCCTTGAGGATTCATTGGTGAGGGCACTCACTCCAGCAATGCTGGTCACAAGGTATCTCATCCTGGCCACTCCTTGCCTTTATGAAATTCCAGCAGGCTTGAAGCCTTCTTCTAGTGTTCTCAAAGACTGTACCAGCAGAGCACAAAGTTTGGCTTGCTGGAAGAGCTATGGTCCCATAGAAAATTCTACTCACTTTTGAAGAACCAGCCTAATTAATTATGCAAAGACTCATAACCGATCAGCCTGCAATTGATGATGAAGTCATAGTAGATCTGGATCTGGAAGGGTTTCAGAAATGACTTACTCCAATCTACTCATTTTACAGGACACTGAGGCCCAGAGAGATTCAGAAACTCATCCAAGGTCACACAGCTAGTCTGTTATAAAGCTGGGAATTCCTTGGCCATGGCAACCCAGGAAACTGAGGGAAAAAATGACTATAATAAAGTCATTTCATTATTGTGAAAAGAAAATCATCATTTTGTGGGCACCAAGCACATTTTCCATCAGGGACTGGGTTATCTTGTCTCTGATCTTTTACTTTCTCCAGCAATCCTTTCCCAGACCTGGCTGCACTACTCCTACCCAACAGTCTCATCTTCCCTGTATCTCTTCTCAAACTTGCGAATTCGGAAGCCCTGTGCTGAGCTCCTGCAGCCAGAGAAGGAGGCCAACCCTTGTCCTAATCACATCCAAAGACAGTTAATAAGACTCCTGATGAATGATTAGTATGGATTTCTGCACGGCTAATTTCCGTAACTATCACTCTTTGAAAGATCGCTCAGGGGATTTCAGGTCCCTGAGTGCCTCTGTCTCTTCCCAAACAGTGCTGCATTATTTAGTCCAAGTTCAAATTGGCGTATCCCATTTCTATGCTTTAATGGAGGCTGCCTCTTAAAATTCTACAATATTCTGAGACACACAGCTCCCATCCTGATGGCCTCTCTGGATTATCAGTCTTGGCAGAGAATCATGCTTTCACACCTTCGCACCTTTTTATTTGCAGAAAAATATCACAGCTAGCCAGGGCTGTTGTTCATCAAATGTGAAGGTATTGGAGGACTTGGTGACCTTACCTTACCAACCACAAGTGGTGGGATTTTTTTTCCACTTAACTTCTTGTTTGCCCATTACAGCTATAAGTTAGCTGTAGTCGCCATAACCCTGTGGTTTTCAAAAGCACAGCCAAGACCATGACCACAAGAGAGAAGACATGCCAATGAGAAATAGGCAGCCTAAACTCAAGGTTTGGAAATAGTGCACTCAGCAGTGACTTGGAGGGAAAGAACCATTGTTGTTGGGTTGTTTCTGTCATCTTGATTCTGCATGACCCCATTTAGGGTTTTCTTGGCAAAGATATTGGAATAGTTTGCTGTTTTCTTCTCCAGTTCATTTTACAGATGAGGAAACTGCAGCAAACAGGGTTACATGACTTGTCCAGGATCACACAACTAGTTAATGTCTAAGGGCAGATTTGAACTCAGGAAGATGAATCTTCCTCACTCCAGCACTGACTCTATAACCACTGCAACCCCTAAGTACTCTGAAGAGGCAGGGGAACAAACTGCAAAGAATCCATTATCATTTAAGAGGTGTAGAATGGCACTGTGTAAAAGAACATTGAGTTAAATCAGAGACATGGAGCTGCAAGGTACCTGAGAGTCACTGAATTCAATTTCTCAGTTTTACAAATAAGTAAACTGAGGCCCATAAAATGAAGTGAAGTATTTATAGTCACAAAGATACTAAGTAGAAGAGATGCTTAATAAATAATTATTATTAATGACAAGTAAATAAAATTAGAGGTACTTAATAAATAAAATAGGTACTTAAGAAGATTTAAACCCAGGTCTTGTGATTCTATATCCAGGCTCTTTTTATCTGTCACACCACAGCAGAGCCTTGGCCTCAGGTCCTGGCTCTCATGCTTGCTAATCACAGGCAAGTCACTCCTGAAATTCCCAAACCTCAGTTGTCTCAGCTATAAAATGGGGATAATAATCATCGTATTGATTCCATATGAGGTTGCTGTTAGGAAGACACTTGATCAATCTAAAGGTGTCACAGAAATGTTAATTATTATAATTATCACAATCCTTAGGAATACATCAGAGGCTATACTTTGTCTTCACTTTGTTAAAAAAAAAGTTGTACATTTGATATATTATGTAAATACCCAAATTCATTTTGCCTATTTCTTTTCCTGAAAACACACACATACACACATGCATGCATGTACATATACATATACACACACGCACACACATAAACATGCACACATGGACACATAAACATACACATACACACACACACATACAAAAATTCAACCTTAAAAATAATAGAAAATTTGAAAGTATTTTGCAAGGAAAACCAAACTAGAATGGGCCATTTTAAAAGTGTATCTTCATCTGTTTGTCAGCAGCTAGAGGTTCCATTCTGGTGCCCCAAGATACTTCTGCATGGCTTTGACTAAAGGAGATCAATTGTGGAAATCAGATTCCAAGACCATGTCCACTCTGGCCTCAGAGATGAAATTATTTCACTCTTAAATAGGACATAAAATAATGAGTGAGACAGTGCTTTGATAATGACTTGACCACTTTTATCCTTTTTCCATTTAAAGTAGGGGTGGGCTGGATTCAGGAAGCCTTTGAAAATTTGACTCCTGTTTCTAATATTTCCCAACTAAGGAGAAATAAAGAGCATAAGAAAGATAAATAACCCTCCCCAAACACAAGACCATTCCTAGCTGCTCCTTTATCTGGAGGCTGACAGTGTTCCCTTGGTGTTGAAAAGAATACTTTCTTGGCAAGAATAATCCATATAACCTTCACCCTTGACTGCACTGTCTAGAAACAGCTAAAAACTGAGGGATGTTGAGGAAGAAGAAAGAGAAGTAAGGCAAAATATATCAGTTCCCTTTCAAAAGGAAAAAAAAAGGACAGAGTGGAAAGCACCAAGATATCTTATAAGATCACAGAGAGGAACAGAATCACTGTAATTTCAGCATTCCATTCCCTCCATCTTCCTTTCCAGACCTTCCCCCCTCCTCCCACCTCTTCTATTTGTTTGGGGTCCTCTTTGCCTTTTAAAATGTCTGCTTTTTACTACTTTGTATGAACTATCTTGTACACATACTACATGCCATTGGGCCCCTCCAATAGACACATAATAGAATAGAAATTTCATAAGGCTAGGGATTCTTTCTTTCTTTTTTGTTTGCCAGTAGTCTTGATTTTTTTTTTTGCCACTGTATTTTGATGACTAGAAGAATGAGATCAATAACTTTGTGCAACCCTTCCTCACTTAAATCCAATTCACTAGCAAGTCAAGACATCCTCCACGGTGTTCATTGGTGCTCTTCAAAAACAAAAGGCGAGCACCAAGCTATTAAATTGAATCATGTAAGATTATACTGAATTGAAGTGAATTCAGATCCTCTATCTCCAAATCCACCTCTATTTCCAAATGATTTTCTTGTGATCACACAGCTAGCATGTGTGAGGAGCAGGACTTGTTATCTCCAGGCCTGGCTCTTTATCCAGCACTCAGGAGATTCTATGATACAATCTTGGAGAAATCAGTCTTCTGGGGCTGCAAAAAGAAGGTTAGACTTATCTTTAAGGCCCCTTCTAACTCTAAGTTCCTACTCCTATATTTGGATATGTAACAGACATTAGATGTATGTCTTTATGTTCCTTAACCTTAGTTGTTTTCTTCAGAGATTATCTTTAATTTATTTCGATTCCATCTTGTTTGTACAGTTATTTTTATATCATCTCCCCCTGCCCAATAAACTGAGAACTGCTTGAGAGCAGGACTCTTTTTTTGCCTTTCTTGTAACCCCAGCACTGGCATACAGGATAGGTACTTAATAAATCCTCGCTAACTTGAGTTGACACCTCCAATCCACCATTCCTCTTTAGCTGCAGCTAAGATTCTTCAGTTCATCTTTTTTTCAGCTGTCTTTTCATATGTAACATCCTGTGCTTCTGTCGAAGGAAATTTATGTTTAGGTACTTAAAACTCAGTTTGACCACTGAGAGGACAGTTTAAAAAAATAAGGCCACTCAAAAAAAACAGAAAAGGAGGGAGGGAAACCATATTGGTGAGGGTCTTTGACTGTGAACTGGGTGAAAGCCTTGCTTCGAAGTGAGAGGTAAGCCAGCCTTGGTGCCAAGAATTGGCCCAGAGCAATCATATTCCCCATTAGAATTGTTATAGTGAAAAGCATTCAGGGGATCTGGGGATGAAATTATGGAAATCTGGACAAATATTTGCATCTCAATCCAAAGCCTCTCCCCAGCATCATAATGAAACCTTTGAAAATTGCCATGGACACTGGTTTTGATAATAATGCATGGGTAAAGGTTGTATTGATATCTGTAGAGTGATTCATCCATCTATGAACCGGGACAAGGCATTAATAGGAAGGATTGTATCGCCCGGGGCAAAGTTATAGCACAAACTTATCAGAGGCAGTGAACTTTGGTGTTCTGCTGTTAAATATAATTCCATTACTGTTTCATAAATAAAGAGATTAAAGTACCCAGGCCATGAACTGATGATCAGAGGGGAATGCACTGGAGCCCAACTCATGAATAGTATTTGTTTTGAGTAAGTGGTTGTCTCCACTGATATTAGGGGTTTTATTTTATTTTTAAGAGCTTGTTGGATGGGATTTATGGGTGAGAGTCAAGGAGCTGTTTGTGTATCATGAATGGTAATAGCCATGTTAGCCTGGTCCCCATTTTTCCTTCTTTGTCCCACTCAGGCTCACTCTTCCTCAGCTAGAGAGTGGGATTTTCTCCATCCTTTATCAGTAGTTCCAAGACTTCTGGGATTGAATTGAGTTGCTCCCTAGAGAGGTGCCAATGTCCAGTGGAAAAAGTACCAAACTTTTCAGTGCTCTTTCCACTGGACATTGGCATAGCTGTCACCTCACTAAGCCTCAGTTTCCTCATTTGTTAAATATGTATAACAATGTCTACCTCTTCAGGTTGTGGTGAGGGTCAAATAAGATTTTGTATATATACCATAAAGAGTTATATAAATGGCACCTATTCTATTACTATTGTATTGTTCATTATGTATAGTAGTATTATTATTGTTTGGTTTTTTGCTGAAGCCTTATCTTCCTTGGTATAGAGAATTATCAGTGAGAAAATTCCCTCTAGTACAAAATGGGCAACTTCTCTGCGTCTTAGAAGCTGCCTGAGCCTCAAAGAGGTAAAAGTGACTTATCCAAGGTCACTAAGCTAGTATATGTCAGGAGGCAAGCCTTTGAACGCAAGTCTTCCACATGAACTTTCCATTTATGATAGCCTATTACCTTTCTGCCTTGAGCGTGTCAGGAACTTCATAAACATTAACCCTTGGACTCGTCCTGATTCCAAAGTGAAGGCTCTAAAAATGTCACTTCTCACTTTTTTCTATTATTGTTCTTAATAGCAAATGAGGTAATATATGCAAAGGACTTTGTAAACTGTAAAGCATTATTTAAATGTTAACTAATATTCCTGAAAGTTCCAAAATTGCTTTGACCAAATAAAGTACCGAAAATGTCTGAAAGTACTTTCAGATACTGAAAAACAAGATAGATAGATACATACATACATATATGCATATATAGGCATAGTATATGTGTGTGTGAATGTATGTGTGTGTATGTGTGCGTGTGTGCGTAGGATGTCCCAAAAGTCTCAGCTTAAAGCTAAGTTTAAACCTGCGCTAATACTTTTGGGACACATTGAATATATACATGCATTTAAATTCAAACCTGTGATTGTATCAGAATGTGGAACT
This sequence comes from Pseudocheirus occidentalis, assembly GCA_028646575.1. Lineage (NCBI taxonomy): Eukaryota > Metazoa > Chordata > Mammalia > Diprotodontia > Pseudocheiridae > Pseudocheirus > Pseudocheirus occidentalis. The sequence goes on along the minus strand of CM053596.1, from coordinate 24,010,919 downwards.
TCCAGTATAAAAACTCCCTCCACCAATACAATCTACAATTCTGTTACCTAGAATCTTAGCTTGGAGACCTGAGAAGTTAAGTGACTTAACCTTAAGTCACAAGACCAGGATGAGTCAGAGGAAGAATCTGACCTCAGATCTCCTCTGTGCCGAGGTGCCAGATCTCCATCCACTACACCACAGTTCTTTACCAAAACAAAGACAACTCATCTCTTTATAGGTTGGAGTTAAAGTACCTTTTTCCATGCAACAAACAGCCTTAGTAGGTAGGTAATGATATTATTATCTCCATTATACTACTGAGGAAAATAAGACACAGACACGAATATGGAAGGTTCACTTAGACACAGGTCTTGGGCTCCAAGTCCTCTGTCTTTTACTATCTATTGCTTATAGGCTTCTTGCCATCAAGCTAAAAGTTTACATAAAGGTCACCTAGCTTAACTTCTTCACTTCATAGATAAGGGAAATGAGGCAGAGAGGGGAAGTATCTTACACAAAGTTATGCAGATAATGTAGCCATGCCTAGTTATTGCCAAGTAAGCAGCAAAAGTCCACATTCATTGACTGGATCAATTGCCACAAGTGACGTTGCCGGCTTCATCCTTGGCTTTGCTCCAGGAGTAAAGGCCTCTGTATTCCCTGCCTTTTAAAGGTCATGGGACAGAGAGTGCTGGACTTGTGCTCTGGAAGACTAGGCTATGACTCTTGCCTCAAATGATTACCAGCTGTGTGACCCTAGGCAAGTCATTTAACCTCTGTCTACCGCAGATTCCTCATATGTAAAATGAGAATGATGACAGAATCTATCTCATAGGGTTGTTATGGGTTTCAGTTGAGATAATGTGTTACACTCTTTGCCACCTTTAGGAAATGTCAGGTATTGGTTCCTGTACTCCACTGGGATAATATTGGTTCTACCATTTCTCCACTAAATTGTAATGAAAATAACTGGTATCTTTATGGACTTTTAAGATTTACAAAATGCTTTAGATATATTACCTCATTAGATAGAATATAGGCTTCTAGAGAATAAGAATTCTTTCTTCCTTCCTTTCCTTTCCTTTCCTTTCCTTTCCTTTCCTTTCCTTTCCTTTCCTTTCCTTTCCTTTCCTTTCCTTCCTTCCTTCCTTCCTTCTTTCTTCCTTCCTTCCTTTCCTTCCTTCTTTCCTTCTTTCCTTCTTCCTTTCTTTATTCCTTCCTTCCCTCCTTTCCTTCTTTCTTCCCTCCTTTCCTTCTTTATTTCTTCCCTCCTTTCCTTCTTTCTTTCTTTCTTTCTTTCTTTCTTTCTGTCTTTCTTTCTTTCTTTCTTTCTTTCTTTTTTTCTTTCTTTCTTTCCAAATACCTAGCATGCCATCTGGCACACAGCAGCAGTTAATAAATGATTGTTGATTGACCGATCCTCTTAACACTCCTGTGAAGAAGGTGATATTATCGCCTTCCATTTGAAATATTAGGAAAAAGTCTTTGAGTGGTGCTGTGACTTACCCAGCATTACATAGTTAGGGCATGTCAGAAATGAGATCTGAATCCAGCTTTCCTTCTGTCTTCTCTACCACACCAACTCTGCCTTCATTCTTCAGGAAAAGGGATGTCATCTTGCCCTCTGACCCCAAATGCTTCTCTTCCCCAGGGCTAACGTGGGATGAGAAGTCAGTGTGTGAATGTCTAAGGACAGGATCTGGTCCCAGAGATATTTACATTAAATTTCTGTAAGAGAAATATGTGAAATTTTTGTTGGTTGAAAAAGCTTCCTTTGCTCAGTGTCTGGGTAGGAAGAGCTGTGGTGTGTGGGTGAGGGAATGAATGTCTGTGTGTGCGTGGATGTGGTGGGACACCAAAGCAGATGGAGCATGGAGTGAGGCATTCTCTTTTTTGTGGGGACAGTGTAGTAAGAGCCAACCATTTCATTATTTTCGCCCATGGTCATTCTCCTGGCCAGCTATAATTGTCTTTAAAGCACTTTGATAAATTTTTCTCCCTGCTTGGTTATTCTACCAAACTTAGTCAAAGGTGGTCACAGGAATTGAAAAGACCCGAAGAATCAATTTGTTAAATCATCCAACATAATCTATTAGCTGTAGGGAGCTAGGTGGCAGAGTGGATAGAATGCTAGACCTGAAGTCGAAATATGTGACCCTGGGCAAGTCACTTAAACCTCTGCCTGCCTCAGTTTCCTTTTCTGTCAAGTGGGTTAGCCCCATTTAGTAGCACCTATCCTATTGTAAGAATAAAATGAGATAACATTTATAAAGTACTTTGGCTCTTTAGCTGTAATTATTATTAACTGCTAAACATCATTATTAGCTAATTATTATTAATAATTAATAAAAATTATTATTATCCAGAGCTCCCTTCCCTAAAACCAGGACCAGCAACATTCATTCATTCATTTATCAAATGTTTAAGTACCTATAACATGTCAGTCACTGTGCTAGGTGATGGAAATAGAAGGCAAAAGGAAACCTCCCCTGCCCTCCCAGAGCTTTTGTTCTATCTTAGGTAGCAGCATATACTCAGATAAACAGATATCAAATATGCAAAATATATGCAAGACAAATACAAAATCATTTAATTGCAGAAGGGGCACCAGAAATTGCAAAGACCAGGAAAGTCCTTGTGTAGATTTCAGCTCTTGAGCTCTGCCCAGAAGGATTCTGGGTCCTAAGAAGTCAAAGAGAAAATGAAAGAACCCAGCCTACAATATTCAGACTGGCAGCCCCACACTGGATTGGCTCTTCCCAGTGTGGTCACAGGGTGCTATGCTGCCAAGGCATAAACCCTGAATTTGGGAACACAGAATCTGGGTTTGAAACCCAGCTCTGTCAATTCTTCTATTTGCGTGATCTTGGACAAGTCACTTTACCCACTCTCTGCATGTTTCCTCCTCTGTGAAATGAAGAGTGGGACTGGATCAATCAATCACTAAGTATTTCTTAAGCACCAGCTCGATTCCAGGCACTGTGCTGAATGTTTAGGTTAAAAACTCAAGAGAAAAGCAATCCTTGCCCTTGAAGAGTGTACATCTATCAACCAAGACAAATACTTGCATATATAGATAGAGACACAAATATTTAACAAATAAATGTAAGGGTCAGTCCAATTGGAGGGACAGTCCTAGGCAGCATCAGGAACATCCTGGGTGAAATTATCCCTATTCTGGCAATGAGGACGCTGGGACTTAACTTTAGTGAGGGTAAGAATTGTTTCTTGGTTATGTAGCCAATAAGTATTAGAGGCAAGGTTTTTATCTAAGTTTTCCTGTGTCCAAAGTAAATTCGTTTTCCCTCCCCTTCCCTTCCCTTCCCTTCCCTTCCCTTCCCTTCCCTTCCCTTGCCTTCCCTTCCCTTGCCTTCCCTTCCCTTCCCTTCCCAAGTTATTTCATCTTCCTTGTTCTCTGTTTCCTCATTTATGTAATGAATGGGTTGACCTAGACCACCTCTGAGGTTCCTTCTAAGTCTAGATCAAGTATATTAGGATTCCATGACTCTTTCAGTTCTACAAAAAATCTCTAATTCTGATGGGGGGACTAGTAGTGTACAGCTTGTGAGCAATGAGGTCATTTTGACCATCCCCTCCCCCCTTTCCTCAATGGGGCTGTGAATTCATCCTTGTCCTTGTCTCTCTTTGCCTTTGCTCAGTCCTGGACTCCTGAGAACATCAATGGAGAATTGGAGGGAGGAGGTAAAGGAGGGCCCCATCCCTTGCTGCAGGTGTCCCATCTCCCCTTCCCAAGGGGAGCAATGCACGTGGGGAAAGGCATATACAATGAACTCCTTCACTGTCACCTTCCTGAGCGGGCATTCCCAGGCCACGGAGCCCAGTAACCTGAGAGGTGGGCAGCATCCTCTCCTCCGAGCAGATGCAATTGTTGGGCTTCTGAGGATCATATACCACAGCTTTCCCACTGCTCTTTTTGTTTAGTCTGGGGAAAGCTTGGTTTACAGGGGTTCTGGGAGTTGGTTGTATTTGTGTGGCTTTTTTTTTACTCCCCCTAATTCTTCCCAAACTCTGTAGGCAGAAGAGAGAGAGACAGAGAGACAGAGAGAGACAGAGACAGAGACAGAGAGAGACAGAGAGACAGAGACAGAAACAGAGAGACAAAGAGAGAGACAGAGACAGAGAGAGAGAGGGAGAGAGAGGGTGAGGGGGAGAGAGAGAGAGAGACAGAGACAGAGACAGAGACAGAGAGGGAGAGAGAGAATAGCATCCCTCTGTGGATAAGTTTCTGTCTTTCCTCAGGGCAGATAGCTCAGATTTTCACAGGGCAGACTTGGGAACGCAATCTTCCTCTGGAAACCTATCAGGAAGGATAGCACCTTCCTCTTACTGAGCAAAGGGATAAAGATCAGAAAGTGGAGAATTTCCAAACATAGTCAAGGTCACTCAGGAACCAAGCCTTTCAAGAAGAGAAGGGAATAGAGGGATCAAAACAAAGCATAATTTCTACCTTTAGTTTTCTATCCCTTGGTGAAAGTTTGACACAGACCCATTTAGTCTCTATGAAACTTTCTAGCATTTAGAGTCATCCCAAAGGAGGATGGGCTCCCTCAGGAGGTTCTTTCCCACTGGAGGTCTTCAAGAATCTTCCAGAAACAAGATAGCCAGTGAAGAAGAGGAATGGAGAAAAATGCACATGTCAATGGATCACAGAGTGGGTCCTTGAACAAGACTCCATCTTTCAACTCTCAAAATTTTCACCTACTGTTCCTCATGTTTGAAATTCTCTCCCTCCTTATCTCCATCTCCTGGCTTCCTTGGCTTCTTTTAAGCTCCAGATAAAATTCCAACTTCTATAGGAAGCCTTTCCTAATTCCTCTTAATCCTAGTGCCTTCCTGCTATTGGTAAGCTCCTATTTTTACTGGATATAGCTTGGTTGGAGATAGTTGTTGGTGTATTGTCTCCTCCATTAGACTATGAGCTACCCCCGGGCAGGGGCTGTCTTTTGCCCTTTTTTGTATCCCCAGTGTTTAGTACAATGTCTGGTACATAGGAGGTGCTTAATAAATGTTCATTGACTGATTTACAAAGTCTTAAAAAGCTGGAATTGTAGGAAGGGGCCAAATTGTGAAGCTTAAATGCTAAAAAGAAAACTTTGTATTTGATCCCAGAGGTAATAGGAAGGAACGAGAGTTTATTGAGTAAGAAAGTAATGATGTGGTCAGACCTTCAAAATATCATTGGGCAGCTCTGTGAGAAATGAAGTGGTGAGAGACTTGAAGCGAAGTCCAGAAAAGAGGCAATTCAGGACTGCAAGAGAGTGGTCTGTTGTCTGTTTACATGGAGACAATGAGATCTATCAGTCAATCAATAGACATTTTATAAGCACTGACTGTGTACTGGGCACTATGCTAAGCACTAAAGACACCAAAAAGAGACAAAAGACAATCCCTGCCGTCAAGGAGCTCACAATTAGTGGAATATATATGAGATGTCAGGAAGGCAGAAACAAAAAGATTTAGCAAGTGACTGGATATGTTAGGATCATTCCACCTTGAACATTTAATAACTACTACAGATATGTCTCTTTACTTCTAAAATTCCTTTTCTACATCTATAAGATGGGATAACGTATTGTTTTATATACAGTTGGAATATTTCTAACAGAGAGCTATTTCCATGAAACAATCAAATGAAAGCATGTACCATATAGGGATTTACAAGCCTTAACATAGTATATCTTTGTCCAGTAGACTTATAAGCTACTCAAGGTGAGAGAGTTTACATTTTTGTCTCTGAACATAGTAGACATTTAAGAAATGTTTCTGGAATTGAACATATTTGATTTTACACCAAAATTTCATGGGTGTGGGCAATTCCCGGTGAGGAAATTCCTTTCGAGAATGCAGATCTCCATCTGCTCTGTAACTTACAGCTTCAGAGAATTGCATTGGACGCTGAAGGTGCAATACTTTGTCTAGGGTCACATGGCCGGTGTGTGGGAGGGGTGGGTCTTGAACTCAGGTCTTTCTGATTTTGAATCTAGTTTTCTATCCATGCATTCTCCATGATTCATCTCATCAGTTTGCTTGTTGGGTTTTTTAAACTGGACTTGCAATTTTATTGGTATTGTTCAAAATCACACAGCCAGGATGAGTTACTGGTATGACTTCAACCAAGGTCACCCTGACTCTAAAGCCAGCTTTTTATTACTCCTAGTCTTTACTGTATTTGCTAGTATCATTATTATCAACATCATCGTCGTCATTATCATCATCACCACCAATCAGCTCATGCTTCTCATTATTTTTTGCGTGACTCAGTTTCCCATTAGTGGAAAAACTCCTTTCAGTTAGTGCTATAAAGAGGTCAAAGACTAGATCTCAGGCTCCAGGCTGAAAGTCCCCACCCCCAGGAGAAACATACCTAATAATGAGGTCCTTCTGGCCTTCCAGTAACTAAACCCCCTTGGATGTTGTCCAAAGTCGACCTGCTGAATCTTGATTTCCGCTCTCTGGTGAATGGTGTTATAGCAAAATTCCCAGGTAGTTTATAAAATCATATGGCAGAAAGGGATATCAGAGAAATGCTCAGGTGCTGTGGGGGAGCCAGAGTGAAGGGAAGTCCTTTCACGCCTCTCTGGTTTAATTTGAATGAAAAGTAATTATGCTGGAGGGATGCTGTAAGCATTTTTTTTTCCTGTAGCTCTGCCTTGTCTCTCCCTCCAGTGAAAACAGAGTGGTGTAACAGTCAGGATGAAGCCCCATAAATCTAAGGAAGGGCTGGCTTTGCAGACCTGACAAAGTGGGGCTTGGAGGAAAGAAAACTAATCTTAAACCAGCAGAATCTGGGGACTTCAGTCTCCCGGAAGCTCTACCTTGCTCATTCTCACACATGTACACACTGTGCATTCTCCTGTGTTCTCCTAGGACATTAAATGGGTCCCACTGAAAAAGCTGAATTGGGACCCAAAAGATTTCAGATCTTAATCATCATATAACTTCCTCTTCCATTGGTGTTTATGGGATAATTATATATTGGGGGCCCTCTACATTCAGGAAATGGACTCTTGTGGGAAGCTTGTTACATCCATGTCTGATTAGTTCAAGGTCTGTGTGCACTTCCTTTGGTTCATGGTTTAGTTATTATTTATTATTTCTATTTTTCCACCCTAGTTTTATCTGTATTGAATATACACATTCCCTTTCCCCAACTGGTAATGACCTCCCCATCCTAGTTTCCCTATTTCTGTCAAGTCTAATATCTTTCCAATCACTCAGACTCACAATAGCCTCAGATTCATCCTTAAATCTTCTCTCTCCCTCCCCCAATCCCTATCAATAAGTTGCCAAGTCTTTAAATGCTATCTATGAATTTCTCCTGAATCTGTCTCCTCTCCTCTCACACAGTCACCATCTTAATTCAGGCCCTCATCACCTCTTGTCTGGACTAGGTACAATAGTTTCCAATTAATTGGTCTCTCTGCTTCCAATATCTGCCTTTTCTAATCCTTCCTCTTCACAGCTGCCAAAATAATCTTCCTCAAGCACATCTGTCGTTCCCTTGCTTGAGAACTTCTGCTTGCTTCTTATTGTCCCTAAGATGCAAATTCCCCACTTTGGCATTCAAAGCCCTCTACAATATGGCCCCAGCATACACTTCCAGGCTTTACCCCCCCCTACACC
>CM053596.1:23984059-24002793 GCA_028646575.1 Pseudocheirus occidentalis | reverse complement strand
TGTATACTAAAATAAATGTTTCTTGGAGTGGGTAGGTGGTGCAGGAAATAGAGCACCAGCCCTGGAGTCAGGAGGACCTGAGTTCAGATCCAGCCTCACACACACACACACACACACACACACACACACACACACACGCCATGTGACCTTGGGTAAGTCACTTAACCCCAACTGCCCTCCAAAAAGCAAATAAAATAAAATGAAATGAAATAAAATAAAATAAAATAAAATGAATACTTCTCGACTGTTTACACCATCCCCAGAAATTGCCTCTTCTTTCTGCTCAAGGAAGTGGACCATGGATCCCCCATTTCATCCTTCTCTCTTCTCTTCCCTATCTTCTGACCCCCATTTAATCCAGTGGTCCCTTAACATGTGATCTTTCCTGTACTTAGTCATCAAGGACAGAGATTGTCTTTTTTCTTTCTCTGTATCCCTACTGCTTAGCACAGTGCTTGGTATACAATAGTCACTTAATAAATGCTTGCTGACTGACTGTTGTTGACTGTTATGATAAGTACGCTGCCAAAAAGTACCCAAATAACAATTCTCTAAGATAGACTTAGATACTCATTGTTTTAACAATTTTTTGTGCCCTTCATATACCTAATACACTCATGTAGTATGGAGCGGTGGTTAGAAGTTTGGTTTTAGATTCAAAAAGACCTTGTTTCAGATTCTGCCTCTGACACTTCCTGGATGTTTGACTTTGGGCAAGTCACCCAACCAAGGACAAGTGTGTCCTTGTTAAGTCTGTTAAGTGATAGAGAAATCCATTAATCTTCATTGGTGGAAAGAATCTCCATACTCGAAGTTTCCAATTAATAAGCATTTATTAAGCACTTAATGTGTATTGGATGCTGGAAATACAGAGACAAAAGAGAAATTGAAAGTGCCTTCCAACACTTGCTTTCCAATGCCATGTGTATGAGGTCTATTCTCAGTGCACAGAACACAAAGACAAAAAAAAATAGATTGCAGAATGCCAATTACAGTTATACAAAGCACATGATAGGATGTGATGGTAGTCAAGGAGAGGCTCAGACAAATTAGGAGTGGCATAGAAGATCAAAAGTCACTCTTGGAGTCACTAAGAGCTGAGTTCAAATCCTGCCTTAGACATACCAACTCTGAGATGACCCTGGACAATTCACTTAACCTCTCTGTTTCAGTACCCTTATCTGTAAATGGGGAATAATAATAGCAGCTACCTTGTGGGATTGTCATGAGGACCAAAAAAGAAAATATTAATAAAGCTTTTTGCAAGTGCCGTATGGACATAAGCTATTATTATTATATTAATACAGTTTAATAAATATACTAGTAATAGCACTAATGCTATCTGTCTTTCATTCTTGAAGAGGACCATGGCATCGGAAGATGATGCTGTGATTGGCAAGTGAACAGGGTTTAAGAGAAGGAGGGCTGCACAAAGTCACCAGCCTCACTCTCTCTTCTGGAGCCATCTGGGTTCAGTGGCAAGATATAAATCAGGACGACTGGAGATGAGCCCCAGTAGTAAAAGTAGACATTTTGAGGAAGAAGAACATGTTTTTAATGGATAAATAAGGAAAACCTATGTGCAACAGTTTTCTTTTCTTTGGGCAAAATACCCAATTGATCAGAACCTGGGCAAGTGCAATTCTCCCTGATTCTTAGTTTTCCCATCCCAGAAATGGGAATGGATTTCCTACAGGGGAAGGAACATCAAGCTGAAATAATAAGGGCGGAGGCAGTGAGAGCTTACTGAAATACAGAACAGACGAGATGGAACTTTAGGGCTGAGATCTTTCAATAGCTTAGTCTGTGCCCGGGCCACCTGATCAAGCTCACCCCCCCAGGGAATACAATGAGGGAGGAGGAGGGACCGATCTCGCACAATGCCTGCCAAAGTCAAGGGTGTGCCCATTTTCTAACTTGCATTGTCCTAGTAATTCAGTTCTATTCTTAGTGAGCCTTAACAGGTCTTAAAAGTGATTCTAGCTTGTTCGACCCGCCGAGCACCCTCAAAGAACCTGCATTTCCGCCTATGCTGGTCCTAGCAGGGGACAGAACTCGGGAGAATAGAGATCCTCTTTCCCCAGCAGGAGTGGCTCGCTGCAAGGACACGCTTGTCCGTCCCACTCTTTTTGGCAGTAACCCCACCATGCCAACGCAGACAATTCTGTATTCTGCAGCCTTGGGGCCGATAAAATGCTTCCCTTCCACAGGGCAGAAACAGTCTCAGTTTCCGGGGGAAAAAGCCAACCCTTCAGAGAATTTTTTTTTTTAACAACCGTAAGTCAAGTAAGCATTTACTAAATACAGCTTATGTGCCAAGCACTGTGCTGAGTGCTGGTTAAAAAAAAACAAACAAATAAAAAAACAAACAAAAAAAAAGCAAAGACAAAATCCCCTCCAAAAAAACAAAACAAAAAACAGCCCAAGGTTATTATTGTCGACAATAACCACCCCAGCTTTTGATCAGACAGATTTCTGAGGGTGCAAGAGAAAAGTTATGGGATGGAATCCTAAAATGACATTTTTCCTACTGCATTGGACCAGGATCCCCCCCAAAAAAACATTCAACCTCTCTGTGCCTCAGTTTCCTCCTCTGTAAAATGAATGCATGAGGCTTGATATTCCTATAAGGTACCTTCCAGTCTTAAGTCTATGATGCAGTGATATTCACAATAGCTAAACTGACCCAAGTGGTCATTGTATAAACAGGTGGATAACCTGAATGCCTCCTGAACTGGGTCTTCTAAAGAAGGAAGTCGGGAGAGCCGCCTTTGTGCTTAGAGGTTGGAGATAGAGGTTTTTTCATTAACTTTCCAAGAGTGGGCATTTCTCAGGCCTCTCAGCAGCTCCCAGGAGCAAAGGAGGGATTACAGGTAGCAATTAGAGCTTTGTCAGGGACACATGGAGAGTAGACAAGGACTACCCAGGATTTGGGGTGCTGGGCAGGTTGGAACCCAAAACTAAACACAATCCAAACTAATGACGCATCATGAAGTCCTAGAATGACAACCACCCAGACAATCACTCTGACATCTCATAAGCCTTCTGCAGGTACCCAACACCTTGTCAGAAAAATATATTATATCATCAGTGGCTGAGGACAGGGTCAAGCAGTACTTCCAGGGTAAATGTCTGAGTTCAGAGCTTGCTGACCTCTCCACTGAAATGTGTCTCCAGTCAAAAGTTTGGACATATCCACCCTCAAGCACATTCTTATTCCTGAGAACACTTTTTAAAAACAAATGGATCAGACATTTTTATAGGTATGAAAAGAAAAGCCAAGATGGTTAGTGGTTTCAGATGCTTTTTATTAGCAAGTTGAGATGGACTTCATTTATAAATTGGAAAGTTAGCAACTGATAATCCAGACAATGGGTTGTTTAGGTAATTCAGTAGAACTGGGGACCTGGGAGTGGGTGAGAATAAAATACATGTTAGCAATAACAACCCAGTGATTTTATTTGGAAAGCAGACTTCCAGTCTTAAGTGGAACGGTCTAGTTGGCCAACTTCCAGCATTTGGCAACCGCTTAAAGAGGCTCCACAAAGACCCGAACCGTTCTCTGGATTCTCTACTCCATGGACCACCAGCAATATGCATTTCACTTGAGGTCTCTACACTGTGTATGTTTGGAGTTGACGTATTTCTGTACCATAGAGGAACTTTAGAGATCAGAGGATTTGGAGGTAGAAGGGATCTCATCGAATCCAATTCTCTCACTTTACAAAAAAGGAAACTAAGGCTGAGAGAGGGAAAAGGAAATGTCCAGGGTCACACAGGCCAGAGGATACAGAGCTCAAATTTGAATCTGGGTCCTCTGACTCCAAATATTCCAAATGCATTCTTTCTCTTTTCATCACTTCAGAACATTCTTCATTGGGTGGTGCAACAAAACTCTAGTCAATTACTGGGGTGGGTGGGTTCTATGTAGTGTCTACATAAACCATTAGATTTCAAAGTCACAGAATCTTTGGGTTGGAAGGGACTTCAGACACCATCTAGTCTGAAAAGGAATTTCTAAAAAGGAATCCCCTCTATAGTATATTCAGCCAGGGTCTTCAGCAAAAATCATTCAGCTCAGTTTCTGAACAATTCCCCCTCATCAGAGATTCCCAAATGAAGGCTGAATGACCACTTACTAAGGGTACTGTAGAAAGGATTTTTATTCAGGTATGGGTCAAATTAAAGGGTCTCTGAGGTTCCTTCCAGCTCTGAGGTTCTGTGATTCATATAATGATAGAGTAGAATGAATGAATGAATTAAAAAAAAAGATTTATTAAGTTTTTACTAAATGCCAAGCACTATACTGTTAGGGAAAGAAATGCAAAAGTGAGACAGTCCCTGCCTTCATGGAGTTTACATTCTAATATGGAGAAATAGTAAATATAGTAGGGGAGTCATGGCTAGGGGAAGGGTTTTGGTCTCAGAAATCACAAGGACAGTGAGTGGGGCTATAGGGAACTTGCTGGTTTCATCCTTTCCAGTAGCAATGACAGCATGAATTTGATTGTAGTCCCCAGAGCCAGAGGTGCGGAGGTGGGGAAAGGTTTTCACACATCCTAGCCATAGGATAGATGGAGAGAAAGAGAGAGAGAGAGAGAGAGAGAGAGAGAGAGAGAGAGACAGAGACAGAGACAGAGACAGAGACAGAGACACAGAGAGAGAGACACACAGAGACACACAGAGACACAGAGAGAGAGACAGAGACACACAGAGACAGAGAGAGAGAGAGAGAGAGAGAAACAGATAGAGACAGAGAGATAGAGACAGAGAGGGACAAAGAGACAGAGACAAAGAGATACAGAGAGAAAGAGGCAGAGACAGAGACAGAGAGAGAGACAGAGAGACAGAGAGAGGGAGAGACAGAGAAGGATGTACAAGCTCACCACCAATGGGCTAGTCACTATTGACTCATTCATCCACGATGATCTAAGAATGATGGGGCAGACCCATTCAAACAAATAGACCCAACTCTTAACTATATTTCATTTTGACCATCTTCCTGTGCATCAGAATACTCCTAAATAAAGAAAACGAATATTACAGAAAGACATGTAGTTTCTGCTCTTCTCCATGCTCTATACATCACACCCAAACTGCACTACTGACTGTCCTCCATAAATAGCCCATGATACTTTCCCACCTCAATGCCTTTACTCACGGGTGCCTGGAATGCCTTCCCTCTTCCTGTTTGCTCACTGAATTCCTAGCCATCCCCTAAAGTCAGGGAACATATTATAGTATGGGAAAAGTCAGTCAGTCTAACTAACCCACCATTATATGGAGAAAAGCATTTCCTGCGTTGTGTTATCTTCCCTAATCAGTCAAGAAGGCTGTGGTACTTGCTGTTGTTTTAACTATTTTGTAAGAGGTAGGACAGAATCTTCTCCAAACATAAGGAATCCCAGGGAATATCAGCTTGAAAGCCTTTTGCCCTTTACCCTATGCCACTTGGGTGATGGTTATCTTAAGCATGAGGATCAGGAAGGAATGAGTAAGTGTTTATTAAGCACCTACTATGAGCCAGGCACTGGTGCTAAGCCCTTTACCAATTTTGTATCATTGGATCGGGTGAGTGGAGATACAAAAAATCGGCCAGGCCAGCGGACACAAAGACAGGGATCTTAGTCTGAATCAAAAGAGAGCTGAGATCATTTATTAAGAAAGTGGAGGAGGGGGGCTTTTAACCTACCTGGGCCTCAGTTTTCTTATTATAAAATGCAGTCTCTTCAAGCTCCCATAGTCACATACTCCTAAGGTCTTAAATCCTTGTGGCTTATTACAGTTAGGATTCATCACAACTTAGACCTTAATTATAGAGCTTGAGAGCCCTTAGAATGCAGAACATCAGAGAGGGGAGAAATCCTAGAACACAAAATGTCAGACCCAGGAGGGACCTTGTTCATCCGGCAGTACAAACTTTTTTTAATAGATGAGGAAACTGAGACCTAATGACAAGTCATTCCTAAATCACAGGTGACCCATACCTGCTTATTTTCTGTCTGCTTGCCCGGCGTTCTGAGGAGTCATTGGTTTAAAGACCCAAGGTCCATCTGGGTTGTTTCAGTGAACCTCATCCTAATCACAAATACAACCCAACAGCCTTTCTTGAGAAAAAGCCACCCATTGTTCCTTAGAGCAATAATATCAAAATAGGGAATCATGGAGCTTCAGATCAACTGTCTATAGGCATGTACCCATTGGAGTGGTCTCACTAGCGATTGGGATGGGCTCATTTGGAGTCACCCACATTTCCTTGTCCAGCTGGCTGGGTTCGACAAGAGTCTCTTTGGGGGTTTTCTTCTCGCTTGCTCCTCTGGGGAATCAAACCTTGGCTCAACTTTCTTGTATTAGGTTCTAGTGAATCAAGGTCATAGAAGCTTTTTACAGTAAGAAGAGTAGTTATGTGGGTGCTGTTACTGATAATTGCTAGCATCATGTATTTGGAGACAGACCTATGATTTTACTGGCGTGGAGAATTGCCAATGAGGAAACTCCCTTTACCCAGGCAGATTGGCACCAATGCTGTGCATATGACATCTTAAAATTCACAGATCACTTTATATATATATAAAAATTATATATAATATGCATATTATATTATATATTTATTTATTTATATTTATATATATAATAACATTTACATGGTAATATAAATTTTGCAAAGCGTTTCAATTACGTTGTTATTGTGAATTGTTTCAGTCATGTCTGACCCCATTTAGGTTTTTTGGGCAAAGATATGGGAAAGGTTGGCCATTTCCTTCTCCAGTTTATTTTACAAATGAGGAAACTGAGGCAAATAGGGTGAAGTGACTTGCCCAGGGTCACACGGCTAATAAGTTCCTGAGGCCAAATTTGAACTCAGACCTTTCTGATTCCAGATCTGGCACTCTATCCACTGGGCTATCTAGCTGCCCACAATGAACGTTTACATAGGTCTTTAGGGTTTCTAAAATGTTTTACTTTTTATTTTTGAAAGATTTGTCTTGCCCAGGCTGTAAATGCAGCATCTCCTCACGGGCCCCATGCCCTGATGATTGACGAGAGAAATTTGACCTGCTGGGTTTCAGACCTGGACTCGTTGCTTCCTAGGCAGCCTGTAGACACCCAATGGACATCTATTGCTGCTACTCAGAACTCCTGGGCTCAAGAGATCCCCCGGCCTCAGCTTCTCCAGTGGCAGGGATTACTAGCAAGGATTACTACTCCTGACTTTACATATCTAACCTAATATAAATGAACCTGTATCTACTGTTCTAAGGTTTGTAAAACACATCACAAATAAAATAACTAAAACTGATATTGTTATTTAAGGTTTACAAAGCATTTTACACATATTATTAAGAGGCAGGTAGGTGGTTTAACAGATAGAGTACTGTACTTGGGGTCAGGAAGACCTGAGTTCAGATCCAGCCTCAGAAACTTCCTAGTCCTGTGACCTTGGGCAAATCACTTCACTTTTGTTCGACAAACCACTCCAGTATCCTTTTCAAGAAAACCCCATGCACAGAGTCCACAGATGTATGAATAGCTAGATATGACAGGTGGTGCAGTGGTTAGGGTGAAGACCTGAGTTCAGCCTGGCCTCAGACACTTACCAGCTCTGTGATCCTAGGTAAGTCACTTTAATGCCTATTTGCCTCAGTTTCCTCATCTGTACAACAGGGATAATAAAAGCGCCTTCCTCCCAGGGATGTCGTAAGGATTAATTAAATGAGAGAATAATTGTCAAGTATTTAGCACAGCGCCTGCACGTGGTAGGTGCCATGTAAGTACTGGCTTTCATTATTCAACGAGACAGCGTATGTAAAGCTCTTGGCAAATGACAAGGCTAGTTATTAATCACAAAAACAACAACTAGCCTTTTATTTAAGTACCTACTATGTGCCGGGTACTCTGCCAAGCATTTTACAAACATGATTCTTTTTCATCCTGTGAAAGCCTTTACTACAAACATGAGACTCCTCTTTGTAGAGATGAGGAAATGGGGGTCCGGAGTTAAATACCTTTTTCATTGTCACCCAGTCCATGTTGGAGGCAGAATTCAAATCCAAGTCTCTCCTGACTACAAGTCTGAGACTCTTTCCACTATGGCACCCTGACTCTGACAGATAAGAGCTGAAAACCACTCCGTCTGTAGCCAAGCCAACTTGACAGCCTCCGTGCCTTGACACATACCACCGCACACAGCCTTTTCTTTATTTTGCCTGAACAGTGGCCCCATGTTATTGTGCTTTTGCTAGCCCAAGATCTACAGCCACCAGCTTCCTATCCTGGGCTTCATGAATGGGCATTCCGCCATGTCCAGGGTCCCAGCCCCCTCCATCCCCATGCCCCCCAAATACTTCAGTTGAGGTCCTGCTTTTGTCTCGGGTGACCCAGCGGCATGCTGGGACTTCCGCACGGTCCCATCCCTAGCTTTCACCACAGACCCTTATCAGCAGCTCACAGGACATGCAAACCACTTCTAGGAATTGCTTTTTACCTTCTTGATTTGGTTTTGAAAATCGCAGCAGAATGCTAGCTTGTGTCAATTGTGTCTGCGTGTATGTACATGTGGGGTGCTTGGCTGTGCAAGCATGTGCACATGTGTATGGAGTCATCTGTATCTCAGTGCGTGTGTTCCAGGTGTGAATGCACCTGTTGTAGGGGATGTGGGGCTAATTATGTGGGTAAGCATGTGTGATACATTGAATGGGGGAATGCATAAATGGAGTATAGATTAGTATGGTAAAATGTATGTTCTATACATGTGGTCTATGATCTTACGGTTCTGCAGCAAAATCCTTATTCATAAGTGGAAGAGTCCCAGAACCCTGAAAGACAGTGGAAGCCCCAGGGACTGTCTTCTGTCTGCAAATGCCTCCAGTGATCTGCCTTCCCTCTGTGTCTCCACTTTACATATCCTCCCTTTTCTCCTCTCTTGTCTTCCTTTTCTGCTCTCTTTCTTTCTTTGTTTCTTTGTTTCTTTGTTTCTTTCTTTTTCTTTTTTCTTTCTATTTCTCTTTCCCTTCCCTCCTTCCTCCTTTCTTTACTCTTTTTCTTATGCTTCCTCTCTTTCTTTGCCTTTTTAATTTCCTGGTCCTTTCCTCCCCTCCTTCCCCTTTCCTCCCCATCCCCTCTCCTTTCTTCCCTTCCTTTCCCACCCTCTCTCATCTCTTCCTCTCTCCTTTCCTTTCCTCTCCCCTTCTCTCCTTCATGTCGTCTCCGTAATTAGCCTGGTTTCTGATTAATAGATAGCTGACAAATCACGTCCTTTTCTAGCTAGGTACTCTGCATTCCCTCTCTGTTCTTTTCCCTTCGAACCTGGAAGACAAGGGAGGAAACCCAACGTCACTAGAGATCAGACTAACAAATCAGAAAACAGATATGGCACCTTTGGGTCCCAGGCAGCCAGGCAGCTAGGCAGTCAGAGGGGGCTTGAGCAAGGTAGATGAGTCTGTCGCATGTGGGCTGGGCTATGAGCAGAGAATGCCTCAGTGTCTCCTTTCGTGGCAGCAGGCCCCCCTCAATGACTTTCCTTCTGAGACAGAGGCTCACTACCCCTTAGTAGAGGGCCATGTCAGGGCCTCCCTTCACCTCTGCAGAGCTTCAGGCTGGGCCACCCACTATCTGTCAAGGATTTTGCTGCTTCTAGGAGGCTGGGGCCTCCTATAATCTGAATGCAAGGTTCTTTTTTCTTCAAGCTTTGATCTGACCACATTTACCCCAAAAAAACAGCTGGGACTCAAGGCTGACCTCAACATGCGTCACCACAGAGCAGGGTGGGTTGGTTTTTCTAAGCATTAAGTGTCTAGAAGATACAGAAATCCCAGGTGCAGCCCAGGGAGGTGAGCCGGCTGCACAAACATTTCAGCCTTCGGTGTCTGTCCACTTGAGCTCAGAATAAGGCAGGAAGGGGGTGCCCATGATAATAGGGAGCTTTTCAATTGCCCTTCAGCAAAGGAAAGGCATTTCCCAAGTTCACAGGCGACTGGTTAGGTATCAATGTTCAGCAAAAACAATCCTGGATTTGTAGGCAAAGGGACTGGGTTCGAATCTCCCCTCTTTGACTCTAATCTTTCTGGCTTTCAATTTCTTTGTGAAATTAGCGGTTGGACATAACCTCCACTCTCCATTTTGAAGTGACTCAGTGTTCAACAAATCAGAATCAGGAAAACAATACACACAATGACTCCAGGGAGGTAAGTGGAAAGAACAGCAAGAAAATGAAATGAGAAGCTGGATATTTACAATGAACCCAGCCTTGGAGAAGAGCTGAGCCAATACACCTTCTGCCGTCTTTTGCAGAGATGGTGGTGGTGGCCTATGGATGTGAAACGGTACATACATTGTCAAGCAAAGTTAATGCCTTGGTTAGTTTTGCAGAACTTTTTAAAATCTCTTTTTCTTATATTTTTGTTATAAGGAATGGCTCACTGGGTAGGTGAGAAGGGGGAGGCTATATTAGCAAAAACACTAAAACACAGTAATAAAAGTAAGATCTTTTTAGGTAAAAAAAAAATCATTGTTTGTTAGAATCATATATTTAGAACCAGAAGGGAAATTAGAGATCACCTAGTCCAGTTGTGTGATTTAATGGATGAGAGAATTAAAGTCTAATTAATTATATAACTTGCCAAAGGACAGAGCAGTAAGTATCAGAGACAGAATTTTAATCTGGTGCTTCTTGGCTCTGGCAGCTAGGTGGCTCAGTGGATAGAGTGCTGGGCCTATAGTCAGGAAGACCTGAGTTCAAATCTTACCTCAGATATATACTAGCTGTATCTACATACGAGCTGTATGACCTTAGACAAGTCACTTTAGCCTGTTTGCCTCAGTTTCCTCATCTGTAAAATGAGCTATAGAAGGAAATGGCAAAACTACTCTAGTATCTTTGCCAAGGAAACCCCAGATGGGGTCATGGAGAGTCAGACAGGCTTGAAAATGACTGAATGGTCTCATGACATTTATTTAGTACTTTTAAGTTTACACAGCATTTTACACGATCACACTTGGCCATCTCGATAGCCTTGGAAGACAGGGATTGAAATCACTATCATTCCCATTTTACAGATGAGGTTCTGAGATGGAGAGACTTGGCCAAAGACCACGCATCTAGCAAGGAGGAGAGATCTGAACTCAGGTCTTCCTGACCCACTAGATCCAACACCTTCTCCACACTGTCCTCCGGCCTTACCAGAGTGTTTATGGAATGGAACTGATGTGGGAGGAATTCACTGGCCTGAGAACCGTGTTTACTGCTGAGTGGCGGTTGTTTGGGGGATGTGTTTCATGTTGGTGCAATGGAGAGAGACTTGAAATGCCAACAGAGCTCGGCTTGCTAATAAAAGCTGTGAGTGATGAAAACATTCGGATGGAGGCAAAAGGCAGAAAAAAATCTGCCGCCTCTCCCTTCCTCCTAACAATGCAGACTGGATGGATTGGCCTTGCCTATAAATACCATTTATTTTACACCTTGCCTGTCACCCAAAAAGCAGAAGGTCTCAATAGGCCAGGCTATCCAGGGATGGGAATCATTTTGTAGTGGACCTAGAGAAGAAAATCTCTTTATCCCAACTCTGGGGGAGATGGTCCATGGGGATGAAAACAGTCAGGAGGAGAAGGGAAAACCCAGGTGGAGCCTGGCAGGGCTTTCTCTGCCACTCGTCAAAACCCCCTTGTTTTCCTACTGGGAACCCCACGTACTTGGAGATGTGTGGATTAAGGCTTAGGAGATGGTCCAAAAGGAGAGATGCTCGAGGGAGAGGTGGGTGACGAGTGGTGGTATTCTAGATGCGACTTTTTAACATCAAACCAGATTTTGGACCCATTTCCCAGTGCTTGGGATATAGTAGTAGACCCTTAACAAATCTTTGGTGATTGATTAATTGATTCACAGACACATTAGATAGTATTCTGGCTGACATAATAGAAAGTCAGTCAGGGGAGTGGAGTCAGGGGACCTGAATTCAAGTCCTCCATCTGTCAGAGATCAGGCATGTGATGCGTAAGGCTCTTTATCTCACCTAATCTCTCTGAGCCTCAGTTTTCTCATCTGTAAAATGAGAGGTCAGGACTAAGTAGTCACACAGATACCCCCCAGCTCTAAATCTACAATCTTAGTATTCCTTTAAGAAAATGCATAATGATAAAATGACAATATTTGGTGCTTCTTGGTATAGTGGAAAGAGCACTGGGCTCTGGAATCAGTGAACCTAGGTTCAAATCCCACTTGTGACACCTATTATCGGTGTAACTGGGAGCAAGTCACACCTTAGGTATTAGTTTTTTTCAACTGTAAAATGGGGGAGGAGGTGGATTATATGAGGTCTCTTCCCAGCTCTAGATCATTAATGTTTTCATGTTGTTATAATACTGTGGCTTCTCCAAGGATCCAAGGCTCATGGGCTGGGGACAACTGGATGAAGCCATGCCATGAACTCTTCAAGTGACTTATTGGCACGTGATAAGGGAACTGGCTGCTGTCCTTGTGAGTTCTACAGGGAGGAATCACATTTCTTTATACTATATAATGGAATCACAGAATCAGAAGGTTCTGTGTCCAGCCCAGCATCTTCTGGGGCCTTGGATTTGGCATCAAATGGCCCAGGTTCCCAGATTTACCACCTACTACCTCCAGCAAATTGCTTAACAACTCTGGGCTTCAACGAGGACATTTGATTAGATGGTCTTGAAGACCCCTCTCACTTGAAGTCTGTGCTCCTGTTGTATCTGAGGAGTACCTTTGATAAGCCCCCCAGTATGTGTCCAGCTACCTTTGCTTGGAGGTCAGAGGTAGGACCTGTTTCACTTTTGGAAAGGTCTCTTTGGTAGAAAGTATTCCCAAAATTGATCAAGTCTACATGGCCCAAATTGGGTGTGATTGTCCCATCCTTCTCCCTCTGGAAAGGGCCAACCCCTTTCCTGGGGGCATTCTCCACCAGCACCTGGTTATGTGATGGCTAACGCAGTGGCCTGACGAACAGCCCTCCCTCCCTGGCCACTGGGGAGTGAGGTTGACAAATGGCCGGTTTAGAATCATGTCATGTCCATGGCATCCCGGGGGAAATGCGGGAGTCTCTCCAAATGCCTTATTGCCCACCTGTGGCTGAGGCGATGATCAATCAGACTGATCAGATATGGCAAACGCAGTAACTGATCCCAGGCCGGTGTCTGACCGCCAGAACCTGAGGTTAACATGACAAATGGGAGGATGGGGAGGGAGAGCCAGGCAGGGGGAAAGAGACAGCATATTAAGTGGTGAACTTGAACGCAGCTTAGGGATCTCCCGTTAACATCGATACCCTTTAATGCTGAGAACACTCTCTTCCCATTCATCAAACAGGCCCCAGGTGCATTGCTGAGACTGAGGGGGATGGGGAAGGCAGAGAGGTAGGGGCAATGAAAATCCTGGAAGGGTTTTGCTGGGGGGGCAGGTGGCGTGGAGGCTCAGTCTACTAAGGAGTAACAAGAAACCTTCACGCCCCAGTCCCTGTGTGGGGGCTCTGATCTGAAGTCTAAAAGAAAGGCCATTCTTTGAACCTACTCCACTCTCACATTACATGAGCAGGGAGCAAAGGTTGGGTGCTTGGGCACAAGCTGGGGACAAGGAGACTGTGCAGCCAGTTCCATAGCCCAGTCCAATTAGCATCTCAACTCTTGGTCCATGGTCCCTGAAGCGCCCTTGGGGGCTCTGTGCTCTGCCATACAGTGTGAGGCTCAGGCATATCCCAAGTATTATATAATGGGCCCTTTTCTTCATTCAGGAGTTGAGCCAGGGTTGATCCAGCAGGCTTGGCTTTGTCCCATAATTAATGAACTGCCTGTTCATACCTAATGGACTCTTTATTGACAGGTTTGCATAAAACCAGCCCTTCATCAGCCCCTCCACATGACTGGAAACTCTCCTCCATGGCCAGCTCCGCTTAGAGAAACCCACGGAGGAAGAGTTCCTTCAGCCTCTGGGCAGACCACATCTAAAGGGATCAGTTCAGTTCTGGCCACCACATTTTAGGAAGGATTTTGGATAAAGGGAGGGCACCTGGATAGAGTAGGGCATTGAGGATAAGCCATATCATAACCCATTAAATGGACAGAAGAGAAAGCTCAGGAAGGAAAACTGCCATATGGAAGAGACCAGATCTGTTCTGCCTGGCCCTAGAGGGAAGACCTAGGTGTCCAGGAGTGAGTGAAAGCTACAGAGAGGCAGATTTTAGTTTGAGGTAAAGGAAAACTTCCTAACAATTAAAACCTACCAAAAATGGAAAGGCTGTTTCTGGTAACAGTGATTCCTCCTCAATGAAGTTTTCCAAGCAAAAAGCCAGATGGATGAACACTCGTAGGATGTGTTTTAATGGGAATTCTTGTTCATATCTGGGTTGAACTATATCGGCCACAGAGGTTCCTTTCAACGCTGAAATTCTGTGACTCTGATTGCTTGCTTTTGGCCAGGGCCATGCCAGAGAGGCCCTGAATGCCAGCTGCTCGGAGCCTCGGCACTCTGTCAGCTCCTGAATGTAAGGCTCCCGCTTTCCTCCCGCTGTTGGTGTTGATGAATCAGGATGAATCAGACCTTTCTTGGGGAAGCGGCTTCCACAAAAGGACGTTTGAGTCAGACATAATTGGAAGGGAAAATACACTGGCTTTAACAGAAAACAGCTTTCTGGGTTGTTGGGTTTTTTGCCTTCCTCAAAGCCTCTTCCACTTAAGGGTTTGGCAAGGTCCGCCTGGGAAGAATTATCAACACGAAGAGGTGTCCAGAGACAGAAGCTAGCATGGGGAAGTATCACCCACTCTATTAAAAGGACCCGATGGCCACATTTGCTGGTGGGCTCATCTTCTACCCTAGTCTGCCCAAGACACAACCACAGACAAGAGGAAACCTGATTTTGGCCCTGGTACAAATAGAATTGGGAGATTACCTCTGAGACCATAATTCACACTTCCTCACCCCCAAAAAAGAACCACTGAATCTTTCATGGAAGTTCCTGAAATATGTGTATACACACATGCATTTGAGAAGAGCACTTTCCAAACCTGAGTCATTTTCATGTGAAATGCCCAGTATTTTCCCCGTCTGTCCACTTCCCTCCACTCACACAACCGTCACCTTAGCATGTAATCTCATCACCTCTCTCCTGGACTATTGTTACAGTCTCATAATAACTCCCAACTGCCCGCCTCTGCCCTCTCCAGTCTTTCCTACCCAATTGCCAAGAATCTCTCTAGAACTAAATCCCGACCGTGTCAATTGTCTCATCAAGAGCCTCCCCTGGCTCCCTATCACCAGGGTTACAGGGTCTGTCAAGCCCACAGTCAACCAGAATAAAGCACAAATTCTTCAGCATGGCAGTTCAAGCTTTTCAAGTCCCTTTTCCAAGAATGACACTTCCATAAATGTTCTATGTTCTAGCCAAACTGGAAGATTCCTTAAATTCCACATTCTGCCCCTGTTCCTCATGCCTGGGATGTTCTAATCCTCTCCTCTGTCTCTTAGAGTCATTCCTAGTTCTCTCTCAAGGCTCAGTCCACATGCATGCCGTGTCCTAGAGCAGTGATTCTCAACCTTCCTGATGCTGCGACCCTATAATACTCATATGTGGGCATGTCTGCATGTGGCAGACCCACCTGGAGACAGATAGAGGAGCGGTGTCTTGGTTCCTAAGACCATCAGAAATATGTGTTTTCTGACGGTCTTAGGTGACCCCTGTGAAAGGGTCATTTGACCCCCCAGAGGGGCCGCGACCCATAGATTGAGAACTGCTGTCCTAGACGAAGCCTTTCCTGGGTCCCTTAGTCTTTGGGGTCCTCTCCTTCCAACTTGAATTTTTATGCATATGCTTATTTTGTGATCCATCTTGCCCCCAATCCCAACAGAATGCATGTTCCCTCAGGTCAAGGACTGCTTAAAAATTGTCTATTATCTCTAGCATCTATGTTTTACATGCAATAAATGATGAATGAAAGTTCAGTGGACTGGAATAGACAACTAATTGAACAAGTCTTCTCCTGACCCATTTTATAATTTTATTTCTTCCTCATAAGAATCACATTTCCTCATCAGAAGAATCTCAGTACCATAGCTGGAAAGGAGTTCAGAGGCCATCTAGTGCAATCCCCTTAGAAGAAAATGACAACCGGGGAGGTTAAGTCACTTGTCTAAGGTCACATAGAGACAGGGTTTGGACTCAGGTCCTCTGACTCCAAAACCAGAGCTTTGCCCACTGCATCCCATTCTCAATATACGAGCAATGTTCATCTAGTAGAAAGATCTTAGGAAGATGAAGGCATCACCTGCAGTCTTGTTGTCTGCTTTCCTTTCCTCCCAGAGAGGAGCATCCTGTGATCATTTCTGTAGCTGTCATAAAATTCTCCCCAGGAGCTGAATGAGAGGGGGAAAGGACACTGGCATTGTCATCAGAGGAGCTGATTCCGTCTTTGCTCCTTCCTACCTGTGGTCCCTTCTAGCAGTGGTAAATGTTGAACAACCATTTCTCTTGGTGGGGAGGGATACACATGAGATATTTTCAAGTTTAATCTACATTAAAAAATTTCTCCATTGTTTTCTTAAATCTAGACAACTGGCAAAATAATAAATCAAGTCCCGATTGATAGTATTTTTTGATTTCTGAGATAGAAATGCTCACAAAGAAAATTTAACAATCGTCTCTCATGAGCCTGTCTAAGAAGACTCTCACACTGCCTACTTCCAACTCTCCTTCTATGATGCATTCTTTCTGACTGTAGTTCTATAACTCTACGACATTATAATACTATGTATATTGACATGTGGGTTCTCATGGACTCCAAAGTCCTTTCTTTATCCAGCTCTCTGGTATGAACCCCGCTTGGGGGAGAAGAGAGCTCTTCCATAGCATAGAGAGTCCCATGGACTAGTCTTGAAGGTACCTCCAAAGTATCTGCTGGATAGCTTGGTGTTTGCTCTGAGTGAAATATAAATTGCACAGATCTCAGGAATCCAGACAACATTTAGGTCTTTCACATTTGTAGTTCTCTTTGCCCCCTATTCCCTTTAGGTGGTGGGGACACATAGCAAGAACTAAGGGCTAAGGGATGAGCTTAATTTACTGTGTTTTCAGAATTCTCCTCCTAGCTTCTTTATCTTTTTTTTTTGTATGTCTGAAGTACAGAGCATCTGATCACTTTACCATTACAGTCATCTCTGTTGTTAATTCCCAGGAACTCGTTACAGGGTCTGTCAAGCCCACAGTCAACAAACCCATGTTACTCACTTGAATGGATTCTTGGAAACTCAGGCTTATTTGCAAGGCAAAATTAATGAGAAAAGAAAGACTTAAACTAGATAGTAATTTATGACTTCCACTGTGGCCAGCCTTCTTCCCCTTGTGGAGTGATGTGTTTGTCTTTTGTTTTTCTTTTTTCCCCCCTTTTTGGAAAATAATACTATGCTTAAAGAACATGAAATTGACTTGGCCCTGTATTGTCTGTGGAAGCCAGTTTGGCCCTGGCCCAGGGCCAAGGAACTTCTGGCCTCAGGGGCCTTCCAATTTGCTCTCCAATGTCTTTAAATGGCAAGTTCTTAAATGTCTGGAGCATTTGAGATGCTTATTTTCAAATATCTCTTAGAAATTGACAAATTTAGCGAGCATCTGTGGATCCCAAATTTGCCACGTAAGGATAGCTGGGTGGGTCTGATTTTCCATTCTGATACCAGAGTCCCAGATCAACTCTCTTCTCTTTCTCCCCCCCCTCCCAGTCTCTATCTGCTACCATTATTCCCAAGGCCACTCTCCACTACCACCTCCACCATCACCACTCCAGAGAGCAAAGAATGCAATGGAGAAGTTAGGAATGTGACAGGAGAAAATGAAATTAACCATTCCTAATGGCCACCAAACTTGCCCAATGTCAGCCATGTTCCTATGTGCCACGGAGCAACTGTAATAATCACACAGCTGAGATAGAAGGCCTCTCTCTGGCAAGACCCCACATGACAGGACTTGGAAGGCAGGTGTTACTGTAATTAGCTATTGTTTGACTATCAAAAGTCAGAGCTGATTAAAGCCAGTAAGTACAAATGCACTATTTTATTCCAAAGAATATTATGAATTGCACGCTGGGGCTCTTTCAGTATGGACCTTCCTTCCGGAGTCTGCTAAGAGCCCATGCCAGCAGTAATCAAACGTAAAATCTGCATAAACCTTCAGGGTTTTTTAATTCAAGCAGAGACCTTTCATTAGAAATATGTTACTTTATGAAATCTGGTCGCCAGCAAGGGGAGAAAAATGTGACTTCTTAAGGAAGTGAATGGCATCTCTCCAGTGATTAACCCAAGATTAATGGAGAGCTCCCACTGCTAAGCCTAAGTCCATTTTATTGCTAATTCATTTAGGTACCATTTCAGATATCCTTGATGAAAGTCACCTGCTAAGTCGTCAGGTTTTGGCAAGCGAGGCTAGCCATTATGGTCCAATCCTAAATACAAGTTTTATTAAGGAAGCTTTGAAAAGTGTCTGGTATTAGGCTCATTCTTTAAAGGATATTCTATTTAATGTACTCAATTAGTTAAAAATTTGGATCCACATTCATTAATCAAAAATGGATGTGACTGTTACACTTTGTACCCCCTTTTTTCAATTCTTCACCCCCTCCTCTTTCCCTTCTTCTGTTCCCCTCCTTCTCCCACCCCCTGTATAGATCTTTCTTATTTGTAAAGAAGGGCTGTTTGTCTCACATACAGAGGCACATGCTCACACACACACACACACACA
>CM053596.1:23920150-23983559 GCA_028646575.1 Pseudocheirus occidentalis | reverse complement strand
GAAGGAAGGAAGGAAGGAAAGAAGGAAGGAAGAAAGAAAGAAAGAAAGAAAGAAAGAAAGAAAGAAAGAAAGAAAGAAAGAAAGAAAGAAAGAAAGAAAGAAAGAAAGAAAGAAAGAAAGAAAGAAAGAAAGAAAGAGGGGGTAGGGGGGATTTTAGGTAGACCTATTTCATGGCTGAATGTAGAACGGAATAGAGTAAGGAAAGATTTGGGGCAGGATGACCAACCAGAAAGATACTACAATAGTCTAGGCATAGAAATACTTGTTGATTGATAAATAAAAAGCAAACTAAAATGAAAGCAAAGGCTAAATAATCATGATATCCAATCTTGGTTCCAGAGAAGAGATGAAGAAATGTATCTTCTCCTTTTGGCAAAGAGGTGGGTGAATGTGGATATGAGATGTTGAATACATCATCAGATATGACTGTTCTGTGCATGATTTTGCTTAATTGTTTTAAACTGACTTTCTTTGTTAAAAAGGAAGGCTCTTTGGTAGTAGGGATGGAGTATCGTCAGAAATGTTTGAGATGTAAAAAAAAAACCAAAAGTATCAAAAACACAGTTTTTAAAAGCAAAATGAAACTATAGAAAGAGTAGGAGAGAGAAGGAGGAGCCATAGAGGGGAAAGACAGAGAGTGAATCAAAGATAGAGATAGAGAAATAGAGGCAAGGTGAGGGGCAAAGAACATGCCAGTCAACGTATGGACAAAGATGCTGTTCATCTTTTTCTAGTGTGGCCACTTCTCTGAGGAATATCTGAAAGTTTCTCCAATCTGCATTTAAAATATTTAATGGTGAAAAATTCTTCAAAGACAGAGCTCTTCCCGACAATCTGTTTGGAGAGAGAAGCAGTTGGCACCAGGCACTGAGCAAAATGGCTGCGGCGGATGGTGGAGGGAAGGCAGGAAGAATGTTTGCAGTAATTGGCGTGCACAGTGAGACAGCAGCCTTAACAAGACAGAGAAGGGAGGGTGCTGACAACAAGGTGGAAGATGGATTTCTCTGTCCCTGTGCTCAGGATCAGATTGACCCCAATGTTTCCTGAGACACAGAGGGTAGACTCATTCTCATACCAAAGTTGGAGGAATTTCCATGTCCCCTGTTGGCCCGGCTGCCATATCCCTAACCTGAGATGGATGGAACACCATGGAGAAACCCCTTCCATTTGGGACGGAAACATCATCAAGTAGGGCTGTTCAAATTCAGTCAGAAAGGGCCTCCTGAGATCCAGGCTGAGTTCCAAAAGATCAGTGCATCCCTAGCCCCATCTTCAAAGCAGCCCACATGGCCGGGAGGTCCGTCCTGACATGGATACCCCAAATACCACAGAAATAGCATTTCCCACAACAGATGGTCCCGTCTGGTGTCAGTTGATGATGGGAACCAGAAGGGAAGGAAGACTCAGCTACATATTTCAGAATTGTCTGAGAGGCTCAGGTCTCAGCCTGACTTTCCCAAGCTACAAAAAAGAAATGATGATGGAAAAGAAATAGGAGGCAGGGGGCGTTTGAAGGACAACACTTCCAAATGGCCATCCCCCAAGTTATGTGTGTCCTCTTCCTCTGGAAATCACTTTGTATATATTTCATTTATTTATCTGCGTACATGTCCTTTACTCTCAGTAGAGCATAAGCTATATGAGGGCAGGCACAGGTTTGCTTTTGTCTCTGTATCTCCAGTGCTTAATAAATACTTGTTGGGGGTCATCTCTAGTCGTTCTGATCTATATCTGGCCACTGGACCAAGATGGCTCCAGAGGAAAAAGTGAGGCTGGTGACTGCCCAACCCTGCCTCACTTAAATCCAATTCACTTACATGTTGTGGTACCAAGTCCTTGATGTCACGGGCCTCTTAGAGAAATAAGGACAACAATAACAACAAATTCTTGTTGGTCTATTGATACTGTAGCTCCTAAATTGAATAAAAGCTCTTTGAGGGTGAGAATACTATCGTTCAGTTGTGTCCAGTTCTTTAAGATGCCATGGACGTGTCATGGGGTTTTCCTGGCAAAGATACTAGAATGGTTTGCTATTTTCTTCACCAGTGTATTAAAGCAAACAGAGCTGAAGTGACTTGCCCAGGGTCACACAGCTAGTAAGTATCTGAGCCTGAATTTGAACTCAGATCTTCCTACCTCCAGGCCCAGCACCCTATCCATTGAGCCACCTTGCTGCCTTGCAAGGGGGCTGTAATTGAACTTAGAAAGATCTGAGTTCAGGCCCTGCTTCTGATACTTCCTTTGTGACTATAGGCAGGTTACCAAATATCTCTGAGACTTTCATTCTGAGACATCACCTGATACATGGTAGGTATACATGTGCTTTCTGAATTAAATTGAATTGACAGCAGAGGCCACCTAGTCCAACCTATGCCTGAATAAGAGTCCCAGCTGCACCATCCCAAAGAGGTGGCCTTCCATCCTCTGCTCAAAGGCTCCCAGTGAGGGGGAGCCCACCACCTCCAGAAGCAGCCCACTCCACAGCAAGACAGCCCTTATTGTGGAGAGGTGCTTTCCTCTAATCAAGTCTAAATGTCTAATTTGGCAATTCCTGCCCATTTATTGACTGGCCATTACAGACAAGAAATGACAGACAAGTCTATCCTCCAAAGCCACCTACTACTTGTGCTGTTTCTATTCAGATATGCAGATCTTTTCCTATTTTTGCCAGATCTTGTCATAGCTTTCAAGAGTCTTTGAAAAGGGAGCTAGGGACAGGTAGTTTTTAGATTCAGTTTTCTGCTTTAACAAAAAAGAAAGTCACAAACATGCCTTGTTCATTCATTCATTCATTCATTCATTCTTCCATTCTTCTTCTTCTTCTTCTTCTTTTTCTCCTCCTCCTCCTCCTCTTCCTTCTCTCTGAGCTATTTTTCACCTTGGAAGTACAATATGCTCCCTGTACACTTTACATGTGTGTATATATGTATATACATAAATATAATTTTTTTTTCTTCAACGAATAAAATGAGCTTGATCCTCCTGACCTCTCAGAAGAGAGGTCAACTTTATTTCCTATTTTCAGAGATAAAAACTGATTCCGAGAGAGCAGAAGCAGTGTCCCATATACACAGGAGGTCAAGAAATGAGGCAAGCCTGCCAGCATCGGGATTCTACCTTTTCCGTGGGCACAAAGCTTGTAACATCTCAAGAGAAAAACCTATTCTGAACAATGAAGTATTTTGGATTCTTTTTTCTTCTCTGATGCTTGGGTTTTTGAGTTCATTTCTCATAAAACCATATCAATCAAGGTCTATGATGTTAGCAAAAAGCAGCTTTATTCAGCATTCTTGGGTTTCTGTTTTGTTTTGCTTTTTTGGACTGGAATTTTATGTATCAAACTAGTCTCCCTTTTGCCAGTGGGATTTGCTTTTATTCTTTCACAGATTGGTGAGGAGCTCCTTAAGTACCTTCATGGCACTGGCTCTGGAGTCCAAGGACCTGGGCTTGAATATTGGTTCTGATACTGTTGTGACTTTGGGGTGACTTCCCTGGGTCTTGACTTTCTCTTCTGTAACATGGGGGAGAGAGATTAGATGACCTCTGAACAATGTAGAACCAGGATCTTATACCACTTCCTGGGAGGGCATTGCAATTCTAAGGTCTTAGCCTTGAAAAACCTGGGGGAGCAGCTGTGTTGAGGTCAAAGATTTGGGGGTTCGCTTAGGCGCTCTCTGATCCCTTGGGATGTCTGCTCCCGCAGACCTTTCATAGACCCATAGATATAGAACTCAGAGACCTTCTAGTCCAACCTCCTAGTTTTACAGATGGGGAATCTGGGTTCCAGGGGAGGTAGAGTGCCTTGTACAAATTCATATAGGTATTAAGTATCAGAAGCAGGATTTTCACCTAGGTCTTCTGAATCCAGAGACAGGACTACACTATACTTCAAACTCAACTGATGCTTTCCATAGGCATAAAGAGAGGGACTAGACCTGTGATTTCCTTGGTGTAGGGAACTCCTGAATGAGAGAATTCCCTCTACCTATGCAGGTGGAATATGGGGACTGTGTCATATTTTCTTTGAATTAATTAATAGCTGGCATTTACATGGTGCTTAACAATCTGCAAAGTACTTCATAAATATCTCATATTATTTTCTCAACAATCTTGTGAAGTAGGTGCTATCATTATTCCCAATTTACAGATGAGGAAACTGAGGGAGGCAGTGGTTAACAGTAACCCGACCAGGGTCTCACAGCAACTGACTGTCTGTGGCTGGATTTGAACTCTGGTCTTAACTCCAAGTTCAGTGCTCTATGCACTGAGCCACCTGGCTGCTTCTGACAAGGTGTGTTCAGAAGAAAGGTGTGTGATCCAAAGGGGAAAGGCACCACCTGGTGGGACCAGGATAAGTTTCCTGTTGAAGGTGGGATATGAGTTAAATCTTGAAGGAAATAACAAAAGCTGAGGTGGGGCAGAGTATCCCAGGCATGGAGAAAGCTGGGGCAAAGGTTTCCAGTCTGGAGACAGTGTGTCATATGCAGTGAAAAGAAAACAGATAAGTGAAGCTGGGTCATAGAGGAGAATAAAGATATAGAAATACTAGAAAGGTAGGAAGGGGCCAGGTTAAGGATGGCTTTAAAAACCAAACGGAGGATTTTATATTTGGTTCTGGAGGCACTAGGGAGTCACTGATGTTTACTGAGCAGTGAGGGTACAAGGATATGCCTGCACCTACACAGACACGGACACAGACACACACAAACACACAGACACAGACACAGACACACAGAGACACACACACAGACACACACAGAGACACAGAGACACACAGACACACACAGAGACACAGAGACACACAGATATCCCTTGACAGTTGAATGGAAGAGTTAGAGTGGAGAGAGACTGAAGGCAGGTAGACTTATTCAGAAGGCTTTTGTAATAGTAACTAATGAATAAATGTTAATTATTTCATTTGGATTCCTAAAGATCGGTCATGCTCTGAGGTTCTGAGATTCTCTGATCCTGTGAAAGCTGGAGTTGGTGATGGTGTGTGTGGAGTGGAGTGAGTTAGTTTAGAAGGATAATTCTACTACTATTACTACTGCTGCTGCTGCAGCTACTGCTATTAATGAGAAAATCATAATAGCTAACATTTTTATAATGATTTGAGTTTTGCAAAACATTTTACATATGCTATTTCATTTATATTTATTATTACATTTATATTATCATTTTACCTATACTATTTCATTCCTCACAAAAACCCTGGGTTGTAAAGTTAGAATTATCCCCATTTTACAGCTGAGGAGACTAAGGCTGAGACAGGGAAAGAGACTTGGACAGGGTCATAAAGATAGTAAGTGCCTGAGGCCACCTGAGGTTTGTTGTGTCTGCAAAGGAGTTCTGGCTAGCTCAGCTATACAAACAGTCCAGATGCTATGTTTCTAAGCCAGAGCTAGAATGGGGACTGGGCAGAGAGATCTTGCTTGGAAGGAAAATGCCAAGTCCCTTCTCACTTCCCTTCTCCACTGGGGCAGGTCAAGCTATGCTGGACCTTGGAGCATCAGTTCATCACCCCTAGGGGCAACCCCAGGCCTCAAGGTGGCTCTTGTCAAAGGGAGGGTTTGCTGGACAAAAGGCTGTGACAGGGAGGAGCCTGTTGTTCCACATTTGAATCCCAGCCACCTCTAACTCTTAACTGTTTACCGGCTTGGACGGAAAGGCGCTCTTAATGCTGTGTAAATATGACTTGCAGAAGGACTTTGCTTCCTCGGCTGATTCTTGGGCTTTTCAAATCAACATTATTAATTGTCTGGCTTATCAGTAAGAGCTGTCTGGCAGTCAGGCCGGAGATGGTTCTAGCACTGTGGGCTACATAGAAACTGAGCAATGTCCACCACACAGACCCAAGAGATATGAGTGGCTGAAATGCAGAAGTATGTTGACCTCAGCCGGCTCCTCCAACTTTCAAAAGGTAAAAAGAAAATTAGTCACTCTCAATGATTTCCCTATCTCACAGGAAGTTCGGCATTCTTAGAACTTCCCAAGGCCAGCTACTTCTCCAGGAGGAGAGGTCATTAAAGAAGATGGGACATTTCTTCTTTTTTTTTTTTTTTAATTCAGCCTCCAGATTATGTGCCTTAGGCCATAGGTTGTATCTGCAGCATTCTCCCTTCTCATCCCGGTATCTCCCCAGTTCCTTTTAAGATTCTGTTCTAGGGTCATCCTTTTAATAGCCTTTCCTGCCCCCAGGTGTTAGTGCTTTCCCTAAACTCCTTCCTCCTCCTCCTCCTCCTCCTCCTCCTCTTCCTTCTTCTTCTTCTTTTCTCCCTCTCCCTCTCCCTCTCCCTCTCCCTCTCCCTCTCCCTCTCCCTCTCCCTCTCCCTCTTTCCCCCTCTCTCCCCCTCTCTAAAATGAGGGAGTTGGACTCTATGACCACTCGGGTTCCTTCCAGCTCTAAGTCTGTGATCCCCTTTGAGCCTCAAAACACTTGGGAATTTAACAGTAGAAGATTTTTTTCTTCTTAGTTTACAGAGGAGAGAAGTGACATTCCTAGGGATTCAGGGACTAGTCACTGGTTTTGCAGCTAAGGATGGATGGAACTGGGACCCAGTCCCACATATTCTGATTCCAAATCATTCTTGTTACTTTACGACTCGAATGGAAACGCTTGTATTTAATCCTAGCAGCAACGACTCTTCCTTGGAGCTGGAAGAAGCCCTCAGAAGATCAACTAATACAGTCTTCTACCTTTCAAGAATCCCCCCCCCCAAAAAAATATTCCCCCTGTCTAAATAAAATGTAGGACCAGAGGCCATATCATACAAGAAGAGGGAACAAAGAGTTTTAAAAGGTAAGGGCTTTGTTCAGGCCCCCACAGTTAGCACATTTTGGAGCAGGGGTGGGCTGGAGCCAGCTCTGAGGGCCAGAGAGCTGATTGTTAAATTTTCCTTTTTTTTTGCTTTCTTTTGTTTATTGCTTTTTTTTTGGAGGGGGGGAGGTAGGGCAAGTGGGGTTAAGTGACTTGCCCAAGGTCACCTTGTTAGGGTATTGTTGTTGTTTGTGTTTTTTTTTGGTTACATGTCTGAGGCTGGATTTGAACTCAGGTCCTCCTGACTCCAGGACTGGTTCTCTATTTACTGCACCACCTAGCCACCCTTGATTGTTAAATTTTCAATGTGAGCATTTATGCCTTGTAAATAAATGATCATGACTTGATTTTTTGTTTCACTGACTTTAGATTTAAAAAAAGCATTAATAACATAGATTAAATTTAAAATATGACATAAGTACATTTCCCCTCCCCCCAGAGAGTCAGTTGTAAACATTTACCAGTATGCTGCTCTGGAGATAGGATTCAAGCCTAGGATTCCTGATGCCAAGTCCAACAATCAACCTATACCATTGTGCTCCCTCTAAGGACATTTAGCCTGAAGAAGAGACAATATTGATAAAGTAGATTGCAGCTAGGACTGCAAAGGGCCTGGAAACAATGCCAGATGAGGGTCACTTGAAGTTATTGGGAAGATTTACCCTGAAGAAAATCAGAAGGGGGTGTGTGTGTGTGAAGAGGTGGGAAATGAGAAGAAATGTGGAATAATACAGAGAAAACACCAGCTCACGTAACGCCATTTGTGCGTTCAAAAATACTTATGGAAAGCCTACCA
Source organism: Pseudocheirus occidentalis (assembly GCA_028646575.1). NCBI lineage: Eukaryota > Metazoa > Chordata > Mammalia > Diprotodontia > Pseudocheiridae > Pseudocheirus > Pseudocheirus occidentalis. The sequence goes on along the minus strand of CM053596.1, from coordinate 23,975,946 downwards.
TGTGTAAAGCATCATCCTAGACACTAAAGGAGATGAACATTTAATTGAGATTTGGCTCTTACCCTCAAGAAACTGACATTCTGGTGGGAAGGGGTGGGGATGGGGAAGAGATATGCCATATACACAAGCATGCAATATTATAATTGGACTAACTGTAAAAAAGAGCATTGCCAGAGTAAGAGAGATGCCCCATGTGAGGTCCAGGGTTTTCCATATGGGGAAATGAAATCGTTAGGCAGCTGGGGGATTAAGTGCATTTTTCAGGAACTCTAAAAGCTTACTATCCAAGTAGAAATATGCCCAAGTTCTGTGGATATTTTTTCCTGCCTTCTCCAAGACCAATACTGTGAAAGTCTTGACATAGAAACTGTGTCATCTGAATCTGTTCCAGGGTGTCTCTCAGTATTATCTTGGGAGGGGAGTAGAAGCTGGGGAGGGGAGGTTTTCTTTCTGTAATAATCCTGACACCTTGTCACTAGTGTGCAAGTGAAATGATATTGTAAGATAGGAATTGTCTTCTCTTATTCAAGTAGGTTTTAAATGTCATTGCATATGATGACATATTACAAAAATTCAACTCTTTCAATTAAGGCATTGTGGATTCAGAGGTGGAAGGGGCCTCTGAGCCCTGGCTTTGAAATCAGAAGACTTGGATTTGATTGTAATTTTGGCCAAGTTGCTTTTCCCTGTTTGCCTCAGTTTCCTCATCTGTAAAATGAGCTGGAGAAGGAAATGGCAAACATTTTCAGTGTCTGCCAAGAAAACTCCAAATGGGGTCACAGAGTCAGACATGACTTACAACAACCACAACCACAACAAAACCCCCTCTCTATTGTTAAGAAGCTCGTATGATATTTTGTTACACAATTCTCTAATGTACATTTCATGTGCTATTAAGTATCATAATGTCTCATTCCCTCTCTAAGATAATAAGCTCCCTGAGGGCAAGAACTCCCCAAGGGCATATTCTACCTAAATTTGGTACTTCTTCCTTCATCTGGCATCATGTTGTACATGCAATATATGCTTAATGAGAGTTTGATTTTTAAAATGAGGTAAATAATGAGCAAATATGCTCACTATTTAACCTTGATAAACAGATGGCTCATGAGAAAACAACCAGCAAGCATTTATTAAGTACTTACTGTATATCAGGCACTGTGCTAAGAGAAACACTGTTTTATGGGCTCTTAGGTAAATTCTGAACAGGAGAGGATCTCATAGACCATTCAGTCCACCTCCTCATTTTATAGTTGAGAAAACAGAACCTCAAAGAGGTTCAGAGTCCAAAGTCACATAGAAATGGAATCTGAACCCAAGTCTTCTGCCCTCAAACCCAATGCTCTTTTTGCTGACCCTTGCTACCTCCAGCATTTAATTCGCGCATGCAGAAAAACTGCCTGGATCTGAATTACCATCATACCAAGAATCAAACACCTGAATTGATTGACTTTACAAAGAGTAGACCAGGCTTGAATACACAGTCCAAAAAGCAGACCCTGCTCAGGAGTTATAACTCAGAAGGAAAGAGCCAGAGAACACTTGTCTACTGCCTAATGCGCTTTTAGGTCCACTTATCCCTGAGGGACATCCTGAGTCATTTCTCTCAGAAATCCTCAACTTTGAAGACAATAGGCTCCTGAAAAGCTGACCCACTCAACTTGGCCAGTTCAACAGCTTGTCAAGGCCTTTTCCTGTCCTGGCCTGAGGCTGTTGTAAACCCCTGCTAGTCATTCTAAACAGGGCCAGGCAGGGTGCAACGCTAGAGCTAAGATGTATCCACTGTTTCCTTTCTCCCACCAAATGAATGCACATAGAAGTCAAATTCAGTTAGAAGAAGAACTGGCCAACTCCTGATTGAGCTAGACCTATTGCTTTGGCATGTCCTGAATTATGGCCAATGGCACCTAGGTAGCTATGTCAAGACCAGCAGGTTCCCTCTCGGGACCCTTTGTGTGATTTCAATAACTTAGAAGAAAGTATAAATAAAAGAAATTCAGTTAGATGTCTGTATTCTTGGCATCTAGAGGAGCACCTTGAATACAATAGGTGGTTGATAAATACTTATTGATTGATGGCTCTTTTCACACTGGCCATTGAAATTCATGAGCAGAAGAACCAATAGTAATATTAATCTACTGTGTGTCAGATATTGTGCTAAACACCAGAAGAAGAAAGAAGAAAGTTTTCTGCAGATCGTAGAGTTGCTTCTATGATCAGCAGAAAGCATTTGACCTTCACAACAAGGGAAGTAGGTGCTACTATTTTGCAGTTGAGGAAACTGAGGCAAATAGAGAACTTTTAGGGTAGACCAGAACCTCTGAGGAAGAGGCCCTGTAGATATTGAACAGTAGAGGCAACTAGGTAACAGGGCGAGAGAGAACCTGGCCTGGAATCAGGAAGACCTTAGTTCAAATTCTGTCTCAAGCACTTCTTAGTTGAATGGCTCCTGGGCAAGTCACCTAATCTCTGTCTACCTAAGTCTCCTCAGCTGTAAAACAGTAGCACTTATCTCCTGGAGTTGTGAAGGTTCTAGATAACATTTGTAAAAGTGCTTAGCACAGTGTCTGGTATATAGTAGGCACTTAATAAATGCTTTCTTTCCCCACCCCCCCACATTAAAACTTCTTTCCTTGTGATCTGCTGGGTAGAGCCCCAACTTTCTTTTAAAGAACAGTTCAGATGTCACTTCCTACACAAGGTCTTCCTTGCCCTCTGGTGGTTAGTTCTTTCTCCCTCTTGAAATTACTTTCCATTATTTTGCATAAAAGTCACATTTCTATGTCTGTGTGCATTTTGTATCTTCCCCCATTCTAGTAGAATATAAGCCCCCAAGTCAGGGACCATTAATTTTTGTCATTATATACTTAGCACCTAGAGTCTCACTTGACACATAGTAGGTGCCTTATATGAAATTCTTGTTGGATTGCACTGACTAGCATTGTACCAGTCTCTTTTTATGCTACAATTTTCCATCCCCAGCAATGCAAACATTTCTGGGGATAATGCTTAGATGTTGGCTGGGACTCAGAAATAACAGAGGCACTGTTCCAACAGAAAATAATAAGCCTTGCTTTTTATTACTTAATTTATCAACACTCTACTGGAAAAACATCTTGTTAACTGGATAAGAAGAAACTGTGTTCCCCAGTCCAGCACTGGCTGATAGAAACAAATGTCAGGCAGAGTAATGAATCCTGTTACCGTCAGAAGCAGCAGCAGCTACAGGACGACATCATTCAGACAGGGGAATGGAGTTAAATAGCAATGCCTTATGCTCACATGGTCCTTCAGTGCCAGAGTCCTCCAACATTCCAGCATAGCTCAGCTCACTAGCCTTACAAAACCCCAAGCTGGAGAGAGTCCAGAAGAGAGCAACCAGAAGGGTGAAGGGCACTGAGGTCAAGCCCATATGATGATCAGGTGAAGAAACTGAAGAGACTGTGGTCTTGGAAGACCAAAGATTTAGGTTGGGAATTGGTGACTGTCTTCAAGTATCTGAAGGGTTCTGGCTATAGAAGAGGGGTAAGTATTATATACTGGGTCCTGGAGAGCAGAAAATCCCTGTGACCTCTGGGATCAGATATAAACAGTGGCAAGATCACTGGCTTTGGAGGCTGGACTTGGGTTCAGATCCTACCTCTGACATTTCCTATGTTTCAAACCTTGAACAAATCATTTAATCTCCCTGGTCCTGGGATTCCTCAAGCTCTAATCTTTAATCCTGTGAATGCCTGGAGACTTGCCTGGTTCTTTCCTTATCTGTTTATTGTTTTGACTTGTCCAATTTAACAAACTTTTAATAACAATAGCTAACATTTGCATAGAGCTTTCAGGTTTACAAAGTGGTTTACATTTATCATCACATTTCATCCTCACTATATACTTGTAAAGATGCTACTATTATTGCCCCCATTTTACAGATGAGAAAGCTGAGGCAGGGAGTGTTTTGCCAGATGTAGCACTAAATGGTGAGGATATGAAAATGAAAGGAAGACAGTTCCTGACCTGAAGGAGCTTATATTCTACTGAGGGAATTGTTAACAGCTGAATTAGAATTTCAGGTTTACATACGGAAAGGACCATGGAGCTTTTCTGGTCTAATTCCTGCCACCCTCCCCCCCCCCCCATACTTGTCCAAGGTCACACAGGTAGCAAAGTACAGAGCTAGGATTACTACCAAGGTCCTTTGACTCCACGTAGCTCATTTCCCATTGCACTACACTTGAATGTGAAGTATTAAGACCAAGCATGAATTAAGCAGAAATGGAAGTGATTGTGCTAATCTATCAGAGGAAAAATAATGTGCAAATCCACCATATTAAATTAAACCATTTTAAAATTTGTGGCCATTATTTAGTTTATTGCTTTGTGACCCCATTTGGGGGTTTCTTGGCAAAGACTGGAGTGGCTGACCATTCCCTTTTTCAGCATATTTTGCAGATGAGGAAACTGAGTCAAACACTGTTAAGTGACTGGCCTAGGATCACACAGTTAAGAACTGTCTGAAGCTGCATTTGAACTCAGGTCCTCCTGACTCTAGAATGGCACTCACTCTCTCCACTGCTCCATCTAGCTGCCAAAGCTTTTTCTTCTAGCTGTCTCTAATGTTGAGAAGTTCCACTTCCTGGCTTCCCTAATTTCTTTCAAGACTCAGTTCAGAGGGGTGTCTAGGTGGCAAAGTGAATAGTGCACCTGCCCTGAAGTCAGGAGGACCTGAGTTCAAATGTGGCCTCAGACACTTGACACTTAACTAGTCATGTGACCTTGGGCAAGTCACTTAACCCCAATTGCCCTCCAAAAAGAAAAAAGGAAAAAGAAAAAAATAGATCATGTCTCAAAAGACTCAGCTCATACCTTCTTACAGAAAGTGATGTTTCCACGTGCCAGCCCCCATCACTACTAGTGTCTTCTCTTTGAGATGAGCTCCTATCAATTCTGTAAATATCTTTGAAATATACAGTCATTTGCTTGTTGCCTCCCTAATGGAATATAGGTAGCACACTGAGGGCAGTACCTTTTACCTTTCTTTTTTTTTTTTACCTTTCTGTTTATCTCTAGCACTTATAACAATGCCTGCTACATAAAAGGCATTTAATAAATGTTCATTGACCAAGTGACCAAAAGAAATCACAGCAATCCTACATCAGGCTCCAAGTCTGATGAAATTTGAAAAGAGGAAGATTTAGGCTTGATTTAAGGAAAATTTTCCTTGAAGTTAGAATCTATGCAAAGTCTAAGGGGCTGCCCTGTTGGTGATGAGTTCTCCCTCGCTGGAGGAGGGGATTTTTGGACTCCATGGCCCCTGAGGTCTCTCCAGACTCTGAGATTCTGTGATTCTGAAGATGAGACAGATCTCACAGAGAAATTTAATATCCCCTGCATCACCAGTCTGTTTGATTTCCATAGAAACCTGTGCTTAGAAGTAGTGGTGGTTGTGGGAGGGGGAGAATCCTTAGTAAATATATCCAGGAAAGATGGACCATGGCCCTATGGATAAAGACAGGTGTTAATGATGTTGGTGACAGATGGTGGGTGGTGGGTGTTGCCTGGGTGAGATCATCTGGGGAACTAATACTTTAGGAGATTTTTTTTATAACAGATTAAAGTATCCTTTACTGTGTGAGTTTGGAGTCAGAGGTCTTGGGTTTGAATCTCAGCTCTCACATTAGAAAGCCACAGATGGCTCCTTCCATGTTCACCACACCACAAACTCTGCTCCTCACTCTGGAGATAGATTAATTCTACCAAAGCGGGTGAATTCTCAGCTAGGACAAAACCCAATTCCACATAGTTCTCTTTGGTCTCCTGGAGAATTTCAGTAGGAGAGAAACAGGCTTATAGAATTGCAACTCTATCATCCCTGTGGGAGGGAGGGAGTCCTCATTTCCAAACTATATCACTTTCCAAAACTCCTTGACAAGTACAACGAATACTAAGAATTAATGGAGAGTGAGACATGAGGAAACTTTTTCTTTCTTCCTTAGTGCTTTAAGTTATAGATTCCATACACCGTGAATCAAAATCTCTGTCAACTCTGAGAGCAATGGGAAAGTCATGGTTGGTGGAAATAGATGGCAGGGCATTTACAAAGATGACTTTAAACCTAGAAATAACTTAAAAGACAGCAGCTCGTAGTTCTAAAGCTGGAAGAGACTTCAGAGGTCATTCATTAGAGAGTAAGCCCCTTGAGGGCAGAGACTGTCTTTTTTATTGTATCCCCAATACTTGGAACAGTACCTGGCATACAGGAGGCATTTAATAAATGTTTATTGGATGGGATTGCATCTAATCGAGTTCTTTTGTTTTATAAATGAAACTGAAGCCTATGGGTATTAGGCTACCAGACCAAAGTCACAGAGACAGTATGTAATTAGTAGAAGTGGGATTTGAACTCAGGTCCTTGGACTTCAGAGCCCGACTCTCTATGCTGCTCCATACAACATCAAGAATATGTGTGACTAGAAGAGGAGGAGAGCTGGTCATGTAGTCAGAATGAGGTATACCGAACAGACAACCTGGATGTTACATGGGTGCTTCCAAGTAAGTGAAAAAAACCCAAGACCAACAATGGAGAAGCTTCTAGGATCCTTCATGTGGATTTGGAGCAGAGCAAAGACAAGAATGACTCAGGATGAAAAGATGTGGATGGCATCAACCAATCAAGAATTTATCAGATACCTACTATGTATCAGAAACTACACTAGATTCAAAGAGAAAAATGAAATACTCCCTGCCCTCAAGGATCTGACATTCTAGAACCTATTTCAATAAGGTCATAAGTCCATTGATAAATCAAAATATTGTTGGGTCATTTTTCAGTCATGTCTGACTCTTCATGAGCCCATTTGTTGTTTTCTTGGCAAGGATATTGAAGTGGTTTGCCATTTTCTTCTCCAGATCATTTTACAGATGAGGAAACTGAGGAAAATAGGGTGTTTTGTCCTGGTGTTCTGTCCCTTTGTCAAAACAAGAATTGAAATGCCATCTTGTACATGCCCTAAGTCTTGACTCTCCATGATTCTCTGGCTGAGAAGAAACCTCATTTCAATTGTCTTTTGGATAATTTGGCATTTCCATTCTCCCTGCTAAAGAAGCCAGAGTTCTACCAGGGGGCCATAAAGGCAGCCTGGGGGAAAGTCCAGGACTTGGAGTGAGAAGGCTTGAGTCTGACTTCAAGTTCTGACCATCACTAGTGGTGTGACCTGTTGAAGTCATTTAACACCTCTCCTACTCTCTAAAATAAAGAGATTGGAGCTCTGGAAAGCAATTTTAAGTTAAATGATCAAAGTTACATCCTTGGACCCAAGAGATCTTTCTACTGGACATCTATCTTAAGGGAATCCAAGATGGAAACAAACTTGACCTATATGTTAAGATGTATGTGGCAGCATTTTTTGGTGGTAGCAAAAATAAACCAAAAAACCACCACCAAAGAAACAAACAAACAAACAAAAACAACCTGGAAGCAGAGTGGGTATCCATTGATTAGAAGGGAATAGATGAACAGATGGTGGCATATGAATGCAATGGAATGATGAGTGTGATTGGATTTGTTGTCATACACACCTTCTCCATTGTATGTCTATGAATGCAATTGATTAAAGTATAAGAATATGAGGAACTCAAAGAACCGTAAGAAGATTTATATGAACTGATGCAGAACAAAGAAAGTGGAAGCAACAGAAAAAATACGCATGATCACTACAGTGCTGTACACAAAGATACTTTTAAAAGACAGCAGGACTAAGTGTCAAGGCAGTGATTTATATTAGTCCCAGAGATGATGAAATACATTACCCTCTTCTTGGTAGGGAGGTGGACTTTATGGATGTGGAAATCTGTATGTACTGTTATGCTGAATAGTTTTGCTTCAATTGATTTGCTTTGTTTTAGGGGAGATTCTTGTATGTGTTGGCAACATATAAGAAAATCATTTTTTAAAAAAAGTCTAAAGTCATCAACTAAACTTTAAAGGGAAAAATAAAATGAAGGAAGCTGACTAGATTAGAGATGTCAAATTTTCAAACTTCTAGAGTTCCCTGAACTAGATTAAAATATATTCGGGAATTATTTAACTAAAATCAATAAAAATATAATACAACATATATAATGTTAACTTGTGGTCTTCTCAATATGCAGCTGGCAGGGATTTCTTTCTCTCTGAGCTTGATACACCTGTAGATGACCTGCAAGGTCTCTCATAGTTTTAAAACTAATCATCCCTGAAAATTGTCATTTACTCTATAAATATTTTGTATTGACTTATCTGTGTGTCTGTTCTTTCCACCTGCATAATGTAAACTCATTGAGGGCAGGAACATATTTTTTGTCCTTGCATCTTCAACGCCAACACTTGGCACTGATAAATCTCTTAATTAAATGTTTGTTGAATGAATGTATGATCCAAGTAGAATGGTATTCTACTTGGAATGCCAAATTAGAGGCAAGGAGTGTTTGTGGATAAAGCCAGAGACTAGATATAGTAAAGAAAGAGATTGAAGCCATCTCCAAATATACAGTTCAAAACATGTATTAAACAAACAATCTCTAACTGCATCTACTAATCTATATAAATTCTTTAAGGCAGAGGATTACTTTTTTTTTCCAGAGCACTAAAGGGCAATAAGAACAATTCATATTTCTATCAGCCTTCAAGGTTTACAAAGCACATTCTGGAGTTAAGAAGACCTGAATTTCATTCCCTGTGTTATCTTGGGCAAGTAAGTCACTTAGTCTCTCTGGGACTCAGTTTCCTCAATTATAAAATGAGAGGGTTAGACTAGATGACCTCTGACACCCTTTATAACTCTAGATCTATGATTCTGTGAAGAAAACTTGTACCATGATCTTCCTTTTACAAAAAAGGAAATGGAGGCTATGAGACACAAGATAGTTTGTCCATGGTCACCTAGTCAATAAGAATTAATATCTACCTGTCTCTATCTATCTATCTATCTATCTATCTATCTATCTATCTATCTATCTATCTATCTATCTATCTATTATCTATCTGTCTATCAATTATCTATCATCTGTCTATCTATCCATCTATCATCTGTCTGTCTACCTATCTATCCATCCATCCATCCATCTATCTATCTATCTATCTATCTATCTATCTATCTATCTATCTATCTGTCTGTCTGTCTCTCTGTCTATCTATCCATCTATCATCTGTCTATCTATCCATCTATCATCTGTCTATCTATTGATCTATCATCTGTCTATCTATCCATCTATCATCTGTCTATCTATCTATCTTTCTTTCTATCTATTTATCTATCTATCATCAATCTATCATCAGTCTATCTACCAATCATCTATCTATCTATCTATCTATCTATCTATCTATCTATCATCTGTCTCTCTATCTATTTATCTATCTGTCTGTCTGTCTATCAATCATCAATCTATCATCTATCTATATGTCTGTCTATCAATCATCCATCTTTCTATCTGTCTATATATCTCACCCATCTCTCTCTCCAATTCACCCATCTCTCTCTCCTTTCTATCTATCATCTATCTATCTTCCATCCGTTCATCTATACATATATAATATATACAATACAGACATATTACATATATGTATATAGGATATTATATATACTATATATAATGGGGTTATCTACATATATGCACACATATATAATAGGGTTATCTATAAAATATAGAAAATCTTCTCTTTCTCTCTCCATATACATTTTTATATACACATATATGTGTGTACATATATACATATGCATATATATAAAATCCTATTACACATGAGAGGAGAAAAAGAGACAGAGAGACAGGGTTGGGGAAGGAGAGGGAGAAGAAGGGGGAGATGGAAGGAAATTTAGAGGCCACCTAGGTCCCATTCTTTCATTTTGCAGATTAGGAAACCAAGGCATAGAGAAGGTTGGCTTGCCTAAGATAACACAGGTATTAGTCACCGGAGCCTGAGTCATGCTCCAGCTCATAAACTTCCAATCTAGTGTTTTTCCCCCTGCACTTCAATGCTTCTAGTCAAACTCAGATCACAAGATTCCGAGGCCAGCCCTCTTTCCATCATATCACTGTAATCTGAAAGGTTCACACACACACACACACACACACACACACACACACACACACACTCAGAAACTTTATATTTTAAGTCCTGGGGGAAAATATCAGAACTCCTCCGTTTCTAGACCAAAATGAACAGGAGCATAATTTCGGCTTTTAAAATGCTGATAATCAGAGTTTGCCATAGGAATTTAATGGAGGCTGCCTGGATCATTTTCACTTAGGAGGAAAAGCTCACCTGTGAAGGAGTTAATTCCTGGCTTGTTTCTGACACCCAATACAATGACCATATGGGTCTGTGATTCGTGTGTGTGTGTGTGTGTGTGTGTGTGTGTGTGTGTGTGTTTTAAGGCTGAAAACCCTAAATGGGCTCCTTAACTGATATATTTCTCCCCCTCCTAATAGTGCTGCCCAACTTAATTAACTCCATCTCGCACACACCTGAAGATTGGAGATTTTATTGGCTCTCCCATCTGGCTTTTATAACGCCAGTTATGTACACAATAAATCCTGCTTCAGAACTTAATTCTGGCTAAGAGAGCCGTCCGGCTTGATGCCATCTTTCTTAACAGCAGTCATAGAGAGAGACTGTGGAAATCATTAGTAGCTGGAGAGCCTCACACATTGGGGAGTGCCGGGAGCCTGTTTATTTTTAAAATCCTGCTTTATTTTAACGGCAAGTATTTCCCTCCGAAGTGAAAAGGGCACTGGCTTTGGATTCAAAAGGCCTGGGTTCAAATTCTCACTTTGATTCAAACTGGCTGTGTGATGGCAGGGAACCTCTCTGTGCTTTGGTTTTGATTCCACCATAAAATAAAGGGGTTAAACCAGTAGGTAATTCCTAAGGTTCCTTTCAGTTCTAAATGGATAATCCCATGGCTTCTATTCATCTTTTCTCTTTCTTTTCTACTCTGTTCTCTCCATAGAAATCTAAACAATTACTAGATCTTGTCATTTCTATCCCCAGAGTATCTCTACCACTTTTCCCCTCCTTCCTACTCACAGAGGTTGGGACTTAGTCCTGATCTGACACTTGGACCATTTCAGTTGCCTCCTAAGTGGCCTTTGGGCTTCCTGTCGCTCCATTTTCCAATCCATAGATGCTAAACGGCTATTTCTAACCCTGACATTTGACCTTGTTCCCCTTCTCTGGAGTCATCAATGATACTCTATTGACTCATTGTATAAGATATAAAGTTCTCAGCTTAGTATTTAAATCTTTCCACAATCTGACTGATACCTGCCCTCACTTATCACCTCTCACTCTTAGAATTCCTAGTTTTCTTCAAAGCTCAAATGTTAACCTCCTGGACAGTCTTCCAAGTTGTTAACTATCTTCTTTTTTTTTTAAATTACTTTGTCTTTATTTTTATTTACTTGCCTACACACATGATAGGTAGAATATAAGATCCTTGAAGCCAGGTGACACCCTCATTTTTTGCCTGTGTATCCCCAGCACCCCTGAATACAGTAGGCATCTAATAAACTCGTATTGAATTTAATTTGTTGGGCTCTGTGTGTTCTGGTGGAATATGTGTAACCTCTCTGATCTGATTCTAGGGTGCCTGCTCCCCTGTCTCTGAGACTTAGATACCATGGGGGAAGTCAAGGCTCATTTGTTTACCTTTGAGGTTACATCCCAGAGCTACCACTTCCAAACTGGGGATGTTTTGTCTGCTCTTCTGATTCCAGCTTTGTCAGAAAATGTCAGCGGGGCCAGGAGGGCAAGGGCTTCCTCATGATTGAGGATTTTCTTTCACATGACCTTCGTAAAGCTGATTTGGGGCTCCAGACAGGACAGGCCCTGGCTCTGACAGGGGCCGGCTGGCAGGGGCAGTCTGGGGTCCCCCAGGGCATTCTGGCATTCTTAAACTAACTGGAGGCTGCTACCATGCCTCCTAGCCCTCCTCCTCCACCCCCACCCTCCCAGCTATATTTCATAAGCTGGCCTGGCTGCTTTTCTCAGGGAGGGTAAGAAACATCCCCTCAGTGATCCTTTGCTCCTTTTGCTCAAGAATCGAACAATTCAAAATAAAAAGGGGGAGCGGCATTTTCCAGTTCTGTTTTTTTTCTTTCAGGAGGAATTTTGGGGTGATTAGCTTAGAAGCAAAAAGCCTGGAAGGAGGAGTCCAAAGTCCTTTTCCCAAAGGGGAAACCTTCAGTGACCCCTAAAAGCAGCTTCAGAACAAGAACCAGTCTCTGGGACATGCAGATCACTTAAACATGACAACAGAAACAGCAGGTTATAAATTAATGGAAAGAAAATTAATTAGCTTCATTGCTCCCTGGACTAATCTGGTGGTTTAGAACTGGTTTAATGAAAAGTTAGATAAAGGAAGGGGGCTGGAGGTGGAGAATGAACTTAATTTAGCAGGGAGGTGTTGGGGTGGGGGAGAGAATGATAAAAGGTCACCTTTCTAATGAAACCCGGAAGTCGTCACCTAGTCTTGGGCTGGCCATAACTCCCAGATCAGCAACACACTAATGTGCCATTAATCAACCTTATCGGCCGGGAATATTGACAATATTGAGACCTGAAACTCATCCCACAGTGCCAAGTTCAGGCGCTGCTGGCTGCAGGCAAGTTTAGAGTTCATCTGGGTGGTGGCCATTCTCGATAGGGCCCCGGCCCCTGATTTATGCTCCCAAGGACCTCCAAAGAAAGACTCTTCAGATAAGCAGATGTCAACAGGTTCCCCCACACCCCTAAATAGGCCGATGGGGGGCAGGGCTGAGGAAGGGTTGAGTAGAAGATAGGAAGAGGAAGAATTGAAGTAACCTATCAATGAAACCAAAGGGCAAACGGGAGAAATCCAGCAAAGGCAGCTGCCAAAAAAAAAATCAGTTGAGGGTGGGGGGCAGAGTTGGCCCAGTCAAGGTTGGACTTTCTGACTTTCCGGTCCTAGCTCTCGATGCATTGGCCCCTCTTCACTTTGGGGGCTTTGATTCAGTAAAATCAAGGATGCAAACTTCTTAGGAGTACTTAGTTTCCATGGCAACCAGAGCTGACCTCCCTTATTATTGTTCTCGAGAGGGGACTGACTTTACTCTATGTTCATTCACTGAATTAATGGACTCCTGGTTCTTTTATTAGCGGCTGGCTCACAATGGCAAGAGAGACATGTTGTAAAAAAAAAAAAAAAAGGCTCTCTCCCCCTCTCCCCCAACTGTCCGGCCCTTTGTCGGAGGCTTACTGGAATGAAGCAAACCTATTCAGCCAGAGCTTATCAAAACCAACTCCGGGCTGCCTCTGTTTGTGGCAGCTCAGTATACTTTGATTTCATAAAGACATAACTGATACAACAAGCAAATTAGAGCCCTCTAAGAAATGGCTGGATCGATGACGGAGACCCCGGGAGGACTGGATCTCAAATATCAAGGATCGGCTCCTACCAATTCCAGTGACAATTTTGGCCAGACCATAGGGCCATGATCTGGGGGAGGGTGTGTGTGTGTGTGGGGGGGGAGGACGACAGAAGGAAACAGCTAAATGAACTGAATAGAGGAGTTTCTCACCATTGAGCTAAAGAACTCAAACTTCGTGACTGAAGGGTTTATTCCCTCCTCCACTAGGGTTGTAGGTGGTTGCAGAACCCTCTCTCATCTCTACAGAGGTTTACAACGTATTGTAGGCCTGGGATGGTGACATCAAGAGCTGAGTCTGGCACCTAATGACAAAAGTTTGCAATCTTCAGCACTCTCTCCTTGTAGGACCCCTCATAGGTCACCTTATCCAACTCATTTCTCTAACTAGGAAGGAATTTAAGAGCCAGAATAAAAGAATAAAAGTGGCTCTCTCAGAAGCATACAATAAGCAAGCATCACAGGTGGGATTCGAATCCAGGTTTTTTGACCCTAGAACCAGTGTTCTTTTCACTACTTCATAGAAATTATAGATCATGATAAACAAAGCCCTTTAACCATCAGACATCTTTAATACCTCAGATGGGGAAAGAGTCTATTTCCCACTCCAGTCCTTGCCCCACTTCTCCCCAGTTGCTTGCCATAGCCACCATTTGAAAGGATACATCTGTTTTGTGAATCAGTGGTAGATTAGGAACTTAAAGGAACCTTTACAATTCATCTAGTATAAACCCTTCATTTGACAAAGGAGGAAACCAAAGCCCTGAATGAAAGAAGAGACTTGTCCAAAATCAAGAAGGTAGTTAAGTGTTTTGGGCTTGAGGTGGTGTGTGTGTGTATGTATGTGTGTATGTACGTATGTATGTGTGTATGTATGTGTATGTGTGCATGTGTGGATACATGTATGTATGTATTGTGTAGGTGTGTAGGTGTGCATGTGTGTATTGTACCTGTGGGGGGGTGTGCATGTGTATATGCGTGTGCATGTGTGTGTGTGTGTGTGTGTGTGTGTGTGTGTGTGTGTGTGTGTGTTAGATGAAGGCTAGGAGCATTGTGGCTCTGTAGCCAGTAGGTTAGATCTGGAGTTGGAGGTCCTGGGCTGAACCTATGGAAGAAGACTTGGCTTGAAAGCCAGAGCCAAGAACTGAACCCATATCCTTTGACTCTTGATGCAGTTCTCTTCCCACTGATCTAAGCCAGACACAGACTCCAATTCTACAGCATTATTAGGTTTTCTTGCTTCCTTACCCTCATCCAAAATATGCACGCGTACACATACATGCTCACACAAACGCACACTTGCACACACACAGAGTTAAGTCCCACTTTTAATAAGAAAAAGCCCCCCCTTCTCTGCCCCATAACCCCAACTAAGGGCTCAGTTCAGGAAGCCAGGCATTACAGGGACTCCTTGCTCTCTAAACAACTCAAGTTAAATCTTGTGTGTGTGTGTGTGTGTGTGTGTGTGTGTGTGTGTGTCTGGTATTATGATAGACCCTGGTTAGGCCTCAGGGTGTGTGGCCTCCCCCAAGTAATTGCTTCACAAAAGACAGTTAGCTGCTCCCTCCTCTTCTCTCACTACCTTCCTGCCTGCTTATTGAAGTCTGATTTCTGGCTCCTTAGAGCCGTCCTTTATCAAGCCCCAGCCATCCCATTGGGAGAGGCCCTCCGAGACCTTTTGACATTCCCCGTTACCAGAGGCCGTTCCTGATGGCCCAGACTATAGAAAATGTCTTCACAACAGCCCAGTGGGACAAGCTATGGTTATAATATCCAAATAATCATTTCACAAATTATCATAATTATGAGCCAATCATACAGTTTTGACAAAGCCAGGTGCAAGTATCAGATGACTTTATGACCTGTAGCATTTTGTACATCGTAATAAACTTAGATAGATTTATGAGTCTCTCTCTCTCTCTCTCTCTCTCTCTCTCTTTCTCTCTCTCTCTCTCCCCACTGTCTCTCTGTCTTTCTGTCTCTGTCTCTGTCTCTGTCTCTCTTTCTCTCTCTCTCTCTCTCTCTCTCTCTCTCTCTCTCTCTCTCTCTCTCTCCCCACTGTCTCTGTCTCTCTGTCTTTCTGTCTCTGTCTCTGTCTCTGTCTCTCTCTCTCCACTGTCTCTGTCTCTCTGTCTTTCTGTCTCTGTCTCTGTCTCTCTCCTCTCTCTGTCTCTGTCTTTCTCTCCCTCTCTTTCTCCCTCTCCTCTGTCTCTTAGTCTCCCTCTCTCTCTCTCCTCTGTCTCTGTCTCTCTGTCTGTCTCTGTTTCTGTCTCTCTCTCCTCTCTCCTAGGCATACAACTTCATTAGCTCTAATTTATTTGAGACTCTACCTCATCGTTGCATTTTAGCAGCCTTGATACTGCCTCAGGGCAGTGCTCTGATATGTAAGCCAAGGTTTGGGAAGCCCCAGTGGGGTACCTTCCCTTTTTGTTCACCCCCACAGTCTTAGGTCCACTAGAGCTAATTTGTGGTTATTTATTTTTAAGGGAGGGAGGGTAGGGGGAGGAGAAAAAGATCGGCTTTGGTTTTCATTTTCTCCCTAGTCGTACTGTATTAACACTTCCTTACATTTCAAGCTGTAAAAAGAAAATAAACAAAAATTGGACAAAGAGAAAGAGTGTTTGGCATGATGTTTTCCCCCTCCCCCTTCCTTCCTTCCACCCTTTCATATCAACCCAGAGACTGAATCTAACTTTCTTTCTGTGATATTGTCTCTCCCTGTGTAGGATATTCATGTTAACAGATAAATTCTAGCTCCAGAGAAAGTCAAAGAATAAATTTACAGCCTTTTGCCAAATGTCTATCCTATTGGATTTTGATAAGAGGGCTATTGAGCCTTAATGACGCCGTCTATCCATTTTTTAGCTGGCCCTTAACATGTCTTTTTTATTTGTCCCTGAAGCCTCTTCACCAGCTCTTTTCATTACAAGTTTCTCAGCTTACTCTCGAGGGAGACAGAGTGGACAAGAGTGATGGATAGATAACTCTATAGATTATCTCCCACAGATGTTTTCTCTCCAGTAGGCCCAAGGCTATTCCCTCTAAGTAAACAGAGACTAAATAGAGAGTCTACTGAAGAGAGAAGTCCCTGAGGTCTCCTGTCACCACACTCAGAAAAACTCGTACATCCTGAAGAAGGGTTTTTGCAAAGGCCTTCCCTCTCTATGCAACCCCCACCCCCATCCTCAGCCTGAATCCCTGACATTCATCCAAAGTGACTTTTAAGGAAAAGCTAAAGACACTCCGGGTTATCCCACAGAAGACATCATGCAGGGGAAATGAGAACATTTCTAAACGGGGCAGAGACTTTCCATCCTTCACCTCTCCCATAAGGCTAAATCAGAGAGCGGTTGAGGTTGGGTTACTTTGCAGTTAGTTGCAGGAACTGCAGGGAGGGAGCGAGGAGGCAGAGAGGTGGAGCCTCACCCCATCCCCCCCAACTCCGGTGCCCCTTGGAAGGGAAGAATGAAGTCACTGATGATTGATAGGCAGGGGGCTGGGCGATGAAACGGTTTCAGAAATAGTCTGGTGTTCCTCCTCACCCCTCCTCGCTGGCATCAGCCTCATTTTTTATCTGCTAAATTCTTATCCAAATATTAAAAATGTAATATAGAATAGAATTGTACAATACATGTACTATTATATTATATATTATAATAATATGCAATATAAATAGCTTCATATTTTATATAGGATCATATGTGAAGAGCTAGAAAGAGTTGTAGAGGTCATTTTTCAGTCCAGCCCTGTCAATTAGATTATGAGCTCCACTGAGAACAGGGACTATGTGTTTGCCTTTGTTTTTAATCCCCAGGATTTAGCACAATACATAGTAGGTGCTTAATAATGGCTTGTTGATTGACTCAATTTACAGAGGCTTAGAGAGAGAAAATATCTTTGCCTTCCATGGATGGCTTCTTCCAGTGTCTGGTTCTTGGGTGGTGCTATGGTAGTAAGAGAAGAAACACTGATAGGCCATACCCAAATTGGGAAACCTCTGAATCTGGGATGTGTGAGAGACTATGTCATCTGTTTTAAGGATAAGTCTCTCTAAATCAAGTCAAGCACCTCCTATATGCTGGGCACTGTGCCAAGTGCTGGGGATACAAAGAAAGGCAAAAGACAGACCCTGCCCTCAAGGAGCTTACAGTCTAATGGAAAAGAAAACCAGCAAACAGCTATGCACAAATAAGATATAGAGAGGATAAATTGACATAATCAGTAGAGAGAAGGTACTAGCATTAAGGGAAATCAAGAAAGTATCATGGTCAGGGAAGCTCATTAGTGTACTGGTCATGGGGCGGAGGATTTTTTATTATTAATTTAATTATTTTATTTGTTATTCAGTTCATTAAATTTTTAAATTTATTAATAATAGCTCTCAAATTGCATCTACTCAGTCATAGATTTCTCTTGGTATCAATGTCAGGAAAACTCACATCAATGAAATTGGTGATCCTTGATAAAGTAAAGAATGTACAGAGATGGTCCATTCTTTTATTGCTGATATTATTCCATAACCCTGTTCTAACATGTGATCACCATTACAGTACAATTATTGTTTAGTCCTGTCCAACTCTTCATGACCTCGTCTGGGATTTTCTTGGTGAAGATACTAGAGTGGTTGGCCACTTCCTTCTTCAGCTCATTTTGCAGATGAGGAAACTGAGGCAAGCAGGGTGAAGTGACTTGCCCAGAATCACACAGCTAGGAAGTATGTGAGGCTGAATTTGCTCTCAAGTCCTTCTGACTCCAGGGCACTATGGTGCCACCTACCTGTCCTATTACTGTATTTCCACTCTTTTGCTATTAGTTCTCCCTTCTGCATTGTGATTTGGTCCTTCTCGGTTTAGATACACTACAGGTTGGCATGAGAAATTAAATGGAAATTTGGGGGAGTTTTGCAGAAGCTGCAGACAATATGCAAAGGCCAGCAGAGGCTGCAGGAAAAGGTTTACAAATTCAGGAATGCATAAAATAAATTAAGAGTGTTGCATAATATCAACATATTTTATTTTTTACATACCATAATAATTCAGACTTCTCTGGTAAGAAGGAAAGGCCAAAAAAATTTGGGTGGATTTTCCGGAGAGTGACAGTGCTGCACCCTCAACCCCACAAGGTGGAAGGGATGACTGTAGCATACGCTTCTATGTCCTTACAACTACCAGGCTATAATTCTACTCAGTTTTTGTTATAACTAGAACTCTATTGTTACTATGTGGTAGCTCCAGTTTTATAGTAGATAGGTGTCTGGCCAATGACTTATGGAGATCTAAGTTCAAGTTCTGTCTCCGACATACTGGCTTTATGAACAGGTCACATCCTCTGGCTACCCTAGGCACCTCTATAGCCCTGAGTGATGGAGCAGGTATTGATCCTCATCAAGGGGGAGATTCTCTTACAGATTCAGTTAAAAACAATAACAACAACAGATCCTAGGAACGTGTCAATGACAACAATCCCTCCAAAGGTGTAAATCACAGGTCAGTCATACCTCCTTATCTTGTGTGACTCTTGTCTATGACTTCACACAAAGTGAAGGTTCCACCCAATATCCTGGTGGCTTCTAGGCAGGTAGGGGTAGGGGTGGAGTGGACCGGTAGTCGAGTGGTACGGCTTCCTCTAAATATCTTGAAATTTTAAAGACACATCTGGAGGATGCCATCTATCCATCAGTAATCTTAGCCACACACCCAATCCTACAATAGAAGAATTGTAACGTTTCCCATTCATGAGAGGACCTTTCTCACAGAAACTTGTGGTTACTTTCTGTTACTCATGATTTCATTTATCAACCAATAGGCTCCTGGATGGACCTTTTTGCAGTTATCCCTGCAAACTTTTACTGGAATCCATAGAAAAATGCTATGATTTCCTACATTTTTTTTCAGAATGACATCTGAAATATAGAGAATTTGACTGACTTGCCCAAGGTCACACTAAAGGTGAAGAGAGATTTTGGATTTCCTCAATCCTAAATTTCATACATGAGGCTAACTTGATGCCATTTTTTATCTCCCCGCTTCTTTCCTCATATACAGATGATGCAGAGACAGGTTTGCCTTACTTAAAGAAAACCCTGAGAAGACAGTTTCAAAATTATAAAAGATATGTTGCCAGGAATTACTTGCTTAAAAAATTTAGAGGAGATTAAAGCTTCTGTACTAATGATAACCAGTAGACCTGAATTCTATCCCTAGTTATACTACTCCTACTGCAACTACTACTACTACTACTACTACTACTGCTGCTGCTGCTGCTGCTGCTGCTGCTGCTGCTACTACTACTACTACCACTACCACTACTACTACTACTACTACAACTACAACTCCTACTACTACCACCACCACCACCACCACTACCACCACCACCACCACTACTACTAGCTAGCTATCACTGAAGTAAAAGGCATTAAGCAACTTACCTAGCTTGCACATCTAGTAAGTATCTGAGTCTAGTTTTGAACTCAGATCTTCTAAACTCCAAACCAAGAGCTCTAGCTTCTGTGCCACCTGTCTGTCCTCAGCTGTTTATATTTCATGTCCCTGAAATCTCCTTCTCCACTGACTTATTGTCCCTAAAACAGCAACCGCCCTGATTGCCAGGTAGTATAGGAGCAAAGAAAGTTCTTCATTCAAACCCAGCTCCTCTAGGGCCTGAATTCAGTGGAAGCCAAACTTCCAAGACACCTATTTGGAAGTAGTTGTCTGTACCCCAGGCACTTGTGACTGTTTGGAACAAGGATGGAGACACTGAGATATGTTCTCAAATGTACCCTTCTAATGTGAGAAGGAAACAATTTCTTCAGGTCAGGCTCTGCCTTTTGGAAAGCTGAGGATGAAACCCCACACCCTTGATGTTCTCAGAAGTAAACCACTACCATAGAAATCAAAGGGTGGGGTGAAAATAGGGAATTTTTCCTGATTCTATACTTAATTTTTTTTGAGTTGAAAAGCTGTCTCTTCACAAACCATTACATTTAGCATTACATTTAGACTTGAACTCTTTACCTTACAGCTCTGACCTTTCTTGGCCTGGCTGTAAAACCCTACTGCCCATCTCTCCATAAATTTACCACCTCATAAACCCCTGCTACTGCTCCCCGACAATGCCCTTCAGCAACATAATGTCTCAAAGTGGATCCTTGCTCCAAGTGACTAAATGGCTCTGTTCCAGACTGAAGGGTGGGGAAAGTCAATATTTTGTTTAGAGGCGGAGGAGTGGATATACTTTTAAAGTGTGTAGAATTAAGTCTCCTTCCAGAAGAAAGTAAAGAGAAGTCAAATTGTTTATTTTTTAAGTAAAAAATATATGTTTAATAATTCCTACTGTCTTGGTCTTGCATCCTTTTGGAAAGTGGTTACTTGTTGACAATAGGATTTCAAATGGACAAAAAAAAAATGGGGAGAAAGAGAGAAGGAGAGAGAGAGAGAGAGAGAGAGACAGAAAGACAGACAGACAGACAGAGAGAAACAGAGAGAGACAGAGAGAGAGGGAGAGAGGGAAAGAGAGAGGAGAGAGAAGGGGGAGGGAGGGAGGGAGAGAGAGAGAGAGGTAAAGAGGAAGAGAGAAGGAGAGAGGGAGGGAGAGAGAGACAGAGAGAGAGAGAAGCAAGAAGGTTTGGCTCATTTTGTATTATGATGAATTCAAGATAATTTCAAGGGCTTAAAAAGGGCCTTGGTGCTCATTGGGCTGGGAGGATTTACTTCATTCTGGTAACTGGGTTATGAGAATCAGAATAACTTATTCAGTCACCTTCTCACCCATGTCTACTCAGACAAAAAGATCCCACTGAGGCACAGACACTGCCGAATGAGTTATGGAGAAAAGAAGGTAAAAAGTTCATCCCCGTTGCTAGAGGTCCCTCTGAAGGTCACCGCATGGTCAGAAACTGAGTCCAATGGGAAACCTGATTTCCAAAATAAAGGTCTATTGGAATCAACCTAGTAACAGGAGACTGGTTCTCCCCACTGAAGATAGATATGTCTAAAGATTGTGTCTCCAGTTAGCTGCGGAGCCGGACAGGGCTAGGGTTTCATCATATTTGGCAGAACCCTATGAGTGTTTTCTTTTAACTCTCAAAGTTCAGAAATGGCGAGTAAAATGGCTCCCGCATCCCTATATTAGGGCCTTGGCCCAAATTCAAAATATTTGACGGCGTTGCCAACTCAAAAATATGTGACTGCATTTCTCAAGCATGCATTTTGACCAGGAGAAATCCAATAGTCATTCTCACATTGAGAAAATAGCCCTTGATGGGAAGTTGATTCCAAAAAGTCCATCCACTAATGCAAATAAGACCATATTGCTCTTCCCAGTGGGGGTGTGGATAAAAACTGTCTGGATGAAACTATCTATGGTTTATTCTGGGGTATTTCTAAACAAAGATACCAACAGGAAGCTTGACGTTTTTACCTTAAGGGAAAATCCAAAATGAGAGATGATCCTCTGTTCCCTGCTTAGTGAAACAGAATAGCAGCTGGATGAAAGGTCTGTCCTACTACTTAATTACTAAAACCACCCAGCATCTGGTGCCATTACGTGACCCCTTCCATTAGAGGAGTGTCTCTCTGTCCATGGGCAACAATCTGTGGTAGTGGAGTTAACAGTGCACCGAATGCAGGGCCGATTATTGGATAGGCGCTTTGGTTCTGAATTTAATAGCTGGTTTATTTAACTGATAGCTTCTTCCTACATTAGAACTCATTAGCCAGCCCTGTTCTTGCATTTCCAGTCATAAATGGTGGCTACGCCCACTCATTTGTTTTTAAAGTTAATGGAGGGTGGTTAAAAATACATACACATGTGTATATACACATATTTGTTTGTTTATACAGGTGTGTTTACACATATAGACATGTATGCATGTACGTATACATATCCCTTTGAATGTACTTGCATTTCTAAAGGAGACAAATTGATAAACTGAAGTATTTTATGTATATGTTCATATATGTTGTATATGCACACAGATACATGCATACATATGTTCCTTTGAAAGTGCTTGCAGACCTAATGCAAACAGGGTTATAAAGTAAAATATTTTGTTCTATGTATATATGCTTAATTAGTACATGGGTACAGACATATTATGTAGATGGATGGATATAAATCATTGACAAATCCATTTCCCTTTAGAGCATTATCTATACATAAATAAATATTCCAATAATTATTATAAAAGAGTCTAGTAGCCACCACCTCCCAAAGAACCCATCCTTGGTTTGGATGAATCAGGGTCACACAGCGAACAGCTCCCCTAACTGCTCACAGCATCCGCGCTTCCCTAAATTGAAAGCCCTACAATTACACCCAAATTTGGGTTCTGTTGATCCACATGGACAAGTCTGGTTCCTCTCACCTGCATCCTGTCTGCCTGGGATATGCACTTAACATCAGTATTTACACTTGACTTCCAGCACAAATACAGTCCTGGGGTTCCCAGAATCCCAGAAGCACCATGAGCCTGGGCAGCCCTTACCACACAATGACACGCCAGAGGAAGATAACCTACCTTTTTGATGCAGCCTTCTGGAGACACCACATCAGAATCAGTCAGCACTTGCTGAAAGACAAAACAATTACAAAAAGGCATATTAGTTTGGGATTTAATAACTAATAGCTCATAAAAACTTCATCTTGGAAAGGGGTCTTTTGCTTTGTGGCCAGAGGGCAAACATTCATCAGGGTTGCTATAAGGGCAGTGTGGACAGGTGGGTTGTGTGCTGGACTTGGGTTGATCCCTACTAGCTCTGGGACCTCGGGCAAGTTACTTAACCTTTCTGTGTGCCCAGGTAATTAAACTTCTTTCTGTGGTTCTGTAGAAAAAGCCCCAGAGTCATCACCAGTTTTCAAAATGGGTTCTGTCACTGGTTACCTGCATGACCTTGGACAGGTCACTTTCCCTCATTCATTGCCTTGCATATATTTTATATAAACCTCTAAGTGCATATGTTGTTACCCTTGATAGAATGTGAACAGGTATTGCTCACCTTTCTTGTGTCATAGACTCCTTTGTCAGGATTATAAAAAACCCAGAAGGGGCAGGTAGGTGGTACAGTGAATAGCACACTGACCAGGGAGTGAGGAGGACCTGAGTTCAAATTTGACCTCAAATATTTAATACTTATGAGCTATGTGACCTTGAGGAATTCACTTAACCCCAAATGCTTTGCCTTCCTCCCTCCAAAAAAAGAAATAAAAAAGAAAACCAGAGATCACTTCTCAAAATCATGCTTTATATGAATGAAGCAAATGCTAATTTATATTTAGAGGCTAGTGAAAATCAAGACGTAAGCTTTTGTTTTTCTCATTCAACTTCACAGATCCCCTGAAACCCATTGTCAGACTGCTTGGGAGTCTGTAAGCTCCAGATTAAGAACTTTTAAAGGAGGGTAAGCTCCTGGAGGGCAGGGGCTAATTTCTTTTATTTTTCTGTATCCTCAGAGCCAGGCACATAGTAGATCCCTAATAAATTCATACTGATTGACTGATTTAACTCTCTGTTCCTCATTTTTCTCATCTATAAAATAATGGAGTTAAACTATATTACCTTAAATGTGTCTTTTAGGATAGATCAGTATTCTAATGTAATTAAGAAGAGCTCCAGCTGAATCTTTCATTTCGACCATCTCATTTCTTATTCTATCTAGAAACTGAAATTTCTGGTTTTGTTCTTCAGCCAAAATGGGGTATCATGGGGTGGCTAGGTGGCCCTAGAGTCAGGAGGACCTGAGTTCAAATCTGGCCTCAGACACTTGACACACTTACTAGCTGTGTGACTTTGGGCAAGTCACTGAACCCCAATTGCCCTCCAAAAAGCAAAAAAATAAAAGTAAAACAAAATAAAATAAAATGGGGCATCATGTAGGTAGTGGTTCTTGTTATTTATAATATCAAAAAATTCTAATGTTGACAAGTATAATTAATAATGATAACTAACAAAAGTCTACAAAAACCTTTCATATTTAATCTCATTTGAATTTCACAATACTTTTGGGAGAGAACATTATTATGACCATTTTACAGATGAAGAAACTGAGGCTTAGAGAGATTAAGTAATTTGCTTGGGGGGGGAGTAGGGAGAGTCATATTTCTAGCAAGTTCTAGAAGCAGGATTTGAACCCAAATTGACCTGGCATCTAAGTCCAGCGCGCTGTCCTCCATCCTACACTGCCTGTGCAGCTAACCGCTACCGATGCACTCTAAAGGTAGACTGGTGCATTTCTGTGATGGGCAAATCCAATTTATACAGTTAATTTGTCAGTTTGCTTAGCTTATAAAGCACTTTCAGGCCCATTTGGATTAAAGGTGCTATGTATGCACACATACGCATAAATTGTCAAGTTGTTACTGTAAGAATAAAAACCAGGACTTGAAACTAAGATTAAGAAAACAAAATGAGAGACTCCTGGCAAATTCAGGGGTCCCTCTTTTTTTCCCCTCCCCTGAAAACCACATTTTTTAAAAGAGGCAGCCAATACCCACAGAGGCCAGGTGAAATGGTCCCAAAGACCAAATTCCAAAATGTCTTCTAATTGGTCCTAGCTCAGCTGTAATAACAATAAGTCATATTTTAAATGCTAAGAATTCTAACCAATTTGGTATTTTATGTTTCTTTTAATAGATCCCGAAATTGCGGTTTGGAAAGTCTCTGAAAGCAAACAGAGAGGGAAAGGTGAACACCCTGAGCAGTGAAACAGGAACATTTTCTGCAGGGAAAACAGCAAGAGATGAAGGAGGTTAAGTAGTTCATAATAAACTATTCCATGCAATTTTTATTGGTCAGCCTTGGTGGAGGTGGGTGGTGGGGGTGCCGAGGCTTTAGAGACAACACCAGAGGCAACAGTTCCAATGACCCTTAATCCTGCTAGCTACTCCCCAAACCCGTCCCCTGGCCCCTACCCAAATCACTTCACTTGAGCAAACTATCTCACTTCTCATTTTTTAAAATAAAAAGCCAGAGAGTCCTGGCTGAATGCTTGGTAAATTCCTGGGCTTCTGAAAGGAGAATGAGCCTGGCCACCTGGCCTCTCAGAGAACTCTGTCCATTGCATTTAATCCTGGAACCCAGATATCACTCCATCAAGGGCCAGAGAAATGGCTGCATTTGCGCAGACCCAAGAGGAATATTAAGGCATGAAGCCGAGGTGAAAACTTTCCTACTAAAGCTTTTAATCTAGTACCCTAAGGTATGGCACCCAGGACAGAGTCATGCAGAAGTTAGTTTTCCATTTATATTAAATGGTGAGGGCAAAAACCAGAACAAATAATGTTGGTAGGACTATGGGAAAGCTGGCACACTGCTACAATGTTGATGGAATTGTGAATTGATCCAACTATATGGGGGAAAATGGAATTATGTGAACAAAGTGACCAAATGTATGCTTTGACTCAGAGATCTCACTCATGGTCATGTATCTTTGAAAAAATGTCAAAAAGTGTGTTGGGACTCATATATTCCAAGGGGCAGCTAGGTGGCACAATGGATAGAGTGCTAGCCTGGAATTAAGAAGACTCACTTTCCTGAGTTTAAATGTGGTCTCAGACACGTACTAGCTGTGTGACTGGGCAAGTCACTTAATCCTATTTACCTCAGTTTTTGCATCTGTGAAATGAGCTGGAGAAGGATATGGCAAACTACTCCATTATCTTTGCCAAGAAAACCCCAAATGGGATCAGCAAAGAGTCAGATTTTAAATGACTCAAAAAGTTCATATTCCGTGTAATTAGGAGACTGTATTTGTTTATCATCATCATCATCATCATCATCATCATCATGGAACTGGGAGCAGTCTTAGAGGAATTCAGAGAAGCAAGAGGAGATTTCTTTGAACTGATGCAGAGAGATGTAAACAGAACTAAGAGAAGAATCATTGGATCGTAGATTTTAGACTGAAGGGGATCTCAACGGCCATCTGATCTACCATCTTCTATTTCTCCAAGTTCCACAATGACTACAATGATATACATTAAAAGATCATTATAGTTGACCAAACTACAATGAACTATTTGAACCCTGAGAATAAAGAATGAAACATGTTTCCCTCCTTTTAACAGAGAGGGAACTAAGCATGAAGAGTGCTGTACATGCTGTCAGACTTGGTCATTGACTTTTCTTAATTATTTTCTTTTGTCAGAAGGGGAGAATTTAATTCTTGGACTAATGGCAGGCATGTGTGGGCTGTATCTAGAAATTACTCTAATATAAAAGCAGAAGATATTAATAAAATTTATTGTAAAAGAGCAAATTAATAATAACTGGTGATGATGGGAGCTGCAAAGACAGGAAGAACCATGATTTCTAAGTATCATTCCTGGACCCCAGGAGCAGCTTTAGTCACAGAAACAAGTGGTTGCTGGAAATCCCCGAGGGGGCTGCAATGCAGCATTCTGAAGCCTCTCAGGAAACTAAACAGAGATACAAAGGGAGAGCATTCATTAGAAAGAATTCTCTTGTTCCAGGACTCTCAATTGGGCCATGCCCCGTGCCCTTTGCAATGCCATGGAAGAATGGAATGCAGGGCTGAACGTGTCATCCCACAGCCCTGCTACTGCCTCAGATACTTTCAGGCATCATCTGATTTTGTACCATATAAATATTTTTAACCTGACACATTTCAATCAAGAGAAAGTAATCACTCTATTAGCAACCATAGAGAGACCTATGGGTTTCAAAGAGTTGATTGGAAATCAGTAATTTCCAATTATGGAGGAACTCAATTGAGTTGTTTTTCTGGATCCCCTCCAAAAAATCCCCACATGCCCCCCCAAATCACATCCCCCCAAAGTGGCCAGAGAATCTCAATCAGGCCAAGGCATGGGAATGAATAAAAATCTTTGCAAAGCCTCAAATGACAAAATACTAAACATTTCAAGGGACACCAT
Source organism: Pseudocheirus occidentalis (assembly GCA_028646575.1). Taxonomy (NCBI): domain Eukaryota; kingdom Metazoa; phylum Chordata; class Mammalia; order Diprotodontia; family Pseudocheiridae; genus Pseudocheirus; species Pseudocheirus occidentalis. The sequence goes on along the minus strand of CM053596.1, from coordinate 23,948,637 downwards.
GTGAATCTTTTTGAGACACAGTTTACAAGCTGGCATTCCCCAGCTGTAGCTAACCCCAAACTGATTACATTACTCAGGCAGATCACAAAGAGCTTACATAAATAGTAATATTACCCATTTATTGCATGAGCCCAGATAAACTATCATGGGTATTGGGGGGAGGTAGGGAAAAGATCGAAGAGCTTGTTAGGCTTAAATAATAATCATTGCTAGTATGTTTATATATGTATATCAAAAATCTATATCTCTATATGTCTTTTGCTCTATCTCTCTAAATTCTCTATTCAGTCATCTATCATCAATTACCTATCTAGCTAATCTATCTTATTTGCCTATCCATCCATCCATCCATCCATCCATCCATCCATCCATCCATCCATCTGTCCATCCATCTATCATTTGCAAAGAATTTACATGTTATCTCATTTGATTCTCACAACAACCCTGGGAAGAAAGCCTTATTATTATCCCCATTTTGTAGATGGGAAAGAAGAGGCTGAAGGAAGTCTAGTTATTTTTTTCCTAGGATCACCCAGCTAGGAAGCGTCTGCAGCATTCATTCTTAGGACTTGCTGAATCCCAGTCCAGCAACTCTAACAACTGTACCACTTAGCTGCCCAACATACCCCCAAACAAACATCCCTAGCTGCCTTCACAGGTCGATTCTGCCCAAGTTTTATTCCCTTCACCTGCCACGGCCTATCCCTGCAGCATTGTGAATGCTTTCTATATTGTATTCCATGTTGGCTAATTTTTGAACATGTTGAATCCTTGATGATAGCATGTAAACTGCTTTGTCTTTGTAGCCCCATCTCTTAGCACAGTCCCTGACAAATAGTATCATCCTTATTGAATGCTTCTATAATGGTTGATTCATATTGATAGACTATTGACTTTTTAAGAGAAAGGATTGATTCCTTGTATCTCTATAACATTTAGAACAATGCTTAATTCATACTAGAGACTATACATTCTTCTTGGTTGGTATCTGGTAGACTACTGCTGTGATCCAAACATTTTGTTCTCTATTTTCTTGGGACAGTCTCTTCTCTTACTGAGAAGGTATAAAGTCTACTTAGCATGATGACTTATCCAGTCAGTGGCTGGTACTTCCAGATTGGTCTCTTCTCTAATGCATACAGAACACCAGACAGTTTCATTGCTGGGTCTACACCGGCCTTGAAAACTAGGGTAATGCCCTGAATCCAGATGGAACAGAATGGTCAGCCCAACAGTGTGACAATATTAGGCTCCTGAGCAGATGGTTGGCAGGCCTGAGTCTGCTGATGCTCTCTTTTCTTGACTCAGTCTTTCTGGATATCTGGGATTTTCTAGAGTCCACCAAGAACGACCAGAGCTAAGATGATGCAAAAAGAGAGGCAATGTGGTATGGTGGAAAGAACTCTAGATTTGGAATCCAAACTACCCGAGTTCAGATCCTGCCTTTGTACTGGGCAAGACATAAACTTTCCTGCTTGTAAAATGAGGGTGTTGATAAGTGGTTTCTAAGATCTCCTGATCCTAAAACACAATCTTGATGGGTCTCAGTTTTCCCATATCTAAAATGAAGAGATGGGACTAACTGGTCTTTAAAGTTCTTTCCAGGTCTAAATCTAAGACCCCATGATCATATGGTTCTACAAACTTAGGATTTCCAGGTTTACAGTTGTTATGTGAGAAAAAAAAGAAAGCAACCATTCTGACACAGCTTAGTAACTCATGTGGTCAGGGAACACACACGTACCCACATATAGGATTTGATGTCTCCTGAGGGCAGGGATGTTTAGAGTCACAGAGTGTTCAAAGTGACCTTAGAAAGCTATGAATTCAAGAAACCACAGAGCTAGAAAGGACCGTAGAGGTCAGAAAAGTCATGTTGGAATAATATCTAGAATGCTGGATTTGGAATCAGGATGGACTGGGTTCAAATCTTGTTTTAAATACTTCTGAACAAGTCACTTAAATTAACTGAGTCTCAGTTGCCTGAGGCAACCACGTGGTGCAGTGGATAGAACTTCCAGTCTGGAGAAAGGAAGACCTGAGTTTAAATCCAGTCTCAAACACTGAATAGCTCTGTGACCCTAGACAAATCACTTAACCCTATTTGCCTCAGTTTCTTTATCTGTAAAATAAGCTAGAGAAGGAAATGGCAAACTGGCAGACCCCAAATGGGGTCGCAAAGAGGCAGAAGCGACCAAACAACAATTTCCTGATCTGTAAAATGGATGTAATAATAACACCTTCCTCCCCAGGTTATTTTTAGGATCAAATCAAATACATGTTGTGTAGAACTTAAAGCACATGTAAGTATTAGCTGTCATCACTTAGTGCAACATTCTCATTTTGATGGTGAAAAAATGAAGGCAGAGAGAAATCAAGTAAGCTGACCACGGTCACACAGCATAACTCCATCAAGGTCATATGGTGTATTGAGAAGAAGACTAGGAGTAGAATCTGGGTCTTAGAAACCCTGGCTCAGTGTGTTTTCTAACCCACCATGCCAGAGGGCACGAGGCATGAAATAGCCTGAGAATGGAAAGTTTCTGAGGCTGTTTTTCCCTCATCTCTGAGTGATCATCTTTTCCTTTCAAATAGAGGCCACTTTCTATTCTTGTGGGAGATGAGTCAGGCTCCTGGCTCCCTCTATTCTGATGTGAGAATTGCATAGATCATTGCCGGCTGGAGAGAAGGTCAGTGGTGTTCTCTATGCATTGATCCAAACAAAGGGCTCATCTGTCATAAGTGAACGAGCTTTTTTCTTCAATTCAAATAAAATATCTTCTTCTTTTTCTTCTTTTTTTTCCTTCCACAGGCCTGGACAATCTGCCCAGTTCCTTGTCTGCCTGACAACAGTCTGGGCTCATCCTCAGGGGGTCAACCCATGGGGCAGAGTGCCCAGGATGGCTCAGGGCCCTATGGTTCCCTGGGGCTAACAGAGAAGAATAAGGCCTGGATTTCATCGTTGTCGGGTGACTGTTCAGAATGACGATAAGGTTAGCCCCGTGTCTCTCTAACATTGAAAGCTGCAGAGGGTATGTGGATCTGAGACTCAGTTTCTTCATCTGATAAATGGTACAATATAAGTTATATAATTTATTACCAAAACAGGCATAAAGATGAGTCAATGGACTTCTCAGTTGGTCCAAAGACCCATTTATTATGCCTGTTTTGCTAATAAATCACATAGTTTGAATTATTTCATCAGTTATTGTTGATTAGCCACCATAATGGGAATAACCATATTAGCAGCAACCACATCCCAGGGTCATGCGGATAACCCTGGGTAAACCATGAAAATGAATCTAATAGTTAGCTGGGCTCCTCTCCCAATTCTGATGGGCACTTCTCTGGACCTCATTTCCTTTCCCTGTGAAATGAGGGACCTGGACTCAATGATCTCTCTAGTTCCTTCCAGCCCAGAATCCACAATCCATGATCCCCACCAGCCCCTCAGGCTTCCAGCAAGAGCAAACCTGCTTTCCAAAGGAATTGCCTGCTTACTAAATAAAAATGTCTTAGTCTTTCATAATCATTCATTAACTCTGCGATGCTGGGCAAGTCATTTAACAGGAGAAGTGAAGAGAGTAGACTAGGTACCAACCATGTTCCTTTTCATCTCTGAATGTATGATCCTATGATCCCCAAATATGGCCTCACGTAAAACTGATCCTGGAAATGTATGTGGTCTTGGGTAAGTGCCCATTTAGAATAAGGCAGTTAGTATGATATTTATTAGGCACCCTGGTGCAATAGATGTGGGCATGGGCCTAGAGTCAGGAAGAGCTGAGTTCAAATCCTACTTCAGACATTTACTAACAAGTTGTTTAAATCACTTTCAACCTTTGTAAAATGAAGGGGTTGGAAGAAGAGGGACTCCTAGGGTCCCTTCCTGGGTTATATTCTCTGTTACTGAGTTATTACATCAGGAAACAGCAAGTTGGCCATGGCTTATGCCGTGGCAGTCTTCTAAGAATGGGAGTAATACAAACATAACAGCTAACATTTAAAATGGAACCTAAAATAAATCAAGTGAAATTTTTAAAAAAGTATCTGGGGGAAGGGGTCACTTTAAGAGCCTACTTGAGCTAAGGTGCTCTAGTAGCTGTTCTGGGCACAAACACGGCTGGGGTCCTGAGAGTCTCTTGGTATGGATGTCTTTAACCGAGCTTCTTCACCCAACAGTGACCTCAGGTGAGAAAACACTTGCTCTCCGCAAACACACACATACACATACACAAATACACCCCTGCTTCTGTAGGCCCTCTGTCTCAGCTTCAAACCAGGGCAATGTGGTTTGTTTTCTGAAATACCACTTTATAACCTCTAGCTTAGCCTGTTGGCATCAGAGCTGGCTGAATTGCCATTTGCTGGCAATGACCATCAATGCTTTAAAACCTGGTCTCCCCATATTGTCAGAAACATATATAATATAGAATATAATATATAATTTTATTATAATATATTATGATATATAATTATAATATAATTGCAATATATAGTACAGTATAGTATAGTACAGTACAGTACAGTATGGTATGGTGTGGTGTGGCATGACATGATATGACATCATATTATAACACACGTGTGTTTATCCACATGTTCACACATATGCATGTACATACATATGTGTGTGTGTGCATAGGCATGCATGTATGCATGTGTGTGCATGTATATTTCAAGGTGGCATTACCTTCAAAACCACAGACTGTCATTCATTCATGCCGGCCCATCTTTGAGACTTTGGTGTTCAGCATTTCGTTTCCCAGTAGGTAGCTCTATGGGACCTATGATCCCATGATTCTGTTTCTGCACTCCTGTCCCCAGAGCCAAGCAGGACAAGGCTGACATCCTCTTCCATGTGATAGCATTTCAAATACTACTCTTTAATGAACATTATAATAAGAGTTAATGCTTAAGTAGCTGTTAAAGATTGGTAAAGCTTTCTCTGTTATCTCCTGTGAGGTAGGTGTTAGTATTCACCCCATGGGATTAATGGGAAAACTGAGACTGAGACTTACCCAAGCATATAGCTAATTGTTTGTGGCAGGCTTGAGCCCAAAGCCTTCCTGACTCCTAGACTTAAGTTCTATACCATCTAGCTGTCTCATACTCAGGTTTTTTTATTTGCCAGGCTCCAAAAAGTTGTTTTTCTCCAGAAAGCGATAGATGACAGGATTTGAGAAGCATTTATCAAGCACCTACTGTATGCTCTTTGAGGTACTATGTTAGACAAGGTACAGAAAGCAGCCCCAGCCTAAGCAGTCACAGATTGAAAAGAAATTCCCTAATGCAGTCTGGCATCCTTATTATGTAGATAATAAGGGGAGGAAAAAGGAAATGATGTATACAGGATAACACAGCAAGGGGATAGTATATCTACCTTCTGGATCATTGTTTTTATCCATGAGTAAAGCATATGGAATAGCAAAGAAGAGTGTTTCCCCAGAGGATCTGTAGGCTTTCTGTTCACAAAACCACCATTTGGGAAGGACAAACTATTCCTCTAGGTCACCAAGTGGCCCAGACAGAGAAGGCGGCAAGCTTGTCTCATCAGGGAGAAAAAAGCATTTGTCAAGTCTGAAATCCACCTTTCTCCTTGCTAAGGGTGGCATACTGTAAAACATATTGGCCCAGAACATTAATCATTTCTGCCTGGGATCAAGAAGAAGCGATGACTAAAAGTCAATAGAAAAGCTCATCTTGGGTCATGGGTTGGCTTCTGTTCCCTATGTGGTCAGACCTTCCTACATACCTGGGAATCTTTTACATTTGGCTAGAAGCTGATCCAAGAAATAGGTTTTCTGTAGGATTAACTTTCTCTCAGTAACCAAACTTCATTGAGTTATTTTTTAAAAAACGTTTTTAATTCATGAAAATACCACATAACTACTTTATGACTGATCTTGCTTCTGTAGAGTTTGAGATTTAAAAAAAAAACCTGAGCTATGTAAAACCATAGTGTGTTAGAATGTAAAGGTCTATCTATTCCATGTATTTAATTTTATAGATAAGGAGCCTAAGAATAAGCTAGGGGAAGTGGCTATCTGGCATCTCAAAGTTAACCTCCAAGGTCATCTAGCCAAACCTACACCTAAACAGGAATTACTTATCCCACATTCCTGGGTTCCAGCCTTCAGACTATGATCTCTAGGAAGGGATAATCCATCACTTCCCAAAGCATCACACTCTACTTTCAGACCTTTCTCTGAAAATTTTTCTTCCATTAAGGGAAAAATCTGGCTCTGTCTCCTAATTTTGCCTTCTATGGCCAAGGAGCAGAAACCTGATCTCTCTTCCATATGTCAGCTCTTCAAATACTTGAAGACTATCATTATGGTCCCACTACATGTCTTCTTCTCCAGGAAAATCATTCTAAGGCTTGATCGTGGTCTCTTACTTTTCTTGGCTTACCCAATCAAAGGTAACCACTAGTCTTCTAACATAAATTATATGTGTTCTATTTTATTGTGAAGAAAGACTCTGGTAGGTCACTCTAGTCTTATTAGGTTTAACTAGGACATGAGACATTTCTTTTCGACTCTCAATTCAGTCCATTCCAATCAAGCAAATGTAAGGGTGGGGTCCATTAAATCAATCAATCAATCAATCAATCAATCATTCCACCTACACTTAAGAGTAATGACCTAATCAGTTGAGAACATCTCTAATCAATCAACCAATCAGTCAGTCAGTCAGTCAGTCAGTCAGTCAAAGCCTATACTAGATGCAAAAAGTCCTTAAAAGTCATTAAAGATGAACTGGAGTGGCATTCACAGGGTATTTTACAGGGTACCCACATTGACTGAGGGGATTTGGTCTTTTTGTCAGTTTTCCGTAAATAAAAAGCCAGTTCAGGACCAGAAGATTCAAGAATCTGGCCCTTAGTGTTGGAAGCCTCCAGAGAAAGCTCTGAGAAGGAATTTTTTGTTGGGGTGGACAAGAGCCTTGATCTTGACCTCAAGTTCAGACTTCTCCTCCTATTTCTCTTGCCCTGAAAAGGACCTTGAGAGCTTCAAAGGGTCCAAATGAGTTTGCACTTTCCATTGGCATCCTAGCAACATCCCCAGAATGACTGACTGATAGCTATGTTTATGTTGGGACCCAAGGACAAACTGGACATGATGGAGACAGGTAGATTTAAAGTTACATAAAGAACTTAGTAGAAAAAAAAAACAACTAAATTATGCCCAAGAGAAACATCTAGAAGACTCCAACAAGAGCTGTATGACTTGTTGCCACATGCTCTCTAAGCTTAGAAATGTACTTAAGGGAAAGTGTTCTGAAGATTTCTCTTTTGGGGGAGGGGCAATGTCTTATATTGATTGTTCCTACTCTACCACCTTAGTAAATGTCCCTTTCTAAAAACTAATTAAGTCTGGCTGACTAATTGATAAAGTCAATAGACATGGAGAACCACACCAATGGGGGCTCATGAGGTAGATATCTGGATTAAAAAAAAAATTCCTACCTTCAAAGAGTTCTCCCTACTGAAATTACTCTCTATTTACTTATCTACATGCAAGTTGTCTTCTCTCCTCTCCTGCTATTCCCCTCCCCAAGTACAGTATGAGCTCCTTAAAGAAAGGAATATTTTTTCCTTTTGTATCCCCAACTCCTCATACAGTGCCTGGCACAGAGAAAGCACATAATATATATTTCAATGAATTGAATTAACTAGATCTTTGGGACATACATCTCTCATCACCAAGAACTTCTGGAACCCAGCATTCCTGTTTTTCTTACTACTTGTTCAGGAGAATAGCATTCAAAATGTCTGGGTCTGGGGATCAGCTTTATAATGAGTCTGAGATGTGTCTTATTGTTAGCATTAACATGAAACATGAAAAGCCATTATTCAGGCATTGCTGGCCCAGCAAAGGACTATTGGTATTGACACAACCTCTTTGGGTCTCAACCAGGAGTAGGATAATATTTATTTAGTTATGGCCATTTATTTAAAAAACATACACACACATGCACATACAAAACAGTCTGTTTGTCCATGTTTGGGCTAGAGAAATGAATTTTCAAAGTGTCTTGGACACTGTTTTTAAGCTTTTATAAGGAAACAGACAATTCTCAGTTCTTTCCAGTGAAATTTACCAAATGTATGTAGTCTCTTTCTTCTCCCCTAAGAAAAATATTTACACAGTCAAGTATAGCAAGGGGAGGACCCTTGCCCAGAGATGATACCTTCTCTAAAATGCACATTGCAAATCCACAGCATTTGTATTCACAATATGAAAAGCTACCCAGTCCACTTCCTGCCCACCCCCGCTGTCAGCTCATGCTTCAACAGAAACATTGACCTGCCATCCTCCCCCATTCCAGATTCAGAGTGATTGGAGAATTTCCACTTTACTTGGACAGGTTTTGCATTTGTATTTTTTGTTCTTCTTCCATAGATCCCAAATCAGTCTTTCTTAGAGGAACTAGTAGGTTAGGGTAAAAATAATAATAGACTAGCTCCTTCTTCCCCTCCCCCTCCCTTAGTTTTTCATATGCTATGGAGTCTCATTAACATTCCATCCTTTAAAGTGAAACAGGTCATTATCAAGATAATTCACTGCTCCTGCCTTACCAAAAGTGAGTTGTAGCGGAATTCTCACCAATTTCCTTACTTAAAATACCTTGTAATAATTATATACATTTGTGTATATTTTGGTTTTCCCCAGGAGAATGTGAGCTCCTTGTGGGCAGGGAACAATACTATTTCACATTTATATAGCAAAGCATCTGACAAATATCACATTTCATCTTTACAACACAGCCTGTGAAATAGGTTCTATCATTAGTCCTTTTTTTACAGATGAGGAAATTAATCCTGAGAGATTCAGTGGCCTGTCCAGAGGCACACTATTGAGTATATGGGTAATGAGTGTCCTATGTCTAAGGAAAGTGGATAGAGTTTGCACAGTGTAGAGAGCTCCTAGAATCAGGAAGATCTGAGGTCAAATCCAGTCTTATACAATTCCTAGCAGTGTGACCCTGGTCAAGTCACTTAACACTATTTTCCTCAGTTTCCCTATCTGTAAAATGATCAGGAGAAGGAAATGGCAAACCATTCCAGTACCTTTGCCAAGAAAACACTAAATGGGGCCACAAAGAGTCAGACAAAACTGAAGAACAACAGCCACCAACTTCCTGGTTACAGGTTCAACACACCATCTCTACCATACCCGACTCTCAGCCTTGTTGTGAGCATTGTTGATGCTGAATAAATATTCCTGAATTGAAATTATTCATCTAATTCAGTGTTTAGCACAATACATGGTACATTTCTTGCCCTGGATTTGTCACCCTAGCTTGAGGCAAAGGGAAAAGTTAGGTAGTTGGGACATTGAAGACATGAAAAATGCATAAGTAACACATTAACCTTTGGTCTCATCTGACTCTTGAGCACTAGATAAGAACAGCAGAGGCCTGAGAAAATGACATTCCTTTTCTCTCTTATAAAAAGCCAGATTGGCAATTAAAAATGATATCAATGTGAACAAGCCTGTAGCTCATTTACACTTAATTAGACAGAAGAGGTCAATAACGCTGAGTCACATTCCTAAACCCTGCCCCAGTGCAAACAGGAGGGGCCATATTATAACAAGTCAAGATAAAGGGGGCTTTACAGATCATTTGAGGACATAGTACAGAGGAGGAAACAAAGACTATGACGGGCTAAGGCATTTGCCTAAATTTTTTAGGGGTTTCTACACTGAGGGACACTGGTGCTCTTCCCCTAAGAGAGAAGCATGCAGTAGGAGGCACTGGAAGACCTGTGTTCAGATACCACCTCAGATGTTCCACTAGCTGTGTGACTAAAAACATTTGTTCATACATTACTCTAAGGTTTGCTAAGCACTTTTTTTTTCCTTTTTGGAGGGCAATTGGGGTTAAGTGACTTGCCCAAGATCTCAGTTTTTGTGTCACATGTCTGAGGCCAGATTTGAACTCAGGTCCTCCTGACTCCAGGACCGGTGCTCTATTCACTGTGCCACCTAGCCACCTTTTAAAGCTCTTTTTGAATGTCATCTCATTCTATCCTCATAGTAACCCTGGGAGGGTGGTGCTATTATTTCTCTCATTTCACAAATGCGGAAACTGAAGCAGACAGAAGTTAAGTGATTTGTTCAGGGTTACACAGCTAATACATTTCTGAAAATGGATTTGAACTTGGGCCCTCCTGACTCAATGTCTGATGCTCCTAGTTTTCAGTTGATTAGCCTCTCTGTGTCTCAGTCTTCATCTGCCAAATAGACTCAAAGACCTCTTAGGCACCTCCCAGCCCAGAACGTATGATCCTTTCCATTCAGCCATGCCAATAACCTTAGATACCTTTGTCATCAAGGCCGCCCTGACTGCATGAAACCTTTCCCAGTTCTCCTGAATGTGAGTGCCTTCCCCCAATTCATTCTGTCTATAGTTTGTTTGCCCAGAGCTGCTTGTATCCTGTCTCCCCCATTTGACCACAAGTTTCTTGGGGGAAGGGAAGATGGCTTTTGGGGGAAAGAGGATCTCTTTCTTTAGATCCCTAGCATTCAGCCCCGAGCCTTACATATAATAGAGGCCACACTGATTATTTCATTAATTCATGTCTTCTCTCTTAATTCCTCCTCTGATTGTGTCAATTGGTGCCTGGGTTTTCTATTGTTTTGAGAGAGGTGCCTTACACCTCAGGGAATGTCCTCTCCACTAAACCATGGTGGGGACATCTGGAAGGGGGAATCAGTGCCCTCCTAAGCCTTGTCTTCCCTTAGTCCTGACCACTGAGCCCAGGGCACACCGGATAGTTATTGTCCTGACCCCCTCCCAGCACTCTTGTTCCCCCTCATTGGACAGAGCTGGCTTTCTTCGCCTCTCCCCTAAGTGTACTGGGCTCCTTTGAAAGGGACAGGAGAGCTTCACTTTGTCATTCCACCATGTGAACCCAAAGAAAGCACCTTTGACTACAGAGACAAGCTTAAGGAATAATATTAATGGTGGCTGGCTTCCATGCCTATGTCATCTGAGACTTACAATCCTCTTGGAAGGTACGTGTTCATATTGCAAATGAGGAAACTGAGCTTCAGAGAGTCTATGTGACTTACTAATAGTCACACAGTTAGCAAATGTCAGAAGACAGATTGAAACAGAAGTCTTCCTTATGTAGAGTCTTGCACTAACCATTAGGCAATACTTCCCTACCACTTGCCTAGTAATATCACATATGATGTCAGGGTTTTTGTTGTTGTTGTTATTATTCGATTTGGTTGCTCAATTTTGCTGATTTCCCACACACACACCCCTTCCCCTTTATCCCCTTTTAAAAAAATTCACCGAGACAAGGATGGTTCTCTGGAAAGGGGAAGAATATGGGGATAAATCTAGGTAAAATAAAAATAATATGTCAATTAAATCTATTACTAAAAATGAAAATGGCACTTCTTATGGCTTTAAGTATTGCTTTGGTGACATGGACCCTGAGAGCCTGATGAGGGGTTGCTACCTGTCTGTCCTCTGGGGAGTAGGGCCTTTCTGAGGGGGTTGGAGTCAGGCTAGGATGGATACCTTTGGCAAAGCAGACCTGGGCTGTTCCCATGAGCTTAGGTTACTGGCTAGACTTATGAAGGAGCCGGACCACAACTGCCATGCTATCTCATCCAGCCTTACTCCCTAAATAAGAGGCAAAAGAATACAGTGTGGCCACAGTGCCAAGGCCTGATGTTCCACTGGGGACTTCGAATATAGCTCCAGGAATTCCAAGAAATGTGCGTGTTCCATTTTTATAGTCCTAGAGAAACAGTACAAGCCTCTTCACTGATCCCTCAGCCTCTAATCTCTCCCATGTAATTCATCTTTCCCACCACAGCTGAAATAGATTTCCTAATACACAGGTCTGACCATGTCACTCCCCTACTCAAAAATCTCCCATGGCTCCCTATTTCTGACTCATAGGATAAAACCCAGACTCTTTGGCCTGTCTTTTCTGACCTCCACATTCTCTTTCCCATCAATCAAACTAGTACTTCTGACTATTTGTTCACTAACTCTAGTCCACTGACTTGCATGCAGGGGGACTGTCCCTCTCAACTGGAATGCACTTGTGGAAAGTCTTTCTTTCCTCCCCAAGCTTCCTTCTAAAATGATTGGGAGAAGGGAATGGCAAACCACTTTGGTATTTTTGCCAAGAAAACCCCAAATGGGGTCACAGAGAGTCAGACAAGACTGAAACAACTCAGCGACAAATCACCTAATTCCAGAGCCTTCATTCTTGTCACCACAGCATGGTGCATCTCGGTAAATTCTGCTCTCCATTTAAGAGAAACTTTGGAGTAAAGGAAAAAAAATAAGGCTCACTGTTGGTAGCAAATGGACAGTACTTGGTGCAAGGACACACCTCCAGCAGCTGCAAGGTCATAAGGGGGAAGTGCATGTGTCAAGGTCATTCTGGGGGGAGACACTGAATATGACAGGGACAGCATGTGTTAAAGCACTGAGTTAGAGAGCAAATAAACAGAGAAAGTGTGTGTAAAATATCTGGACAACAGGTTCGCTTTTAATGGCAGAATCTGTTTCCATGACATCATGATCCAGTCCAAGGACAAATGCCAAGTAGAACCCAACTGGAAGGGAGAACAGGTCATGATTTCAATGCATTGAGAGCTTGAGATTCTTTGCCAAGACAAATAAAAGAGGGGGCCTGACTAGCTCGGGTCACCTTTTCTCCCATCAGTCACTTGGAGGCTGGTGTAGGAAAGCATTGCTTGAGATCTCACAGTATTTAGGACTGTTTGATTTTTCTCTTGTATTCTTATCATCTCCTTGAAGTCTAGTGGTAAGGTTCCCAAAAATCTGCTCTTAAGACTTTGGCTGAGTTGCTAAACAAAACCCTCCCAAGAAATATTTTTCATTCATTTTTCATTCTTTTTCTAGGTCATCCAGAGAGACAGAGAACATCTCTAATTTGAAGGCTGTTCCTAGGTGTTGGCTGCAACCATGATTGCAATCCTATTCTGTTACTTTTTGTCTCCCATCCATCTCATAGAACTCCTAACTTCCTTCAAAGCACAGTCTAGGCATGACAGCTTCTACAGGAAGCCTTACCTCGCTCCTGAGGCAGCTAGGAGGTACAGTGTATGGTATTGGACCTGAGGTTGAGGAGACCTGAATTCAAATCTAGCCTCAGACCCTTACTCACTATATGACCTTGAGCAACCACCCTTTTTTTTTTTGGCCTGTTTCCTCATCTATCAAATGGGTATAATAATAAAACTACTTCCCAGGGTTGTTGTGAGGATAACATGAGGTATTTGTAAAATATTTTGGCAAACTTTTTATTGCTCCCGGCGCATTTCAAACTCTTTGTGATCCTTTTGGAGGGTTTTTCTTGTCAATGATACTAGAGTGATTTGCTATTCCCTTCTCCAGCTCATTTTAGATTAGGGAACTGAGGCAAATAGGATTAAGTGACTTGTCCAGGGTCACACAGCAAGTAAGTGTCTGAAGTTTGACTTAAATTCACAAAGATGAGTCTTCCTGATTGCAGGTCTGGCACTCTATCCACCGTACCACATAGCTTCCCTTAAGGGCACATAGCAGGCACTTAAAATTCCTTTGTTGGCACTTGAAGTCCTTCACAATCTGACCCCAACTTTATTACATGTTACTCCTTTTGTCATACAACAGACTCCAGCCAAACTGGTCTTAGAGCTCCTCATGCTCAACACTCCATCTCTAGCCTCCATGCTTTTGCACTCCCTTCTACCTCTTAAAACTCCTGTTTTCCTTCAAGAAAGACTTAGCTCAGATACCAGCTTTTACTTGAAGCATTCTCTGATTCCTCCAGTGACTAATGCTTCCTGACTTGCTCCCAGTTGTCTCAATCTATTCTATATAAACCTATACAAGTCAATGTTGTTTCTCCCTTCTAGACTATAATTTTCTTGAAGATTTTCAGTTGTTTTTGCATCGCTAGTACCTTGTACTGGGTCTGATGCAAAATAGATCATGAATAAACCCTTTGTTGATGGATTAATGGATGGAAAGAATTCTTCTCAACACTCCTCCTGCTCCCCCACCACACTCACATGTGTAAGTTTTAAGCCTTCTTTGAAACAAAGTCATCAAGATCTCTTTGCCAAAGTCTCCCAAGAAGTTGAGCTGGGCATCAGTAAATCTCTCCCATTTTTCATTCTGTTTTAAAGATGTCTTTTGGTACAAAGGAACTCTAAATCTTGATCCACTGAGCATTTTTACAAAAAGCATTGTTTGCTCTCCTATGATCAGGCAATAAACCAAGACCCGACAATTCCCCCAAGAAGCAGCTAATGGAGAGCAACGATTTCAGAGGAGAGACCATTGGCAGTCAGATAACCTCTCTGTCCAGTCAAGGGAATCTTTGACACATTGTTGATTTCATGAGTATATGGATCTTCCTGTCTGGGAAGTGTTTCCATTCATGGTGGGTCACAGCTTGTCTACAAAGTAGCAATACTGAAAAATGAATTTGTTTCAAGTCAACAAGGATTTGTTAAGCACTGGCTATATTCCAGAACCCATACCAGGTACCAGATTGGAAAAAGGCAAAAATGAATAGGTTTCCCCCTCAAGAAGCTTACATTCTACAGGGTCTGGGGGAAAGGGTATGTATGCAGCTAAATGAATACAGAAGAAATACAAATTAATTTAGGGGCAAACGTAAATGACTTCGAACCAGAAAGGTCACTTCAATGTAGTGATACTCAAGCTGAGGCTTGAGGTGGGCTAAAGTTTCCAAAGAGGCAGAGGTGAGGAGGGAGAGCAGTTCAGGTCCCGGTCCCAGCCTATGCAAATTCATGAACATGAAAACCCACACAAGGGATGTCAGCAGTCACCCATCTTAACCTCCTAATTCTACAGAGGAAGAAATGGAGTTAAGTGACTGGCCCAAAGTCACATAGGCAGGGAGTATCAGAGCTGAGATTTGAACCCAGATCCTTTGACTCCAAATTCAACTCTAAATAAGCCCTGAGGGCTTCCTTGGAGGCACATAGGGATTAAGTGACTTCTCCAGATCCACACAACTAAGAAGTACCAGAGACAAGATTTGAACCTATATGTTCTTTAGTTTTTCTGGTCTGCTGACATACCCTGCCTGGGTATTTACACTGGCTATCCTTCACTCCTGGAACCTCCCTCCTCATCTCTACCTTCTGGTTTCTTTAAACCCCAATTTTAGCAAGAAGCCTTTGCCAATCCTTCTTAATCTCAGCTCCTTTCTTCTCCTACTATCCCCAATGTATCTAATATAAATTCTTTGTATAGCGTTATTTTCATGTTGTCTCTCCTATTAGACTGTAAACTCCTTGAGCTCAGAGATAGATGTTTTGTTTTCACTTTCTTTATATCCCACATAGTAGGTGCTCAATTAGTGTTTATTAAATTGTTGAGTTCATACTTTAAACTCACAAAAGAAAGTATGTGACATATAAGGACTTGGAACTGTTGGTTCAATACAAGAAGCCAATATATTTTTATTAGTGGAAATGACATTAAAGAAGGGATATACCCATCTGCTTTGCATCTGCATCCTAAGGATCCTGGGGCCTTTCCATCTGCCATGCAGTTAAAACCACTCATATACATTGTATCACCCTATTAGAATGGGAGAGCCAGGATTTTCTTGATTTTGTATTTATAATCTTAGCACCAAGGACAGTATTTTGCACACAGAAAGCATTTAATATAATCTTTTTCATTCATTCCTTCATTACTGATGGCAAGCCCTCCTCATTACTATAAATGCTACTCCACAATATTCCAAAATAAATGGGTAAAAAACAGGATTGGAAGTCATTTGCAGTCATTCTAGAGTTCAATGTTACAAACCCTCAAAAGAGAAAATATTTGTTGAACGGAACTGAATGTGAAACATCTTCCTTAGCACAAATGTAATCAATCAATGCCTCTGATTCTGGGAATGAGAAATAGCATAGGATACTTTAAATACAGAGGGTTCTAACCCAAAATGTTCGGCTAAAGTCTACCTAAGAGAGTTCATAAGACCGGAAGTTGGCTATACAATTCTGCATCCCCTGAGAAGGAAGTTAGCTTTTCATAGTAGATCAAATAAATCACCCCAGTCAATGATTTGTCTCCTATGCACATCTGTCTTTGATCCCCAACCCTTTTAAGTTATAGAAGTGACCTCCCTATTGACAGAATAATATAAATGCACTTCAACTTGACCCTACGTATTGATAACTGGTTTGTTAAGATGATCCTTAATATCGTAAGTGAATAAGGAGGGACCATAAATCTCCCAGTAATGGCCATGCTGGCATACATGAGTTTGAAAGTATTAAAGCCTCATGATTCAGCGGGAAGGAATAATATACAAAGATGGAGTTCAATCCCACTGGGGCTACCACTCATCTTCTGGTATAAGGTCCCTAGCACTGGTCTGGTGACCCTGGGGTGTCCCAGTGATCTCAGGGGGCTCATAAAATTCTCACCAAAATTCTTAAAATGCAAATATCTTTATTCACTTTAACCCCCCCCAACAAAGTTATGTAGCACTTTGGGTGTGAACAAATGCCTAATATTTAGCTTCTACAGACTTAAAGTTGTTGCTGTTTGTCTTTCATTTTCGAAGAGGACCAATGCCATCACCAGGGTAATGTCTTGCCTTGTGAGTGAATTGGATTTAAGTGAGGCAGAGTTGCACAAAGGCATCAGCCTCACTGTCTACTCCAGAGTAATTGAAGGCCAATGGTAGGACAAAAATCAAGACAACTGGAGATGGCCTGGGACGAAATACAGTACAACTAAATGAGTTCAGTATGTCAATATATATAGCTGTTTGTCATTAGACCAATTCCACAGAAGCTAGCGGATCCATTTGGAGAACTTGACAGTGGGGTTGAGAGGAAGGAAAGATAGAAGCTGTTATGCCTCATCTCTCAAAAATGTTTATTTCCCATCTGAGATGGGGACATGATACATTAGTTCTATGAGGAAAACTTCCCATTGGAGGGGAACTGGCTAGATCAGAGCTCCTCAGTTTTGATTACAGCTGCCTGCATTAACCCAAGACCACCATGGAGTGGCAGAGATAAGAGAAGGGAGTTGCTGAGCAGGCCTGCACACTTTCCTAATGGGGCCCAATTACAGAAACATCTGTGCTGAGGAATTCCACACTGATCCATCCACTGTGAAAATCTGCCTGACTCAGAATCTCACAACATCCATGGGACCACAGCTTAGCCCTGGCATCTCTACTTCATGGATTTTAGGTCTCAGAGTATGACGGGAAGGACAAGGACACCTGGTTCACTGCCTATCTGGGGTCTCTAACTTTTAACTTATTGTGTATCCCACATCCAATGCCTCCCTCTCAATTCCTGCTCCGTTACTGCTTTAAAACCAGATCCTGGATGTTACCATTCATCTTTTTCTGGGGAAAGGCTGACTAGAAGGAGAAAACGGACAGGATATTGAATGAAGGAGGCAAAGGGGGCATTCGAGCCTTCTGGAGATGTACGTTTCCTGGAACATTTTTAAAGAGGTTTGCTAAGAAATCGGTGTTTGCCAAAAGCGACCCAAACTCATACACTCTTTACATCAGCAAGGAACTAGCCTGTTTTGGAACAATCCTGGATACCTTGAATGTTAAAGCTGAAAGGGACCTTAGGGACCATCTCATTTAGCTCCCTTCTACCTTCACTCAGTTTACTCATCAGTAAAATAAGCCTGAAAAGGAAATGGCAAACCACTCCAGTATCTTTGACAAGAAAACCCCAAAACAATTGAATAACAACAACCACCCTCACTTTACAGAGGGAGAAATAAAGTCCTAGAGAGGTCATAAAATATGTCACAGGTAGAAACAGTCCTAAACCTCAATCTCCTGAGTCCCAAGTGGCTGATTTTTTCCCCACCATAGCCCAACAATGGATCAATCAGTAAGCATTTACTAAACGCCTACTGTGTGCCAGGTACTGTGGTAGGCTTTGGGGACCCAAAGACAGAAATGAAACCCTGGCCTCAAACAGCTTACATCATATGGGCATACTTGCCAGTTAGTAACAGAAGACAGAACCTCTTAACTTCAGCAGAGAAGGGCATCTTTGTCTGCAAATCATTGCCTACCTAGGAAATAACATACCTTATAGCTCACCAAGATGCAACAGGAATGGTAGCAGTGACTGGAGTGGTCGAGATGCACCCACCAGCATTTACTAAGCACCTACAGTGTTTCAGCAACTGTGCTAAGCACTGGAGATAGACAGACAAAAATGGCACAGTGCCTACCCTCAGGGAACTTACCTTCTAATGAGAAGAAAACATGTATTGATATGGGTAAATCCATATAAAACAGTAAATGACCTTCATACAGCACTTTAAAGTTTGCAAAGCCCTTTACAAATGCTAAATCTCTTCATTCTCACAACTCTATGAGATCACTGCTATTATCACCCCTACTTTACATGAGGAAACTGACTTATCCAGGCTCACACAACTAATGAGTATTTGAAGCTAGATTTGAACTCAGGTCTTCCTGACTCTAGATCAAATGTTTAATCTACTCTCTAACCTAACCACCTCCTGCATATGATATGCTCTGTCCCCTGAGACATTGTTAAGTTCCTTGAGGGGCCGTTTCTTCTTTTTCTTTTCATCTTTCTGTCCTCAGTGCCTAGCAGAATGCCTGGTCATAGTAGGTGTAATAAATGCATGTTGATCAACTGGGCAGATCCCAAGGTGAAGAACAAAGGGCCTGACAACTAGAAGCTGTTTTAGATAAATGGAAGGATTGGGAAGGAGACAACTTGGATTCTGTTTTTGATATAATCTGTGTGATCTAGGGCAAGTCACTTCACTTTGATCTGCCTCAGTTTCTTCCTCTGTAAAAGGAGGTGGTCAGACTAGGTGACCTATAAATTCCCTTCCAGTACTATGTCTGTGTCCCTATGATTCCCTTCTTTGGGCCTCAGTTTCCCTTCCTGTAAAACAAAAGGGTGGGGGAGAAGACCTATAAAGGAGCTATAAATCTCTAACCTTGTGTTCCTAATTTCCCCAGTGAAAATCATCAGAAAGGGTCCATTGAGGTAATCTCAAAATCCCTTATTCGTCTCTTAGCCAGAGTATCTTTTCTATTCGTGGTCCCCTCCATTGCCTTAAAGAAGGCAGGAAGCCTTTCTCTCTGGGTCTGAAATGAATGATTTGATAGCTACCCCTGTTTGACAACAGAGCTGTCCACCCAATCATTCTGTCTCTGACCCCAAATGTCAATGGAATGCAGTGGTAATTGAACCCTGGACCAAGGCAAGCCTAAGGAGGTCAGGAAACCAATGTCCTCATGTGTGAAGGCTTCAGTTAGGCCCCAAACCTCAGAAATAAAAAATTCCCCTACCCCATCACCTTTCATAGGAACCAGCTGCAAAGCCAGAAATCAGAGAGCAAAGATCAATGAAGTGGAGATTTTCCTCTCCTGGCCCTCCACAAAAGAACTCCATGCCAAGAATCTGCCTTTCTACTGAGCTGGTTTCTTCTTTTACCCCCTTTCTTGGTGATGTCAACCCTCTGCTGATTGCATTTTGTGACTGTATATCAGCAGTCCAAGAATCCTAGACAGCTGGAGGGAGATTTGAATCAGAGCCTTAGTTCAGAGACAAAATACCAAGAGGCAGCAATTTCTAGGGAACTGGAGGGAATGTTAATAAAAACAGCACTCCCCTCCCCCCAACCTGCCAACTGATTTTTTATGCAATTAAAGTAGAATTTTCTCCTGTGCTTCTTTTCCTTTAAATTACCTGTATTCTCTCTCTCTGTCTCTCCATCTCTCTGTCTCTCTGTTTCTCTGTCTCTGTCTGTCTCTCTCCCTCCATCTCTTTCTCTCCCTCCTCTCATCTCTCTGTCTCTCTCTGTCTCTCTGTCTCTGTTTCTCTCTGTGTCTCTCTTCCCCCTTTCATGTCCCTCCCCCTCTCATTTCTCTGTCTCTGTCTGTCTCTGTTTCTTTGTCTCTCTGTCTCTGTCTCTCTCTCCAACTCTGTATCTCTGTGTGTGTGTGCGCGCGCGTGTGTATGCATCAGGGAGATAGTGAAAGTAGATCTGTGCCATGTACCCAATGAGAGTTCACACACTCATGTACGAAGGCTTCAATCAAACCTCAGAGATAAAAAATGACCCTATCCCATCATCACTGTTCACAGAAACAGCTGCAAAGCCAGAGCCCCCTGCTTACAGACCTTCAGGGAATGCCCACTCTTTCCAGAGGTAGCCCACTTGGGTCAGCTTTACTTATTTAAAAAAAGAAAAGATTTTCCTGGTATGAAATCTGAAGTAGGCTCTTTGCAAATTCCATACATCAGATGTGGTTTTACCTTCCAGGACCAAGTGGAAGAATTCTAGTCCTTCTGTATGAGATAGCCTTCCCAGGGCTTGGGTGAGAGGCAGTGTGGTACAGTAGTAAGAGCTTTGACTTCAGAGTCAGGGACTCTGGGTAGAAAAACTCCTGTTTTATTGCTAGTTGAGTGGCCTTGGGCAAGTCACCTCATCTTGGAAGTGATGGGGGGTAGACTAGATGACCTTGGAGGTATAGTCTACCTGGAAATCTATGATTTTAGGATCCTTAGGCAGCCACATTCATTCCTCCTTACTCCATCCTCATGCCTCAGAATGTTCTTCTCTGCCATAACTATTCCCAGTTCCTTCCTCATGTGATAATATGAGGCATGATTTTGAGGCCCTTTACCCTTCTAGGGTACCATGTACAGACATGAACATCCAAGTTAAGAAGGGCATGGGTAAGGTGAATGAAGATATTCCTTTATCTTCCTATTGGGCTGATCCTTCAACTTTCTACTGAACTTCCTTCCAAAGCTGGGATGTCCAGAGTTAAACATAATACTGTGGCTATGATTTGAGTAGGTCAGAGTAAGTAAGAGGGAAATATCACCACCTTATCCCTAGGAGCGATGGCTCTCTTAATTCAACTCTGGATGGCATTAGGTTGTTGGCATTCTTTTTCTGCCCAATTAAGCATGAAGTTCAGCAAATCCAAGGTCATCCCCTTTCCCTCCTCCAACACACACAATAAACAACTTGGTGAACTAGGGGGAAGGGATACTGAGAAATTAAATGACCTGCCCAGGGTTTCATTGACAGAATGTGTGTC
The DNA here is from genome assembly GCA_028646575.1 of Pseudocheirus occidentalis. Lineage (NCBI taxonomy): Eukaryota > Metazoa > Chordata > Mammalia > Diprotodontia > Pseudocheiridae > Pseudocheirus > Pseudocheirus occidentalis. The sequence goes on along the minus strand of CM053596.1, from coordinate 23,927,507 downwards.
AGAGGGAGGGCTTCAACCCACGACTTTCTTACCCCAATCTGTGTCTTTCTATCCACAACAAAGACTGCTCCTCTTGGTCCAATTCCATCATCAGATCATAGAGTCATAGTGAAAGTTAGAAAGGACCTCAGAGGTCATCTAGTCCAACCACCATCAGATAGAGATGAGGACACTGAGGTCTAAGGAGCTTAACTGAATAGTCATGAAGGTAGAAAATGGAATAGTCAGGATTCAAACTCAGGTCTTTTTGCCTCCCAATACAATGTTCTTTACCACTGTCAGAAGTATCATTTATGGTTTCCTAAAATACTTATCACATGGAGTGCAACATTTTCCCTTATATTTCCCCCCAATATTTCATTAATTTTTTGGGGGGGAGAGAGAACCAGAAATCAGGGAGGGAGGCAGCAACATTGCCCTGGTTCAGTCTGTACTGACTTTCTGGTAAATAGATCAAGATGTGTTTGAACAACTGTTGGCTCTTATTCTTCTAAGAATTAGGAAAGGTTTAGCCAACCCTTTTGGGGTTTTCTCTAGGGCTCTGAAAAGGAAAATGGAGCATTGGTATGAGCAGCTGAGCTCAGCTCCTCACAGGATGGATGGATTGCACTGAGCTGAGCCGCTTCCCCAATTGCTGGTGCTTGGATTGTACCTCTGCCTGAGCTGTTTCCCCAGTTGCTGCTGCCTGAACTGAACCTCTGCCTGGAGTCCCTGATGGCAGGGATGGGAGATGGCAGTTTGAAACTCGTCACAGGGACATAGCAGGACTGTCACTTTAATATGATAGGGTCACCATCTGTCCATGTGATGGAGTGAGAAAAATGACCCCCATTAGTGCAGGAGGCAAGCAGATGCATGAATGAGTCTCCCCAGGGCTAAGCGGAGGCAATAAAAGCAAGGAAAGATGTGTAACGAGTGTCTTAGAGGATGCTCTATGTGCTTTCTCTCTCATTTGAGGACTCAGCCTAGCCTTCACAACACAGCCTGAATGGGGCAGCTTTTCCCCAGCTCTGCAATGTTCTGCCTGCATTCCAGTGGCAAAGCTCAAAAGCAGGATCTTGGGTTTGTATTTTCTTAACTCACAGATGAATCTGAAGGTAAAGTGGGCTGCAGGTAGAGCAGAGAAGACGGGATTATAGGAAGGAATGCCAAGAAGTACCTGGACAGACTTTAAGAGATAATGGAGTATACAAGGGTCCTTGGGGTTGTAAAGTCAGGCAGGACTGAACAACAATGAAATTTCTCCCTATCTAGTCCTAAGTTGCTGTGTATTACTACTATCATTATTATTTTAATAACATTATAATTATGTGAATATGTTATAACTAGATCATCATAATATAACTACATTGTATTATGATGTCATAATATAATTACAGTATAAATATATGATAATGTAATTCTTTTTTATTGACTTGTTTATTTACTTTTAGTTTACAAGATTCAGTTCCCTTGAGTTTCAATTTTCTCCCCTCCCTTCCCTCCCCCCCCCATCCCATGGCAGTGTGCAACCAAGTATAGGATCTGCAAATACTTTCACACTGGACATTAGTCTGGTTGTATAGAAGGGTTGTAACCAATGGAGTGAACAGTGGTAAAAAAAAAAAAAGAAAACCAAACATAGGAGAGAGTGATAGCAAGTAGATTGCTTTAGTCTCCATTTAAACCCTGGTCTTTCTAGATCTTTCTCTGAATGCAGATATCTCCTTCCATCCTGAGACTTGTAGAGTTGTCTTATACCTGTGCATTGCTGAGAAGTGTCCAGTTTATCAAAGTTGGTTGTCACACATATGATGTGTCTGTTATTGTGTACAAATTTTTTCTAGTTCTGCTCTTCTCACCTAGCATCAGTTTGAATAGGCCTTTCCAGGTGAAGATGAAGACGGTCTCCTCCCCATTTCTTATAGCACGATAGTATTCCATTACATTCATATACCACAACTTGTTCAGCCATTCCTCAATTGATGGGCATCCCCTTAATTTCCAGGGGTTTTTTTCCACCACAAAGAGAGCTGCAATAAATATTTTTGTACATATGAGTCTTTCTCCCACTTCTATGATCTCTTTGGGATACAAACCCAGAAGTGGTGTTACTGGGTCAAAGGGTATGCAGTTATTTATAGCCCTTTGGGCATAGTTCCAGATTGCTCTCCAGAATGGTTATATCAGTTCACAGCGCCACCAACAATGCATTAGAGTTCCAATTTTTCCACATCCTCTCCAACATTTGTTATTTTCCCGTTTTGTCATCTTATCCAATCTGGCTGGTGAGATGTGGTACCTCAAAGTTGTTTTGATTTGCATTTCTCAAATCAATAGTGATTTAGAGCGCTTTTTCATATGCTTATAGATATCTTTGATTTCTACCTCTGAAAACTGCCTGTTCATATCCTTTGACCAATTATCAATTGGGGAATGACTTGTGTTCTTATAGATTTTACTTAATTCCCTGTATATTTTAGAAATGAGGTCTTTATCAGAGATATAATTTTATTTTTATTAATAATAGTATTAGTGATAATAAGTAATGATAAAAGTTGGCAATTCTATAGCACTTCAAGGTTTACAAAGTACTTAAACCATTTGGTCATTGATTGGGAGGTAATATTAGGCAGATGTTCTCTACAGTGACAAATGTGTCAATGTCACTCTGCGCAAGTAATTTAACTTCTCAGTTCCCCCAGAAAATTCCCTAACCTTTCCATGAATTATAGACTGCTACAGGCTTTAGATTCAAATCCCAATTCAACCTGGATAAATCATTTAATCCCTCTGGGACTTAGTTTCCTCATCTATAAAATGTAGATATTCATAGGCGACTGTGAGGTACAAAAAGGGAAAGAAAGAAAGAAAGAAAGAAAGAAACAAACAAACAAACAAAGGAAGGAAGAAAGGAAGGAAGGAAGGAAGGAAGGAAGAGGGGAGGGAGGAAGGAAGGAAGGGAGGGAGAGAGGGAGGAGGAAGTAGGGAAGGAGGGAAGGAGAGAGAGAATGAGAGAGGGGGAGAGAGAGAGAGAGAATTTCTGCCCTCAAGAAGCTGACATTTTGGGAGGAGAGGGAGTAAATAAAATAAATATACTGTACATAGAAATAAAGAGTGATTTCAAGAGGGAGAGAACTGTAATAACTGGCAGGAGATCAGGGCAGGTGGTGGATAGTATGATGGAAAGAATACCATTCTGGGATTCAAAGAACCTGAATCTGCCACTTACTACCTGTTTGACCCTGGACAAGTCATTTAACTTCTTTGGGACTCATCTGTAAAAAGGTAGGCATTGGATTATATGATCTCTAAGCTCTGGTCTAGCCCTAAATCTCTGATCCCTCTGATCCTATGAAGGCTTTGTGAAGGAGGTGTACCTGAACTGAGCCTTGAGAAAAGTCAGAAACCATAGGACAGGTGGAAGAAATGAGGACTAAGGTCATGATGAAGGAACCAGGGTTCAGAGATGTTAAGTGATTTGCCGATGATCACATGGCTAGTAAGAATTGGGAAGGAAGGATTTGAACCCAGGACTTTTCAACTCCTAGTGTAGAGCTATGTCCATTAAGCTGGGATGTCTCTCATCAGAGCCTTAACTGCCGTGTTAATGCAGTGCCAAGTGAAACAGATTGTTGTCGACTGGCAACTAGTGACATTCCTCCCTGGTCAGTCAAGCCAAAGCCCAGAAGCCTTTTCTGCTAAACCTCAGTCAAGGGAGATGCTGCCCCTAGACCCATCCATTGTTCAGGGGTATATTTCCTCAGAGACATTTAGGAAGATAAGAAAAGGCTTTTCAGCCTTTTCCACGTCCTGGCTTCATACTTCTTAGAGGGAATGAGAAATGGGATTTATCCAGTCCTATGTAAATACTGCAACTTTTGCCAAATCCTTGGTTGTATGGTCCCATCTTCAGTCTGAGAGGCTGCAGTCCACTTGTGTTGAGTGGGGGTCACTTATCTAGCATCACCAGGTAAAATGGTGTCTGCATTTTGGTTTCAGAATTAGAAGTCTGGGTTCTGATTCTCTCCTCTCACCACATAAGCAAAGAGTCTGTCAGTCATCTAAAGCATATAAGGATCTTTCCTGCTGTGATTAGGGCAGCTGGGCAGTATAGTGGATAGAGCCCTAGTCTGGAGATCTGAGTTCAAATCTGTCCTCACACACTACTTAGCTGTGTGACCCTGGCTGAGTCCCTTAACCCTGTTGACCTCAGTTTCCTCATCTGTAAAATGATCTGGAGAAGGAAATGGCAAACCACTCCAGTTTCTCTGCCAAGAAAACCCCAAATGGGATCACAAAGATTTGGCATGACAGAAACAACTGAACAATAACCCACTGTGATTTTCTTTCCCCATCAGTGTGGGGAACTCCATCTACCAGATTAGGTCACAAATATTATCTTAAGCTTAGCAGGATGTGTGGCACATAGTACACATACGTGTACTAACAATATATAATATGTGCTTCCTTTCTCTCGGATTCTGGCTCTGTCTCCCCCTCCCCTCTTCTCTCTTTTCTCCCCTCACCTCCCTTTTCTCCCCCAACCACTTTGAGCTTATATTCCATAGTATCCTCATCCATAAAGTGAGATGGCCTCTCAGGCCCCCTCAGCTATAAATATATGATCCTAAACATATTTTCCAGCCTCAATGATTTGCCCAGGGCCCCAAAGCCTGTACATGCCAGTGGTGGGAGGGCTTCAATCTGGGTCTGCCTGACTCCAAGGCTATCCTGTGCGTTATGCTGCATGAGGGGCATCTTCAAACAGGCAGTATAGTAGCAAATGATCTCTGTTCCTGGTTTCTACACATGTACAGAAGAGCCAACGCTAAAGGCAAAGTAAGAGTGTCTGCGGTGGACTGAGAGCGGAGGGCGCCAGTTGGCTGTTTCCAAAGCATTCATTTATAGTCGTCTTCAAAAAAGAGCTGGAAACTTGACGACTAAAGGCTACAGGAGGCAGGAACTCCTTCTTATTAATTAATAGCAGTTATTATCCTATTATCAGACTTATGAATTGGCCCTTTCATCTCACATTTGGGTATCCTGGAAAGTGCTTTATGAGCTAACATTAACCAGTCTAATTAGCCCAAGATGCCACATCTGTGTAATTAGTGATTCCAGTTTTGTTTGGATTTTCAGGGGGGGAGGGGCAGACAACAACCGCGTCCCATGTTGATTGGATTGGCTTTCTATACAATTAGAAAGAGAGCCTGGAGGTTAGCCCCCAACCATTCCATTCCCCACAGAGAATGCAGGACCGGGAGCCTTGCTGCCATGTAGAAGACCTTAAGTTCATGGCATTTAAGGGAATTTAACCTAATCATGCCCTCTCCTATCCCAGTTCTTTTTTGGCAGTTGGCATCCCCTTCCACATCAAAAGGGGAGATTATTTATTTTTATTATAAATTTAGAGACAGACCAGCAGTGATACTTGTTATTAAGTGCTCCGAGCCCAATTCTGCAGAAACGCTCGGGATATCCAACTTTGGATCCTGATTGCAAGCCCTTTCTTTTTCATCAGAGGCCAAGAGGAACATTGTGGGTAAAAGATGTCTCCATGTCGATACTTGCCAAACAACATTTCTGTTTATGTCTCTAAATGACCATGGTGTTTCTGAGACCCCACGAAGGCCAGAGTGGGCCCAGATGCTGCTGATGAAGTTTCCTGAAACTGTTTCTAAGAGCTGGCTAACAAAGAGCAAATTTCTCCTGCCAGCCCAAGGCAAATAACATCTGGCTTTGAACAGAACCAATGCTTGGTTTGTATGGTTAGGAAGAGAGGAGGGTGCATCAAGTCAATGGCTTAGAATCAAATGCTCTCCTGAGGTACTAAAACTGTCCCCCCATGAATTCCCCACATCATATGACTTTGGGAAATGGCAATCCAGCTCATGGAAGTGAACCACATTCTCTAGCACTTACTGGGATCAAGTTTTTGGTTCATCAAAACTAACGAGCTCTTCTCTCTCTCTCTTTTTCTTCTCTGTTTCTGTCTCTCTGTCTCTGTTTCTTTCTCTGTCTCTGTCTCTCCCTTTTCAACCCAGAAGTATAACTAGGGCAGGGCAATTGGAACTTTGGCTTAGGACAATGAAATTTATAGAAGTTGAAAAAACTTGCAGTCAGAATGTTAGCAAAAATGGAACTTAGCGTGATTGAGAAAAAATGCTTGAGTTGTCAGCTGCTTCTTCTCCACAATGGTTATACCCCAGGTAAACTCATTCCTTTCCAAACTACTCTATTCTGATGTTCCCCCATGCTGGGGATCTTTTCTCTCATCAGTTCTTAGAATCTTTCTTTTTTTTTCAAGGCTCAGTTCAGGTGCACCTTCTACATAAAGCCTAATCTGATTTCCCCTGGCTGCTAATGCTTTCCTCTTAAGAGCACTTAATTTCAGTTTTGTAACTATATTATGCATCCCTTTATATGTTCATGCCTCCTGCAGACAGAATGCAGTCTCGTTGAGGACACATCATTTTGATCTTGACTTTCTATCTCCAGTGCCTAGCATGGGACCTGGCACATTGATTAGAGATGGAGCGGGATCTGTGATTTTGTTGACAAATAAATTCCATAGGAGGAAATGATTTCTCTTAGTGTGAGTTGTCACCTTCTCTCCCTTGATTGTCTTAGAGAGTCTCATAGAGCACCAAGAGGCTAGGTGACTTGTCCAGAGTAACACAGTCAGTATGCATCAGAGGCTAGACTCAAATTCAGGTCTTCCAGGCTCTGAGACTTCCTGACTCTATCCATTATGCCCTGCTTTTCTCTCTGGGCACGCAAAAGATGCTACATAAATATTTGTCAGTTTATTGATGGTGGCCATCCCACAATATCCTTACATAGTCTTGTTCCGTAGTGTCTTAAAGAGTTTTACCCTGAGTGCCACCAGAATTGCTAATTATGTCTCTGAGATTGTCTATTCTATTGAGTGTTCATAAGTTCATAAATCTCTCTTCTGGAGAGTTCCTAAACCATTAACCAGGAAGTATTTCACCATATCCCCCCGCCCCTCCCTCCTGCCCCCATATATCTATCCATCAGAACACATGCTCCAACCTCTTTTCCTGACATTCTCCAAGGCATGTCTCAAACTTAGAAACACCCATTAATTCCGAGGACAAATTTAACAAAAAATTTGTCAGGCACCTACAACATAAAAGGCACGATTCTAGTTACAGAGGAATACAAGTATGAAAAATGCAGAACCACCTCTGCATTCAAGGAATTTACATTTTACTAAGGGCAGGAAGGGGAGGGATAGCATGGACGCAGACAAATAAAAACAAAGTATTTCAAACTCAATGTTCGGATGTAGTGACTAAAAACAACTGGGATGTGTTAGGGACTCCTTGTGCAGGAGCTATGCCTTAAAGGA
>CM053596.1:23888887-23919650 GCA_028646575.1 Pseudocheirus occidentalis | reverse complement strand
GAAGTCTGTCTGGGTCCAACACCATCTGTACCAAAGGCTATGTCTGACTGACAAACATCTCCAGATGTTTTGGCATGGTGCACTCATCCAGATGTTTTGTCATTACTGTGCCAAACATCTGGATGAGTAGCTTATGGGTTTTCTCTTGGCCTGGCACATCTGGATGTTTGGGTACCCTGTAGACACAGCCTGAAGCTAAGGTTGAAGGGGATTCAAGGTTAAGCTCCCCTCCCCAGTCTCCTCCCCGACCCTAACTTCTCTCCATCAGAATTCTCACTTGGCTTTTTGCAATAAAATTCAGGCTTAGATTAGAACCAGGAGGTTCAGAAAACCCGACCTACTATCTGAGAGTTGTTTTCTCGCTCTGCTTCTGTTCTTATTCTTCCGGGCCCCCTCCCAACCCCACTTCCCGCCACTTATCACCCCATTGCTCCCTCCTCTCCCCATTATAAGTTGGTGAACAGGTTACCAGACAAGCTGAAGGCCACCTCTCAACTGGTGTCTTTACCAAAGGATAAAAAAGCTCAATTATTTCCCTACAGGAATCAGGGAGAATAAAATGTGAGGGAGAAGAGGACCTGGGTGCAAACATCTCAGAAACCTTCTCAAAATATTTGGGTTTGTCACGATCCCAAACCACCTTTTGCCAGGCACATTTTCCGTTAGTGTTTAAGCCCATGGGTATTTTAAAGGAAATGAAATCCGTGTGTTTTTGATTTATTTATACTTAACTCATCAAAATGCTGTTTTAAAAGAGCTATTTGGTGTCCAAAATGCCCCCCTTTTATGCCTTTTTTCTTAGAAATGGAAGGCCTTCTTTTGCCAAGCTTCAATGAACTTAAACCCTGAAAGTTTCAAGTTTGTTTAAAAAAATTCGACTTCATGTGGTCCCAATGGATCTAAAATGCAACCAATGGTGTTCCTTCTCATGCAGCAAAGTGGAAGCAACTAGGGGGGTACATTAGATGGAGCTCTGGTCTAGAAGAGTTCAAATTTAGTCTCAAATACTTTCTAGCCCTGTGACCCTAGGCAAGTCACTTAATCCTGTTTGCCTCAGTTTCCTCAGATGTACAATGAGCTAGTGAAGGAAATGACAAATCACTCCAGTATCTTTGCCAAGAAAACCCCAGATGGAGTCACAAAGAGCTGGACAGGACTGGATATGACTGAACAACAACAACTCCCTAGGGTGGGAGCCACCAGTGGGGAAGAGACTGCCATTTAATAACTTCCTATTTAACAATTGCAATTAGTCTTATTAAGTGAATGGTAAGTTCAAGACTGTTATTTTGTTTTTTAATGGGTCAGTGGACCAAACATTGGATTTGGACTCAGAGCTGAACTTGGGGTCAGACACTTATTAGCTATATGACCCTGGGTAGGTCCCTTATTCTCTTAGTTTATTTATTTATTTATTTTTGCCCTTTTTTTTTTGGAGGGCAATTGGGGTTAAGTGACTTGCCCAAAGTCACATGGCTAGTAACTGTGTCAAGTGTCTGAGGCCGGATTTCAACTCAGGCTCTCCTGATTCCAGGGCCGGTGCTCTACTCACTGTGCTACCTAGCCACCCCCCTCTTAGTTTATTTATCTGTAAAATGATGGGGTTGTCTGTATTCAATGGCCGCTAAAGTCCCTTCCTAAATATATGGTCCTATGTTTATGATCCCATAAGTTGGGTTCAAATACCAGCTACCTGTGGGAGCTGGGGCCTCATTTTACTCCTATGTCAAATGAGAGAGTTGGGCTAGATGACAGTCACCAAGATCCCTTGCAGCTCTAGAGCCAGGACCCTATAAAAACCTCTCATCTGGATCTTATTACTTTAAAAAATGACTGGAATACTGAGATCTAGAAGGCAGTGTGGTATAGTCTGTTGGATGTGGACTCAGAGGTACTTGACTATAATCCTCATAACTTGAATTTGCAGAGTGATTTAAAGTTTGCTAAGCAGTTTACAAACATTATTGCATTTGGTCCTCAAAACAACCCCAGGAGATAGGTACTATTGTTAACATCATTTTACAGATGTGGAAACTGGGGCAGGTTAAGTGACTTGCCCAGGATCACACAGTCAGTAAATATCTGAGATTGGTTTTGAACTCAGGTCTTTATGGATCTACTATATCACTTGGGTTGGTGTTTTTTTGTTTTTGTTTTTTGGAGGGGATAAGGCAAGGGACTTGCCCAAGGTCACACAGCTAGTAAGTGTTAAGTGTCTGAGGCTGTATTTGAACTCAGGTCCTCCTGACTCCAGGGCTGGTGTTCTATTCACTGTACCACCTAGCCACCCTTGTATCACCTTCTCTAATAAATTAATAGTCATCAATACCTTTGTGATCTTGGGCTAATTGCTTTACTTCTCTGGGCCCCAGTTTCCTAATATGTAAAGTGAGGGAGTTGGGGAGATAACTTCAATAGTCCATCTCAGATCTAGAGCTAGGGACTGAGAGTTATCCCCTCTTAATTTTAGCGCCCTAGGTCAGAGCCCCAGTGGCCTCACCCTAGTGTTGGCTCTGCTCTACTCTCCATCAAGGCTCTCTATCTTCTTTGCCCCCTTCTCCAAATAAGTTTGAATTGTACACGTCATGATATGTTCAAGGTTGAATGTCTGACCTTATTGAACTGCTTCCAGAACCCTCATCAGCCACCATCTGGGCTAGGAATACCAGAAGTGACCCCAAGGAGCCAGGGATTCTTCTCTGCCCTCCCCCGTCAATGTTAAGTCATGATTCTGGACTAGAAAGAAACTCTATCTCTTCTGGAGAGGCGAATAGCAAACCCTCTTCTACTATCCTGCATTTTCTTCATTGACTAAGGGCTGATCTAATGTATCCATCTCCTCAGCTCCCCCTGGGGAATGCACCAGGCCAGGGACCAGGTGAACACACACAATTCTAAGTAAGTGAGGCCCGAAGCAATTCAGCCCTTTAAAAATGTTTCCTCTTTTATTAGGAGAAAGAGAAAAAGAGAAATCCTGAGCAGCAGAGAGGAACCAAGTCGAGGCAAGCTTGCCCCATTGTTCACTTGGGAAAATAGCAAGATAAGAACTCAAAAGGAGAATAAACAAATGGGCCATTTGCTACTTTATCTGCTGACCTATAACACTCGGCTCTCACATCATATGCATTTGGGTGTGATATTTATTTCTGACCCATTCCAGGCAATAGCATTCAATTATGAATTTGATTGCTTTTGGGGGCCCGATATAAAATCCTTTACCCTCACTGCATTTAATTGTGTTCCTTGGCAGATTTGGTATTTATCATTGCCTCTGCTGTCCCCTACTCCCAAAGATAAACCATCCGCAGGGCAATAAATGTCCAGCTCTGATTATTGATGCTTTCACTGAAATTGATTATCTATTGGAGGGGCAGAACGGGGTGATTTATTGCTGTCTCTTTACCAAGCACAATAGCTTCCCTGAAAGACAAATCCTTTGATTGGTGCAATGGATTTTCTATTAAACCATTGTGAATTTTCCAAAGTGATACATGTTTATCAAAAATCAGGATCGCTTCCGATGGGGACGTTGCTCAGAGTTCAAAAAGGGAAATTCAGAAGAGCAGAGTGAGGGGAAATGATTAATGGAGAAAGAGCTAGCACCTGACACATATTCCGGGCTGACATTTTGAATTAAGACATATCCTTCCTAACATTTTTGTCTACTGAGATGGCTGGAAATATACTCTTGAAATATACTATAGAGTAACAGTGTGTCCCTTTTCTCTTTGTTTTTGTTTGAGTCCTGGACTGTGATTTCATCAGAGTGAGAATCTTCCATTATGGAAATTCCCTTCACTGATACAGTTTGCCACCTCTTTCATTATTTATACTTTTACTATACTTTCCCTCTAGGGGCACCAAGAGATTTCATAGTTATACAACTACTGAGTATCCAATGGATTTGAATCCAAGTTTTTCTGTCTCTATGCTAACACTATCTAACTATACCATACAACATCTTATACCCATTTATGGATAAGGAAACTGAGGCACTAAGGGATCACAGCCTTATATATTTAGAGGTAGATGGAATTTTATAGGATATCTAATCCAACCTCCTGGAGCCCAGAGACATTAGGTAACTTGTCCAAAGTCACACAGGCATTAAGTGGATTTGAAACCAGGCCTTCGAACTATAAATGTGACATTCTGTTAATTATATCAGACTGATGTTAGGTGACTTATTCAAGGTCATATAGCTAGTAGAAGTCAGAGACAAGTCTTGAATTAGGGCTTCCTGTCCCCTGATCCCTCCATCTAAACAGTCCTTAACCATGGGTCCCCTGTACCCACTGTGGATAGATTTCAGAAGGTCCATGAATTTAGATTTAAAAATGGTTATGTCTTTTATTTTCATTAATCTCTAACTGAAATTTATCATTTTCTTCAATTCCGAATGTAAGTAACAAAACTATATTTTGAGAAGGAGTCTATTGGCTTTACCACAGAGCCAAAGGGCTCTGTGCTTTCATAAGGTAAAGAACCCTGATCTACTCCAACAATTGAAGCAACATGCATGTATGGAGCACCTGCCTTGTGTTAAGATGCTATGCTTTCTTAGAGACTGGGTATGTAAAAAAAATGGAAAATGAAGAGAAATTAAGAAGCTTATATTCTACTGAAAGGAAACAGCAGATGTATGAAAAGGCTATACCTTGGCCCTTCAGAATAATAGTGTTATCTCATTATCTCATTCTTCTCATAATAGGTAATATTCATATAATGCTTTGAGGTTTGTAAAATGCTGTAAGAATATTATTTCTCACTTGATCCTCACAACAACCCTGGGAAGTAGTGATATTATTACCCCCATTTTACAGTTTAAGGAAACTGAGGTAGAAGAGGTTAAGTGACTTGTCCAGGGTCATTTTACTAGTAAGTGGCTAAGATGGGATTTGAACTCAGGTCTTCTTGACTCCAGGTCCAGAGATCTAGTCACTGTATCAACTAGCTGGGGTTAATAGTAACAGAGTCGTGAGGAGCATCAAATGAGTTAATATGTGTAAAACATTTTATAAACCCTGAAAGTGCTATGTAAATGCTGCTGCTGCTGGTGCTACTTGTTATGACTAATAATCATGCAGTGTGTAGTGCTTTGACCTTGTTATCCAGTATTAACAGGAGAGCTCATGGCAACTCTTCAATATTTGGCTTGATGGCAGGAGTACCAGGCTACAGAAGAATGTTTAACTCCGAGAGTCTGAGATTCCCTGCTTCTGATTTTCATCTTGGCTCTGCCCTCTCTCATGAGATACCAAGGTGGTGGAGGAGAAAGGTGGGGAGGGGAAGAGGAGAGAGAGGCAGAGAAGGAAAAAAGAGAGCGAGGGAGAGGAGAGGGAGGGAGGAAGAGAGACAAAGACGAAGAGCAGAGCTTGGAGGCAGAAAGATTTGGGTTCATGTTCCATTCCTGACACTTGATAGCTGTATGTCCTTGGACAAGTCATGTGACTATTTAGCTTCAGCATCTTCATTTCTAAAATGTTAATAATAATATTTACAGCATCTGCTTTTCAGGGCTATTGTGAGGCTTAAATGAGATAATGTTTATAAGGGGTTTTGCAAACTTTGAAGGGCCATGTAAATGTCATTTATTATTAATTACTTACGTGACCTTGGTGAGTCATTAATCCTGAATCTCAGATTTTTCCTCAGGATAATGGGGATTATATTATCTGGGATCTGTCCTGCCTGCCTCCCAAGGTAGTCTCAAATAATATTATAATATCCAGAATGATTAAACTTCTTTTTGCAGTAAAAAGAATGTTGGACTTAGTGTTGGATAGCTTTGGTTGAAGACCCAGCTATCAGTGTGACCTTGAGCATGTAACTTGCTTTCTTTAAATCTCAGTTTCCTCTTCTGTAAAACAGAGGGAGGGGATTGGACTAGGTGACCTCTGAGGTCCCTTTCCACTCAGGATGTGAAATTATTCTGATGATATAGTGGAATGAGCACTTGATCTGGAGACAGAAGACCTGAGCCTGCTAATTATATTACCTGTATGACCTTGGGGGCAAGTTCCTCTCTAGGCCTCTTTCTCCTCTGTTTAATCAGGGGGTGGAACTAAACAATTTTAAGTCTTTTCCAGCCCTAAATCCTATGGTCCTATAAATTTAATTCAGAGGAAACAAAAAGTACATTTTTTTGTCCAGACGTTCACATTTTGATGTTTTCCTATTATTCTCATTATTATCTTTAAAGTGTGACAAAGAAAAGCCTTGTGTGCCCATATCCTTGAGGGATTGTGTTCTTATGCTGTGCACATGCCCTGATCGATACATGGCCATAATAAGCCTACCCCACAGCCATAGAGATAGCATCTCTGAATACCACCTGAATAGTAGAGACAAAAGATGGACTTCTACTCATCGTCACTGGTTGTATTTTTACTAGACCCAGATAAGAAGGGCTTAGAAAGCCAAGAGACATTTCCTCACCAATGAGAGACACCAGCCTCTTACTAATCAGCCTTTTATGAGCAGTGTCACGGTTAAAATTAGCCCAGGATAGCATTCTAAGCCTTCTTCCAGAGCACTCCCTAAACAAATCAGCCCCCTCTTTGCAGAATTCTCCGACCCTACCCCCAAAGAGAGAATCTCTCTCTCTTTCTCTCTCTCTCTCTCTCTCTCTCTCTCTCTCTCTCTCTCTCTCTCTCTCTCTCTCTCTCTCTCTCTCTCATTCTGTGTGACTTGGGTCAGCTTGGGACCAGGGTTAGATGGCTGGCCAGGAATGTGGAAAGAGAATTTCCAGAGCAGCTCAGGAAGCCCCTGTGCTTTTCAACTCAGCAAACCTGGGAGTGGGGGGGGGACAGTTCCCATTTTATGGCCTCCCCAAAAGTGTTGCTTTCACAGCTAACTTGAGTGTATTCCATGTATTCCAAGCCAAGTTGGATGCATCTCCAGCTCAACTTTTACTGTCCTGTGCATACGGAGAAGAAAAGCCCAAAAGGGATCTCCAAGAGCAGGACGTGACTGAAAAACTGCTGCACAAGAAACACCCAGAAAGTGATCAAACCCAATCTGGAACCCAATGCCAGATAAACTTTTCTGGAAACAATCTGTGTTCAACTTGATTCAGTTGTAAGCAAATAAACATTTACCAAGTGCCTATTGTGAGCCAGGCACGGTGCTAGGTGCTAGGTAAGAAGAGAAAATGAAACAATTTTTTCTCTACAAGGAGATTATTAGAGGTGGTATAATACACACACACACACCAGTAACAAAATACAGTGTATATACAACATAAAACCACAATGGGTACCAACCATGTGACTTGAACCTGGGTCTCAACTCCAAGTTGGGGGAACCTTTCCTAGTACCACTCACCACATGTGGACCAGGGTGATTCCCCTAGTTAGGGCGTGCCAGCTCAACAGATTTTTGGATAGTGCCCAACCAAAGTATGCCAGACCTCAGCAAAATGTTATTAAGAATCTAGATAGTTGTCTACTGATATGGTGGGAGGGTGCAAGGATCCAGGACTGGATCACTGTGTGGCATTTCCTGCCCTGATGTATATCACAATCGTTCATGTTTTCTTAGATTGGTTTCAGGAGTAACTGCGGGTCCCCAAAAGGGGACAGTGAATCACATACATATGTATATACACATATCATGGAAACTGTCTTCTTGTCATATGGTCTGGTCAGTTCCATGAGAAAATAAGCATCTGAGCCTCATCAATCTCAAGGACACTTCTCATAGTACCTTTCCCAAAACTTTTTGCTTGGCAGGAAAATATACTACAGGGAAGAATCACTTACTTTTATTTTTCCTAGAGAAAACATATATATGTGTGTATGTGTGTGTGTGTATGAATTTCACACACACACACATACACATTGTTTCATAGGCTCAGAGATTTAGAACTGGAAATCAGTCATTAGAGGTCATCAGTTCCAACCCCTTTATTTTTGAGATGAGGAAACTGAGTCCCAGAGAGATAAAATCATACAGTTATCGAGTATGTGAGACAGGATTCAAACCTACACTTTCCTGATGCTATGTAAACCCTCCAAGGGGGAAAGATTATGTGTGGCCTTGGGTAAGTCACTGCCTTCAGTTTCCTCATCTGTAACGAGAGGGAGGTGTCCTGACAGATGTTATAGACTCGAGACAGAATGAGACATACATGGTCAATGTGAAGAATTTATTTTGCTTAATTATTACCAGAGCTCTGTTTTTCTTTTATTTCCCCAGTGGGGCAAAGGTGGGAGGAGGAGGAAATTAGTGCTTTTTAATTGATAAAAAGTGACATTTTTAAATGACATTCTTTTCAAAAAGAAAAATCAGTCCATTTGTTTTTCAAATGAAAAGATTGGATAAAGTAGTTTCTTCCAGCTTTAAGCATATAGTCTCCTACAGTTATTCCTTCCACAGTCCAGAGGTTAGGGGCATGGTACTCCCTCTATCTGGAAAATCCACATAAATTCTTTTGACCCTCCCTTCATACCAGAGAAGTCTGAATTTTTTTCTTTTTCTTTTATGGGGCATATATAGTAATACCTTATTATCAAATCTGGGTTGATATTATATAGTACTATACATACATTTTCCACTTTTCTGACTTTCTAAGTTGTTCTGTGCTATTTGCTGGCCTTCATATGTCATCCGAAGCTTCCACAAAACTCCCCCCAAATTCCCATTTAGTTTCTTATCCCAACCTGCCGTATATCAAAACCACAATGAGGAAAGCTGTGATGTGGAAGGAATAACTGTACTATGGATGATTATTTTTCTTTGTCTTTCTGATATCTAGTACAGGAGCTAGCACAATGCAAATACTTAGTCACTTAAATACTTATCGGTCTCCATTATAACACGTGACACCCACAACTAACCATACTACTCCATATAAGACTTGCCCAGGGCATAATACAGCAGGCCCATCACCACCCAAATCCTGCAGTTGATGCCCCTCCGTATTCAAGCTGGGCTTGCATTGGCTCTCAGATTTGGGAAGCATCTCAGAGTTCAACTACTCCATTCTTGCACAGGAATCTGTTATATAAAGAAATAGAGTTTCTTTATCTCTACATTCCTGGTTTCTTTCCTCTCTCTTCCCTTTCAAATGGGCTAGTGCAGTGCTGATGGACGGAGCATAGCAGAAACAAGCTAAGAGATGCCAGCCAGGACTATTATACCTGGGCGTCAGCACTGAAGGCCAGAACCCGTTGTGGAGGTCTTAATTGGCCCTGCAATACAGCAAAATGGCATTTGAAAGCAATTTATTTTACTACAGGCAAGAGGGGTAGATGTCTAGGGATGGGGAGGATGGGGGGAAGGAGACACATTGAAAATGTTAATGGTGTTATCATGGCAGGTC
Organism: Pseudocheirus occidentalis; assembly: GCA_028646575.1. Lineage (NCBI taxonomy): Eukaryota > Metazoa > Chordata > Mammalia > Diprotodontia > Pseudocheiridae > Pseudocheirus > Pseudocheirus occidentalis. Next base: position 23,910,325 of record CM053596.1, on the reverse strand, counting down.
TGACCTCCTATCAGCTCTGTTTGTAATGGTTGGAAGGGTCCTTGCCATTGAGGAGCAGGGAAGGAATCTGCTCTGGTTAATGCGCAGGAAACACTAAGCAGTGTTTAAGGGCTCCAGAGAGGATAGGAAGGTGCAGGGGGAGCCCCTAATGTGTTTAGTTTTCTTCATTGGAATCCGGCTTTATCGGCAGACAGAGGTCTGATGGGACTATCAGTCCGAAGAAACCCAGAGCCTGTCTGATGAGGTAAGGGCCCTGGCGAGCTTCTCCTCTGGCACTGGGTGCCCATCACTCTCTGGCCATACTGTGTGGCCTCCTCTCCTCACCCCCACCTCCTAATCTATCCAGGCCCAGAATCTTGCACATAGTGAAAGCTCAATAAATGGAAAAACAAAATCATCCAGTGCTTGGGGACATTTACAGAGCTGTAGATGTTCAGAGCTGGAAGGGCCCTCAGTGACTATCCAATCTATACTCACAGGAATCCCCTCTCCTTCATATGGGCCAAGCGGTCAGTCAGCCTTTACCTAGAGACCTCCAGGGAGGTGAACTCCATGACCTCCTGAGGTGACCCACTCTATTTGGGGGCCATCTCTTGTTGTTAGGAAGGTCTTCCTAATGCCCAGCTTAAATCGGTCTCTGCAACTTCTGCTTATTGCTTCTGGATCTGGTAAAGCAGAATAGAGCTAAACCCTCTGCTTCATGGCAGCCTTTCAGATACTTTAAAATGACCATTACATATTCTCTTCTCCAGACTGAACAACCCAGTTCCCTGTTCTTTCAATCAATCCTCATGTAGCTTGTACTCTAAATACTTCATTGAAATGAAATACTTACATGAGAGAATATATGTGAAACATATTACTTAAAGTGTCATCTACCTGTTATTTGTGGTTCAGTCATTTGTCTGATCCTTCCTGACCACATCTGAGCAAATGACACAGCCCTATTTGCCTCAGTTTCCTAATCTAAGGACATGTCAAACCACTCCAGCATCTTTGCCAAGAAAGCCCCAAATGGGGTCATGAAGAATTGGATATAAGTGGAAATGACTGGACAACATCTGTTTGTTTAATTGTTTCAGGCATATATGACTCTTTTGGACCCCCATTTGGGGTTTTCTTGGCAAAGGCACTGGAGTGGTTTGCCATTTCCTTCTCCAGCCCATTTTACAGATGAGAAAACTGAGGCAAACAGTGTTGAGTAACTTGCCTAGGGTCATATAGCTAGTAAGTGTCTGAGGTCAGATTTGAACTCAGGTCTTCTTGACTCTAGGGCAGGTACTCTATCCACTGCACCTTCTAGCAGTCCCACAAAGCCTAATATTTGGATTTTAAAAAAATCAGTCTCACAAGTACAGCACAGGGTTACCATGGTTAAATGACACTTTGTCCAAAACCAAAAACCATCTGTGTTGTTAGTGGACTTTGAGCTGAACATGAATCAGTAGTGTCATGTGGCCATGAAGAAAGCTGATGTAATCTTTGGTTGCATTAAGAGAGGTCTAGTATGGGGAAGAAAGGAGGCAACAGTTCCACTGCTGGTCACACCAAGTCTGGAACACTATACTTTAGGTGCTAAACCTTAGGAAGAATGAGATGACAAATTGGAAACCATCCAGAGGAGAGTGACCACGGTAGTGAGAAATCTGGAAAACATACAGTCAGATGAAAGAACTTAGGACAGTTAGCCAAGAGAAGACTGAAGACATAATAGCCATTTCCATGTCTTTGAAAGACCGTCATGTGGAAGAAGGTTTGCTTGGCTCCAAAGGGTAGAACTAGAAACAGTGGGCAGAAGTAGCAGAGAGGCAGATTTGGACCTGGTGTAATCACTATACCTTCCATGTAGTAGGTACTTAATACATGTTTGATGAATTCAGGGCAATTCCTGATGACTAGAGTTGTCTAATTTGGAACAATGGACTGCCAGGTGGAAATGTTTAAATCTGGCCTCAGACACTGGCTGTATGACCCTGAATGAGACACTTAACCTCATATTTTTTGCCTCAATTTTTCTTCTGTGAAATGGGCACACACTTGAGAAGGAAATGACAAACCACTCTAGTATCTTTGCCAAGAAAATCCTATGCAAAAGTCCATGGGGTCAGGCAGAGCCAGAAATGACTGAACAACAAGTAGAAAGGAGTTTGCCATCACAGGGTCCTTTAGATATAAGATAGATGGCTCATATGTAGTATAGCATATTGGACATGAGATTCCTGCTTGGTTACAACTGAACTGAATGGCTTCTGAGGTTCCTTTCAATTCTGAAATTCTGTGAATTCATGGTGATCTTGTTTTAGCTAGGGTTGACCCTGGGGGCCACCTAGTTCTCTAATAATTAATGTCTGCTTTAAAAGGAAGATTATGTCTGGGTTTGTTGGAGGACCTGTTTGGATAGACTAAGCACCCACTCTGATGGCTTTTGAAGTCTGGAAATGTTTGGTTAAGTTTTCAAAAGACTGATCATTAGTATTTCTTCCCTCTCTACCACTTCCTGGTTCCAGAGGAGATGATGAGTGGGTTGGGGGTGGGGTGGGATGAAGAGCTAAGTATTCTAAGGCACATTGTACCTCTAGCAAAAACATCTGCTCAGTGCTGAGTAAGTAACCTTGTTTGGGAGCGCTTACTCTGTATGGCTTACACCAAAAAAGACCAGAACCCCATTCTTATTGTGAATGATGGGTCCCCACACATTTGATTTAAAAGAGTTTGAAAACCGATCAAAACGCAGATGCTCACCATGCTGGCATTCTATGAGGCATAAGGTTATTGATTTAGCATAAAAGAGAACTTTGAAAATGTTCTATTCTGGCTCTCTTATTTGACACAGTAGAAATCAAGGATTGGAAGATCTGTGACTTGACAAAAGTCCCATAGGCAATAAATGGTAGTCAGAATCATATTACTCATTATATTAATATCACTAATCATATTAATATCCCTGGGTATATTAATTTAGGTTGTTAAGAGGCTCAAAAAAGACGACCCACACAAGTTAACTTTACAAAACTTTAAAATAGGAGATGAATCAGATCATTGGTTTAGAGCTAGAAAGTGCATTTGAGATGACACCTTTATTTTACACTCATCATATTAATATCAATAAATAATAAAATAGTATTATAATAACTAATTAATGATTACAGTAATAATATTAACTGTAACTAATAACTGACTGACTTTGGAAAAATTATTAAATGTCTCTGTGTGCCTTACTCTCCTCATCTATAAAATGAGGCAGGCAGACTAGTTGACATCTGAGGATTCTTTCAGTTTTAAAATCTCTGATTCTATTATCTAATCTTTTAAAGTTTTACAGAGTTCTCGAGACCATCTGCTCTGAGCGTTGTAACAATTCTGTTAGCTTGATGCTACTAATACCTCTAGGTAAGAGATGAAGTGATTGAAGCTTAAATCTCTGAGCCTATGTTAGTTCTAGTAACACAAGACAAGTAGCAAATGGCAGAACCGTGTGTGTTTGCATGCATGCTTGCACGTGTATGTGTGTGCATGTGTGTGTATGTGTGTGTGTGTCTATGTGTCTGTGTGTGTCTGCACAACTTAGCACAAGGCTTTCTGTATAGCAAGCATTTAAGAAATACTTGTTGGGGTGGCTAGGTGGCGCAGTGAATAGAGCACAGGCCCTGGAGTCGGGAGGACCTGAGTTCAAATCCAGCCTTAGACACTTAACACTTACTAGTCCTGTGACCTTGGGCAAGTCCCTTAACCCAGATTGTCCAGCCTTCCTCCCTCCAAAAAATAAAGCAGAGAGAGAGAGAGAGAGAGAGAGAGAGAGAGAGAGAGAGAGAGAGAGAGAGAAATAGTTGTTGATGGATTGACTTGAACTCAAGTCCTCTGACTTATTCCTAATGACACACAACAATAACAATTGATAGACACTAGACCTCGGTTTCCTCATCTGTAAAATAAAGGTGTCATCTCAAATGCACTTTCTAGCTCTAAACCGATGATCTGATTCATCTCCTATTTTAAAGTTTTGTAAAGTTAACTTGTGTGGGTCATCTTTTTTGAGCCTCTTAACAACCTTGTGAATTCGTTATTACTGGTACCACTGTGCCCATTTCACAGACGCAGAGACTGAGGTTCTGAACGGTTACGTGGATTACTCCCAGGTCACAGGACTGGTGGTGTCAGAGGCAGGATTCCAAGTTATTTGGAAGGATGCTCTTCCACATTCCTACGGTGCCTTCCAAATAGTATATTGCATAAGCTCTGCTTTTGGCCACCACTTTCGACTGTGACCTCATGATGTGATTTCCCTCTTTGCCGGCCTGTTCAGTTATTAACTCCTGTAGGGACATTATCTCACACTGAATCTGCAGGGTGGGATCGGAGCGCCTGTGACCTGCCGGTGCCTGCAAGCATCAGACAAGGATGGCTAATGTTTAACCTGGCTTCAGCAAAGGGGAAGATCCAGCTTTCAGCCCATGGCAGAGGAGGAGGCTGAATGCTGAGCGCATGCCAAGCCCCCGCCCCCGCCCCCCTGCCCCCCAGCCTTTCCCCTTCCTTCACACTCTCTCCTGCTCCTCCTCCCCCGGCCCCTCCCAGCAGCCCCCGACTCAAAGAGCGAAGAATGAGAAGGCGAGTCCTCCCGGGCTGGCACTACAGACAATGTGTGTCTTGTGTGAGTAATTTAGCGCGATGGCCAGTCAATCTGGTTTCTGGGCCCGCTGCCCTGACCCTCTTTAGAGCCGCTCTCTCTCTCCAGCGCAGTGTGAAACATCTCCTTTCACTGTGGTGACACTCTGCAGATTGAGACGTCAGCCGGGTCCAACTGCAGCAAATTAGCAATTTTTCTTTTGCTAATTGGAAATAAAAATGTTTGCCGAGGGACTCGTTTGTCGGAATGCAGCCTTCGGGTTTCCTGAGCTGCTCCGAGGATGCTTTCAACTTTGTCCACCGACACTTCCCGCCTTTCCATGCTCCCTCACTCTATAATTTAACGACTTGTTTACAGTGCGTGAACTTGGCTGTAGCATCTCCCTGTCCGTCTTCCTCCCAAAGGTATGACTGGGAGCTGAAAATTTCCAGACACCTTCCCTCCAGGTAGGGCTGGGGACCAGGTCATTCCATTGCATTCAAGTCCCCAAGTCTGCGTTAAGCACCTACTGTGTGCTGGACACTGGACTAGGCAGAGGAGGAAGAGGAGGAGGAGGAAGAAGAAGAGGAGGAAGAGGAGAGGAGGAAAATAAGGAGGAGGGAGAGAAGAAGAAAAAGAGAGGAAGAGGAGGAGGAAGTTCCCTGCCCTCACATTCTACAGCAAAAGACAATCTGTATAATATATAAGTAGTGGACACAATGGATAAGAAGCAGAGGGATTTGGTTCAAACCCTAGCCCTGTCACTTGCCAGCTGTGTGACCTTGAGCAAGTCACTTGACTTCTCTCTGCCTCAGTTTCCTCATATGTCAGATGAAGTATTTAGGCTTGACAGCTTCTGAGATCCTATGATCTCAGAAGTAATGCAGTTTGGGAATTTGACAAGTCTGTATTAAGCACTTCCTATGTTTGAGGCATTGCTCCTAGTACTGGCTGGGGATGCAGAGATAAACTGAGGAGCTTACGTTCTACTGGAAGAAACCAGCATGTACACAGAAAAGCAATATATATGTGTGTATATAATAATAAATAATAGTATATATAATGATGTAATTATAATAATTATTTTCCTATTACATCCTATGACATTAATACATAAATATGTCTATATTTTGCATTTACTTGTATATGTGCAGATAGATATGTATAAATATGTATAAATATTTACATATGAAATAAAAAAGTAGTTTCTGGAGATGGGGAAGATCCCCAACAACCAAGGGGGCTTGGGAAGGGCCTGGTCATCTGGGCAGGTGCTCATTTTTTGCTTTCTCAGAGTCTTCAGCAAAGCCCAAGAGAAACTTGAGAAATTTGGTGGCCCAACATTTTGTCAGTAAGAGGGATCCAGAAGGTCAGGACAGAGGTGAACAGGAAGGTCAGCCCACCCTCATCTGTACCCTGAGCTGCCTCTCCAAATGCCACCTGATTTGGTTAACTGTTTTGACCTATGTATGAGATGCTTGCCTGCTCCTTCCCAATATAGTTCTGTACCGGCAAGTCTTTCTGCTACCTCCTGCTGCCGGCTTCATCCTCAGGCCCAGACCCCCCTTCCATCCCCTGCACCTGAAAGACATAACACCAAGGGGTTCTTGGGCCCCCCTCCCCAAAGAGAAGAGAGAACTAACTCCTATTAATTAGAAGAAGAAAAAAATCATCATCAATGACCAAGAGAAAAAGAAAAATATACCCTCAAACTTCAAGAAACCAAGAAGCAAAATGTCTCTAAGTAAGCAAAAGTGGGCCTGGTGACCTTTGCATACAGTTGTCCCTCTGCTTCATTTAGCAATTTCGAAAACAGCTTATAAATAAGCCCAGTCAATTAAAATAACAACAACAACCTTCAATTAAAAATATTTTCTCATGTTCCAGGTGGTGGTGGGCTTCTCTTCCATCTATCAGGCAGAGGGCTGGGGTCAGTACCTGCCAGCCCTGTGGTCTAAAGGAGCTCAGCTGGATCCCTCTTTCCCCCTTGTTCTGGAGGGCTACGGTTTGGTCCTGGGCAGAATCGACTCAGCTGTGCATGGGCTCTGATGACAAAGTCAGCACAGAAAGAGTTACTATGCTCCCCCTACCTCCTCCCTCAGCCTTTTTTTTTTCTGATAAAGCATTTGACAGGCATGCCTAATAATTCTTTCTGCTGAGTTTTTTTTTCTTGATGTCTTTATGTGAATATGAAGCCAGAATGAAAGGCTTTGGGTGACCCCCGTGAGAGAGGAAAAGTATGAACCAGAGGGGGAAAAAAGAGTGAGATTCAGGCTCCCTGCAGAGATATAGGCATCTTCTTCAGTAGTCCACGACTTGGCTTCAGAAGGCCTTTGTAAGGGAAAAAGGAATCTTCTTCACTCAGGCCACGACAAAAGGTGTTTTGTCAGAGAGGGTCTGGGTGGGGGGCTGGGGGTGGGCAGATCAGCAGCAGCAAGGGGCTAGCCCTCGGGGCCTGCAGATGTTGGAGAGGCATGATTTATTACTCCAGTGTCCTCCGTGGCATTTGGCTACCTTCCCAGACCCCGGCATCAGTGGCAGAGGAGGGAGGAGGAGGAGGAAGAAGAGGAGGAGGAGGAGGAAGAGAAGGGAGGTTACAACATGACTGAGGCATCTCACTCCCTTGTATGGGCAAGGAGGAAGGATGGAAGGGGAGATGACAGAAATCTCACAACTGTCCCCCCAAAATCTGGTAGTACACAGAAGGGCTACAGTCCCCAAGAGCTGTCTGAAAATCTCATCAATGACTCAGGCTGAGAGTTTCTTTTTTAAGTGAAGAGTAAGGGGGAAAAAAGGCTTTTAAAAATTCAGTGCCAGGGGTGCCCTGAATGGGGAACCAGTGACAGATCAAGCCCATGTGACCAGACCCTAAGCCCAGGGAGGGGGCAGGGCTCATTTTTAAAGATTCTGGGTCCCCTTTAGGGATAGATGAATCACTTCCATTTGGATCATATGAGATTCTCATCCCCAAACTTGCACTGACCCAAACCAAATTTTCATCTCATTCCCCAAAGTGTATATTTCTGGTCTCTGGGTTTACTTTTTAACTCTCATTTCCCTTGAGGATTAGAAGAAAAAAAGAGAAAGAGGTTTGTTGCTTTTTTCCCTCACTGGATTTTGACCTAGACAGAACCATGAGGGCTCATAAATCCAACAAGAAAAGCTACTCTCATGGGATTCCCAAATCTTCTCCCAGACCAAATAAGTTAGGATGAATTTGATGAAGCATCCAAAAAAAATCCCTGGATACCTTCCTGAACTAAACAGTATCTTGGAGCATTCTCTTTCCCCCCTTTTCTACACTTGCTATTCCCCAAATATTTAAAGAACCCATACTGGCTTACTGGCTTACTGGCACCCTAGATTTGAAAGCCAAAGCAAGTCTGGGGTCTTTCTAAAAAAACAAAATTAAGAAAACCCCTCTCTGCAGAATGATTTAAATTCAGGCCCCCCAAGCCCTATCCATTCCTGAAACTGGATGGGGAATGTGAATTTGGGCTTTCCCTCCCTCCTTTGGAATGAGGGTACCTTAAAAACACACACACACACACACACACACACACACAACACCCCTTTGATCAGAGAGAGGGAGGAGGGAGGAGAAAGTAGTTTCTAAAAATGACATTTCTGACACAAGTCTGGATGTATTTTTTCTTTTGCCCTTGTAACATTCCAAACAGGAACACTGCTGCAAACCAGGCCTCATTAAATGGTGGGGGACTTAAAATAATACCCAGTTTTTGGCTGTATTTTGTCAAAGACAATGAGGAGGAAATGGAAAGGGGGTAGTGGTGGAGGCAGCGAATGGAGGACTGAGTGTGAGAAGGGAAGATGAAAGCAGGAACGGCAAAGTGGTGAGAGAAGAGAAATCGCTGGGGCTAGACCTGAAGCCTGATTGTGAGATGTTTCCAAAATACAGTCCTCTGAGGTATCCCTGGTGTCTGGAGCCTCCTCCATAAAAATCTGCCCTAGATGCTTGGTTAGTTTGGAAATAAGGTGAGAGTGACTTCTAATATGGTCACTTTAGCTCTGAGCCAGGTCAGAAGAATAAGAAGGAAGGTATTTAGAAAAACAACTGGCCAAGCAACTGCTTTTTAGGTTATCAAACTTTGTCTGACCCTTATAAAAACACACAGACATATAAACCAATGCAGAATCCATCTAATGGAGAAGTCTAGATTTGTAGCTGAAAGTGACCTCAGAAGCCACTTAGGTCACCCCTCTCATTTTACAGATGAGGAAACTGAGTCAGGGAGAAGTTAAAAGATTTGCCCAGGGTAATTGAGGGGTTTGAACCTAGGTGTTTCAATTGTAAATCCCACGAGCCCTCTGAACCACGCCTGAGAAAGTTCAAACTGGTATGTCCTTATATCCCTGAAAGATGGAGTGAGGGTGAAAGTAGGGAGTAAAGATGGGAATCATAGTCAACGTAGGTTACCACCTCCTACACGAAGCCTTTCAAACCTTCCGCCCCCAATACACAGTTTTCAGTTTCCTTTTGAAGTTTCTTTGCATGACTTTATGATATGCCATTAAGTTCAGTGGCATCAAACTAGGTAATAGAAATGGGGGGGTCACTAACTGCATAAAAGGACCACTGAGGCTTGCATACTATTTAGTTTTAAAATGTAGTATTATGTTTTATCGTATTTTAATATATTTTATCAAATACATTTTGATTACATTCAGGCCACTCTTGGAAGTGTTGTGGGCTGTTAAATGTTTGCCACCTCTGGTACAATTCTCATCCAGCCACTTTATTTGACCGATAAAGAAACTGTGACAGTAGGTCCAAGGTCGTACCAACCAACAGTAAATGTCAGGGGCTCCTTCCACTTTACCATGTTTTTATTTGTTTGTTTGTTTTTTTGCTGTTCAGTTGCATCTGCCCCTTTGAGACCCTATTTGGGGATTTCATGGCAGAGATACCGTAGCAGTCTGGCATTTCCTTCTCCAGCTCATGTTACAGGTGAGGAAACTGAGGCAAAAAGGGTGAAGTGGCTTGCCCAGGAACACAAGCTAGGAAGTATCTGACACTGGATTTGAACTAAAAAAAGATGAATTTTCCTGACTCCAGACCTGGTGCTCTATGCACTATGATGCCACCTAGCTGCCCGTAGTACCCTGATACTTTTCCCAATCAAAACTTCTCCCTGAGGGTAACTAGTGTACTTTTTTGGTGTGTGTGTGTGTGTGTGTGTGTGTGTGTGTGTGTGTGTGTGTGTGTGCGTGTGCGTGTATGTGTGCGTGCGCGCGCGCATGTTTTTAATCTCTAGCACCAGGGCATAGTGACTGGGAACTGGAATGTTTACCCTCCTTGTCCCCACTTCTCAAAATCTTTAGTTTCCTTAAAGACTCATCTTAAAGCATCACCTTTTGCAAGCGGTGTGGAAGGTGTATCACCTTTTCCTGGTCTCCCACCTCCTAATGCCTCGCTCAATGCTGTAGATTACCCTGAATATGCTTTATATGCATTTTCTTTATATATATATATGTATATACACATAATATTATATTTACATGTTATCTCATCTGTGAGAATGTAAGCCCCTGGATGGCAGGAACAGTTTTGTCTCTGTCCCTAGCTCCTAGTATAATGTCTGACACATAGTAGGAGCTTAATATATGTTTATTGGTTAAGAAATATTGCTTGAAATTTATTTGGCACATGTTTATTATGTAATACATATAAGAAGTAATAGTTGAATCAAATAAAATTTCCCAATCTTTCCATTTATCAGTGCTCTCACAATAATAATCAGCTAGTCAGTCAATAAGCATTTTTTAAAGTGCTGGCTATGTGTCAAACAACGTGCTAAGTGCTGGGGATAGAAAGAAAAAAATACTTCATACATATTTTGTAATTGTTAATCTGAGTCTATATTCTAATATATTCTACACTGACCCTTCCAAAGTAGAATCTAAGTTACCTAAGGGACAAAGACTGCTTCTTTTTTATCTTTATATTCCTAGCACCTTGTCCAGTGCTTAATACATGCTTAATATGTTTTCAATGAATTATATTTCCTGGTCCACCTCTGTTGTTCATTATGCTCCCCCACCAAACGACTTCCTATGCTTCGTATCGACTTATCTGTGTTTTTATTATATCCCCTCTCCCTTTTTAGAACATAAAATTCTTATTGTGAATCTATGTTTTGGTTTTGTCTTTGAACCACCAGAACCTTGCACACAGTAGGTGTTGTTTTTAAAATTGAACTGACACCCATATGGTACTACCAACCATGTTGGAGACCAAACTGATTTCAATCACATGCTTATTCAGTCAAATGTCAAGACATTTTCCTCCCACCTGCCCAGGGCTGAGGATAATTTGCGTTTTAAAAATAATTTCCATTTAATCCACTCCAATCCAATTCAGTCCAACGATCTTTTATAAGTCTAATCCAACTTAGTCCAACAAGCCTTGCTTTATGAGTGCCCACTATGTGTTAGGCACTGCATTTAATGCTAGGAATACAATGTGAGCACATGACTAAAACTAGGGTAGAAAAAGGGGAACAAGAGGGAAGCGGGTCATTTGGGGTCTGTGGACACCCTATTGGGATTCCTGTCTGTAGAAGAATAGTGTGGATTGTAGAAAGGAGCACAACAAAGGCATTTGGCATCTCCCAACTTGATGGTGCCATAGTGGTCCATGGGCACGTCAAGGCAATGGACCATTTGAGAGCAGGCTTTGTACATTTCTGTTGAACAGACACTATTTGGGACATGGATCGGCCTGCATCATTAATGCTTTGTAAGTGCCGCATCAGCACAAATACCTCCCCTTAACTTTTCTTTTGGATATGATGAACCATTTTTCCCATGGAAAGAAAGTGTGGTCTTTGTGAGTGGGGCCGGGCCGGCCCAAGTTACAGTAAAGGTTAATCCCAGACAAGAGACAAGAAGAAGGAGACAAAGACCATCACACAGTCCACTCTTCAATGGATGTTTTCATAAATGTATGAATAATTTAAATTATCATTGCTGAGTATTTATTCGAGTGTTTCAGGGGGAAAAATGCCTCCTCTTTTTTCTCCCTCGATTCTTTTCATTTTTGTCTCATCTCTTTTATGTGCTGCCTCGGCTGTTTCTGGCCATGTGAATCAGTGTGAGAAACAATGGGATGTAAGAGGGCTGAGGGGGCAGCCGAAGAAAGCCGGCCTTGTTGTGCACTCCGTGCCTTGACGTTGATTAATGAGGGTGCGGACATGGGCAGAATCTGTGAGAGAGGAGGGGAAATTGGAAGACCTGAGGGCACCCAAAGAAGGAAGGCAAAAAGATGACAGAGGGGAGGCCGCGGCAATGCCAGCGACTCTGTGTCAGACAGGGAAAGGACATGGAGAGGAAGTGCACACACTTGGGGCCATGCACCCCCGAGGCAGGCCCTGGATAATATGGACACGGGGCTCCTTGGGGTGGCAGGGACGGAAGAATGGGCAGGACTTGTTGTCTATTGGGGGTCATAAGAGTTCTAGCAGAAGAAAAATGAGTTCAGCTTCTAAAGTGATTTTTCCCCATGCAGAACTGTTTTAGTATCCGGTTGAGGACTGTCTGCAGGTTACCTATTGCCTCTAGGACCAAATACAAACTTCTCCATTTTGCATTTAAAGCCTTAACAACCTGAATCCATCTACCTTCCTAGTGTATTACACGCTAACCCCTTCACGCAGTACGGTCCCGTCAAAGTAGCTTTATTGCTCTTTCTCACACACAACATTCCAACTGCTCTCTGGGACTTTGCATAGGCCGTCCTTCCCACTACCCATGCCTGAAACATATTCATTCCTCATCCTTGCCCCCTTAGAATTCTTAAGCTCCCTAAACACTCGACTCAACTGCCACCAGCTATGTAAGACCGGTATTGATACCCCGGACTGTGGTGCCCACTCCACAAAATCACCTTGTATTTAATGGATGGGTGGCAGAATGTAAACTTTCAAAGGGAAATGTAAACTTTCAAACTCTATGCCCCTAGGACTCAGTAGTATGTTTGGAGTACAGTTGGGCTTAATAAATGATTTCTGATTGATTCATACACAAAAGAGGAGAAATAGAGAGCTCAGTAATTGAGAGAATTCAGTGAGTATAGGTGAGTGGTTTGGATCTTTGAGATCCTCCAAATACTAAAATTTCCCCCTTCTCAAATTGCTATTATATAATATATACACATATGTGTGTACACATACATACATATATGTATATATACATATGTATATATGTAATGGTAATTAGAGAAGGGGAAATTTATATATAAAATATATGCATATTTACACACACATATATATTCTAATTAGCTATTATATTTAGCCCCTGTAGAATGTAAGCTCCTTGAGGGTAGGAATCATTTTTGTTTTGCTTTTCTAACCCCATGGCTTAGCACAGTGCATGGCACATTGTCAACCTTCAATAAATGCCTGTTGAATTAGATAAGTTTTAGGAATTTCTCAGTAACTATCCCTGTCACTTTTGGTCACTAACAATGAGGGCAGAACACATACATAGATTTATATGATATTTCAGGTTTCCAAATACTTTATATGAATTATGCCTATCTCACTTGGTGAGTTAGGTACCAAAGGCTAGGTGGTGCAGTGGAGAGAGTACTGAACCTGGTGAGTCACCAAGACCTGAGTTCAAATACAGCCGTTTACCTTTACTAGCAGTGTGACCCTGAGCAACTTCTCTCTCCCCCCTCTCTCCTCTCTCTGTCTCCATTTCTCTGTGTTTCTCTCCTCCTTGCTCATCTCTCTCTCTCTCTCTCTCTCTCTCTCTCTCTCTCTCTCTCTCTCTCTCTCTCTCTTTCCCTCTCTGTCTCTGTCTCTGTCTCTCTTCCCCTCTCTCTGTCTCTGTCTCTCCCTCTTTCTGTCTCTCTCTGTCTCTGTGTCTCTGTCTCTCTCTTTTTCTGTTTTCTCATCTGTAAAGTGGGAATAATAACAGCATCCACCTCCTGGGGTTGATGTGGGGATCAGATGAGGTAATATTTATAAAGTACTTTGCACATTTTGAGGTGCTAGAAAAATGGCAGCTTTTGTTATCCCCATTTTATAGACAAGGAAACTGAGGCTCATCAGCTAGGAAGCTGCTCCTGCAGGATGGAACCTTGTTCCTGACTCCCAGCCCAATAGAGCTCTAGGTGTCTCTCTCAAATGCTTTCTCCAAAGTAGTTAATGACCGGTGAGTCAATTATATGCTTAGTAAAAGCCTATCTTGTGCCTACCACTTAGCTAAATGAAGGGAATTCAAAGGGAAAATAAAGACAAAAGGAAGTCTGTACCCTCAAGGAACTTATCTCCTCTCTAAGAGAGGGAAAGACTATGCCTTCAACTTGTTGGTAGATAAGTAAATAGGAATTACTTTCAAAAGAGAATGATCACTACTGAGATCAGGAAATTCAATCCAATTCTTTCATAGCAGAGAAAATCATAGATTCACTGAGGGCTTCACAAATATTATCTTATAATCTTATGGGGAAGGTATCATGGGCATTATATTCTATGTACACTATATCTTGTAATACAGTTTTTATACTCTGCCTTCCCCATTAGAAAGTGAGCTCCCTGAGGGCAGGGACCAGATTTTGGACTTTCTTTTCATCCCCCAGGGCTCAGGATCACACCTACACAGAATAAATGCATAATGGGATCTTGTGGACTGCTGGATTATCATCCCTTTATACAGATGAGGAAACTGAGGCAACCTGACTTGTCCGGGTCATAAAGGGAGTAACATAGGAGAGAGGGTTTGAATAAGTTCCTTTTTATTCTGAGTCCTGGAGCCACAACCACTTCAGCACAGAAAATCTAGGGTCAGGGTTCTTAACTTTTATTTTGTGTCCTGGACCCTCTTGGGCAATCCAGTAGAGTCTGTGGATTCATTCTCAGACTCATGTTTCCAAATGCATAGGATTACAAAGGAAACTTTGAAATAGAACTATACGCATATTAAAAAGGGGAGAAAGAGAGAGAGCCCCAAAGCAGAATTTGTTTGCATATGAGGTGGTGGGCTTGCCTTCCTGGAGGTATTCCAGCAGGTATATTCTGGCAATGTTGTAGCCAAGCCTGAGAAGAACTCAGTGCCCTTCTGATTTCTCTTCCCATTCTCAGAGATTTGTGGATTCTGTTGTGGAAAACCCAGTGGGCTGCCAAGTCAATGCTCGTCTCTACCAGGTGCTCTGACTGCTCAATGCCAAGGGAAAGACTGGGCTGACTTTTCCCCAATGATTTACCTGAAAGACCTGCTGCGATTCTATTATTGTTGCTTTTGTTTCTTTTTTGTGCCATGTGGCTGCTGTCTTGAACTCAGCTCCACTCTAGATACCTATTAATAACTGGCATGTCCATGGCCTTAGTAACTTGAAAAGTGTTTTGCCTATATTAACTCCTCGGGACCTCAGAACAACCCTAGGAGATACAAATACATACATACATACATACATACATACATACATATATATATATTTATATTTGCTTTTTGGAGGGCAGTTGGGGTTAAGGGACTTGCCCAAGGTCACACGGCTAGCTTTTTGTGTTAAGTGTCTGAGACTGGATTTGAACTCAGGTACTCCTGACTCCAGGGCCAGTGCTCTATTCACTGCGCCACCTAGCCGTCCCCGAGGAGATACAAATATTATCCCCATTTTGCAGATGAAAAAAACTGAAGGAAAGACAAGTGAGGTGATTTGTTTAGGGTTTAACACAGCTAGTAAGTGGCAGAGTGAAATTCAAACCTAGGGTCAATTTAGATCATGTTTGTAGATCACTTAAAATGATTAAATCTATTAAATTCTTCTTGTTCTTCTTGTTCTTTTTCTCCTCCTCCTCCTCCTCCTCCTCTTCCTCCTCCTCCTCGTCCTCCTTCTCCTCCTCCTCTTCCTTCCTCCTTCTTTGCCTCCTCCTTTTTACATTCAATGTGAGTCAAAAGTATAATCCTAGTTCCGGAAAAAGGTTTAGAAATAATGCTTGGACCTGTGATTTCTTCTGCATAGGGAACTCCCAGATGAGATAAATCCCTCTATTGAAGTAAGTGAGCCTCCTGTCCACACCTCTAGGTTTCAGAGAGTTGCCTCGGCACTTCAGTGACTTACCCAAGGTCACACAGTTAGCCTGTGCCAGAGGTGAAGCATGAGCTCTTGACTTCCTAATTGCAGGCCAATTATCTAGCCTTGCTCGCTTCCATCACTTTATCTTCCAGATGATAATTGAGCAAGATACGCCCAAGGGGCGAGTATCGAAGGAGAAATGTGAACTTTGCTCCCCTGACTTTAAATTTGGCATGTGTTTATACTATGCTGTTCTCCACCTGGCCATGCTGCCTCTCCTATAGAGGGAAGGTTCAAGAGAAGAGGACAGAGGAAGAAAGAGGCTTCTCAGTTATAAGAACCCTACTAGGACCCGCTTGGTCATAGAGTCTAATTTCTACATTTTTCAGTCACTGTGACTAATTAGGTTATTGTTATGGAGTCATTTCAGTCATGCTTGACTCTCCATGACCCCATTTAGAGTTTTCTTGGCAGAGATACTGGAGTGGTTTGCCATTTCCTTCTCCAGCTCATTTTACAAATGAGGAAACTGAGGCAAGCAGGGTGAAGTGACTTCTCCAGGGTCATACAGCTAGTAAAAGTCTGAGACTGGACTTGAACTCAGGTCCTCCTGACTCCAGGACCAGCATTCTACCCACTGCACTACCTAGTCAGAATGGCTTAATGGATATTGTGATGGACGCAAACATAGGAATATCTGGGTTTGAATCCTGTCTCATTCATAGCCTGCATGCTGACTACCTCTGAGCAGGTGAGTTACACTCTCAGAATGTCAGCTTCATCATAATTCAAACGGGGACAGCAGCTGAATAGCTTAATTCAAAGGGCTGTTCTTTATGTATATAAGAAGGCACTTTGAAAATATTAAGGTGCCATCCATTGACAGTCATTATTCTTGTTACAATTTTCTTCATGTCTCACTTTCTCCTTGAGTAAAGCAGGTGTTGCAATAAAGTTACTTCTCTGACTTGAGGGCTCTGAAGGTCTGTGCTATGAAGTGGGGGTGATAATGTTTGTGCTGCCTCCTGCCCAATATTATTGGGAGGATGATGTTTTGGTATGTCTTACGTATCAAGCTTCTGAGATATAAGGGCTACAAACAAGCCAAGAATACAAATTGTCTTTGCAAAAAGTAGCGTGGTTTAATGGATAAAATTCTGGAACTGACATCAGGAAGAACTGGATTTGAATCCTGTCTCAGATACCTACTAACTCTGGGTCCCTGGTCAAATCACTTCCTCTCTCAGCCTCACTTTTTTCGTCTGTGCAATGGGGAGAATAATGCTGGTGCTAGTCTACTTTACACACTTTATCATATGGCAATAGAAATGTGATAACATAGAGTATGTTGCAAACCTTAGAGCTCTATAGAAATGTCTGTTATTGTTACAGTTATCATTACTGATATGCTTTGCTCTTTAGGATATATTTTAACTTTTCCCTTAAAATACTGTGCCAAAATCTGTCGGCCAAAGGGTAAGAAAAATCAGCATTTTATGGACAAAGTCCCAGCCTTGAAATTAAGTTATTAGTTGTGTGACTTTGGTCAAGTCATTTCAGTTTCTTCATCTGTACAATAGGAGCAATAGTGCTAAATACCACCTACTATGTTCCTCCCAAGGTTCCTGTGAGGAAGTGTTTTTATAAAACCATTCTTGAAGAACTCTAGACATCCAAGCTATTGTCATGACTATTTCTGATCCTAAAATGTTTCTGATAGGTATTTTGCTCATTTGATTGGCATTGTGTAGATGAAAAACAAACCCTGAATTTCTAAGGGAACTGGGGGAGAGAGAGAAAGCTTATGGAGAGACAATGTAGAACTCTGGACTCAGTAAGATTTGGGTTCAAATCCTGCCTCTGGCATTTACTAGCTGTGTGACCCTAGGATAAGTTATTTCTCAATCATTTGTCAAATGTGGGTGTTGGACCCTATGAGGTCCCTTCTAGCTCTAAATCTATGACTCTAGGTTTAGTATATAAGAAACACTTTAAAAGGTAGACAACAAAATGGATGACTATTCAGAAAAGGAAAATGTTTTCCCTGTTTCATTCAGCTAGATGCCATAAACTTTTTTTTTCTTTTAATGGCAAAAACATACATTCCACAGAGAAACACTGATCTCCCTGGAGGGAGTTCGTCCTCTCTAGCAAACAATGGAAGTTCTATGCAAGAAGACTTGTGGAACTCCAGATGGACTTGACCTAGCGGTCAAATGAAAATCAGACATATGTATGTTTGGTCACTGCCCACCTGTGCAATTTCCTTAGGTTCACTGACCAGTGGCCTTCTCCACAGGCATGTTTGTGAGTTAATGGTCCAGACCTTGTTACATCGATAATGATCTAGAATGACAGATTTCATGGACGGTGGTGTGGTCTGATGGGAGAAAGCCTAGCCTCACAACGCAAAACCTGGGGTGATATCATCCTGTCAATGCCCTTGGCTTCTTGGATGACCTTGGAGAGCACCTTATTTGCCTCTGTGCTTCAGCTATCCTACCCAGAGAACGGAAACCTTCAGAATGGAGTGGCTTAAAATAGAGAGCCACCCCAAACTGAAATGGACATCCTCATTAGCCACACTCTGTTTCAGGAATCATTCAATCACAGAATCATAGATTTTGAGACTAGAAGGAACCTTAGAAATCAATGAGTCCATCTTCCTCATTTTATAGATGTGGAAACTGAGACCCGGGTTTAAACAGTAAGAGCCTATAGTACTTGAGACTCCCAAGTTGTTTTCCATCTAAGCACTATCTGAACTCAGCCCTACTTTCTTGTTCTTTTTCTGAGATCAGAAGTGTTTTCAGAGTGGTATGGACTTAGACAAATCATTTAGCAATAATTTATTAAGTACCTACTATGTACTGAGTGCTGGGGACACACACACATCTATGTATGTATGTGTGTATGTATGTATGTATCTATCTAGGTGTGTGTGTGTGTGTGTGTGTGTGTGTGTAAGGTATTGAAATGGTGGACAGCATCAAGAAATGAGCAACCAGGATGGCAAAAAAAATGAGACTTTAAAATTATGGCATAGAAGGACTGGTTGAAAGGAGGATTATAATCTTAGAGAAGAAAAAAGCACAGAGATAGAGCATAGAGGTGGACAAATGTTACAGTCTTCAAGGATCTGGAAAGGGCTACTGAGCAGAAGATGAATTAGGTTTGTTTCAGGGAAAGGAACCTGCAGAAAGACACATTTATTTGATGCTCATCAAATAGAACTATTCAAAAGTAAAATGGAGCTGCTTTGGGAGGTAGCTGGGTCCCCATCACTGAAGGCATTAAAAAAAAAGCCTGGATGACTACTTGCTGGAGATACCATGTATAGTTGGGACCAGATCGTCTCTGAGGTCCCTTATAACTCAGAGATACTATGATTCCATGACCATCATGGAGTCCTGGAGTGATCTTCTGGGAGTGTACCATGTACAGTAACATAGCTACTTTGAGATCTCAGGAAGAAACGCTTTCTAAATTCCAAGTTCTATTAACACATGCCATTTTCCACAACAATAATGCACTGTAGAGATGCCTACAGAAAACAGCTTCCAGACACCTGAGCCCCAAATTAAATGAAAACAGATTTTTTTTGCCCTTAAAAACACACACACACGAACCTGTCATGTGCAATTAACTTTCCAAAGTTGGAATACAATACAACTAACAAACATAACACAAGCAACAACACTATACCAGTGACAAAGTTGAGTGACAAATTACAGCTCTCTGGAGTGTCTCTAATTACAGCAAGGGAACAAAAGGACCTTAACCACCTCTCCTCAACATTCTCTCTCTCTCTCTCTCTCTCTCTCTCTCTCTCTCTCTCTCTCTCTCTCTCTCTCTCTCTCTCTCTCTCCTCTCCTCTCCTCTCCTCTCCTTTCCACTCTTCTCCCTCTCCCTCCTTCCCTCTCTCTCTTTCTCTGTCTCTATCTGTCTCTGTCTCTGTCTGTCTGTCTGTCTGTTCTCTCTCTCTCTCACACACACACAGAGGCAAGGCTTGCTTTTCTGCTATTCCAAGAATTCGAAATCATTTCATCTCTGATGGAAAGAACTTCCCATGTTCATTTATTAAGAGTTGGTAAGTGATAGCCCATCCCTTACCTTCAGTGTGTAGGACACCGTAATGTCATTGATCCTTTTAAAAATTAACAACAAAACCCAGCAATATAATAGGGGTTCCACGACTGGTTATTCATTTGGGACAGGGGAAGGGTATTGCTATTTTTAAAAACCATAGAATTCCTTTGGTAAAGTGTTTTAGAGTATATAACATGTGATCTACAGGAAATTTAATGAGCCCTAAATGGCCACAGTGGAAGGGACCAGCTTCAGATTAAAGATCTCTTTCCACACATGTGTATCTGACTTTCGCCTGGTAGGTCAGAGTCCAACTCCTCGTATGGGACTTTTCCTTGGGATAGAGAATTATGTGGGAAGATCTCCCTATCCAGCAGCGGAAATTCATGACTTTAAACATTTTTCCCACTAGTCAAGGAAGAGGCCATGTTGAGAGGAAGCTTGACATGGTGGCAAGATAGCTAAATAATATAAATGCCTGGCACATAGTAAGTATGTAATAAATGCTCATTGACTGGCTGAGTAAGTGAAAATTTTTATAAGCCGATACAGAGCAAAATACCAAGAGAACCGTATACCCACTGACCACAACATAAAGGAATATAATACTGAAAGATAAGAGAATTTTGGTAATGCAATAACTAGTGTTGATTTTAGAGCACTACTAATGAAAATTACCCCTCTTTTCTCAAAATAAGTGGTGTACTACAGGTGTGGAATTAGGTATACTCCATTAAAAATGAGGAATCACTATAAGAGATGATTTCTCCCCTCTCCCTAAGTATATTTTGTTGTCAGGGAGGGTTGTTAGGAGAAGATAATTGGGAAATTATAGCAAGGTAGAAAACACACACATGGTTCAATAAAGTTTTTTTGAGCTATGGATCTGGTATGAGGAGAACCTTTAGTCAGAACCTCATCTCTGACACCTACTAGCTGTGTGAGGTCATTCACCTAAGCTGTCTGAGTCTCATCTATAAAATGGGGAGAATAATACCTTTAGCTCACAGGATCGTTGTGTGAAGTCAAGGAGATGATGTAAACCCAAAAGCACTTTAGACAAATATCAGCCAGTATTATGTAATGGATGTACAGTCTTAGAAAAAAAAAGTCATTGAGCAGAGGCTTCCTTCCCCTTTCCCCTTCCCACCTTCTCAATGATGCTATTTCTTTTTTTTTAATTAAGTG
Organism: Pseudocheirus occidentalis; assembly: GCA_028646575.1. NCBI lineage: Eukaryota > Metazoa > Chordata > Mammalia > Diprotodontia > Pseudocheiridae > Pseudocheirus > Pseudocheirus occidentalis. The sequence continues at coordinate 23,889,401 of CM053596.1, read as the reverse complement.
GGATGCACCTTAAAAAAGTTTCCTTCTTTGACACTGCCGTTTAAAGGGAGCAAGCAGGAAATTAGACATTGGAGGAGAGAGGAAATAAGATATTGCTAACCATGAGTAGCAGTGTAATGGCGGGGGTGAGGGAAGAGCAGAGAGATTTTGGATGGGGGCCCAAAGGGCATTTGTTTCATTAATTTTTTTGTAGATCTCTAATAACATAACAAAGAAGTGGGGGTGGCGTGGGGAAGAAAACCTCCAAATACAGCTTTGTAGACTCCACAGAACAGATTCGCAATGCCATGAGAAGATGGATAGACTCCCAGCCTGGAGTATCTTATACTTAGTTACCTAATTCCTACACACTGATCCTTACTCTTTGGATAGAAAAGGAGCCCAAGGAAGCCAAAGTCTGAATACTCATCAGAGCCACTATGGGCCTGGCAAAACAGATGAAACATACATCACTCCTGGCAGCAAAGAGAGAGGGGATGGCAGGGTTAGAAGGTTGCATACATCGTGGCATATA
>CM053596.1:23870010-23888787 GCA_028646575.1 Pseudocheirus occidentalis | reverse complement strand
GGGTCAACAGCACCCCAAGGCCTTCCAGAGCTCTTCTCCCCCCAGAATCCCTTGCTTTGGCCAGGGCAGCCAGTTCATGGAGATCACCTGAAAAGGCGCCCCCGAGGGTGACCTGAGCCCCAGAGCTCCAGAGGGAGCAAATGAGGAGCTTAGCTGGTGCAAGACTGGAATAAAAAAGGAAAGAGAGAAAAGGGAAGAACAAAGCTTGCGTCCAATTTGCTCTTTTCGGCATTGTAAGAACTGGCCCGCTTCCCAGTATATCACTCTGCCATTGAATAAGCTCAATTGCAGGGCTGTTCCTCGCCAGCCCTGATGGGCTTCCATGGGAAAGTGAATGGAGTGCAAATTAGGCAAAGTCGTCAGAAGCTTTTTCACTGTCACTCCCAAGCTGACAGTCCAAAAGCAAAATGAGGATTAATAAGTCTAAAGAACTTTCTCCATTATCAAAGCAAGGTTAGGAAACTATTTATCGTTCCCCCTTTTTCATGTTTCATCCATTTTGCCTACTGTGGTGAAGCATTTCAAGAAGAATGAAACAACACACTCACTCACTCCACTCACTCAGTCCTGGCTCTATCGAGTAGGAGCAGGCAGGCTAGGCCGTGCACCCATGGGGCAGAGAAGGCCAAGGTTGGGGTGTTTCCCAAGTCACTCAGCTGACAAACATTTATTAAGCCCTTATGATGTGCAAGACATTGTGCTAATCACTGGGAATACAAATCAGTCTCTCAACAAAGGTTAAGCACCTACTATGTGCTAATGGGGGGGGTACAGATCAGTCTGTCAACACAGGTTAAGCACCTACTATGTTCTAACCAGTGGAGATATAAAGCAGTCTGTCAACAAACTTTTGTTAAGCACCTACTATGTGCTAATCACTGGGGGTACAAAACAATCTGTCAACAAACTTTTGTTAAGCACCTACCACGTGCCAATCCCTGTGCTAATCACTCTAAATCTGAAACCATTTAATCCAATGATAGATGGAGTAACCAGGGACCAGAGAGATTCAGTGACTAGTTCATGATTAAGCAGCTAACAAGCATCAGAGGCAGCATGTGAATCTAGGTCCTTTAAGTCCAGAACTGTAAAAGAACCATGAGAGATAGAAACCAAGAGTATGCATCGCCTTGGAGGATACATTGCATCCCAGAATTGGGCATAGTTATGGGGAGCAGTTGTTTCACCATTTTGCCAAAGCCTAAAGAAAAAAGCTGGATCTGTGTTGATGGTAGAGTTCTGAATTCTAAGAGTGGCAGATGCTTAGAAAATTAAGATCTATAGGTGGCGCAGTGAATAGAGCACCGGCCCTGGAGTCAGGAGTACCTGAGTTCAAATCCGGCCTCAGACACTTAACACAAAAAACTAGCCGTGTGACCTTGGGCAAGTCACTTAACCCCAACTGCCCTCCAAAAAGCAAAAAATAAAATAAAATAAAATAAAGATCTATAGAATTGTACTTCGAGTTAGAAAGACCCAAGTTCAAATCATGACCCTTCATGTCATGACTTGACACTTAAGACCTGTGCTATCCTAGACAAATCAGCTACCCTCTCTGAATCTCAGTTTCCTCATCTGGAAAATGGAAATAATCCTAGTGACAGTGCCCACCTTACAGAGTCATGGTGTGGCTCAAAATAGAGAATGTACACAAACTGCTTTGCCAACCTGAAAATGTGATTAAAATGTCAATTATTTGATTCAATTCTTCAAAAATTCATTAAGTCTGTGCTGCTCGAAAAGCAGTGTGCTGGGGGATGAAGACATGTAGACAAAACCCACAAATCCCTTAAGTAACTTTCATCCCATAGAAGAAGAAGGGAGTGGGTAGGTGCAACAGGCACTCTTAGAAGGGAATGATAAGTATTTCAAGAGCAACAGAGTATTCCTAATTTAGGAGGCTAGGAAAGGTCCCATTTGGGAAAGAGTAATGCGTGATAATGACAGGAACTAGCATTTATATAAGCACTTGTAAGGCTTGTAAAATGCTTTACAAATATGATCGATTTGGTCCTCACAACAGCCCTGGCAGCTAAGTGCTGTTCTTATCCCCATTTGACCAACGGGGAAATTGAGGCAGATAGCATAATACTTGGAAGGATACCAGAGATTCCGAATAATCTCATATAATTTATCCCAGTTTCCTCATCCATAAAATGGGGATTATATCACCTACCTTACAGAGTTGTTGTATTAAAAGAGATCATGGTTGTTTAGTGCTTTACAAACCTCCATATAAATACAAAGCCCTATATAAATGCTAGCCACTGTTATATCTACATCTATATTATCTATGTTCATCTCTCTCTCTGTCTCTCTCTCTCTCCTCTGTCTCTCTCTGTCTCTCTGTCTCTCCTCTCTGTCTCTGTCTCTCTGTTTCTGTCTCTCTGTCTCTGTCTCTCTCTCTCTGTCTCTCTCTCTGTCTCTCTACCTGCTCTGTCTTTTTCTCTGCCTCTTCTCTCTCTGTCTCTGCTCTGTCTGTCTCTGTCTCTGTCTCTTTTTCTCTCTCCTCTCTCTCCCTGTCTCTCTCTGTCTCTGTGTCTCTCCTCTCTGTCTCTGTCTCTGTCTCTCTCTATCTGCTCTGTCTTTTTCTCTGCCTCTTCTCTCTCTGTCTCTCTCTGCTCTGTCTTTTTATCTCTGGCTATATTCCACCAAGATTTAACAAGGCATATGAACAATAATAGCATACTTCTGCCATAAGACAAAGACCTAATCATTAAGGGCTAGCAGAAGTGGTGAAGCATAGTGGATAGAGTCAAATAGACCTGAGTTTGAATCCTCTTTTTGACATTTACTAGCTGTGTACATTGGGCAAGTCATAAAAAAACCCTTTGCCGACTGTAAAGGTCACATAAATGCCAGTTATTATCCACTATCACCAACTCAATCATCGGTCTTTGAGTACCTACTTTGTACTGAACTCAGTGAGGCAGGGCACAAAAACAAACCAAAACAAGACAAAGCAAAAGAAAATTCCTAACCTCAAAGAACATGCCTTTTCTTTGGGGAGTAAGCCACACTGTTTGCCTTGAAGAAGTGGTAGTTTGGGGAAAGGGAAGAAAGAGGAAGTATGTGAAGAAAGGAAGAAAGGGGAAAAGATAGGATGCCATACTCACTCAGAATCAAAGAATGTTAGAAACATGGCATCTCAGACATGAAACTGATTTTGGAGGTTACCCAGCCCCTCCTCCCCTCAAGCCATCCAACGTCCCTCCCAACTCCATTCCTACATCTTAATGAGTCCGTTGTCCCTGTGGAGGCACACAATTTGGCACATGGCAAAAATAAGGGTAAGAAGGTGGTTTGTGGTTGAGCTCTTAAAAAGGTTAAAAATGGTGAATGAATGGAGTCTCATTTCCTCTGACGGCTCACCCTTAGCAGTAAAGTCTGGTGCATCATTAGGGTTAATTGATAGGTGCTTAAAGTTAAACTCAGAGACATTAGTCCTCTTTCTATCTGCCAATCAGATAACTGAGGAGACTGGACCTGTAGGGTGGGTAGGGGCAGGGAGGGAACACACACACACACACACACACTCCCAAACTGGTCTAACTGGTTTGTCCATCTTAATGCAGCTATAGTTACCATGTTCCAAGGAAACATTTAGGAACATTTTAGTCAATAATCAATGATTTTTTTTCCAGTATGGAATAATGGGGAGAGAGTAGCCTTCAAGCCCTGAAGACTTGGAAAGTGTTAGACGAAGAGTTGTCTCTGATATGTACTGGTTAGCCTGGCTGTATGACTCTGGGCAGGTCACTTCATTTCTCAGTATTCTAACCACATGTTATGTAGTCTTATGTAAGAATATAAGTTGCCAAGAAGGTGCTGACTCACATTGAAGGAGTTTTCTTACCTTGGAGTTCCCAATACCAATAAAATCCCAGGTTTAATCCCTATCTTGATTATTAGAGAATATTTCCTTAAATGATGTTCCTTTTGTACTCATTGCCCTTTGTTCTACCCTTTGTGGCCAAGCAGAACAAGCTGAATGTCTCTTCTCTATATCCGCCCTTCATATGCTCAAGGACAGCTATCAAGTCCCTGCCTATCCTTTCCCAGCTCTATTCTCCTTCAAACTAAACATCACCAATTCCTTCAACCCATCTTCATATGGTTTGAACTTGACTATCTTCCTCTTCCTGGTTGCCACCCTTTGCATGACCTCCAGTGTATCAATAGTTTTCCTAACATTGTGATACACAGAAGGAAATATATTATTTCACATGCTGTGTGACCATGATAAAGTGAAGTAGGATTATTACCTCTCCAGTCATACCTCTCCAAGTATAGCCTGAGACCACCTTGGATTTCACACTACTGGGGAGTCCAGTATCTCTATAGCAGGTCAGTAGCTAACAATTGGTTAGATTAGGAGACGTGCAGAAAGCCTCGCTTTTGTGCTATGGGAATATCAGGTTCAACTGATATTAATTGGTGATTCAACCATTTAATGATGATGGAATAGACAACATATTATTTGAATAGGGTGGGTGGTTGCCAAGAAAGTGAGCTAGAGTCAAACAGTGCCCAGGTGCTGCCCACAAATGTATAAATTATGAATTTCACAGCGAATATTTGAGAATAGCATCATCTGGTTTATTAGTTCTGGCCTGGGAATGTTTTATTACAAATATATTTTGTTTCAATATAAATCTGTTGATTTAAACTCTTTGGGGGTGTTTTATAAAGCAATAACTTAAGTTATCATTGCTACAAATCGAGGCCAAATTTACGGAGGTCCATAAAATGTGTTCTAAGAAATTGGCTTTGGTCTGGCTTCAAGTCAGACCGAGAATGTGTACAGTGTGGAGAGTCAATAAGTAAATCAACTCTGTGGAACAGCAGCCAAGAAAAGTCATGTGATCTCCAGCAGCGTCAAGAGAGGTCCCAGTCTCTAGCTGAGGAAGGTGATGGCCCCTCTCTGCACTCTGCTCCCTCTTAATTCTAGTGCCTTCTCTCTGTTAATTACTTCCTTTTCTTACCACATACCTCTATTTTATCACTGGTTATATGTATATATATATGTATATGTGTATGTGTATGTGTGTGTGTATATATATATATGTATATATATATATATATATATATACATGTATATATTTGTTTGCATGTTGTCTCCCATGTTAGATTCTAAGCTCTTTCAGGGCAGGTACTGTCTTTTATCTTTGTATTTCCAGTTCTTAGCTTGTACCTGTCACATAGTAGGAACTTTAAAAATACTCATTGATTAATTAATTGATTGTCCCAGTCAGACCACTTCTGGAGTTTCAATTCAAATTTAGGAAAGACATTCATTAATTGGAGGGAATCCAGAGGAGGGTGGTTAGGATGGTAAAGAGCCTTGAGTCCAAGCAATATGACCAACGACATCATGAGAATGATGGCTTAACTTGTGCATACATTGGATTTAAGTGAGGTAGAACTGCATAAGGACTGGTTGAAAGAATTGAGGAGCTCATAAATCTGGAGATTTAGGATCACGGAAAGCTTAGAGGAGGAAGGGAACACAGAGATCATTTTTTCCAAGCCTCTCATTTAATAGATGAGGAAATGGAAATCTAGACAGGTTAAATAACTTGCTGGAGGGCGTGAGGGTTGCCCAAGACCACATGGGAGAAGGGTACATGATAACCATCTTCACTTCCACATAAATGACTGTCATGTGAAAACAGAATTAGTCTTGTCCTGCTTGACTTCAGAGGGCAGAACCAGGAACAAGGACTGGAAATTACAACGAGGAAAATGGGTGGTTGATGTCAGGAAAGAATTCCTAAGAATGGGAGCCCTTTCTAAGTGGACCGGGCTGCTTGAGAGGTGATAGATTCTCTCTTGTTGGAAATCTCCAAACAAAGTCTGAATAATTATGTTAGGAGTGCTGAGGCCTCTCTAGTGAAGACATACTGCCTTATTCTGAAGATATACTGACTTATGGCTAGTAAGTGTTAGAACTGAAATTCAAACCCAGGTCTTTTGACACCAAATTCAGAATCCTTTCCACTGTGTTGCAGAAATTTTGTGTCAAAAAACTTAATGTCTGCATTGAGGTGATGCAGTGGATAGAACACCAGGCCTAGAGGCAAGAAGACTCATCTTCTTGAGTTCAAATCTGGCCTCAAATCTTGCCTCAAAACTGGGCAAGTCACTTAACTCTGTTTGCCTCAGTTTCCTCATCTGTCAAATGAGGTAGAGAAGGAAATAGCAAAGCACTCCATTAACATTGCTTAGAAAATCTCAAATGGTATAATGAAGAGTTGGAAACAATTGAAAAATTACAGAAAAGTAAAAAGGTTTGAATCATTCAGCTTGTTTTGAGCTCAAGGTTGTAGCCCCCAAATCATGTTCTGGCTCTGTCTCCTTCTCTGACTCCCTCACCTTCCTTCTCATCTAGAACCATGGAGTCTTAGAGTTGGAAGGGATTGAAGAGGCCATTGAGTTCTATGCATGCCAGAGAAGAATCCTCTGGGTGATTCTCCTCCATAGCAAATGCCCAAACCTGGAACAATTTCTCTACTGCTCACCTCCAACTCCATCCTGAATCCCACTTCGCTGGTTTCTGAAACAAACATCTCCATCATTCTTCTCAGTCTAGTACCTAGGAGCTAGGGGTCTAGAGTACACTGGAGTCACTGGACCAGAGAATCTTAGGAAAAGGTGGGGGAGTCTTACAACTCATCCAGCACATCACCCACCCACCCAAGGTGAGTAGCCCAGGACATTGCACTTAGTAGGGTCTTAATAATTATTTAAGTAGAAGATGGTAGAAGGAAGGAAGGAAATAAGGGAGAAAGAAAAGAAGGAAGGAAGGAAAAATGAAGGAAGAATGAAAAGAAGGGAGGAAGAGAGGGAGAAAGGAAGGTAAAAAAGAAGGGGGAAGGGGAGAGAAAGGAAAGGAAGCATTTACATGCTGCTTTAAAGCTGGCAGAGCACTTTACATCCACAATCTCATTTTATTCTCAAAAAAACCTTGTAAGGTAGAGACCAGAGTTCTTGTTATCTCCTCTTACCGAGGAGAAAACCAAGCATCAAAGACTTGACCATGGTGAGACGTGAGTTAGTATCTGAGGTGGGATTTAAACTCAGGTATCTGTTGACATCAAAATCACATCTCATGCTGTGGATATAGCAGTGACACTTTTTTTCCAGGATGCATCTAGTTCTCATCTTAACTCAGACACTCACTCAACTAGTTGCTTTAATAAATGCTTATATGCCAAATTCCATGCTGGGTGGAGATCTGAAAGTGGGCATCTTCTCTATACCTTAGAGGTTTTTTGTTTGTTTGTTTATTTGGTTTTTGGAGGGGCTGGGGAGGACAAAGTGTGACTAGCCCAAGGTCACACAGCAAGTAAACATGTCAAATGTCTGAGGTTGGATTTGAACTCAGATCTTCCCGACTCCAGGCCTAGTGCTCTGTTCACTGTGCCACTTTTCTACTCCAACTAAGAGACCAATATGATTTGGGAACAAAATGTATATATCTTCCATATTGCCCTGTCTACTGTTGGAGTTGTACCAAAAAGGCTTTCAGGGAGCCAACAAAGATGAATCTTAGATCCTAACACTTTTATTCAACTGCAAAAAAGCTGCTATTTTTTCCACCTGAGAAATGACCGATAGAACATTAAATATAAGAGAAAAACAGCAGGAGAGTCTCTTGTCCTGGTCCCATTTCTACAGTATCTGAACTCCATCCAGAAAGGTGAGAAAACTGAGATGAAGACAATGGCAGTACGATATAACAGGCCCACCACAAATTTACAAACAACATTTTTAATAGATTCTGTCATGCCACACACTCAGAACCACCAGACTAGGTAGAGGGAAAAGCTTTCAGCGATCTAGGAGAAGAAATGAAAACATGTGGGAACCGTTGGAAGCAGCTGAGGATCTCCGTGGTCCCCTCAGTTGCTGGAGCTGTCCCAGAAAAGGGGTCCCAGGACCCTATAGAAGATGAGCTGACATCCCCAAAGTTTCGCTCAACTCCAAAAAGCAGGCATTTAATCCAGTGGTATAATATTAAGCAGAATGTTGATCAGAAAAGAATAATAGGACAGTAACTTGTGCGGACCATTTCTGAATCCAATCACACAGAGAGATAAAAAATTACAATAATATTTCACATTGACATAAGGAAAAAAAAGAAAATTCTCCATCTGATAGCTTCCTATTTTAACTAATTGCTCTTGCTAATTGGATGCTGAGCTCAGCTGGTTGTACCCACTGAAGGAGCAGAGTGCTGTTGGGCCACTCCAAACGTTGGCACTCTGGGACAAATACCAATCACTCCACCCTGGTTGTAATTCTGTCTCTGTCTCTCCCAACCTCCTTATCCCCAGATGGAATAAGTAAATGCAGTTAGATTTCATTGTTCAGACACAGACCAAGCCCCCAACTAGTGCCTCATCTCAGTTCTGGATTATAATTATACTCCCAGATTAGAGAGTTCAGTCTGGAGCAGAAAAGCACAGGAGAAAGGGGAAAAAAAAAAAAAAAAAACACAAAACAAAACAAAGCAAAAAAAAAGGCACAGCACTGGAGGGGGTGAATTACAGAATGATTTTGGAACTTGGGAGCCTGGTAAAGGTTTAATTCTGATTGTGTCTGAGAGCCAGGGTGGGAGAGCACAGGGTAGGCACTTACTAAATGTTTGCTGATTGACTGACTGATGGGAAGTCCCCAGCGATTTAACTTCTGGTTCATGGGGAGGAGTAGAGACAAGAGAAGGTCATTTTTCTCAGAGTAGGTGATTTTTAAAAAATAGTAAATTAGATACTCTGGGCTGACCATTTCAGGACAATATCCAAACCCTTCTACTCATTGAGGTACTTAGTCACACATCTGGCCAAGGGATTGGAGGGCTGGGGTTGTCCAATGAGCCATGTTGGGCAGCCTTGTTGGTGACCATAGAGATAGCACTATGGGGGACTCGGGAAGGTTTGGTTCTTGCTGTTATATATGTATGTAGGTATGTGTGTCTGTGGGTTCATATGCATGTGTATTTGTACATGTATGTGTGTATGCATGGGTAAGTGTATTATGTGAATTTATGTGTTTTAATGGATTGACCAAACTTGATCTTGATCCGTTCACTCATTGACTCTCCAATTCACAGAATTTTAGAATTGAAAGGGACCTCAGAAGCCCTCTTATTCAACCCAGTTCCCTAACCCCATCCTCTAAATCCCAGGATCCCTGGTGAGTTATCATCAGGAAGCTAAGTCATTTAGCCAAGGTTGTTACCAGCTAGTAAATGTTGGAGGCAGTATTTGGACTCAGATCTTCCTGACTGAACCACACTGAACACAACATGAACCCAAGGTAATTTTAAAAAATACATATTTAAAGAAAAGTATAAAATATTGCCAGGAGTTTGGGTCAGAGAGGAGAACACTAATACCTGGGGGTGGGGGGTGGGGGGGAGGAAGGGCTTCATTGTAGAAAGGAGAACTAGTACTGTTTGGCAAAGACATGTATGTGTATGAATGAATGTTTTTGATAATATATCAATAATATACAATGTTTCCATGATTTCCAAACTCATAAACCTGTATGCACATAGGAATTGTATGTTATATGTACTATATAAACAACACATACATATGTGTGTAAATATGTGCCTTTATATATGTGAGTAAATATTATATATATTTCTCTATGCATTTTGTTTGTATATGCTCACATGCAAATATGAGAGGTGATAGGTTCTCACTCATTGGAAATCTTCAAGACAAGGCTGGATAATGAATACATGTATGTAAATATGTATATTTGTACATACATGTATATTTGCACACACTTGTATTTGTGTGCATTCTTATACACAGACATACATGTGTGTAAACACATCTTTGTATGAGTGTGTGTGTATATATGTGTGTACGTATATGTATTCTATGTGTGCATACACGGGCAACTTTAACATGTAATGTATAAACGAAATCTATTAGACTAACTATTCTCCATAATACTGAAATATTCCAAGAGTCCCTAAGGCATTTGCAGCAGGAAACTTGGGCCTTGCTGACACTCCCCTGTATTGTGACTGCTGTCACTCCTGCTCATGACATGGGGATTATTTCCAATTCTGCCTTTCCCACCTCTCCTAATGTCCCTGGATGTAGGTAAATCTATCCCTGAAAAAAAAAACAGCCATTCACCCCCTGGGCAAACAAAAGTTTGCTTCCCTCCTCATTCTTCAAGAAAGGAAGCTCAGAGTCCTTTCAGCCCCAGTGAATGGCCCACCTAATTGAGACCGAATTATATACCCTAACCTTCATTTCCCCTCCACTTTACTTCATTCAGGGGGTTTCTGACTTCAGTTAATTCACTAACAATCCCGGGCTGGGACCTCTTTAGGACATTGTCCCAAGAAGCTGTAGTCTTGCACAGACACTGGTATTCCATTCTCCAATTAACCTACTGCTGAGCAGGCTGGCCTTCTCTATCCCCTTTCCCTGCATACCCTCCCTTCCTTTTTAACCTTTTATTTTTTGAAAGGAACTTTCTCCAGGCTGTTCAAGGTGAGGCGGCATCGGCATCAAAGGTCACTGAGTCTGGCTTTGGGGACTGCACTAACAAAAAAAGACTAGGTTGGCCTAGGATTCTTCTGAAATTCAGTTCGGCTGGCACTTATCTGCCAGACACAGGTTGAGAACTAAGGACGTAAAGACCAAATGAGAGTCCGAGGCATAGAACTGGAAGGAACCTTTGAGGACTCCTAGTCCCCAACCCATCCTCACCTATGATCTCATGACAAATAAGACTTGCCTCAGATACGGCTAAGATTTTTGGCGTGGGTGCCACTTCCACTCCCAACCCTTATTAGCTGTGTGACCTTGGGCGACTGATGCACTGAGAGGATGGGACTTGTCCAGGATCACAAACTCATCTATGTCAGAGACTGGACTCAAATTCAGGTTTTCCTGACTTTAGAGTTAGCCTTCCATTTACTACAAGAATTCATCTTCCTGTTATTATCTATGCCAGCCTTAAACTGATCATTGTTCTGAACTCACCTCAAGACTAGAGTTTAATAACCACCAAAATATTAAAAGTATTACTGATGTAATAGAGAGCAAGGATTGTATCTTTTTATTTTTATTTTGGTATTTGAAGCACCAGTACCTGACACATAGTGGGTGTTTTGCAAATGCATTTTGATAATGATATGACAGCTGAATTTTATTTTTCTAGTTAGACTGTAATATACTCTATAGCCCCCATACCCCCCCCCAAAAAAACCCCCTCCTAGTTTGGAAATTTCCTAAGATAATAGTTTTAAAGCAAAAAGGCCTTAAGAGGACATCTATTTATGTACCCCAGTTTTGTAGATTATAGGTCTGAGATGGAGGATACCTTCTAGTCTAACCCATTTTACAGATGAGGATACTGAGGCACTGAGAAATTGTCACTTAGCTAAGTCACACAGGTAGTAAGTGACAGAGAAAGGTTCTGAACTCAAGCCCTTTAATCCCAAATGGAGCTTATTTTACTCTGTCATGTTTTTTCAAATTATTTTGTACTGGAGTCTTGCTTGGGAACTGATAGTTCACACATTCCCCCCCCCATCAAAATGGAAAAGTTATATTGCTATATTGTTTAATCTCCAAATCATTTTCCCTTGGTTAGAACACAATTGTTTAAAAAAAAAGGCGGCAGCAGCAAAAACAAAAAAACCTTCCCAACGCATGTAGAGTAAACATCCAATCTTCTTCTTCCTTGCCAGCCCTTCCTTTAATTGAGAGGTTTACTGTATCACATACACCACAGAGGCCATGGAGGACAGGATGAATGGGAAATTCTGTCTGTATGAAATCAAAATTGGGAGATTGTGCTCAGGCCAAATTGAATTCTATCTCTCTGATTGGGGAAGGGTCTCTTTTGTGGTTGACAAAAATGCTAACCATAACAAAAAAAAATCCTCTGACATTTTTATTAGTTCCATGTTTAATACGTATGTCCATGCTTGAATTTCAACCAGTTATTTTCTTGCCCTTTGTCACTGCTTCTGGTCCAGTAGCTATCCATGACCTGGTCCAGTGAATGGACTGAACCAATGGACCTTGGAAATAATGATTCCCCCAAAGAGAATCCATCTGCTGCATTTACATTTCAAAGGGACTCTGTTCTCTAATCACAGTACTGGACATCTTCAAGCCTTCTCTCCCTACTTCAATCAATTCACATGTACAAGATGGGAAAGACAAAAGTTCTCCTCGAAAAAAAAAGAAACCCAGAGAAATTTTAAGGACTTGACCAGTTTTTCACAGATAACAAGTAGAGGAGTCATGATTTGAATTCACATCCTCCCAATCTAAATCAAACTTTGAGGGTTACAAATATACTAGTCAACAATATGATGTAGAAACCAAGAAGGCAAGACTGCTGATGGTCAGAATTGACTAGACAGCAAAGAGTTGGTCATCCAATCTAATCCAACACAATTCACTAACATTTATTAAGTACATACTATGTCCTGGGCACCATGCTAAGCATGGAAACTACAAAGAAAGATAAAAAAAGACTCATGCCCTCCAGAAGCTTGCATTTGAATTGGAAAGGTTATAAACAACCAGGTGCATCAAGAATCCATACAAAATAGAAGGAAGGCAGTCTTTGAAGGGAAGGTTTGAGCGTCTTGGAGAATAAGGAAATCCGTCCCTTAGGATGTGGCATTTGGGTTTACCAAATCTGGAGCATTGGGTTCAGTTCTAGGCATTACATTTCAAGGCAGATATTTATTAATTTGGGCAGCTTGGTGGCACAGTGGATAGAATGCTGGGCCTAGACTCCATCTGGCTTCAGAAACTTACTAGCTATGTGACCTTGAGTAAGTCACTTAACCCTGTTTGTCTCATGTACAAAATGAGTTGGAGAAGGACATGACAAGTCACTCAAATATACTTGACAAGAAAACCCCAAATGGGGTCACAGAGTCAGACATGACAGAAATGACTGAACAAACACAAAATTTATCAACGTGGAAAGTATCCGTAAGAAAGTGACAGGAGAGTAAGAGACTTTACATTCATTTCACATGGGGACAGATGAAAAGAATTGGAACTGTTCATCTTAATGGGAAAAAGGGAAGAGAACAAAGGTTTATTAAGAGCCCCCTGCGTGTCATGTACAATGCTAAGCAATTTACAGATATGATCTCATTTGATTCTCACTATTATTGTTATCCCTATTTCATGATTGGGAAAACTGAGGCAAACAACACCCAGGGTCACAGAGCCAGAATCTGGGGCTGATTTGAACTCAGGTCTTCCTGACTCCAGACCCAGTACTGTATCCTAGCTGCCTAGAGAATAGAAGATTTTGATTGCTTCAGTATCACCATTCTCTCATGGAAGGGAGATTTGACTAGTTGTGCCTGGCCCCAGAGGGGCAGAGCTGGGGAGAATTCACAAATAGGAGCATTTTGGACTTGATATATAAAGGAAAGACTCCAAACAATTAGAACTTCCCCCAAAGAGGAAGGCTTTCCTCTGGCTTTTGAGAATTTCCCCATCATTCTAAATCTTTGAGCAAAGGCTAAATGACCTTTTCTCAGACATGTTGCATAGGGGAATTCTTTTTCAGGTATAGGCAGGATTCCATGGTGTCCAAGGGCCCTTCTAACTTGGAAATCCCAAGGTTCTGTGATTCTTCTCCAAACTACCTGTAAATAAACTACATGCATATATTTGATCTCTGAGGGCTAATAACTTTAAATACTCTAAGTAGGGAAAATGGCTCTTGTCATTGGTTTGGTGACTTGGATTTATAACTCTTTCATTATTCACTTTCCCTATATCTGCCCCCCCTCCAATGCAGTCCATTAGAAAGCCCTTACAGAAATGAAACGTTCCCTCAAATACTTTGCCACTGGCTACTTAAATGATGTGATAGTTAAAGCCAAATTATTTAATAAGTGCCTACCATCCTGATGGCTGTGTCTCACAATCCCTCCCTCTTCTTTATAAATGTCGTTAGAACCCTGAGAAGGCAGCAGCAGCAGTCCTGGTCTCAGAAAGTGGCTTTGAGAATCATCGGGGGGAGAAAGTCAATATGGAACACCCCATCCATTTGTTTTGATTTATCTCAGTAACTTCAATTGACAGTTAATTCATCAGAGTAGGAAAATGCCAGTCTAGTGAAAACATAGCCCAGAAAGGAGAAAGAGAGAGAGAGCAGTATGGAAAATGTAGACTGTGGATAAATTATCTGTATGACTAACACAGGTAATAAATTATAATCCATGCAATCCCGATTTTACCATCTTGGTGCTGCCACCCTCTCCAATAAATTGGCACTACTCTTTGTAAAGGAATATATGGAATCAAAACTCCTTCAGAACTTGCCCTGGTGACTACACAGTATCCATTTTCTGGTTGTTTGGAATGTATTCACAGCATGTCTTTTTCAAAGAGAGATTTGTAAGGGATGGGGAGGGAGCAGCGCTAGGTCCCCATACAAACAGTATGTGCTGCTAGGAAAACCGTGAGACAAGTGAGAATAAGAATGAATTTTACTCAACGTTTCAGTCAACTGATCAGTTAATGAACAAGAATCTATTAAGTGCCTACTATGTGCTTGTCATTGTACTAAACAATGGGATTACAAAGAAAGCCAAAAGGCAGTTGCTTTTGCTCTCAAGGATGGAGACAATATGCAAAAAGAACTACATATGAACAAAATACATACAGCATAAATGAGAGACGGTTAACAGTGGGAAGGCAGTAGCATGGATGGGGCAGTCAGGAAAGGCTCTTGTAGAATATTTAGGCTGATAGATGAGAATAAATCAGAAAACTGTTAATGGTTGGAAGAAAAATACCCTTTTGTCCTCTGTTAAATTCATATGAGCTCTCTATTGCTTACTCCTCCAAGTGACCTTAAGTATTATTCAGTGTTCATATAACACCATTAAATGTCAAAACTGGAAGTGACTTTAGGGATGATCTAATTTGAACTTCGCAATTTAGAGATCTTTGTTTGTGTGTTTTTTGAGACTAGGTCTCCGTCTTTCACTCAGTGCAGTGACCACTCACAAGTCCGATCTGTCAGTCCACAAAAAAAATGTACCTACTATATGTCGGACACTAGGGATAAAAAAGGGATACAAGAAGATTCCCTATCCTCAACCCCTCTCACTAGTGATGGAGCCCCGAATCTGACTCATTACATTTCTGACCTGTGTTGGTTCACCCCTTCTTGGGCAAACTTTTGACCTCTCTGCCCCACATCAGTGCTGGACTTAGTCTGGACACTTGATCAGCTTAGCCTACACCTGCTCAGAACTTCCAGCTTTATGTAATCCAATAGACTTAGCCTACACCAGGGGGAGGAAACACAGAAACTATGAAGTTTGGATTCAGTCAAAGGGCCATACTTGAGGACCTAGAGGGCCCCATGTGACCTTGAGGCCACAAGTTCCCCACCCCAGCTCACAATAGTAGGGATTGCAGGTGTACATCGCCCTATGTAGCCCCTCACTTGAAAGATAAAGAGACTGAAAGTCAGAGATATAAGTGACTTGTTCAAGGTCTCACAGCTAGGTAGAGGGTCCTTAGAGATTGCCTAGTCCAAAACTCCTCGGTTTATGGATAAGAAAACAGACCCAGAAAGGGGAGGGGAGCTGTCCAAGGTCACACAGCATGTAAGTGAACTAGAATTCAGGACTCATGATGTCCCAATTCAGTGTTGTTTCCATGGCATTGTATCTTTCATGGAAGAATTTTAAAAGTACTCTTTTCCCCTAAACAATCAAGTCTTGATATAATGATCACATTAATTATAATTAACTCCAAATATCCTTGAGAATTCAAAAAATAAATTGAATCAGAATCAGAGCATCATCCCAGACAGAACTTTTGTCCATATTTCACACTGGTCTATAAAGGTCTAGAGCAACATTTTAAACAGATTAGCCAAAATAGAATAATCAAATATTCCTGACCTCCATACTCTAAAGAATGAAAAGACAAACAGAGATCTTGTAGAGGAGATCAAGGTCATGTGGGAACAAGAAGCACTTGTGTGCCTTCCTCATTGTTCCATCTATTGCTCCTGTGGTGGTACCAAGGATGTTTTCTGTGACCTTGCAGAGGATGAGCTTGGATGCTAATATTTTTATTCAAATCCCTCCCCAAAGAAGTTATTTTGTCTACTAGTTCAATAGTCTGTAGAATATTAAATATAAATTAGTAACAGCAGGAAAGTAACTTATCAAGGATCTGTTTCTATCTGAATTCTATAGAACAAGACAATTAGAATGAGATGATTGATGATGATGATGATGATGATGATGATAAAGAGCAGGATAAACAACTTCAAAAAAACCGGTCTGGGATTTATAATATAGACACAGATATTTGTCATGGATCATACTGTGTACGTCCCCCCTTGGCTGATAGCATGAGGCATTCAGGTAGGATAATTAAAATGCAAGGATTTGCTTGAGTAGGTCTCGGCTCTCTTGGGATTTGAAGATGTGTGTAAGTTTAAGGGCTATCACATGCTCCTGCCAGGTGTGACCCATCTGGTGTCACATAGGCACCATCCATCAGAAGAGCCACAGCAAATAAGATTCCTTCCCAAGAGTATGAATTTCATAGGCTTAGGTCATTGCCAATTGAAAGAATAATAACCCAGAACATATGCTGGCTCTGGGTTTAGAGAACCTTGGTTCAAAGTCGAACTCTGGTCCTATGATGCTACCAGTATGATCCTGGGCAAGGCCCTCAACCTCCCTGAGCCTCAGTTTCTTCACCCATAAAATCAGGGATATTAGACTAGATGGCCTCTAGAGTCCCTTCCCCCTCTAAATGTATGATCCAATGTTCCTTCTGTCTCTAAATCTAGTATTCTAAGGCCCTGTCAACTAAAGTGATAGAAAGCGGGCACATTTCTATGTGGATGTGTTGGGGAAGGAGGTTGGATGAGATGGCAGCTAAGTTGTCTTCCAGCTTGAAACCAATGATCCTATGATGGGTAGGAACCACTTCAGATACAATAGGCAAATTTTGGAGTCAAGAACACCTGGATATGAATCCTACAGTTATTAGCTGTGTGACCACAAGCAAAATCACTTAGCCTGTATTTGCTTTAATCCACTGGAGAAAGAAATGGCAAACCACTCCAGGATCTTTGTCAAGAAAACTCCACTGGGTCACAAAGAGTCAGTCATGACTGACTGATAAGAACAAAGATCCTTTCTAACTCTAGATTTATGATTCTATGACCTTTCGCAAGTTATTTCATCTTCCCAGGCCTCAGTCTCTATCTTTGTAAAATGTAATCCAAAGTCCCTTCTTAAATCTAGACTTAAGATCCCACGATCTCCTTAACTAGTATTTCCCTCAAGCAACTGACCCAGAAGTACAGAATTCCCATGGTCGACTTGTTCATTCCACCCTGAAAATGAACCTTTGCCGTGTTTATATGGATCTGCCTCCAAAGGCATGTCAGGGAGACACATGAAAACCTCAGACAGCATGCTCTCTTCGTTGTGTGGTCTCTTAACTGAGCTAGACGAAGAGGCACTCGGGATCTCCACAGGAGATAAACAGCAATTTCTCCATCTTTCATTTAGAGGGAAGACAGAGCACAATGCCTCCTTCTCATCATCTTCCTTCTGAAGATGGAAGATGTTTGGGAGATTGGGACAGCACTGTTTAGCCTCTTTGGTTTTTGATCAGACAGTTGCAGAAAGTCTTAAAGGTTTTCAGTTACCTGATTCTGAGAAGGAAGGTCAGCAACAGAGGAGATATGAAATCTCTCTGCATCCTAGCTGAATCACACACTCAAGTGGGGATTGCCTCACTAGACCTCAATTCCCCCTTCTTTAAAATGGGTACAATAATCCTGATATAGACATTCCCTGAGAAGAAGTAAAGTACAGTAAAAGTATGGAATAAATTAGAAAACATAAAAAATGTGAGTTATTGTTGCTGGTGTGGTGTGATGGGAAGATGGTGGATTTGGAGGAGGATGTTCTAGGTTTGAACCCTGAATGTGATTCCTTATTTTCTATGGGACCTTGGGCTAGTTGCTTAACTTCTCTCAACCTCAGTATTGTCAACTGAAATATGGGGTTTGGATTAGAGGATTTGAAGTTTCCTCCCATTCCTAAATCACAGAATCATAGATAAATAGCAGCCCTTTCTACAGTCTTTTTGGCAGTCTGGTGAAGTCCATGGACCCCTATGTTTTTAAATACATAGGATTTAAAATAAATAGTATTACAAGAGAAACCAATGTCATTAAAATATAGTTATCAAAATCTTTTTTAAAATCCTAAATTCATAGACTCCTGGGGAATGAATGAACTCTGGGTTAACAACAACTTATCTGAAGCTAGAAGGGTCCTCAGAGGACATCTAGACTAGTGCCCCCCCATTTTACAGATGGGGAAACTGAGGCCCAGGCCATGGGATCCTGTAAATAAAGTTGGAAGGGACCACAGAGGCATCTAATCAAATCCCTTCAATTTCCTAATAAAGAAACTAAGACCCAGGTAGGTAAAGAGACTTGCCTGAGGCCACACAAATAGTAAACATGAGAGGTGGGATTTAAATCCAGGTTCTCAGACTGAAAAGCCAGTGCTTCCTCCATTATAGCATTACCTAAGATTTAGGATCTTATTTCTATGATCTAGGATCTCCCCTCCCCTCTCCTCCCCTCTCTGCCCTCCCCTCTCCTCCCCTCCCCTCCCCTCCCCTCTCGTCTCCTCCCCTCCCTTCTCCTCTCCTCTCCTCTCCTCTCCTGTCCTCTCCTCTCCTCTCCTCT
>CM053596.1:23809692-23869510 GCA_028646575.1 Pseudocheirus occidentalis | reverse complement strand
TCTTTCTGTTCATAGAAGCAGGCCTCTCTGTATGTGTAGCTTTCTTGCTTGCCCCAGGAGTTTGGTTTAGCGCTGCCTGCTGCCAAGGAGGCAAGGATGAGCTGGGAAGTTGTGAGAGAGGAGGGAGTGCTGCTGTGGTACCCGGATGTTGGCTGGAATAGGAGGAGCCTTCATGGGCATTTGCCAGTTCTTCTCCCGAGTAGAGGATATTGGGTTGCTTTCTTCTTTGCACACTGCCCCCCCCAAGTTTATGTCGGTTCCCCACTTAGGGTCATTTAAAGCTTACATCTCAGTAAATCCAGAAGGTGTCTGTTGAAGAAGGAAAAAAAAAAAAGGAGGAAACTAGGCAAGCATCCTAATCCTTCTGTCCATTCACGGTCTTCATAATGTTCTTTCAGGCCTCCGCTGAGCTCCTGGGCTGAAATGAAGGCTGATAAATTAGTCTGGAGGGAAACAAGGCCGATTCTACTTGTAAAAGGTCATTTCGACTTTGTTCTGGGTGAGGGTTTATCTCAGCAGCAGCTGCGACAGACAATGCCCTGGGTCTAAATGGGAGAAATCTTAGCTCTGCTCATGAAATTACTGTGCTGATAAGCTGGAAAGGACTTTAGTAAGACCTAAATGGGAAAGGAGTGGATGGAGGTATTTTTGAACACGACTGAGCAGGGATGACACAATGAGATGTACAATTAAAGCTGGCATTATCTCGGAGTGGAGAAACACGCCGCTCCAGATCAGAGAAAGAAAGAAAAGTTCTGCCCACTCCAGCCTGACCATTTCAGGGGAAAATCCAATGGTTATCTTCCCAGAGTCAAGCCTCACCCATGGGCTCAAGGGTTATAATGCAGCAAAACACAGGTCACTGCTGATGTGATCTGACTCAATTTCTTCTGTATTGTGTTATCGCAGACAATGTGCTGGGCTTCAAAGGGAGAGGAGAGGAAGGTTGGGAGATGCCCTTTGGAGAGATTCTCAGCTGAGGAGCAAGAGATATAAGTAAGAATGCAGGCTAACGCTGTCTGCCCCATGTCCCATTTGTGGGTTCTGGAGTAACTCTGGCTTGCAAATGCACTTAGAAAATATTGTACCTAGAATTAAAACAATGGTTTCCCCAGGTGTGATCCAAGAGGAAGCCAATGGGAGTATTATATCCCTTGTCTAATTCTTGTCTTCCAGGGGCCACAGAAAATTATGACTTGTTTCCTCAACAGAAGGTAAATTCCTTGAAGGCAAGATCTGATCTTTGTACCCCAGCACCTAGCACAGTGATAAGAAATAATGGTTGTTGATCGACTGACTTTTTTTTTAAAGACTGAGTGTCCCTGTCTCACCCAGACAGGTTGAATCGCAGTACTGATCTTTGCCTTGCTCTGTTTCCATTCTTATTTCATACATCCTTCCTTAGGCAGCCTGGTCCCTGCTCCCAGAGGCACCCCATGGTCCAAACTTAGAGAGAATGCCTGACAAGTTTATCTGCTTTATTTACAGCTCAGAACTCCCAAGCTCAAGAGATGCACCAGTTTCAATGTCCTCAGTAGCAAGCAATGCAGGAGTGCATCACCATGCCAGGCAATTGATTTATTGGTGAGCCTATTTTGTGTCTTGTGCTGTATACACAAGTGGATTTCTGTCTAGGAAAGATGTTCCTTCTTAACTTGCACACACTACCTGGGTTTGCCGATCTAACCACAACCGAAGTCTGTCAGTCAAGTGACAAGCATCTTTTAAGTGTTTACATGCCCAAGCCCTAGATACAAAGAATGACAAAACATGGTATCTGCCCTCAAGATTACTAAAGGGCATCTCAAAGGGAAGAAAACTCTTCAGGATAGTTCCCATCTGGGAATCTCTTCTATCTTTCCAGTTCCAATTGCATATTTTCTACCTCCACTTTTCCCATAAGTCCTGGGACCTGCTTGCTTCCTAGGGAATCTGGAAAACCCAAGCTGCTTTGATAGAGGGGCTTGGATACTAGAAAATACCCACAGACAAACAACAGAGCTACTCAATACACACATAAGCACATAAGCATGCATATGTATGCTCTGAGCATGTATGTGTATGTATATAATACATATATACACACACATACATATGTATGCAAATGCAAAAACTCACAGAATCATATATTTTATAGTGCCTTAAAGTATGTATCAAACTCTTTCCTCACAACAATCCCAAAGTGTCATGTATTATGCCCATTTAACAGATGCAGAAACCAAGGTTCCAAGATATTAAAACACAGAAAATCAGCAAAAAGATGTAAAGATGCCTCTGGAGAGTCATTGGTTAGGTATAACTAGCTCTTGGATATCATATAGAAATGTTCTCTCTTCTCTACCCCTCCTCTGTCTCTCTGTTTCTGTCTCTGTCTCTCTGTTTCTGTCTCTCTGTCTCTGTCTCTCTCATATCTCCTCTCTTCCCCCCTTCCTCCCACCCTTTACTGATGAAGACTTAGGAATTCACATTGGGTGAGGCAACATGGCATATTGTAATTAGTAGGATTCCAGATTTGAATTCTGGATGATATGGGTTCACATCCTGCCTCTGAAACGTCCTAATTGTAGGTAACCTCTTTGTGATTCAGCATTATCATCTGTAAAATGAGATTAATGTTACCTGCTGCCTCACTGGGTTGTTATGAGGTTCACAGAGATAATGCAGAGAGTGTTTTGCAACCTTACAAGCACTATGGAAATGTTTTTTTAGTATTCTAGAATTTCAAGCTGAAGGGACCTAAACTATCATTTACCCCAATCCTTTCTTTTGCAGATGAAGGAACCAAGATTCAGAGAAGGAGCACCGGACTTGGAGTCAGGAAAATTTGGGCTTGACTCCTGTCTCAGACACTTCCTAGATGACTCCTCTGCAAGTCACTTAACTCTATTTGCCTCAGTTTTCTCATCTGTAAAATGGGAGAAAATGACAACTGCTAAGGTGCCTTCCAACTCAAAATCTACGATCTGATGAGCCTGTGTATTTGATTCAAACAAGCAGAATGAATGATCCTAAGTAGGGTCACTCAAAGTCACACAGGTACTAAGGAACAAAGCAAGGATTCAAACCTGGGTCTTTTGACTCACAATTTTGGGCTCTTTCCACTACATTGTGGTTCATAATACACTCAAGGAAAGTTAGGAGTTTTGAAGGTGACAAATCATAAAACTTCTGTATAGAAAAGAATTTCTGATAAGCATGATCTGGTGTTGGGAGTGGATGCAGGGAGAGAAGAGGAAAGAGGTGGAATTTGGTCTCTGCTTGAGGAAGGGCTGCAATTCAGACCTTCGGACAATTACTTAATGAGCCCTGAGTTGGCCTGGAAAGTGGGGATGACTCATCTGATCCACCAAAGTGACCAGTGTCAGCTTAGGGGTGACAGGAACATAGACTGGAATGGGCCATGTGGTCCAACTCTCTCATTTTACAGATGAGGAAACTGAGGCCCAGAGAGAATGGTAATAAATGGCTGAGAAGGGATTTGAACCTAGGTCTTATGACTACATTCACCTCAGTTGCCTCATCTGTGAAATGGGGATGGAGCAGCTAGATAGCACAGTGTATAAAATGCTGGGCTCGGAGTCAGGAAGACTCATCTTCCTGAGTTCAAATACAGCCTCAGATATTTGCTAGCTGTGTGACCCTGGACAAGTCACTTTACCTTGTTTGCCTCAGTTTCCTCATCTGTAAAATGAGCTGGAGAAGGAAATTGCAAACCACTCTAGGATTTTTGCCAAGAAAACCCCAAATGGGGTCACGAGAGTCGGAAATGACTAAAATGACCCAACAACAACGAAGAGACAGGCTGTAATACAACTCACATTTAGTATTAATAAGGCATACAACTCAGGCAGCAACATTGGAGTCAGGGAGACCTGAGTTTGGGTCTTGCCTTCTACCATGTACTGGTTGTGTGACCTTGGGTAAGTCAATGCCCCCCAAACAACTCTTCAAACCTGTAAGTTTCAGGTGAGCTCCTTTGGTGGAGTGGCTTTGATACTAGAAGGTGCGCACCCATGAAATATCCAATGTACTACACATACACACACACACACATGCACACAGAGTGCTTTAAGGTAGATGAAGCAATTTCCTTTCAACAACCCTATACTGTACTGTATCATTAAGCCCATTGAAGGTATTTAGAAACTGAGGTTCCAAGGGGTTAAATGGGTAGCCCCAAGTCATGTAGCTGATAGATGGAAGCCCTATGGATATGATAGCTATCATTAATTATTTGAAGGCTTGTCTTAGACTTATTCTCTTTGGACCCAGAGGGCAGCACCAGCTCTCTATCCCTCATGCCTAGGACTGCCACCTCTCAGAATCCTTCAAGATTCAACTCAAATACCATCTTCTGCAGGAGACCTTCCCTGATGCCCTCACTAGAGCCTCCAGGACCCTCCCTCTTGAAATGCCTCATCTTCATTGTGTATGTATCCCATTGTGTGTATATCATATAACACGTCCATTTATGTCAGTTTTTTCGCCTTTAAATGGGGAAACCCTCCCCCCAACAAATAAAATAAAACAAGAAGCTTATAGTCTAATGAGGTGGGGAGGGGCATAGACATCAGGGACTTGCCCAGGGCATCATCCAAACTGGAGAGCTTCTAGGGCAGGAGACAGGTCTCACTGACTTCAGATACTCCCTATTCAGACCACTTCTCATGTGTTGAGGGGAGGGGGGGGAGAGAGGGTTCCTGTTCTTTTCACTGAGACAGGGCATTGCACAGAGAGGCTAATGGAAAACCCTGGCCCAATGGCCCTTTAAATCCTGAGTCTCCTTAGCTAGGTAGGGGAGCTGGGGGACAAGGCCATCCCAGGCCCCATCCAGGCCCAGACGCAACAAGGGGGTGAGCCAGGAGGATTAAAGGTGCCTTTGTTACATTCCCTTAATGTATAATCCTCATTGATCAGTTTCCTCGAAAAGAGGTCTCTTGAGCCCCTCAGTTCCCAGAGGCAGCCTGGGGAGGAGCGGGGAGCCAGCTTGCATTCCAGAGGAAGACAGTAGGCTGCCTCCATCCTGCCGGGCTTCTGACAAGCCTAATGCTATTTTTCAAATATCTGGGTCACAAGTAAACCATTCTTGGGTTGAAGGGTGGGTTTCTTATGGTTTCTGCTTGATTTTTTTTTTCTTAAAAAAATGTGGATGATAAAATACTATTTAAGAAACCGGTTATTCGTGGATGTCTCTTGAAAATGAAAAGAAAATATTTATTTCCTTCTTGTGCTTGTGAATCAGAATGTTCTATTTAAAGAAAGTACCCTCTGCCGCATTGCAACTGGGTTATTGCCCCTTAAGGAAATAAAGGAGAAATATCAGTGAGGTATTCTTAGTCACTCTCTCCCTCTCTCTCCTTTAAAAAAAAATAAAATAAATTCCTTATATACCCATGTTTCAGAGCTGGGCCTAAGATAGTACAGGATTTCATGGTATTTGTGGTCTAAAAAAAGTCTAACCTGATGTCAGGGGACATTTTGGGGAAATAAAGAAAAGTGTCTGGGATTTGGTTTTGTTTAATTAAAATGCTAGAAATAAAGAATGACGTGAAATGAAGGCCATCTTGATGGCCTATTGGATAACATTTCATCACAGACCCCCGCCTCTAATTTTCCTCCCTCCATCATCCCCATGTAGATGAGGTGGCATGGAAAGGGCTATTGGGGTCTCATTAGGGAATAGGCCCATGGTTGTCTTCAGCCTAAAATAAACCTTTCTAGGCAGTCAGGGAAAAAACACAAGGAACCAAGCTGAGCTGCTGAAATCAAGCTTGTCTTTGCCTTAGAGGGGAAAAGTAGCAGAGGCATATGGTATAAGGACTCCCTAAGATAAAGGATTTATGTGGGTGAACAGAGGATCATGAAGGATTTTTTTCCCAAGTGTAATACTTTGTGTGGGGAGAGTGAAGGAGGAGAAATCCTGCTGTTAGATTTAAAAGTCGTTGAAACGGCTTTTCAAATAACTCATACATATCAGGTACGGCGGCAGAACCAGACTATAGATATATCTTTAGAGCTTTTCTCCCTACTCAGCCCCCCCACTATTCAGATCTGTGGTTCCCATCAACACCCCCACGTGTTCCTCTCACTTTTTCCTGATTTGTAATTAGAAGAATAAATAAAAATAAAATGGTTGGCCGCTAAGTAAGAAAGATCATTCTATCCGTATTCTGGAGTCAGATGTCTCTGCAATTCTGGGTTCGAGGTGGGGATGGGAAAAATGAAAGACAGATAAGAGAGGTTAACATTATTAATGCCACCTCCACTCCTGCAAAGATACTTTATGTACAATAGTCCCAAATTCAGGGTAGAAGGTACTCCGTGGATATGGGCATGTGCTCACATGTATATGTGTGTGCTAGAAAAAGAAAGGCAATGAATTCTGGAAAGCTTCAGTACAACTAAAATCAATGTAATTAGGATGAGAAGGGAAACATTAACTAGGAAGAAAATCTTTGTGGAACTATATCTGATAAAGGTGTCAAATCTAAGATATATAGAGATAGAGGGAGCTGATTCAACCATATAAGACCAAGAGCTATTCTCTAGTAGATGAACAGTCCAAGGATATGACAAAAGCTATTGGAATCAAGTTCAAGACAGGAGAAAAAATAATTCTCATCAAGTTGAAATTTATGTCCTGTCTATTCTTGACTAGGTTAAACAATGTTTGTGCCTCTTAGGCCTAACTCTCCAAGAGCTGATGGCTAGTGGAAGGAAAACTGGAGAGACTCTTGCTTTCTTCCATAATCCAAAATCCATTTGTCCTTCTTCCAACTCACAGTCTCCAGGTGAAAGAGGCAGTCTATTTCAAAGCTGTTTTTCCCCTCACTTTCCCCTTCAGAACTATCATCTCAAACTCTTAGAAACTCACTCATGTATCTAAAAAGATTTTTAACCCGATTTTCTGGTCTATAACTATCAAAATGGATGTGATGAATAGGGAGGAAGGATTTCCTTGTAGTTTGGAAATTCATGGAAATTCATTCACTTCCTCCAACTTCCTACCAATATTTAGAATCAGAAGAAACAGGATGATAGATTTAGAGATGGCAAGGGTTTTAGAGTGCACCTAATCCATCCCCTTCATTTTATGTGAAGAGACTTGCCCTGAGTTCATCAAATTAATAAATGGTGAAGGCTAGATTCAGCTTTCTGACTCTAAGCATTGCTAGAGCTCTAGAAACTTGGGAAGAGCCATCCTCAGCTCTGTTTTTTCAGGGCAGGGCTGATACTGCCGCTCAGTGCTAAACTTTTCCTGGGCAGGCTTTATCCTAGGGCAAGACATGCTCATTTTAATGGTAAGGAAATGGAAAATGCCATGACATCTGTGGCTATTAACAGCTCTGGAGGATTTGAGTTACCCTCTCCAGGAAGGTCCCCATGGCCAGTTTACCAAATGAACCCAGTGCCTTCCAGGTCTTTCCCCATTCTTCAGGGTTCTAGTAGCAGGATGAAACACCTGACTGTCCAAAACCAATTCAGCAGCACTGTTTTTGTTTTTCCTGGAGGATACTGGTTTCCTTCCTGACACACTGAGCCATGAGGTTGCCATGTTGATCTTGGGCTCTTCCTCAACTGGTGTTTTCCTTGGCCTCTCCTTGGCCCTCTCAGTGAGTACATAAATGTGGTAGACAGTGATGGCCTACCTTGTGGCTTCTTTGCTCCTTCAAGAATCCACTAAAGTCCCACCTCCTGCAAAAAGCCTTTCCCACTCTTCCTTAGTCTTAGAGCTTAGTACCATCCCCCAGAGACTATCCTCAATTTATCCTTTATAGATTGTGCTTGAACATTTTGTTTTGCATGTCATCTCTTCCCCCATTAGACTATGAGCTCCCTGAGGGCAGGCACTGTTTCCTTTTTTTCTTTTTGCCTTTCTTTGTATTTCTAACATTTAACAGAGTACCTGATTCACAGTAAGTGCTTAATAAATATTTACTAACTAATTGATACCTAGGTGAGCAGATTTGACAATTAGGGAATCATTGGTAACTTGGGAGAGAGTAATTTTGGTGGAATGGTGAGATTAGAATCCAATTATAAGGGATTAAGATGAAAATGAGCAGAGAGAAAGTGTAAACACTTCTAATAGACAGCTCTCTCAAGAAGTTCAGCACTAAATGTCAAGAGATTTGGGAGGGCAAAAAACACAATTGGGAGGAACCAGTGAAGGCTTTTTGAGGATGGGGGCACATGGGCTTATTTGTAGGCAGTGGGGAGGGAGGGATTCAGTAGACAAGGAGGGATTGGAAATAAGTTCTAAAGTGGGGATGAAAGAGGAGGCAATCTGTTGGAAGAAATAAGATGGAGTGGGATAGCTTGAGCCCCAAGAGGGGTTAGCCTTGGTAAGGAGTAATGTGAGACAGGGGTGAGAGTGATAGAAGTCATATCAGTGATAGGACATGAGGAAGAGGGGAGAAGAGAGAACTCTTGATGAAAGCCCTAAATTTTTTTCAGTGAAATATGAGGCAAAGACCTCAGCTGAGAGGGTGTGTGTAAGGGGAGCCATGGAAGGTTTGAGAGGGGATGAAAAGGTTTAGAAGAAACATTAACTTTCTGTGTGTCATACCACACCCATGATGATCAAACATGGGGGCATCACACCCCTGAACTTACTGGGACTATCAGTTAGGAATCAACTGAGAACCAAAAGAACAAAATGTGCAGACAGAAAAAAGAAATAAAAGGACAGACAAAGTCTCAAGAAGGATGACATTTTTCTTTCTTGAATCAGATTGTTATTTCATTGATATAGGGCTCTCCCAATGAGAAAATTTCTTCTACCAATGGAGATCAGTGCCTCTTCTCTCTCTTCCTCCCTCC
Organism: Pseudocheirus occidentalis; assembly: GCA_028646575.1. NCBI lineage: Eukaryota > Metazoa > Chordata > Mammalia > Diprotodontia > Pseudocheiridae > Pseudocheirus > Pseudocheirus occidentalis. The sequence goes on along the minus strand of CM053596.1, from coordinate 23,860,687 downwards.
ATCTCTCTCTCTCTCCCTTACTCTCTCTCTCTGTCTCTCTCTCTCTGTCTCTCTCTCTCTGTGTCTCTGTCCATCTCTCCCTTACTCTCTCTTTCTCTCTCTCTTCTCTGTCTCTCTCTCTCCTCCCTCTTTCTCTTGCTCTTTTCCCCATCATCCTTCTGATAGCTTATACTTATACAGTACTTTAATAATTATAGCATGCTTTTCTCAAACAAATGATGGAAGGAAAAATAAATAAAGAAAACTGAAACTAAATAAATGAAAAGTGAGTGGGTAGTATCCTTTTGGGGGCGCCTTTTGACTCTCCCAAGTCCTATGAATTAGGAACCCATTTTATTGACTCTAGTTTTTCCCACTCCAGAAATGAGTCAGGTCTACTAATAACCTGTAAGGTAGGCTGTGCCAGTGTTCTTATCCCCACTGATGAATAGCTCAAAAAAGAAGGAGGGGAGGAAGGAAGAAAGGATTCTTTCTTTCTTTCTTTCTTTCTTTCTTTCTTTCTTTCTTTCTTTCTTTCTTTCTTTCTTTCTTTCTTTCTTTCTTTCTCCTATGAATTACATTCTTCATAGTAGCCTTGGATGGTAGGTAGTACAAATATTACTGTACCGATTTTACAGGTGATAAAATTCGGGCCCAGAAGGGTAAGAAAACTTTGTGAAGGATCACAGTAGTCATAAGTACTAGAGATGGACTTTGAACCCAGGTATCTGCTGACATTAAGTCCAGTCCTCTTTCTATTGCAGCAATAGGGATGGGATCCTCATTACTTCCATGATATAAGGTGGCTCATTCAACCCTGTTCCGGGCATGATTTCCAGACCAAGTCTCTTCCAATCCTTCATCCAATTTGACTTAATTCCATTCTAACCCCTGGGACTCATGAATATTTTCTGAGGCCTTTCAGCTAGTTCTCCCTAACCGTGTAGTTCTGTCTGCGTCATAGCTTCTTTGCAAAATCCTTTAAACACCCCGTCCCGGGGGCCATTGGGGTTTGCTCTAGCATGGCAGAGCATCTCAGAAATTCAGACACCAGCTGAGCCCCCCTTGGTGGGAATTTGATTCTGTTCCTTCTCACTATGAAGATACTTCCACATTTATTTTATCCAGAATCTTCCCTGGTTGGGGTAGGGGAAAAGATGGCATGATTTTCTGAAAACTCACCAATAAAATGTTTTGATACACAGACATATTTTGTGTGTGTGTCTTAATCGCTTTCCTTTCTTAAAACAAGAAGTGTTTTGGGAAAGGATCCCCATGGGGTTTGCAGACTCTCACAATCAGGGAGGTGGAAGAGACATTCAGAGAGTGGTTCCCTTCTCCTGTCTCCATTACCTTTCCTCAGTCAGACAACAGAATTTTCCTATCAGAGATCAGTAAGCTGCCATATTTGCTGGAGGAGGACTGGGAATCCCAAAGTCCTCACCTCAGTTTTCCCCTTATAATATATGTCCTTATAATTATATATATATATAATTATATATGGTATATATATGTACATGTATTATATATATATATACACACATACATACATACAATATATAATACTGTTCTTCAGGTTCTCAAGGGCAAAAGACCATCTAAGCCAGTGGTTCTCAATGTTCCTAATGCCATGACCTTTTAATACTCATATGTGGACATATCTGCACATAGGTGGACCTGCCTGGAGACAGATAGAGGAGCGGTGTCTCGGTTCTTAACACTATCGGAAATATGTGTTTTCCTATGTTCTTAGGCAACCCCTGTGACCCCTGTGAAATGGCCATTCAACCCCCAAAGGGGTCACGATGCACAGGTTGGGAACTGCTGAGCACACAATAAACTAGCTGGAATTTGCCTAGTCCAATGCCATTAATTTACAAATAGGGAAACTGAGACCCAGGCTTACCAAAGGAATAAAATGGCAGAGTCCAAGATGAAAGCCCATCACGTCCTTTGACTCTACCACCAATACTCAAGATCATAGTTCTAGAGTGCAAAGGGGTGTTAGGGGGACATCTAGCCCAATCACGTCATTCTAGAGTTCAGGAAAGTAAAACCCAAGAAGAGTTTGGTCTTCATTATAGAATTATAGTTGTGGGTGTGAAAGGAAACTCAGAGGTCACTTAGTGCAGTGTTCTTAAAGAAGGGTAAACTGAGACTTGTAAAGGTTAAATGATTTCCACAAATTCAATATGGATCAGAAATGATTTTCTGTGTCAGAATGCCTCCTTTTTTAGGATCAAGGTGGGGCATCTAGGGGGCACCACAGTGCACAGAGCTTTGGACTAGGAGTAGGGAAACCATGAGTTCAAATCAACCTCAGGTACTCACCAGTTATGTGACTCTGGGCAAATCATTTAACCCTGTTTGCCTCAGATTTCTTACCTGTAAAATGGGGATAATAATTGGACCTTCCTCCCAGGATTTTTGTGAGGATAAAGAGAGATGATATTTACGAAGGGTTTAGCAGAGTGTCTGGCACAAAATAAATGTTAAAAAATTATAAGCTATCATCATCATCATCATCATCATCATCATCATCATCATCATCATCATCAAACTAAATCCCTCTTCTTTGGGTGGAGAAGCTAAGGCTAATAGAGTTAAATGACTTGTCTGAGGTCAAACGGCTAGTAACTGTCAAAGAGGGTTCATTGAGCCCAGGTCTCATTTTATTGCACAAAATTGCTATTCAGAAGAACTAGATGTGTTTCTCTTTCACCCTGGGGGATAGAATTAGGCATTTTAAGGAGGAAAAACCAAATTTATGATCGCTATACAGAAAAACAACAATAATAACTTCCTAATCACTAGAGTGCTCCAAAAAATGGTATAGACTCCTTGTGGGGGTAGTGAATCCCCCATCATTGGGAATATTCAAGGAGAAGGTAGATGACCCACTTTGGAGGGGATTTTAGAAAAGGGATTGCTGTTTAGGTCTGGGGATGTACTGGATCATTCTTGAGGTTCCAACTCCAATCATCTGTGATTCTTTCTGCTGCTTCTAGTAAAGGTATACCTAGAAGGACATTTCAGAAGCATCCTTTCTCAAAGAAGAAGCAACAATCAAGAATTCAAGCAAATTCACTTCTCAAGCTAACACTGAGCCTATATGAATATATATACATGCCCACACATGCTCACCCATACGAGAAACACTGACACTTCTCATTTCCGCCTTTGAAACAAGAGTGAATAACTCCCTTTCCATGCACTGCTACCCCTAAAAAAATACCTTGACCCAACCATCGAATAGAGGTGTGGTCTGAATATTTTCCCTATATTTTAAACCAGAGTTTGGGCAGATAAGACTCAAAAAACAAAAGTATACAGTTTGTGTCAGGAAGCCAGCATGCAAAGGCAATAAATTAGCAAAAGAGGAGAATTTTGTAAATGAGGCAAGCACAGTTCTTCCTGTTTGGCTCAAGAAGTTTCCAGAGCAAATAATTGTGCATGTTCTTTGATTTCAAGGTCCTGGGCAGCCTTCTAAGGGTCCCATTTGATCTTTTAAGCTATTCAGGTTATAATGAGTCAGCTTTACATTTTGGTGAATGGGATGTTTTTAACATCCTCAAATGAGACATGGTTTCTATTAGGACTAGAAATCAGGGGACAGGCTCAACCTGAAATTCAATTTGAACTAATTTGGGCACGGTGTTTCCAGTTAGGTCAAAGGTGGAGTGGGAGGAAAGTCTTGAAGAAACTTTGATCCTCACAGACAACCCTTTGAGAGTTAAGTGCTATCAGTAGACCCGTTTCATAGATGAGGAAACTGAGGGTGGCAGAGACTTAAGTGGCTTGTCCAGAGTCATTGACACCCTATATATCAGAAACAAGACTTGACCCCTGTCTTTTTGACTCTAAGACCGACCCTTTATCCCCAAGGCCATGCTGGAACAAAAATTTACTTTAAATAAATGATCTGATGATGAGGGAGCAGAGCAAAATGTCTTCTTACTATTGTCATGGAATCTTAGTGTGGGTAGGGACCTGGGAGTCCAATGAGCACAACCTTACCTGAACAATGGAATATACTACAAAACCCTAGGCCAATGGGTCCCCAGGCTCTGCGTGAACTCTACCAGTAAGGGGGTCCCACATGTTCCAAACACACTCAAGGAATATATTATTTTCAAATAAAATTTCCTCTAAGACCTAGAACCTCTTCTCTACAAGGTCATATTCTACAGTAGACAGAGTTTGAGAAATCACCTTCCTCTTCCCCCTATTGTCTATACACAACTTTTGTCACTGCTTTACCTCCAAATCCATTCTCCTGAGCAGTCTTGGGTGACTCATGACTAATTCATTGAGACTTTTTCAGTTTTTTTATGGAACCTGTAATTTCATTGCTGTAGATAACCCCAGTGAGAAGACTCCCTTTATGAATATATATCTCAGATGGGGATCTAGAGTCTTAGAGAGTTGGGGGAGGGGAGGGACAGGTAGGATAAAAGGTCATAAGACTTATCCAGAGTCATACAGCCAGCAAGTATCAGGGGTAGGGCTTGTACCCAGGTTCTGAGATTAGCTCTCTGTTTATATTATAATCCTGTTAACTCTCAAATAGGACCATAATTTCTCATAGCTTCATTTTGTATTTATATATATATATATATATATATATATATATATATATATTTGCGTTTTGGAGGGCAGGTTGGGGTTAAGAGACTTGCCCAAGGTCACACGGCTAGTTTTTCATGTTAAGTGTCTGAGGCCGGATTTGAACTCAGGTACTCCTGACTCCAGGGCCAGTGCTCTATTCACTGCACCACCTAGCCGCCCCTGTATTTTTATGTTTCAATATTTTCTTTCATGGAGTGAAATGCTGATGGATCCAGTAGAAATCTTATGAATTAAAAAGTCATTTGTTAAAATATAGAGGAAAGAAGAGGATATATGATCAGACAATCCTCAAGCACCTGTCTGCTGGAAGTGGGTGAGAAGGGAACATTCTGAGCCCTGTGATTTATCAGTTTGGTGATTCTTATAGTAAGTAATTCAATCACCAGATTGATAAAGCAAATCCAACTCCTTCATTTGTACAGATAACAAAACCAAGGCACAGAAACGATAAGTAACTTGCCCAGAGCCGCAGAGTTAATAAATGTCTGAGGAAGGGTTTGAACCCACACTTTTATATCAAGGGTTTTGTGAGGAAAGTACTTTGTATGCCCTAAATCACACCTTCAGTACTTCATAAACTCTAAAAATTTAACTTATTATAGCAATGTTGATGATAACAGCTACCATTTCTATGATGTTTTAGATTTGCAAAATGCTTTACCCACATGGTCCCATTTGATCCCTGTAACGTGCATTTAGTAAAGGTCAGAACTGCAGAAAGCCCCATTTTACAGAAGAAATTTTATAAAGGTCATAGAGGTTAGATGACTTATATGTAGCCACACAGCATGGAAGGATCAAGTCCAACAATTACTGACCACACTAGCTTATAGATGATATTGAGTCATTTCAGTCATGTCTGACTAGGTATGATGCTGCTTGGGGTTTCCTTGGCAAAGATCCTGGAATGGTTTGACCTTTCCTTCTCCACCTCATTTTACAGATGGAATAACTGAGGCAAACAGGATTAAGTGATTTATCTAAAGTCACACACTTAGTAAGTGTCTAAGGTTGCATTTGAACGCAGTTCTTTCTGATTCCAGGTCCAGCACTTTATCCACTATGCCACCTACCTGCCTCTAGATCAGTGGTTCTCAACCTTCCTAATGCCGAGACCCTTTAATACTTGTATGTGGGTGAACCCACCTGGAGACAGAGGAGCAGTGTCTTGGTTCCTAAGACCATTGGAAATATGTGAAAGGGCTGTTCGACCCCCAAAGGGCTTACGACCCACAGGTTGAGAACCACTGCTGGATGGAAGGTCTTCCTCTTGTCCTAAATCTTACAAAAGTCAGCGTCTGAAGCTGGTGTTCATCAGTCACAACATTCCATTCCCCATCTCTTTGTATTCATACAGGCTGTCTGCCATGCCTGTAAGCCACTCCTTCCTGCCTCCTTAGAATCCTTAGGCTCTCTTCAGAACTCATCTTCTATGTGACACCCAGTGATTCCCCTGGTGGCTTGGGTCTCACCCACAATAACCCTGTATTTTCTTTGAATGACTTGTGTCTAGATTTATACACAGATATGTTGTTTGGACTAGTGGGATTATAACCTTCATTTAGACAGGGACTGGTTTATCTTTCCTCCTTGTATCCTTTGGGCCTGGAACGTAACAGCACTGTTCCTGGAACATAATAGACATGCAATAAATGAATATTGACTGGACTCGACTTAATCCAATTGTATTCCCAAAGGTGGTCTAGTTAATAGATTGCTGGTTTAGGAGTCAGGAAGATTCGAGTCCAAATCCTCCCTCCAATACTGGCTAGTTCGTATTACCCTGGACGAGTCACAATCCCTGTTGGTCTTGTTTTCCTCATCTGTAAAATGGGGATAATAATAAAACATTTACCTCCCTGGGTTGTTGTAGGGATTAGATGAGATAATATTTGTAATGTACTTTGCAAACTTCAAAGGCTACATTAACTGTTAGGTATTATTAGTAATACTAATGAAAGTAATACTGAACAGCGTCAACATTAATTTGGTGTTCAGTGGTATAAACATGAAAGCCTTCTGGTGGACTTGGCAAATTAGACTATTTATATGAACACAACCCAGGTGTGGCGAATTAAAGCCTCTATCTAAACAGTTAATTGACTTGCTTAATTCTACCTCAAAAAACCAAGAGCCCTACCTTTCCATAATTTAATTAACTATTTCAAGTGAAAGTTGGCTTAGCCTTCATTATCTGAATTATTGCCTCCAATTTCCCCTTTCTTTGCCATATGTAGATGCTCCCTCTCCAGCTCCAAACGGGCCTCTCCACACCATGACAGCAACGACTCGCCCCCTTAATGGATGGCCACAGGGTAACAAAGGCACAAGATGGATCACGAAGGCAAGGTAATCAGGGCCTGAACTCTCAAAGAAAGCAAGGTCAGAAGAGATAATACCAGGGTGCGTCTGCAGCTCTGTTTGAGGACGTTGGATTGAGGGCAAATATTTCCAACTGCTGGCATGAAAGGTAGCTGTCGGGTCATGCTCAGGGAACAAAAGACCGGGGCAGAAATCTGAGGAGAACGTTCTCGCACGTCCGACCCAAAATAAATAATATCACAGAGTCAACACATGCAGCCGATAACAGAAACGGCTCGTACCAGCTCTGGCATTCAATGAGTAATGTCGATATGGACCATTTCTTAAAAATAAGCAAATAGAAACTTGTATCAGGACACAGTAGATGAGAACAAAGTCCCCTGAAGGTCTTGAGAAAGATTATCGTCAGATTCACATGCCCTTCATCATCCCCAATCCACCTACTCGTGGGAGGGCTCCTGACCTATCTGTCCTTTGATTCTATTTGTCCCAATGCCAGGCATGGAAGGGCAGGGCAAATAGCTTCTACCCAAGTCAATATCATTTCACAGCCAAAAAAGCCATATGCCTTTTTCATTTGGGGTCCAGGCTTATGATTTCATTGGTGTTCACTCCCAGTGAAGTAGCCCTGTCTATGGAGACAGAGGGGCAGCTGTTCTTTAACTTATCACCCTCAGAGGGGTATTGAGAGCCCAGGTCACATAGCCAGAATCTATCAGAAATTGGATTTTAACTCTGGTCTTCTTGACTCCCAGTATGAGTCTACAGTTCTCCACATTCCCTTTCTTTCTGTGCCAAGAACTCAGTACATACAATGACCGATACATTCGGGAGCAGCCAGGACGTGCCACAGAGCATAGAGCACTAAGCCTGGAGTCAGGAAGTCTCATCTTCCTGAGTTCAAATCTAACTTTAGACACTTACTAGCCGGGTGACCCTGAGCAAGTCACTTAGCCCTCTTTGCCTCAGTTTCCTTATCTGTAAAATGAGCTAGAGAAGGAAATGGCAAACCACTCCAGTATCTTTGCCAAGAAAACCCTAAATGGGGTCATGACTGAAATGATGGAACATTAGGTACTTGACCTACTGCAAATATCTAGTTCATTGAAATAATGCATTCCTGCTCTGCATATGATGTTGTCTACCATCTCTTAGGACATTGAACATACTATCAGAGCTCCTAAATTCCTTCCTCCTCTTTCCTTCACCTTGGTCCTTCCACAGGCTCATACTGCAATTTGGATGGAATATATTGCAGGCAAAGACATCCTCACAGTAGTGCTGATTTTAATTGTCAGAAAGTTTTTTCTTTATATCAACCCAGGACAGAAAAGTGGAAAGAACGTGTAAACTGGGAGTCACAGGACCTGAATTCATATCCTGCAGTGTGATCTTAGACAAGTCACTTCCCACAGACCTTAGCCTCTTCATATGTAACCATAAAGCAATTGGTCTAAATTACCTCTAAGGTACTTTCTAGGTCTATTCTAAGACCTATCATCTGCCTTGGACATACTAGGAGCTCAATAAATATTGTTGATGTGAAAGAAAGAATAGCTGAGAATCCACCTCTATTATTATGCACAGGACAAAATGAATTATAATTCCCAATATCTTTTAGGATAAGTTAATCTGATTCACTCAGCTTAATCACTCAGTCCTTCATCCAGGTTCTCATACTACCATCCTAGAGTGACTCACATCATTTGAACCGAGCACATGACGCTCCATGTCCCAACTCTTTCTTTGCACATGTATCCCCCGCGCCTGGAATGTTTTCCCTCTTCACTTCTGCCTCCTGACTTCCTTAATAAAAAAGGAAGTCAAGTTAATTCCAGTTAAAAATCCCACCTTGCGCAGGAAGCCTTTCCTGATAACTCTCAATGTTAGTGACTTTCCTCTGAAGTGTGTCCTGGATGCATGTACCTCATATGTAGAGCTGTTTTCATGTTATTTCTCTTCCCACCTCCCATCCCCATTAAATGGTGAGCTTCTTGAAGACAGGAGCTATGCTTTTGTGTTTCTTTATATCTCTAGCACTTAGCAGAGTCCCTACCACATAGTAAGATATTCGTATGTGCTTTTTGACTATTGGCTGACAGACTAACTCCTTGAGAACGTGATCTTTTGTATTGATTTCTTTTTATTTTATTCTATTTTGCAGCAACATACCCCAAGTCCAATCTGGGACCATGGGGCAACATTTCACCATGACTGTTGATAATGCTAAAGAATCTTGACTATTTCCCAGTATTCTAATGGGAGACATATCCTCTCTTTAGGAGGCAATTCCTTCTGAAAGAAATTATAAGTCAGTCTTCTAGGACCCAAGTAACTCCAAAACATAATTGCAAAGCACATTAACTCTTTAAGGCCAAGAGGGTGACTTTAATGCACTTGAATCGGTCACACATGGCAAGAGGCATAGTGAAGTTGAGATCATAAGAGACCGAGGTGTTTCCTGTAGCATAACTTCTGACATCATCAAGGAGTAACCTAGGCATAACTCTCCCAAAAAGTCCCCTTGAGGGAGAAGTGGTGAACTGAAGGCATTTCACCAAATCTCATAATCCCTGAGTTGGAAGGGACCTCAGAGCGCATCCAGTCCAACCGATACCTGAAAAAGTCATCCCTTTTACAACATTTCCATAACAGTGCTTAGCTCAGCACCTGGAACACGGAAGGTGCTTAATAAATGTCTATGTGCTGTTTGGCCTCCATTGAGAGGGAGCCCATTCCCTCCTCAGGCAGCCCACTATACTATAGTAGAGCTCAAGACAGTAGAAAGATTCTTTTATTCTTTTCCTTAAGAAAAGTTTAAATTTGTTTCTCTACAAATGATGCCCTACTCCAACACCTGCTGCTCCAGGCTCTGCTGTCTGAATCTAAATAGTTTAATTGTTCTTCCACATGAAGCTCTTTATTAAAACACACCTATTAGGGCTCCTCTGAGTCTTCTCTTCTCCTGTTTAACCATCTTTATCCTTTTAACCTGGAAATGGCAAACCACTCCAGTATCTTAGTCAAGTAAAGCCCCAACAGGGCCATGAAGAGTCAGACACGACTGAAATTACCCAACAAAAATATGATACAGACTCAAGGTCCTTTTCTAGCCTGATCTCTCTCCTCTGGACAATCTCAACTTATCAATGTCCTTCTGAAAATGTGGCATCAGAACTGAACTATGATATTCCAGAAGTGATGAGACAAGAGCTCCCTGAGGCCAGGGGATATCTTCTGCCTCTGTTTGTAAGCACTTAGCACAATACCTAGTGCTTAATAAATTAAAATGAGATTCTGTATAACCTGCGCCTGACCTCATTCCTCAAACTCTGCTCCCTAATCTGGGTGTTTCATAAAGGGGTACTCATTCCTTTGGATTCCCTTTCCTCATCCTCCATCCTATGTCTCTTACCCAGGAACTTCCTTCATTCCAAAACTTGTAGAGGCTACAAAAAAACCAAGGATTTAATTCCTTCTTTTCTCCTTGGGAAAGATCATTATCAAAATAATAATAATAATAATAATAAATAATAATAATAATAATGATGATCACCAAAAACCTAGTTTCCATGTACAGTGTAAAATCCAAGAATGATTAAAAAATCATGTCTTATGAGGCTTTTCCCCCTGCCCTGAGTTTTTACCTTACAAATCTAGGAAGATCTAGGTCAGGCCCCCACTAGATCCTTGCCTCTAGACTTTCTGATTGCTTCTACCTTCCAGTTCTCCCAGCAGGTAACTAGAGTGTGCATCCCTCAAATTTGAGCCAACTTCCTGCCCCAGAGTCCTGTTCTACAGACTGCCTCTGGCTGGACCTCATTAGTGATTTTTTTTAAAAAAAGACAAACATGCTCTGGATGTGGGGGGTGAGTAGGAGGTAGAAATTCTCATTCTTTTCTGCTCAATGGTAATCTGGGAATTGGGCATTCCAGACACCTATAAAAACCCCAAAGCCTTTGATAATTGGGGAATGAAGGAGCCACAACTTTACTTTCTTTTTATAGCCCATGGCTGTCAGGTATTTGGGGAATGTCACTGGCTACCAGATTTTTTTTTAACTGCTACCTTCCATTTGGGCTAGAAGAGATTCAAGCTTCTCAGCTATAGAAACATTTCCTAATGGTACTAACTCTCATCCATAGGCCATTTGTTTAATCTTTTGTATGCTGCTGTGACTATATGGCCTTACCACCTATGAGCCATAGTGGAAACATGGGAATCTTTAAGACATGAGGTCATTAAAGATATATTTCTTGGAGGAGAGCAAGCACAACTTTCTGGGGCCCAGAGCAGCCAGAGAACCTCTGATGTTTTCTGAATGGCGTCATAGAGCTAGGGTATAAAATAATCCAGGGAAATGTGACATTAGCCAACTTATTTTACCCATGGCCTCCTGCCTCAGGGCAGCCGGGTGGGCTCGATCCCGTGATTTATAAATAGATTGAGCACAAGACAAATGAGGGTGATCAATCATACTCAGAGTTCTCACCTCCCATCCAAAGTTTGTCTCCTTCAGCGTGGTCCTGGGCACTGTCATGAAAGGCCCCAGCCGTTCCCCAACTTCCATCTTCCTCTTGGCCCAGATTCCCAGTCCAGCCCCTGGAATGGAGGATTCTCGGAGCTCAAAGTCTGGTGGGATTGGAATGTCATCAGGAATGTAGACAGGGGCCTCATAAGGTGAACCCTCCTTTGGGGTAAAGTCCTCACTGGTAGGAAAGGGGGAAGGCGGTCCCATGGGGATGGGGGACATGATACTGTCCTCAGTCTCTTCCTCTGCACTTTCACCAGCCAAAAGGTCCGGGTCTGTCTCATACATGTTATTTACAATATCGCTGTCACCTAGAAGAAATAAAGAAGGGTCTTAAGCTGAGTATTAAACCCTTCCCACAAAGTGAAATGAGTGGGGGAAGGAAAGGATTGTTAACAAAATGGGGAAAAAAAGCCCACCTAGGTCTTAATTCGATGCCATAACCATTTATTAAGTACCTGTTGTCTATAAGGCACCACTCTAGGTGGTGTGGATGAAAGGTAGATAGGGCACAAACTCTATCTCCCCTTATCACATGAGAGAGAAGTTCATTTCTAAGCAAATATGGTACAAGGGAGAATAGGGGAAGTGTAGAGAAAGACCCTAGGGACAAGGCTATGAGAGATACAGGATGAGAAGGAGGGATCACTGAATAGCAGAATTGAAAGGGATGTCAGAGACATCTTGTCCAACACACATTCAAAAAAGGATTCTGTTATATCGTGCTGAATCCGTCATCCAGCCTTTGCTTGAAGACCTCCATGGAAGCATGGTGGTCACCACTTCTGGAGGCATCCCATCCTATGATGGGATAGTTTTAAATGTTAGAATCTTAGATCCTGCAGCTCAAAGCATCTTTAAAGGTCATCCCATTTAGCCCTTTCTTTCCAGACATGAAGAAATGGAGGCCTAGGGAGGCTGTGACTTGTCCAAGATCACAAAGGTAGCAAGGTTTGAATCCAGGCTCTGACTGGAGACTGAGCTTTTTCTAAAATCTTTTTCCTAACATTGAGATAATGTATTCTTGGAAGGAATGAGAAAGATTACCAGAGGGAGTGGCACCTGAGATGGAGAGGGAGGGATTTCATCAAAAAGACTTTGGATGTCTTTTAAGTCTGTAGGGAAGTCAAAAGGTCAGCTAGTATATCCTTCTGCCTCCTGGCAATACCACACCTAAATCTTCCTAGCCAAAGGAAAGCCTAGCCTATTTTTAAAGGTCTCCAAGGATGGGATTCTAAGACCTCTTCCTGTAACTGAGACTTTTCAACCATCACCATGCACAAATTCTTCCTTGTATCTAATGTAAGACCATCACACTGTAATTAAGGCTCACTTCCTCTTGTTCCATCCTAAAAGAGGTTGGACAAAAGCTTCTGATTATTCATGGACTTGGAGACACAAGGTGAAATCACGTGTATGATGGGAAACCCAATATTCATTTAACTTCTAAGCATTTTTGGCCATATCTTTCATCTACAACTTTTGAGGCCCAGATGCCAAAAAGATAGATTCTTTTCAAGGTAGACCCTGATGGCCCACTGGAAGGCACCCAAAACATCCCACCTCTCAGAGATGTTCCCCATTGCCCAGAATGTGCTCCCTCTTGACTTCTACCTTATAGAATCCTTCTTTCATTTAAATTAAATTTTATTGTATCCTTAGCTATTATTTTCCCCCAAGAACACACACACACACACACTTTTCCCTTGCCCTTCCCATGTGAAAAACCATGAAGAAAAAAACCAAACCCCTATTACTAATATGTAAGCAAGCAAAACAAACCCCTCAATTAGTCAAATCCCATTTTCTTCAAAGCTCAGCTCAGGTAATGGGGACCCTTTCCTGATGGCCGCAGTTACTAGTGTTTCCTTCACAATCATCTTGTATATATTTTATATGTAGTTATATGTTGTTACAACCTAATAGAATGGAAACTCTTTGAGGGCAGAGGCTATTGTATTTTTGCCTTGGTGTATCCCCACCCCTTAGCCCATAGCCCAGTGCCTGCCATTTAATGGGGCTTAAGAAAAACTGTGCATGAATTGATTGAAGGAGCTAGCAAACTGTTTATGATGGAGAAGAGATGGGATGAAAGGAGTCAATAGAGAAAAGAAAGAATGGGGAGAAAGGAGAACTTGGAGAACCAGATACTAAATAAAGGAGGGATATTCAATTAATTTCCATTCCTGCCTAAATCACTTTAGCCTAGTTATCAATCCAAAGGCACGGTCAGTTGGACCCTCTTTCTCCCCATCCTCCATTCTACTGCCAATGCCTTAGTTCATACAAAGTTGTGGAAAGCAGAGCCCTAGGGAAAAGATGATTTCCATGCCCCAGGGGGAAAAAGGAAAGGGGAAAAAAACAGATTTAATATTTTAGCACACTGGCTGCTAACAGATTCACTCAAAGACTAACAAAATGTTTTCTTTCAAAAGCAACCAAAGTCTTGGGGTGGGGGGAATCATGGGGATAACACTTATTTAATTTAGAGGCATTCACAGAAGTAATTATTACATTTTAAGTGGCCAACGGTTCCTTTTTAATTGACTCGTAGGATCCTTTCAGAAATTCGACAACAAAAACTACAGCTGTTGCTTCCCTCCACCCTAAGGATCTGGAGTTGTTTAGGTTTCAAAGAACACCCCCATAAAACATCCCCACGGAATGCCTGCAGAATAGAAGTAAATTATGAGAGGGGGTAATTAACATGCCACCTTATTATCCGGAATTGGTAACTGCACTGAGCTAACAAACAGAATGAAGCTGGAGAACTCACTCTCTGTACAATACACTTCCTTCAGATCCTGAAGGGTGTGGACCCCCTTTTTTTCTCCCCCTTCCAGCACAATTAGGGAATGTGTGATTATTTCTAAGAGCTATGGCTAGAATTAAAAGTCAGGAAACTTTCCCAAAAGTTGAGTAAAAGGCAATATGGCTTGGTAGAACAAAGGCTGTATTTTGATGCCTGAAGAATGGGGCTTAAATCTTTTTTCTGCTGTTTGCTGTCTGTATGATGATGTAGGGCAAGGCACATCCCAGGGACAGATGTCAGTACCTTCCATGAAATGAGGGGTCTCATGACCTCTGATGTCCCTGATGGAGTTAAATCTCTGAGTCTAAAAGTCATCTCAGGGTTTTTGAATTTTCTTTGTTTCTTGGTTTGACTTGCAAAAGAATAAAATAAAATAAAATAAAATAAAATAATCACCCAATGTTGGAAAGCCAGCACTTTGGCAGGGGTGTGTGTGTGCAGGAAGGCACATGTTTAATCTATGAGCCAAGCAAGATTCATGGGAGAGAGTAAGGATTTCCTGCTGATTAAAGCATGGTCCCTCTGTCAGTTCTCCTAGATAGCTGATGGGGTAGACTTATCCTCTCTGAATCTCCATCTCATCCCCTGTAATTGTGGTGAGAGCTCAGTCTTACTTGCTAGATTGGCTGAGAGGCTTAATTAGTATGGATGAATTTGGGGTGCAACAAACAACACCAGGAAAAACACAGTTTGGAAATCAAGTAAGGTAGAAGAAATGGATCACATATCCAATGTCCAGGTTGCAGTTGTGACATAGGTAGGCATGCCCGCAAGTGAGGTTTAGGTTTAAAAGGCTGGCTTTCCTCAGTGAAGGGCCCCAAATCAGATTCCTTCCGAGAGGCATATGGGGCATCACCCCCAAACAGACCCCTCTTTAAAATAAGGCTGGATGGAGACTTTTAGCAAGTGGACAGACTAAGCTCAGGGTAATTTGTTAAAGTACTGCTAGAGTTTGCAATACTAAGTCAGGCCTACAATCACTGCTAAACAGCCTTCAATTATGGCCGGAGTATCCCCGATCACTATTCTCTGGCACGGTGGAAGGCAGTGCCAATAACACCAGGTTTTGTGTCTTTCCCTCCTCCCCTTCTCTCCTTACAACTTTAGAAAGCATTGTGACACAATTCTATGTTATTTTCTTGTAAATAAACCTGAAATTTTTTATTTGGGTTTTGTGGCCATTTCAGGTTATGGGACTGTGGTTGTATGGGCCCTTTTCCAAGAATCCTTCAGGGAAGAAAAATAAAGATGCTGGGGAAGGAATAGAAAGAGAAGGGGTAAGGAGCAAGAAGAACAGAAACCATAACCAGACTCTAGGAAGGAAATGCTGGCCTTCTTTATTTCTCCTTAGTAATAGCCCACTCTATAAGACTTTTCTCCTGTGGGGGCATCCTCTGACCAACTTTTTGTTTGCTTCATTAAATTGACACTGAATTTATTCTGGGAAACGTGTCATAGACAGTCCAATTTGTTAGCAGTCAATGCTTAGAGCTTATCTGCAGTGCATAGGCGATTCATGAATTCATCCATCCATTGATTCATCCATCGATTGATGGGTTTATTCATGTATTCATCCATTCCCTGAGGGATGCTGTAACTAAGGCACCATTCCAAACTCCTTTTTTGCCTATCTCAACTCTTCTGGGCACCCTATTCTCTATAATCTTCTAACATAATAGCTTCAGAGCTGAAAGGATTCAAATTGAGATCTTCCTGATCCCACACTCGCTACACTGTTTGCTACAACAGTCTGTCTTTTTTATTGCCACCTCCTGTATGTCTCCACAGTCCCTTCTCAGTGACTGACCACATAGCCTTGCCTTTGAGGGTCTCCTATACCTCCAGAGTAAGGAGACAATGGATTTTTGTATTCTAGAAGAATCCTTGGTTTAACGTTGTAAGGTCCCTGTCTGTCTCCTCTCCATGGTCCAGTCAACTCCAGCAAGAGGTACCCAGCTCTAAATCCTACCCAGCATCATGTTTAGGCAAGAATCCAAGTGATATTGCTGGCCATCAGGGTGAAATGTAGCCAGGTCAGCAAAGGGATCTCTGGAGAGCTACTTATCAAGGGTTTAGAGGAGCTGCTGAATCAGAGTGGCTGCTGGGGTGCACTAGAGAGGCCTGGGTTTGAGTCCTCCCTTTTATATTTATTACCTGGATGAGCATGGACAAGTGGCTTCAACCGTCTGAGTCTCTGGGAATAATCCCTATCACACCTACATCATAGTGTTGCTTTGAGACTCAAATCAGATGACGTCTGTGAAGCACAAAGTAAGTATTAAGGCAAGAACCGTATTCCATGATGAGGAATAATTTATATAAGGGTACATATGTGCATATATATACACACTATATTAAATAACATGTATATGAGGGGGTGTGTGCATATACATAGACATATATGGGTGAATAGCAACTAGACTGCTGATTTCACTGGTATTGAGAATAACTAGCATTTATATGGTCCTTGATGGGTTGCAAAGCTCTTTACATATCAACTCATTTGATCCTCTCCCAGTTGAGGAAGTCCCTTCTACCAAGAGTCGGCCCCTTCTTTCTGAGGACTGAGGTCATATGACTTGCTCTGAGTCATGAGATCCATATGTGCTAATGTCAAGACTTGAACCTGGGTCTTCCTAGCTCAAAAGTCAGCTCACTTTGACAAATTATGTATGTATGTATGTATGTATGTATATGTGTATATGTAATATATGTGTCTGTAGATGTAGATATCATGCAACATGACATGATATGACATAATACATAATATAATATAATACAATGTGGTATGATACGATGTGATGTTATGCTATGCCATGTTATGTTATGTTATATGACATGGTATAGTATGGTATGTGTGGTGTTGTATGTTATAGTATGGTGTGGTGTGGCATGGTGTGGTATGGTATGGCGTGGTGTTGTATGTTATAGTATGGTATGGCATGATGTGGCATGGCATGGTGTGGTATGGTATGGCATGGTGTTGTATGTTATAGTACGGTATGGTATGGTGTGGCGTGGCACAGCGTGGTATGGTATGGTATGGCATGGTGTTGTATGTTAGAGTATGGTATGTCATGGTGTGGCATGGCATAGCGTGGTATGGCATGGCATGGTACTGCATGATATGATACAATCCAACACAGTATAATACAACATCACGTGATATTATATAACACATTATGCTCTAATACAATACAACACAATATAACTAATACAATTGTTACATGCAACATGTAAAATATGATGCGCATATAGTCTTTTATATAAGGTGTATTGTGTTACATATGATATAATGTGTGTTATAATAAACAGGATTTATATATTATTATTTTATATCACATATAGGGTCTATTATATAATTCCCATATGATATATATGTATATCTCATACCTATGTAAACATGTATGTCTCTGCATACAATATCTTGGTCATAAAGTACACGTATGATGTGTGATATATCTGTGTGTAACATACATGTGGAATATTATCATTATCCTCACTGTAGAGCTAATCCAGTGCCTTGCCTTCAGAACTCACTGTCTCTGTGGCTGTCACCAGAACAAAAGCAGTGACTCAATTAAAGCTGTGATCTTTGCTTTACCAAAGCAGGAAGGGCTTTTTGGTTGTTGTTGACTTGTTTGTTTTTTAGTTAACCTCTAACTTATTCTTTTTCTTCGCTTATTATCTGCCAATGTTCTCAAACTGGAGTCTGTAAACTTGAAGTGATAGATATGGAAGAGGGGCAGGGGTGTGTGTGCAAGTATATGTATGGATACAAACCTATATGTATGTGAGTGTGCATGCACTGAATTTAGGTAAGCGTATATTTATATATACTTTGATAACTGTATTTCAAAATAATTGGCTTCCTCGGAAGTTCTATTTATTTTATCTTATGCATTTAAAACATGATTCTGAGAAGGGGGTGGCAGGCCCCATCAGACCGACTGCCAAAGGGTCTATCACGAATTAGATGAAGAACCTCCGTCCTAGAGGCTTTACCAAGACCGGCCAGAATGCAGCAGCCTTCTGTAGTAGCTATTTAAGAAATATGGTAGATATTTAATAAATATCTGTCCCCCTTGGCCCTTGTAAAACAAAAAAAGTAAGGATGTGGATTATAAACTCCTTGAGGGTAGGAACTGTTTCATGTTTGTGCTTAATCTTTCTCTGCCTTAGGATAATAACTCTTCATAAATGCTTATTAAATTGAATGAAATGACAAAGAACCAGCAATGGAAAGTCTTTATCCAAGATTCGACTCTTGTAGCGTGATGGAGACATCCACCTCAGGCCACTGCTACTCCCATGGGTCCCCTGAGATTAAGAAGAGGAAAGAAAAAGCCCATTTCCTGTTTGCTAAGCCTCCTGAGCAGAATTTTGGGACCCGATTTCTCAGTTAAATGCATGGCAATATGAATGAGGAAAGAAGCCCTACATTTTCCACCATAATAAGGATGACAAATGATCCATTGTAATCCCTGGTGAACAGAGAAGGTCTCTCACAACGCATGTTAATGACTGACCTGTGATGTAACGGGGGGATAGCACCTCACAAAAATGACCATTTTTATCATGAAATGCATTTCTTGTTGCCAGAGCCAAGAAATCTGTTTATAGCATCAACTATCTCCTTAATGTCTTCCTCCAAACTTCAGGAAGATTTTACTAAAGTCCATCACCCAAAGAAAACGAATTCATTCCAGGAGGGATTTCATTTTCCTCAATTTTTCCTGTTCTGATTTTTCCCCCCAAACTCTGCTGTAACTCACAAATGCCTGCTGTAACTTAAACATGTTTCCTCTAGTAAAAAGTACAGCGAGCTCCTTATGCAAACATGACCCCAGAAACAAGCTTTCCTAAGTATTATAGGCCATAATCCTGAAAATACTTGTGGTTACTGTAAATGTGTTCTCTCCTGGTATTAGCGAGTCAGATTCTTTGCTGCATGCCATCTGATTAGGCTCTTAATTCCAACCGAGGAGTTGAGAAAGGGTGTGGAACTAGTTAGCTGACCGAGCTGCTGCTACCAGATGCAGGTAGAAGATGCTGGCTGTTCTCACCTGACTTCCATGAACTGCGTGTGGGGGAAATGACAACAGAAACTTCCATGGGATCTGGTCCAAATATGAATTTGGTGGAGTGGAATGTAGAAGGGCAGACTGGAGGCATGAGTCCTGGCTCTGGTAGGTACTTAATAATTGCTCTTTGACTTGACTTGACTTGGAGGGACCTGCATTTGAGCCAAGCCTCTGACACTTATTAGGTGTGTGGTCATAGAAAAGTCATTTAACTCAGCAGTCTTATTGTCAATATACCAAGAGTCCACAGGTGAATGAATGAAATACCCAAACAGACCATAACCTTTGTTTTTAACTTTGTTGTTAAGTCTCTGAGAGTTAGTTGAAGTTCAGGGGGACTTGCCCTTAGTCCTACAGCTAGTGAATAGCAGGATTTGAAGTTGGGTCTTACTTAGTCCATATCTAAAAACTTTATGCTAGCTCAACTATGCTAGCCATGCTGCTACTGCTAAGTATAATGAGAGAAAAAAAAGTCATTCTTATATCACTACCTAACCTGCTTCACAAGGGTATTGTGGCATAGTGATATTCAGAACACTGGACTTGAAATTGGGAAGACTTATATTCAAATGTTGCCTCAAGTATTTACTACCTTGTGTGATCCTGGGCAAATTATTTCACCTTTTTTTCATAGACACTGTATAGTAAAAGTTTCAGCTGTAAGTCAGATGCAAAAGTCCGACCCTTTATAGATTTCAAAACAATACAGAAGTGTAACTTGTTATTATTGGGGCCCATGCCCTAAAACCTTCTCACTTCCCATGGCTCTGGGTTCTCAGGATTCTTTCTGGAGTCTTGATTTTTTTCATACTCTCTCACATTGCAAAGCCTCAAGTAGCCATAAAGTACCTGTAATTCAAAGTTCTTAAGCTGGGGAACTCTGTTCTTACAAACGTCTCTAACTTGCTCAGAAGCTTCAGGGCAGTTCATGTATGTAGCTCATGCTCCCTGCCCCACAGTAGCTACTCCAGTCCCAGGGACAGCCAATTGGCCTTTATAGCCTATGAAGAGGGGGATCACCTCTCATAAACATCCCTTCTTCTGAGCTGTAGTCAGGCAATAGTCAGGAATTCTTTATGCTGGTCATCAAGGTGCCAGTGAGCATGACTTTATTACCTGGAGAGGTACCCTTCACATGCCTCCAAACAGACCTATGCCTGAAATCTCCCTAACTTTTTACTCAAAGGAAAGTCATATAGGAAGATCCAGGGAGCATAGTTAGCTTACCAATTTTCCTTTAAGAACTGAGGAGAGCAAGAATGTAAATGAAATAAGGCATCAGACAGCCAAGAATGAGAGGCATCGACAGGAACCACAGGAACCCCTGAAAGAATCATAATAATGCTGACTGCTTTTTACACTTTTAGGTTTGTAAAACACTTCATCACAGCAACCCTATGAGGTCTCATTATCCCCATTTCACAGATGAGGAAGCTGAGTCTTAGAGGGTTTATTTAAGGGATTTGCCTAGAGTCACAAGCTAGTAAAGGAAGTGGGATTTGAACCAAAGTCTCCCAATTCTAAGTCCAACCCACTTTCTTCTAGGGTAGGCACTTACTTTCTGTGAGCACAAGTGAAGATGCTGTGTGTTGTTTGAGAGAATGACAACAAGAAGAAAAGGATTTGTAACTAGTAAGGAAACACAACAATTTTCTTTCCAACTTTATGAAATGTGACCGAATTCCCTAAAGTGTTCCTGGCTTATTTTGGGTAAGACTTTTGTTTGGATTGGTTTTTAATTGTGGGCTAGAAATCAGGCACATGCTACCACCCCATCAAAGAAAAACAAAAAAAAGTTTGGAAGAAAGAATAAGAAGTCCCTGCCTTGCTACCAAACAGAATCACAACATCCCCAAACGGGGGATGAAGGAGATCAGAGGAGTCATCTGGTCCAATCCATCCCTGAACAAGATCCCTTTACTTAGATACCTTTGATGTCCACAAGTCATAGTGACTGGCCATGTGCCTAGAGACGAGCATGGCATGTGATGAAACTCACTCAGATGTCTACCAGCATCATCAACCAGTGATCCTAGATTCAGAACTAGCAGAGACCCCAGAGGTCATCTACTGTTACCCTCTCTCTCACTTTACAGGAGAAAGGAACTGAGGCTCAGGGAAATGAAATCACTTACTCCAAGATATGCAGATAGTAAGCAGTGGAGGAAGGATTTGAACTCATATCATCTAAGCATAGAATCCAAACTCTTTCCAATGGACTTCACAACCTGTTTTCCTAGTTACTCTTAAATAGTAGGTTTAATTTTATTATAGCATTATGCCACTCCCTTCCTCCCCCACCACCAGAAGTTGTGGCATCAGCGATGAGGATGCCAAAGAGAAGAATTTTTTTTAAAAAGAGCCAAATGAACTGGTTTTTTTTAAAAACTAGAACAAACCAAAAATTGGAGAGTGTTTCTCAATGGGGCTGTAGTTCACATTAGTGACAAGAATTTAAAACCAACTCACTAATTTCTTCTGTGACCAAAGGTAAAAAGCTACCACAACTTATGGCGAGAGAGAGAGAGAGAGAGAGAGAGAGAGAGAGAGAGAGAGAGAGAAAGAGAGAATGAGAGAGCGAGAGAGAGGGAGAGAGAGAGGGACAGACAGAAAGACAGACAGAGACAGAGAGTGAGAGCTTCAAATTAAATTTTAAAAAACTAATGGGAAAATGACTTTTCAAATATCTCTTTCTGAAAGAAAATGGACCTCTAGAGAAATTGAATGGAAAACTCTTCTCCAAGATAAATGTTATGGTGCATCTATATTACTATGACTATGATGATGATGATGACAATGATGATGATGATGATGATGATGATGATGATGACTACTATGGCTACTACTCTTAATAACAACAATAATAACTCCGACCCCCAGGGTTCAATATCACCTTCCCACTCTCCAAGCAGGCAGGCAAAGCATGCTAGAGATGAGGAGTATGCTTTTAGAGGTAAAGTGATCTCAGAGTTCATCTAGTCTTCATTTTACAGATAAGGAAACTGAGGCTGAGAGATGAAATGACTTGCTTCAAACAAAACAGTGAGTCAGAGGCAGAATGAGGATTCAAACCCAGGTCTTCTGAATTCTAGGTCTAGCATTTTATTTCTGTTTAGAGCATAAGTCTCAGAGAGGTTAAGTAACTTGCCCAGTCAGCTATTTCCTGCATCAGAGAAATTAAATTGTCTAATGATAATAATAATACTTATGTGACATTTTGAGGTCTATGCATGTTATTTCCTTTATCCTCACCATAGACC
The DNA here is from genome assembly GCA_028646575.1 of Pseudocheirus occidentalis. Taxonomy (NCBI): domain Eukaryota; kingdom Metazoa; phylum Chordata; class Mammalia; order Diprotodontia; family Pseudocheiridae; genus Pseudocheirus; species Pseudocheirus occidentalis. Next base: position 23,838,070 of record CM053596.1, on the reverse strand, counting down.
CGGGAGGTGACTACTTTTATTCCCACCTCCCCACCTTTTATTATGCCCATTTTACAAATAAGGGAAACAAGGCAGACAGAAGTCATATGATTTGCCCAGAGTCCCAAAGCAAATGAGTGTCTAAGCAGGATTCAAAGTCAGGTCTTGTTGACTTCCCAGGTCAGTACTTAGGTCACTGAGATGCTTCAGCTATCCAAACAACAAGAATTTAAAAAGCCACTTGAAAGGAAACAAAAACATGAATTATTCAAATGGACTAACTAAACTGATAGAATTCACCATATGAATTTTCCACTTGCCTTTCCCCTATATAGACCTAAAGGCTGGAAAGGACCTTTCTTTTTAGGTTCACAATTAGCTGCTTTCTTTTAATAAAGGGTTTCTTTGGGTGAATAAAGAAATAACACCTATGGCAGTATTTTAAAATGTTCTTTAACATGCCTTTCCCCTAATAAAACCTATGTCCTAATAAAACCTATATATAACTCTACTCAATTCATGCGTCATATTTCCAGCAAAAGTAGAGGTCGGCTTCGTGGGTCCAGAAATATTTCATGAAACAGTCTACTATTAGCATCAGCCTTATGTCCAGGTGGTTGCTGTCCACAGCTAGCTTGACTTCTCTGAATGGGTTTCCCACTTATACAAATTCAATCAGGCTAACAATCCTCGGAGAGGCTTCTAGACAGTAGCAGTGACTGAGTAGTAACCCAGGGCTCTGTGCAGGTATGGCTGAGGTTGGAATGCCCTTTTCAGGATTCTGGTAAGTATTTAATAAACAGCTCTCCACAAAAAAAAAGAAGAAAAAAAGCACAGTTTTTCTAACTTTAATTGCTTTCTTAAGTCTAGATAATCAAGTAAACAGCAAATCAAACCCTGATTGGCAGCATTTACTGATTTCTGGGGTGTAAATGCTCATGCTGAAATTTTAACAATTGTATTACAGGGGCTAATGCAAGCTGCCTCTAGCCCACTCCTTGTCCCTGGTACTGATTGTAGCTCAATCTCATAGTACTCTGAGTTTCCTCACTGAGTCTTAGAGAAAGAAGGGAAAGGGAATGAGCAATTATTTATTAAGTATCTACTAAGTGTCAGGAATTGTGCCAAGTACTTTATGACTATTATATCATTTGCAGTGAAGGGTTTAGGGAGCAAGAAGGAACACAGACTGTCAGCAAAGGAAGAGGAAGGTCACATAAAACCCAAGAAACCATAGTACATGGCAAAGCTCAGTTCACATTCCTCCTCCACCATGGAGCCTTCTGTGATATCCTCAGCTCTTCAAATGTTTCTAGAGAACTTTGCCTGGTTTATCCTTTGTCCTTATCACATGCCTGCTTGCTTTTTGTCCATGTCACAATATCACAGAATCTCAGAGATAGATGGGGAATTCAGCATATCACCTAGCCCAAACTATACCTGAGCAAGTGTCCTATTTGCAACATACCTGGCAAATGATCACTGAGTATTTGCTATAGGATCCCCATTCAGGGAGAATCTGCTACTTCTCATGATAGCTCTTTCTGACAGTGTGGTACAGTGGTTAGTTAGCAGAACTTGGAGTCAAAAAATCTAACATCAAATCCCAAATAGTAAACAACAGAGACAGGACCAGAACTCAAGTATTCTGGATTCCAGAACTAACTCTCCATCCATTATACCACCTGCCTCTCTCCTTCTGTCATATTCTCTTTTATAGGTAGGTATACAGAGTGTATATTAGGGCGTGACATAATGTCTTAAATTCATTTTGGTATTTTGTGTCTCAATTTTTATGTAGTAAACTTAAAATAAGAATAGTTATAATTAAAATTTTATTTATTTAGTTTGATGGATAAAAGTGTCATTTATAATTAAGCTAATTATAATTAAGCTTATAATAGGTGTTCATCTTAAATCAAAAAGAATCCTTTGGATACAAACCTGAATGTAATGTGTCATACAGGCTTATATTTCCTTTATTATGTTTATTATAATATGTTTTTAATGTTATTATTACATAATTTATTATGTAAGCTACTTGAGGACAGGTACAATATCATTTTTCATTCACGTATCCACTGTACTCATCATAGCCCCTTATATATTGTAAGTATTTAATAAATGTTTGCTGAATCTAAGTGAATTTAGGAATCACTAGCATCTATAATCAGTTATCAAGATATTGTATGGTTTAATTTTGAGCCAATCACAAAGCCCAATGCTTTGAGGTGATGGAAGGAGGTGTGGTCTTAGAGTTCAGTCAAGCTCAGAATGGCTTTTTAAGGGGCCCTGTTACCAATAAGCAGACACAGAATGAATGTACCTCTTATAAAGTAAAAGTGGCTAAAAAAAATCAGTCCTGGAGGATATCTATGGCCTTTCATGTTTTTCCTCTGTTTCAGATAGAAGATAGATAGACTTTGACTGAAGGTAATTCTCAATGGCAAAACCCCCAAAGAAATGCATTAAATCTATAGTTCATGTGAATTTCACAAAGACTAGCTGAGTCATACACATGTGGGAGTTTGGTGGAAGAAATAGTGGGTGGGAATGAGAGGAGAGGAAGGCAAAAGGAGATACCAAAGAAGTCATGAAAAAACACAAGTGGAGCCTATTGAAGACATATACAGCCCATAAGCCAGAATCTCAGGCTTTGAGCTTACATGGAACAGGTTCAATTTGAGTGGTTTCTTTAAAAAGAAAAAAAAGCAAAACCAAAAAGAACCACTCTCTTTGCATCATTTTGCCCCCACTCAGGTTTCCCTGGGAACCTCAGAGATTTGGCTCATTTGCCCCTACCAAGAATTTCCTCTGAGAAAGTGAGACTATAGTCTGTGTCTTGGTCTCTGCAGATATGGTTCAAAGGTTCCTCCATTACTGGGCAGGCACTCAGCTCATAATATATCTTAAATACAGGATAGCCTTTATTTCAGCCCACAGAAAGAATGAAAACAACAGAAAGGGCTCATAGTAGCCCTTGAACAAAAATTGGATCATAGGATAATAGATTTCTGCAGAAGGAGAATTCCTCAGAGGAGATGACAATTTTCCTGCCCACACATTTAGCTGAATCCCACCTGCCACCCCACAGACCTGTCTACCAATCTCCCAGCCTAAGGGTTTGGACTCCCTGAAAGGAAAATGAACTTGAGATTGCAATTCTCCAACATTTCAGTGAGTTTAGCCTTCCCTGCATGGGGTCTTCTGCAGGCCTCCAGGCCTGTAGCACTACCCCCCAAGTATTTGGACTCCTCTTTGGAAGGGTCAACTGCCTTGCTTTGCTCCCAGTTCACTGTCATGACAAAAGTCAACCCAGACAACATCTTGCAGAGACCAGATTCCCAGAGAAAAAGAAACGTATAATTGCCTTTTTTCTTCTAGCCAAGTATTTTCTGTACAAATACTTTGCTGTCAAGTTTGATAAAGCATGGAAAAACTTCCTAAGTTGATGGAAATTTTTTTTTTCATGAAAATGCAAAGGGGTCCAACCTAGAAACCTAATTCTTGAAAAAAAAATTAAAAGATGTTGTTAGAAAGAGAAATTTGGTTACTAATGGTTGTATTTTTCCTTTCTTCATATCATTATTGTTTGGTTTCTAATAAAAGTCACCGTGAAGTTGGGTCTCCAAAAAACCCACCGTGTCAGATCTAACTAAAACCTGGACCTGGGCGGCAGGATGAGAATAAAGCATGGCTAACACAGAGGAAGGACTCCAAAAGGAGGCCTTGAATTCCACATTCCCATCTCCTGACAAATGTTAGCCAGCTCAGGTCTCTGGTCTCATTGTCATTCCACTCACTGAGCACTCCCCAGAGCTTGGAACAGGAGACTGGGTATTATTAACACAGCAGATTAATAACACTGGGGGAAAGACATTTTCACAAACATGCTAAATATTAATAATAATCAATAACAGTTTATAGTTCCTCACACGAGCCTGGGACATGACCCCCGGGGACTAGTGAGGGAAGGGGCATCAGCTGCAAAGCGGAGAGAAGGGAATTGGGATCAGGGCCTGAGATTCAGCCTCAGGAAAGACATCTTCGAAAGAAGGGACAGATTGCCAAAAGGAGACAGAAGTTCTGGGCCAGCCCCAGACCACATCTCAGCTCCCAAATTTTACAGCTACCACACACAACTGAAGGCTGCAAAAAACATTGGGGACTTATTTTTAATCAAGTAAATAGCCCCAAATCTAGCTTAAGCCTGTCTCATCCAAGCCAGGTTCAAAAAAGACCCCATTATCTGATGCTTCAGTATTTCTCATATCCCCATCTGCCCCTCAGAACTGAGTCCTTGCCCATTTCACTGTCAATCAAGGACAACTCTAAAGATGAAGGCAGGGGGTGATCTCAGAGATATAACTCTGGTCCTTGAGCCTACAGAAATACAGTCCTACCACCAGAGAAAGGGCAATGAGAGTGACAGCAAATGTTATGCATGGAATCTTTTGATAATGAATCTTCCAACCGTCTTGGTTCAAACCATGTGAAAAGTTCTTTGCAAAGCTTGGTTTTCTGTGTAAATGTCAGCTGCTAGTGCTGGTGGTGATGTTCCTCTATAAAAGTCCTTCTCTCAGGTTTTTCCATGAGTGGGAGGTAATTAGACAGGACATAAGGAATCCCTACCAAGCTGGAAAGGCCCTAGTGCTAGAATGACCACATAACTATCTTCTAAAGACCAGGGTAGCTAAGTCGGGAGATCATGACTTTCTTAAGGTGACAAGTGAAGGGAAGAGATAATTTGTTATATACTTCCTACGTGACAGATAGTGGTCTAAGAACTTTATGAATACTATCTCAGGTTTGCCACTGCCACAAGTCAAGACTCTACCAAGCCATAAAGAAATTGTGATTTACATGTGTAGAAAGAATAGCCACACTGAAACAATTACTAATCTTTGTTGTATTGAATTATAATTATCCTGACAAGCTTTGGAATATGAGTAAGTCTTCCTAGGGAAGGTGGGAGTCCCCAGAGGAAAAAACAACCTTGACTTTCTTTGGATGCAAGTACAAATTCCTCAGTTCTCCTTTGGTGCTTGTAAAAAAGTTCTTCTGTGTTCTGTGATTTTTTTAGTTTGTGAGGAAACTAAAGTTAATATCCTGAGATATCAAGAGAAGAGGTAGCAATGAGCCAGATTAAGATGTTCTTAGGGCATGAGAGCCCTGAATGGAGCAAAGAGAAATCATAAGGAGTGTGATACTAAAGAAATCTTCAAAACAGAAGATAGTTCATATATGAACCAAACTGATTCAAAGAAAAATATCTCAATCTTGAAATGAATGGTCATGGAACCGAGGCTTGTTTCTGCTTGTGGGTTCCAGGGGAAACTTCCAGCCCAGTGGTCCTCAACCTTCCTAATGCTGTGATCCTTTAATACTTGTATGTGGGTGTATCTGCATGTGGGTGGACCTGCCTGGAGATGGATAGAGGAGCAGTGTCTCGATTCCTAAGACCATCGGAAATATGTGTTTTCCAATGGTCTTAGGAGACCCCTGTGAAAGGGTCAATTGACCCCCAAAAGGGATGCAACCCACAGGTTGAGAACCATTGAGAATTCCAGCCCATAATGATGTTAGACTTGGATCTCAGATCCTGCCATGTGCCAAGTAATTAAGTCTCAACTGTTCCTTAGGATGGAATCCTCTCAAGAAGCAACTTGTGGTACAGTGGGTAGAATTCAGAGCTTGGAGTCAGGAAGCCCTGAGTGCAAATTCAGCCTCAGACATTTTTTTTTCTGGCTGTGTAATCCTGGGCAGTTCATTTTACCTCTGTCTCAGTTTCCTCAACTGTGAAATGGAGCTAATAATATCTCTTTCCCAGGGTTTTACAAATGAGATCACATTTATAAGAGAACTTAACCTAGTGCCTGGTACATGGTAGTCCCTGTAGAAATGCTTATCCCTTTCCATTCTCATCCTTCCCACTCCTGCCACCCATTCAACACATTCTTCTAATTCTCTGCAGGCAGGGCCCTGAGACGCCTTTTGTCAGTTGTCTAGGGGAGCATTGAGGACTGAGGAGTCCCACTTCCCCTCGAATCAGCCACCAGGCCCGCTGCTGGGGTATCCAGAGCCCCCTGGGAACCCACATCTCTGACACCAGCATTGGAGAGCTCTTAGGTGCTGCACACACCACCTGGCCCTATTTAAAGCCAATCCATTATTCTAAGAAGGATTATTTATATGTAAAATGCTCCTGGGACAGCAGTATTTGTATTTCTGGGCTGCTGCATCCCGATTTCCTCCCTCCCTTAATATAGCCCCAGGCGCTGCGGGTGAATGCCTTGCGATGCCACTGTAATTTTTATCAAGGCTTGTTCCTGGTAAAAAGCCTCTTTGTTTCAAAGAAATGTGATTTGGCCTTTTTTCTTCCTCTCCTCGATTCCTTGGTTAATATACCACTTCCACGTGCCCTGAGGGAAAGCAAGGTATTCCATGGAATTGCTCCGAATCTCACTGTTTTTCTTCTAAATCACAACTGACTTTTTTCCCCCGACCCATGCAAAAGCACTATCTAAACTGGCAGTCTGGACTGGAGGTTTAATTTCTACATTAACCCTTTGCTGCCTGAATTTCTCATAGCCTAGGGTCATGGATTTAAAGCTGGATTGAATCTCCAAAGTCCTCTGGTTCAACTCCCTCCTTTTACAGACTGAGAAACTGAGAGCCAGGGAGGTAAAAACAATTTACTCAAGGTCACACAGGTATTAAGTGGTGGAACCAGGGTTTGAACCCTCTGACTCAGACTAGCCCCTTTCGGCTGCCACATGATGCTAATGTGGAAAGTATTTGTGTTAGGATCAGTTCCCATCAGTGAAAAGACAGAGCTGATGGAGGAAAACCTGGTCACAGCATCCCCTCCTAAGCTTCAGTGTAAGCCCATCATGAGACCGAGGATAAAAGCAACAATAATAAGTCAAATTTTCCCAGCCAAGAACTCCAATACAATGAAATCTGTTTTCCTATAAGCAGTCCTAGTTACCCATAGTGTTTCTGGGCTCTGGGAAAATCAAGGGTTCTGTTTAGCTTTGGTCAGAATCAGGACTGATTCTAGTTTTGTATGTCTGCCTACCTCCTTCTAATTCAAATAAGGATTTGGAGGAATACACTGAAAGAGAAAGCAGGACAGTTCCAAGGATCCTCTGGCTGACTTCGGTAGAGAGAGCAAAGATGGCATCCACCCTGCAAAGAAACTTGCTGAAAATGAAATGATCTTCTTCAGATACACATTAAGTACCCTGCATGATCGAGTGAGATAGAAAATATTTCCTAAAGTATTCTGCACAGTTTAAAGTTGGCTATAAATGCTTACTTATTGTTTCATCATTTTTCTTTTGTATTATTTTAAGTTTAATCTGAATAATTCATATTTTTCCATCACATTATTTTTTAAAATTTCAAATATTTTCTTTTCCCCCAATTACATGCATAAACATTTTTAATGTTCATTTAAAAAAGTGAGTACCAAATTCTCTCCCTCCCCCATTTAAGTGTTATTATCATAATTATTACAATTTTTATATGTCTGTGGCAGAATAGAAACATAGGGGGAAAACAGATCTAGAAGATGTGACCCTTGCCCTCAACAGGCTGGTGATGTGCTTTGAGGAGACAAGACAAATGCACAGAAGAATGACCAGCAGTAGATGGCATGATAGAATAAGGGGCCAGTGAGAGCTATGGTCAGTTAGTGCCCTTAGAACTCCCAGGAAGCAAGGACCACTGTGGACTAGGACAATCCTGTGAAAAGACAGGAATTGAGTTAGGGCTTTAAGAAGCATGAGAGGCAACATGAACCAGTGGAGAGAGAACTGGTTAGGATTCTGGAAAACCCCAGTACTGGCTGTGTGACCATGCACAAGGGACTTTATTTCTCAGTGGCCCAAGCAATTCATTAAGGCTATAAGTTGCAAAATAGTTATAAATGTGCATTGGTTTTAGGAGCATCCTTGCCAGAAGTGAGGAAGACAAGGAGGAGGAGAGGAAAGAGGAGGAGAGGAAAGAGGAGGAAGAAGAGAAGGAGGAAGAGGAAGAGAAGGAGGAGGAGGAGGAAAGAAGAAGAGTCGAGACGACTTGGGTTTGAATCTTACTTCCGACACTGACTAGCTCTAGACTATGGATATTTCATATCCTCTTTCTGTAGGGGCCTCAGAGGTTAGTTAGTTTAACTTTTTTGTTGTCTTATATATGAGGAAACTGAGTCCCAGAGAAGTTATGGGATACTGAGATACATTAAAATGCATAACTGAGAGAGAGAGAGAGAGAGAAAGAGAGAGAGAGAGAGAGAGAGAGAGAAAGAGAGAGAGAGAGAAAGAGACAGAGAGAGAAAGAGACAGAGACAGAGACAGAGACAGAAAGAGATGGTGGAAAAAGTATCAGAGACAGACAGGGAGATGGAGATAGATGTGTGTGTGGCGGGGGAGGGGGGTTTCACTCTTTGTATCCGTAATACCTGGCATAGTGCCTGACACATAATAGGTCTTAATAAATGCTTATTGATTTACTGATTGATTACTAAAAAAAATGGAGTTCATAGTCTCTCTGTGTACTTTGTCCTATTCAGACCAAACCTAAAAATATTGTGTTTAGATTTAGAAACCACAATTGAGGAAGAACAGGCAGACAACTTAGATGGCAAATGGCCTTGAGTCTATTCTATTTGAGAATTGGTTAAAGGAATTGGGGGTGTTTATCTTGTTTATTCATATGTTTTCAGGGCCCTCATGAAGTAGAGGGATTTATCTTGCTTAGCCCCAGAGAGGCAAAAACAAGAGCAATGGGTTGAAGAGGAAAGAGGCAAATTTTGGCTGAACGTAAGGAAAAAATATGACAATTCAAATTATCGTGAATAGAATGAGTTGCATGTGGAGGAAGCATCTCCCTTGCTTGTAAATCTGTAGCAGAGGCCAGATGTCTACTTGTTGGGAATGGAGTAGTGAGTAGTGAGCATTCTTTTTCGAGTATGAGTCATTGCTCCTTCCATCTCTAAAAATCTCTGATTTAGAGACTCAGAGAAGTTAAGTAAGTAGCCCAAGATCACACGGTACATGAGACCAGAGTCAGGATTTGAATGTACCTCTAATTTACAAGTAGAAGGCTTTTCCCTCTGCACCTCTACTCAGTCTCTGGGGACTAGAAAGATAAAACATCCTTAGCCATCAATGGGTTATTCCGCTTATTTGTATCTCTGTCACTTTCACATGAATGAAAACTTGGTCTCATGATGGAGGCATTGGTGGCAGTGCCGTCCCCTTTCCCTCTGATCTCCCTCCTCATTTCATGAAGGAAATAGGGCAATATGGAGCTTTGGGCTCCTTCCAGACCAGGCCAGTTGGGCCAAAGTTGAAGGGAAGGCTCAGAGATGCTGAGTTGAACAAGAAAACACATGTGCTGTAGATGAAGGAGAGATAAGGTTGTGGGGAGACCATTGACTCCACTTGGTGCTGAGGTTTGGAAACAGTCTAGGAAAAGAGAGCAAGCGCCAGATACAAGTCCCACATCTATTCTGTGCCAGTTTGGGGGAAAACACGCAACTCCTCGAGACTAGACTTTGGGAGCCTTCCCTTTGGGTCTTATGGGAGTCAGCAGAATGCTCTTGATTCCACTCTGAGGATATGGTAGATGCTGCTACTGATCAGCGGGCAAGCCCCAAACCATGAAGTACCCTCTGGGGCATAGATGGCCCCAAGATGTGGAAGAGAGCTAGGCAAACAAGACAGTCATTTAGAGTCTACCAAAGTACACTCTGCCAGCCAATCCACCAGGCTCATATTCCAAATCTAATCTCCAGGATGAGAAGTTTGCTCCAAGCCAGCCTGCATTATGGGAAAGAAAATGGACTCTCATTATTTGGGGAAGGGGTGGGTTCTATTTAGTGCAAGTCAGAGGGTTAAATGATATGCAAACAGGCACACAACTTCCCCTCAACTATGTATAGACACATTAATCTTTTCAGTTCATACCAACTGGATCTGTGGCCACCATTGATGGGCTCTTGCAGCCGAAGAGAAAACCACCAGCCAAATATGCTCCCATTCCCTCTTCATATACACAAACAGCAATCAGAAGAAGAGATAGAGGATGGGAAAGCAAAAAGATAAAAAGACCGTCTTTAGCCTCATCCTGGAGCTAAAAGACATTAAGGAAATTAAGGAATGTTTGCCTTTAGGAGAACAGCGAAAGTTGCTTTTTATGGGGCTTGATTCTCTCATTCACTTGCCTTTGCTTTAGGAAAGCTAAATTGAGTCTATCAGTTCAAGGGTAGCAGGCTGGTGACCACAAGGGAGGGGCTGAGAAAAGACTTGGCCACTCTTTTCTAAACAGAGAGAGAAGGTGCAGAGGCTACAGAAGGACAGTCCTTGAAGTCCAGAGGGTCACTAGAGTACCCTTTTTGCATTAATTTTTTTTCTTTCTATTTCCCATTTCCTGTCCCTATATTTCCCTCTCATCAACTGTGGGTGTTCCCCAAGGCTCTGTCCTAGGTGCTCCTCTTTTCTCTCTATTCTCTCTCACTTGGTGACTCCTTCAGCTCCCGTGGGTTTAATTAGTATCTCGAGACAGATGATTTCCAGATCTCTATATTCTGTTCTAGTCTCTCCTCCTTAGCTTTAACCCTGCAATTCCTATTGTCAAACTGAATGACCCAGAGATATCTCAAACTTAACATAACCAAGTCAGAATTCATTATCTTCTCCCCACCCCCCAAAAAAATCTCCATTCTACCAAACCTCCCTATTTCAGTCAAGGGCACCATCACTATCCCAGTCTCCAGGTATGTATCATCCTCAACTCTTCCCTCTCATGCATCCCACAAATTCAGTCACTGGACAAATCCTTTGATCTCCACAGCATCCCTCAGAACACCCCTTCGCTCTAAACACACAGTCTAGAACTCTTATTCAGGCACTTACCACCTCTTGACTGGACTATTGGAATGTCCCCTAATCATTCTCCCTGTCCCTGACTCTCCCCCCTCCAATCTACCTTACACTCAACTTTCAAAGGTTTTCTTCCCCCAAGTACAACTCTGATAGTATCACTCCCCCCAACTCCCAACATATCCACACATCCACCCCACCTCAATGAATTCCAGTGGTGCCCTATTACTTCTAGGATCAAACGTAAACACTTTTGTATGGCATTTTAAAGCACTACCTGGCCCCATCTTATCGTCACAGGCTATTTGCATTCTACTGTCTTTCATATAATCTTTTCTTTTACATGACACTTCATCTCCTCTTTCTGTGTCTTTGCCTTAACTGTTGTCTAAGACCTTTTCACCTCTGTCTCAGAATTGAGTCAGTTCAGGAAGGTCACTCAGAAGACCTTCCTGGTCCCCTAATACTACAAGCGTCTTCTCTTGTATGGTTCCCTTATATCTGATTTGTATGTGTTAGAATGCAATTTCCTTGAGGGCAAGAACTCTTTTTGATCCCCTGTTCCTAGCACACTGTGCTGCACACAGTAGGCACTTAATAAATGGTTGTTAATTGAATTATTGATGATTAGAGAAGGCCTTTCAGAGAGGAAAAGATTTGAGGTAGAGAAGTACTTGATTTGATGTCAGAAGTCCTGGCTATGTTACTTGTATGACCATGGCTAAATCATTTCACATCTCTATGACTCCATTCCCATAAACTGTTAAAAAAAAAAAAGAAGATAATGCTTAGATAATATGTAAGGTCTCTTCCAGCTCTAAATCTTATATTAATATGATTCCTTGAATTCTTCTAAACCAGCATTTGGAGCTTTCATGAGGAAGTTTGAGAAAAGAGCTTTCCCATTCTCATTTTGGTTTCAGAACACAGAGAGAAGTGTGGGGAATGGGTTAGGCAATGGTCTTTCATCCTTCATTGTTTCTACAAGTAAGTGCCTTTATTGTTCTTATATAGCCTTTTCCTCCAGACCTTGGGTAGAGGAGATGCTTATGAAATGTTGGTGGAACAAAGGACAGCAGATCACATCACAGATTGAACCAAAGCCTTAGCAGAGAAGCAAGAACACCTCAAGACAAGACAACAAGCACATACTATGTTCTTGGACTATGCTAAATTCTGGAGATACAAGGAAAGAAAAGATAGCCTGCTCTCAAAAAGCTGACAATCTAATGTATATAACTATATTATATATATAATTATATATATATATATATATAATTATATATATAATGTATATAACTATATTACAAACAAGATACAGACAGGATAAATTTTCTACCACCAACACAGGAAATCTCAGTTGAATGTTAAGTCAGTGGGATCTGGGTTCAATTCTGAACTTTTATGCCTTTGCGCACATGATACAATTTCCTTATTTCTGAAAAAAAAGAAAATTGCAGGCAGCTAAGTGGTGCAGTGAATAGAGCGCTGGCTTTGGAGTCAGGAGGACCTGAGTTCAAATATGACCTTACACACTTAACACAAAACTAGCTGTGTGACGTTGGGCAAGTCACTTAACCCCAATTGCCCTACCTTCCCTCCTTCAAAAAAGCAAATAAACAAAACAAAAACAAAAACAGAGTTGGATTACATTCCTTCCATCTCTTAAATCCATGAGCCTGAACAGCAGAAGAGCTTAGCCTCACCTTTCACCTAAGACACTGTTGGAAGGACCTGTGAGTTTTAGCCTTGAGGTCTGAGCTTTCCCCATACATCACCCAATTACTCAGATGAAGGGTTGTGGATCCCCTCTAGCCAAAATCGACCCTGAATGTCACAGTTCCCTAGAGCTGACTGATCGCTTTAGACAGATACATCCACACAGACTTTAGAATATCTTCCCCCACTGAAGCACTGCTGAAAAACCCTCTTCCCTCCTCCCTTTCTTGTTGCTAGCCAAATGGATTAATATTTCCAGAGCCTAAAACAGCTGCCAGACAGAGATGAAGGCAAAGGAGAAAAAGAAATGCTCTCTACCAATGTCTCCATGGGATAGGTAGGTAGGTGGCAATGTCTGACTTCATGCCAGGGGCATAATTCTCTATGTACTGCTCTTGGTTCAAGAGCCTGTGCTGACTGAATCTTGAATGTCTTCCACCAGCCACTACTTTTGTTCTTGGAGATGAATCATGTCAAAATGAATAGAAAGCTGGCCTTGGGGTCAGGAAGTTCTAGATTCAAATCTTGCTTGATAGTTCCTAGCTATGAGAGCAGAGCAATTTCCTTATCTCAAAGCTAGACTTCATAATGATGACATCTGGCAATTCTATCTTATTCTCTAGTTTGGAAAATATTTCACACACGTTATTTTTTAGAAGCCCAGAAGAGTCCATGAAATGAAGAAAACAATAAAATTCAATGTTATTCTTTTTCTTGCCAGTGCCTAGAACATAGTGAACAAAGGTATCCTAGCACGATTGATTTAAATAAGACCAACTGGTCCAATTCCCTCCCCCATTTTACAAGAAGGGAAATTGAGGCAAAGCATGGTGCCTTTATTCTACAGCCTAGAAATCTCTGCTGTAACTCAAGGAACCAAAGTTCATAGAGGTTAGTCCAGTTCAGTACAGAATGATATTGAATAATTAAAAAAAAAGTTTCTCAGTCCTGAGTGGTCCCTTTCAGCTTTTTTATGTGGTGACCGTATAGAGGGCAGAAGTTGCCAATAATCACATAGTTATATGGTTTTAATAACCATTTAGGGTAACACAACATGAGAAGGCATAGTTTGGCTGTCAGAAGGTGGAGCTTTGCATCCACGGAGGGATGAGGATGCCCACGGAGGGCATCCTCACATGGAAATCACAGATCCATTAGAACACAACATCTCTAGGGAGTATTGTTATACCCATTTCCCAGATGAAGAAACTGAGGCTTCAGAGTGCTGGAGGATCTTGCCCATAGTCAGTCACATGCTGGCAATTGTCAGAGGCAAGATTCAAAGCCAGATTTTCCCGAATTTCCAAAGTTAGCATTCTATTAATAGTGCAAAGCTGAATGAAAAGGATTCACTTTAATAACTATCAAAATTTTTGAAGGCTGTAATAAAACTGAGCTAAGTCTTCGGGGGCACCCAGTAATTTGACAACCATCATCATCATCATCACCATCTTTCTTATTTTTTCATAGATTCATAAATTAAGAACTAGAAAAGACCTCAGAGGCCGTATTATTCTTTCTTCCACAATTTACAAATGGGGAAACCAAGGCCTGGGAAGTTGAAGTGATTTGCTTCGGGTCACAAAGGGACTAATAGAGGAAGGATCTGAACGGAGTTTCTATGAGTTCACAGCCAGGAATCTTTTCTCCCAAACCCTTTGGTGTGTGGGAGGAAGCGGTGAGAGGAGAAGGAGGGGAAGAGGGAGGGGAGAGGTGGGGGAGGCGAGAAGGAATTCCCGCCCCCACCCCCATGCCATTTCCGCTTACTCTCTTCTTCAATGCACCCTGAGGAAGGAGGCATCCCCTTGCCTCTAGCTCCCAGGCTCCCACAAAACCCTTACCCTGGGCCACTGTGCCCTAATAAAGACGTGTATCGTTTTAACCGTGAAATCAAGTGCTTAAGTCGGCCAGGCTTGTCCCCTGCGCTCGGCCGGCCGCTAGCCAGCTTCATTTAGCAGGCCAGTGGTGGTAAGAAGGGGGGAAAAAATGCATTAATTTTTATTAACAGGGAGAGCCATTTATTCCCTGTGACAATATTTGACTTGTCGAAATGATTTTCACCTCTGCCACGAGGTGCGCGCTCCCCACATACATCACCCGATTACTCCGAGAGCGGCCAGTGCTGCAGTCATTAGCCAGTGAATTAACGACAATCCCCAGCGCTATTAATCACCCTGCCAGGAGCCGCAGCGGCGGCGGCTGACCCGAGCGCGGCCCGGCTCGGCCCGGCCCGGCCGGCAGGCCGGTGCAGCTTAGCCTGGGGCCGGGGAGGGAGGTTCAGGTACCCCCCCCCCCACTTCTTATTTTAAAGACGGTCAGGAAGGGAGGGGGGCTAGAGGGAAGAAGAGATCAGAAGAGAGACAGAAACAGGAAGGGGAGAGAGAGGGAGAGAGAAAGAGAAAGAGAGAGAGACAGAGATAGAGACAGAGACAGAGACAGAGACAGAGAGACAGAGAGAGACAGAGAGATAGAGACAGAGACAGAGAGACAGAGAGAGACAGAGAGACAGAGAGAGACAGAGAGACAGAGAGACAGAGACAGAGAGAGACACAGAGAGAGAGACAGAGAGACAGAGACATGTTCTGAGGAGGGGGAGACAGAGACGGAAGGAAAAACACACTGAGGAGACAGGAGAAAAAGAGGAAGGGAAGAAGGGAGAGAGAAGGAAGAGAAAAAAGAACAGAGGAAGAAAATGGAGACAGAAGAGAGTAATGAAAAAGAGATGGAAGAAACGATAAGAAAATAAGAGGGAATGAAAGAGAAAGGAGAAAAAAGGAATGGAGACAGATGAAAGAAAAAAGAGAGGAGAAGGAGAAGTGGGGAAGAGATAGAAGGAGAGGGAGATAATGGTAGTAAAGAAGGAGAGGGAGAGGGAAGAAGAAGAGAGAAGAGAAGGAAGGGAGAGAAAGAAACAAAGAAACGAAAACAGGGGAGGGGAAGGAAGGGCAGGAGAGAAGAGAAGAGAGTTTCCTTCTTTATCTGCTTTATCCTTCTAGTCCCTCAAGGTCCCCCTTCTTCACTTTTAAAAGTGAAAAAACCATTACAAATGGACCAAAAACCATTAACCATTCAAAGGACCAGTCAACTACTTCGTGGATTATTCTTCATTCTAAGAAGAGACTCTTTTCATCAGTGTGACTCTGACAGGGCCAACTCTTCCTTTCAAGGCCCACAAACATAAGCCACATTTTCTTCGCCCCTCCTTCCCCTGAGGTGTTTTTAGCTCATTCCCAGTCTGTAGACCTAGCCAGCAGCTCTCTGAAAGAAGGACTGGCCTGATGGGATGAGCTACGGACCTGGGGGATGCAAACAAGATAATGTCCTTTCTTGGGCTCAGCAGAGGTTCATTCAAAGTCTACATATGTAGGCTTCCAACTGCTTGAATATGTAATATATACATACATATGTATGCATGCATGTCTATGCACACATATAATATAGGTATACATGTTTCTAAACACATATTACATATGTATATACACATACCTACAGATGTACACACATACATATATGTAATATTGAATAACACCATAGTACAGATGACATAATGACACTTTCATTTGTTTGACATATTTTAACTCTTTGCTGGCAAATTTTCCTTTCTCACACATATTAAACCCATGGTCAGCTTGAGGAAATGGGAAAAGTAGAGGCTTGGGAAGACAGTTTAATCCAAAGTAGAAGAGTTCAGTAAGGGGGTGGGGGCGGGGGGGTGTCATGTACATGTGAAGAAACTGAGCTCAATTTCTTCTCCCTCTGGCATTCTTTCCAATTTTCTGGGCCAATGGAAATTTCCTCATTTTGCTAATTAGTGACTGATTTACAAGTTACTCTACTCTTGCCTCCTGTTTCTTCCATTCAGGTAAGAAAAGGCACTTAGCATGACTGCCTGATGCTGGAGCTTCCTTATTCTCAACAAAGGAAAAGGTATCATTGTCATTGATCTGAGTACGAATTTTACCAAAGGGAAGGAGAGAAGGATGCTTAAGGCGGGGGGGGGGGGGGGAGAAGGGACATGCCACACTTTCATGGGTTTTGTTGCTGTTCACAAGACTTTCTGTATTACTACCCTTGATTGAACAGCTTAATATGTCAGTGGAAAGAATTCTGGCTTTCGAAATGGATTCAAATCCCATCTCTGCTGGCTAATACCTGTGTGACCTTGACCAAGCTGCTTCACAACTCTGTGCCTTAGTTTCCGTTATCTGTAAAAGAAGGGGATTGGACTATATCACTTCTTAGTGTCCCTTCCAACTTTAAATCTCTGATATATGAAACACTTTTCTGATAATAAATAGCTTTATCTCCTCTTGTTTTGGGATCCTTGAAACTGGTGCCTTCCTCATTCGTTCCAAAGCTGGCCCAAACCACATTGGTTTTAAGATCAGTCTCAAAGTCTCGGGAAGACTGATTTCCCAGAGTGTTAGCAGTCGCTTTGGGCTTGGGCCATTACTGGGGAAACCGCTTAAACATTCAAGGCCACAGTTGGGATTTAGATGTACCCCAATGTTGGGATGCCTTTCAGAAACTTCTTGGAGCCAAAGGATGATCTTGGATCTTCACGGTGGGGTCGAAATTCCCGAGAGAGGCAGAGAGTTGCTCTGCAGAATGTCATGCCTGTCTGTTTCTGTCTTGTCAAAATGTAACCCTCCCAAAAGAGAGGAAGGGGATTCTCCTAACATTTAGAGTTCTTTGGGCTCTGGTTAAAAAAAAAACCAACCAAAACAATAACAAAAAAAAAAAAACAAACCAGCAAACATGGTTTAGGACAAAATTCCATGTGAATTTCCTTCCCAGGAAAAAAGTTGGTTGATTCCCTCCAGATGCTAGTACTTTCCCCTATCCCCCATATTACCTCCCTTTATTTCACATGTATCAGGTATATACTTACATATTTTCTTCCATACCCTGACCCCAGTACCTTAAAGAATATAAGCATGGTGAGGACAGAAATGATTTTGCTTTTGTCTTTGAGTTCCCGTCACATTGCCTAGCACGTGATTTGCTGCTACCGTTGTTCTTCAGTTGTGTCTGATTCTTTGTGACCCCATTTAGGGTTTTCTTGGCAAAGATACTGGAGTGGTTGGACCATTTCCTCCTGAATCTCGTTTGACAGATGGGAAAACTGAGGTAAGCAGAGTAAAGTGACTTGCTCAGGGTCACACAGCTGGTAAGTGTCTGAGGATGGATTTGAACTCATCAAGTTGAGTCTTCCTGACTCCAGGGCTGGAGTCCTATCTACTGCACCACCCAGCTGTGCCAGCACATAATTAGCATTTAATAAATGGTTATTAATTGATTGATCCAGTGGGAGTATACTGGAAAGCACTGACCTGGCCTAAAGTAATTAGCATTGACCCCATTTCTTTGTATTTACTTTGTAAGTATTTTGGATTTTTTTTTATTATTTTTAGCCGGTGCCCACTAGTTAAGCTGATGACCAACATTGTTCTATCATCTGTGCTTTGCTTCCCAAGAAGCTAGAACTGAATTGATTCAGTAATCCGGAGGTGGAGAGGGAACCTGGTACAGTGGAAAGAAGAGAGATTCTGGAGACAGAACTTACAGATTCAAATGTTAGGCTTACTAGCAGCATGACCTTAGGCAAGTCAATGAGTCTCCCCAGGCTTCAGCTGGAGCAGCTAGATGTTGAAGTGGATAGAGCATTAGCCCTGTAGTCGGGAGGATCTGAGTTCAAATCCCGCCTTCAGACACTTAATAGTCACCAAATGGGAACATGGAGGGTTTGAAATGATTCAACAACAAAAAGGCTTCAGTTTTCTCAACCACAAATGGGGTGCGAGATTTGACAGTGATGGCTTCTAAGGCCCCTACTAGCTTGACATCTGTGATTCTAGACCCCCACATGGGCAGCTAGGTGGTATAGTGGGTCATAAGATCATAGATGTAGAGCAAGAAGGAACCTTGGGGAACATTAAGTCCCATCCTCTCATTTTAACAGAAGAGGAAACTAAGTAAAGTAATGGTCACATGACTATTAAGTGAATGAGGTAGGATGTGAATCCAAGCCTTCCTCATTTAAGTTCAGTACTCTTCCCTTTACCCCATGTTGCTTCTCAAGGATAAAGAACTACTCTGCGCCTCAGTTCCCTCATCTGTAAAATGGGGGCAATAATGACACCTACCTTGAAGGGTTGTTGTGAGAATCAAATGAGACACTATATTTAAGGTGCTTCACAAACCTTTGAATCCTCCCAACAGCCCTGTGTAGACAAGGGCACTATGGTGCAGGGAAATTGAATGGCCATAACTTGTGGAGCCAGGATTCACACTGTGGACCTCTGACTTTGAATCGGCTCTTCCACATCCTCAAATCATTTTGCATACATGGATATGTTTATATGTTTGTAATCTCCAGTAGATTAGAAAACCCTTGGGAACAGGAGCTGTTTTTCATCTGACCTTTGTCATACCAGTAAGTGGTACAGATTTAGTTGTTGTTGCATATATTAGGTGACTAATAAATGTTTGTTGAATTGGATTGGACTGGAAAAGTACCAAACATATAAAGTCAGCTATTTTTTGCATTATTCCCTGCCATATATAGCACAGCATAACACTCAATAAGTAACAGTTCACTTAATTGTTTCCAAAAGAAACCTGAAAACTTGAATTTGTGTCAGATAAAGGAGAACTGTGGGTAGAATTCAGGGAGAAAGGGAGACTATTCATTGCAAAGCCATTTGGCTCTTGATGGTTCACTTTAAACAAGCCTGACACCATAGCAAGATGGAAATAGGATACATCTGTGACTTGGGACACATGGTAAATTGGGAAAAATCTCTCCCCCCCAAAATGTTTTTCTTTTCTTTCTCCTTTTGAAAAAGTTAGGTCTCAAACATATCTTTCTTGAAACAGGGATTAGGAAGCCTGACGTGAATTTGTATGCTGAGGAAGAGGAAGAAATTATTGCCCTTAGGGTTAGCACTAATTGCTAAGTCAAGAGAGATGCCAGTCTCCCCATAAAAGCCAGTCCATGTCAGAGGAATGTTAAAGCATGAAGGGAAATGTAGCTAGGAAGTAGAGCGGATAGAACGGACAGAACCCTGGACCTGGAGACCGGAAGACCTCAGTTCAAATCCAGCTTCAGACACTTACTAGCTGTGTAAACTTGGGCAAATACTTTAACCTCTGCTTGATTCAGTTTCCTTAGTTGTAAAGTTGGGATAATATTGGCACCTATGTCCTATGTTGTTGTGAAGACTATATGAGATATTTGAAAAATGTTTAGTATAGTGTCCAATATGTAACAGTCAATTAGTCAGTCAATAAATGTGCATTAAGTGCTTATGATACAGTGGATGGTATATAAATGCTAACTGTTAGCTATTACTGTTCTAGTTGGCACTATACCACGAATGGCATTCCTAAGTCTACCCCTTTTTAAATGGGTCTGTGTTCAATTGGATAAGCATCTGTTAAGGACCTACTATATACAAGGTGAAAGGCAACATGAATAGTGGAGAGAGAAGCCAGCCTCTGATTCAAAAAGACAATGAGTCCAATGACTGGAGGTATAACCCTAGCCAAGTAATTGCATCTCTCAAGTTCCAGACAACCCTCTGAGACCATAAGGTGTAGAGTAGTTGCTTTTCTGGAGTAAATTAGTTCTTTGCCAAGAAAACCTCAAATGGCAAGACAAAGAGTTGGACATGGCTGAAAGGTCTGGACAACAACAACAAAATTAGATTATTGGTAGGAGTTTCTTGACCCAGAATTTTTATGCCAGTGAAATCGCTGGTCCAGACCCAATAAACAACAAAATCCAGAACAAAGGTGGGCCAGGCGCTAGGACCGCAAAGATGAGAAGGCAGGTCGTGCAGCTGACAGAGACCCTTCCTCAAAGCCAGGAAGACTTGGGGCCACGTCCTAATTCCGATCAGTTTTGTATGGAGGGAGTTTCTTCTTCCTGGACTACTACAGATGAATGAAATCACAGGTCTAGTACCTATCCCCAGGCAGGGATCCCCAAGGGCGTGCAGTGACTTGATATGTACAGGCATAAATAAATACAATGTATACACAATTATTTCAATAAAGAGAATGAGTTACTAGGTGCAAACACTGAGAAAGGTCTCATGCTGGAGGTAGCGTTTCAGCTGTGCCTTTAAAGAAATTAAGGAATTTCTGCAAGGCAGAGGTGAAGAAGGTATACTTGCCAGACATGGACAAAGGCACAGAGGTGGGAGGTCACCAGTGACCAACAGGCAGCAGATGAGTTGCAAAAAAGGGAATTTCTTCCATTAGTCCAGTTCTCCACTATGCCCACTACCCCCACTCCCTGAATTATGTCAATTAAAGAAGCCCTTCCATTTCAGGAGAAAATGTAAAGCTGTCAGCGACCTCATTTCTCTGCAGGTCTCTTTGCTTGACCGTACCTCTCCAAGCTACCCAGCTGCCCACAACACTTAGCTAGCAATTCCTCATCCTTCAGATCCACTGCCTCCAAGCACTCTTAGCAGAAACACACATCAAAAAAAAAAGTTTTCTGTCCAATCAGCAACAACTCCCCATCACTTATGGGATTAAGTGTTTGCAAAACCAAGGCTGACTTGTAGGTTTCCAATTTTAGGAAAGCCTCACTCGTATAAGCATGGTGCTCAAAAACCCCGATGCCCACAACCTGCCCAAGACTTCGACCTGTCCACTGGCCCATGAGAAAACAGTAACAGTCATCCTTTTGGCATGGAAATGGCCCCCTTGATATCAACCAGGTTTCCAAAAATTAGAATGAAAAAGACAAAATGCCTTAGATGAAAAACTTGGTCCTCTCAGATTGCCTATTACACTGTTCACCAACTCCCGGACAACCTAAAATTATTTTAAATCACTTTTCAAACCTTAGAAAAACCACTAAAACGGAATGATTTCCTCTGTTTATTATACATTATACTTAAGCTGTTGGCCAGATCTCTAAGTGGGATATAATTCATAGATCGGCCTGTGTGAGTCAGCTGAGCACTGAGCTGAGAGCAAACTTCAGGGTAACCTGTATGAGCACCATGAATGAAAAGAGAAAGGACTGGCTAGAAAGCCCCTATGTGCCTAGGCTCACCCCTCTCCTCCCTGCTGGCTTCCTATATGGGAATATGGAAGGGACTGAATTTTTTCCAAGCCTACTGAAGCCAAGAGGATGTGGGGCCAGCAGTTTAATGCTAATGTTATTTCTAAGAGAGAGAACGGGAATTAGCCTCCCCAAGGTCAGATAACCAGCGCAGAAGAGTCCAGAGTAGGACTCAGATCTCCTGACTGGCGTATGCTCAGAGGAAGGTGACAAGGTTAATGCAGGAAACTGGAAGACCAATGAAGTTCTGTTGAAGAACTAGGGTTGTTAGACTGAAGAAGAAAAGTGTTTCGTAGGCTTTCTCTCCCAGCAGCTAGGTGGTTGGTACACTGAATAAAGGGACCTGAAGTCAGAAATAGCTGAGTTCAAATGTGATCTCAGATATTTGCTGGCTGTGGTAGCAGGTACCACTGTGTGACCCTGGGCAAATCATTTCACCCTATTTGCCTCAGTTTCCTCTTCTGTAAAATGAGATGGAAAAGGAAATTACAAATCACTTCAGTATCTTTGTCAAGAAAATCCCAAATTGAGTCACAAAAAGTTGGATACAACTGAAACAATTAAAAAAACAACACATCTCATTTGATTCTCACAATTACCTTGTGAGGTAAGAGCCAAAATTCAGTTTTGCAGATGAGAAAATTGATTTTCCAAAAGTTTAAATGATTGCCTAGGATCACGTACAACAGTACCTACCTCACAAGGTAATTGGGAAAATTAATTGAGACGACCTGTAAAGCACTTTGCAAACCTTAAAATTCGAAATAAGTATTTCTTTTTATCCTCCATATTGTGGTTGTTTGACCTTAAATCTCAAAGGTAGGTGTATGAAGGAAGACTCAGACCCAAGTCTCATAGTGGTGAGAGGGGCAGACTTGAAGTCAGGAAGAATCAAGTTCAAATCTTTCTGCAGTCATTCATCAAACTGTGTCCCTTGGCAAGTCACTTAATTTCTCTGAGACTCAGTTTTCTCCTCTGTAAAATGAGAGGCCTAGACTTTATTATGTTTACATTCTCTTCTAGCTCTAATTATTTGATACTGCAGCTCAAGAACTCTGTCCTAGAATATCCATAAGGGGAAGAAGGAACTGGAAGCGGTAGGTAGGAGCTGCAGAACAGCAGATTAAAGGGTTCTAATTCATTAGAGGAAAATAATCCTAACAATTGGAGATGTCATGAAATGAATAAATTGCTTTTGGAAGGAATGGGTTCCCTTTTGATAGAGTTCTTGAGGTCTTGAAGCAGTAGATGAATGTCAACTGATGAGACCCTGTAGAAGGAATTCTTGGTTAGGTTTGGGGTAGGCTAGGCCTCTGAGGTCTCTCCCATCTCAGAGGTTCTATAAGACATGGTCATTTCTACACAAGAAAAGATGATGGAGAATTCCCCCAATTAACAGGTTAATCTGACCAATGTAGACATAGAAATACGATCACTCTGGGCAGAGGATGGCTGAATCCCCGGGGGAAATTTCCATAATGAAGTCAGAGCCAACTGGTATTATTCACCAAGAATAATGATCATCAAACCTCCAGGGCCTAGAGATGATGTAAGCATCCAACAGTAACTCAATCAGGCCTTAAGGAAGCTGAGGCAGGGCATCCTTCCAAAAACCCAGGCTCACAATCTCGGGTCATTCTTGACTCTTCCTTCTCTCTCATTAGTGGCCAACCAGTTGCCGAGTACTGTCGACTTCAACATCCAGAACAGCCTTCACATCCATCCCCAATTGTCCACTCATATGGCTACCACCCTAGTTCAGAATCTCATCACTTCTAATCTATGATACTATCCAAGCATTATATGAGTTAATGTTTGGAAATTGCTCTGAAAGCCTTCAAGGGCTACATAAATGCATGTTATGGTTGGTCTCCTGGCTTCCAGTCTCTCCTGGCTCCAAACCGTCTTTCATCCAACTGCCAAAATGATATTCCTAAAACCCAGATTTGACCACGTCACTCCTCTATTCAAAAATCTTCAGTGGGTAAAGTTTAAAATCCTCAACCTCAAATGTAAGACCTTCAATAATGTGGCTCTCAGCTGCCTTTCCAGTCTTATTTCTTGTTGATGTGCTTTATACCTTTTCCGTTCCAGCCTAAAATGGCCTACAAGTGGTTCTTCTTCTGACCTCCATGATTATATTGAGTTGGTCCTTCATTCTAGAATGCATTTAGTCCTCACCTTTATCTTATAGAATATCTAGCTCACTTCAAAACTCAGCTCAGTTAACATACAGTTGGCTCTGATCATCACCTCCAGGACCACCACCCTCAGTTATTTGTAACTCAGTATCAAATAAAAATGTAATTGGAAAATATTGAACAAAATAAATAAAAACATAATAGGACGTAGATAATGCTAATATGTGGTTTTTAAAAAACACAATATACGGCCAGCAGGTATCTTTATATATGTTCCTGTGGCCCCGATTCAATGTGAGTTTGCACTATCTGCTTCTTGAAAATATTTCCCTTATTCTGGGTGTTGATTTATCTGTGGTTGTAGCCGAGCTTACTACCCCTCCCCCAACAAAATGTAATCTCTTTGAGGACAGGGGTTGTTTCATTTTTATCCTTGTGCCACCATGATTAAATATGGTGCTTTGTACCTTAATAAACATTTCTTGAATTGAAGTGAATTGACTGGACCGATTCCCAAGATCATGATTTTGAGTCCTTAAATTTTAATTGCTTGCCATCTAAATATTCTGATCTCCGATGTTGATCAATACTTTTCTTTCCTTCTCTTTCAGCTGCATGTTTAGTCATGTAAAGAGTGCTGGGTATGCTGATTTGGGAAGACTCAAGTTCAAATATAGCCTCAGACATTTCTTAGCTGCGTGGCCTTGGGCAAGTCACTTGAACTCTATTTGCCTCCATTTCCTCATCTGTAGAATGGGTATAATAGTAGCATGTATCTCCCAGGATTGTTGTGAGGATACAGTGAGATAATATTTGTATATTGTATATTGTGTGTTTGTATACTGAAAACTTTGTAGTGCCATACAAATACACTATATCATTATTGTTGTTATTATTATCAATTAAAGGGCAGGGACCATTTGTACTATTCCCTCTCCATACTGTATAGGGAGAGGGATAAAGATGTGATTTCTTTAGTTTAAGTGATGCCTGGGTAAGGAAACTCTCTACCAGTGCAGGTGAGCCTCTGCTCTAGAACTTAGTTTTAGAGAATTGCCTTGGGAATGGAGAGGTTTAATCATCTGCTCCTAGAGTCACACAGTCAGGATGTGTCAGCATGGTATCAGAGACTGAGGTCTTTCTGACATCCATTCACATTTTCTAGCTACCACACCATGTTTCCTCTTAACTATCAACTAAGATGAGTTTTTTTAAAAAATGTCAGTGGTTCCAGATTCAGTGTTTCATTGTGACAATGAAGAAGACAAGAAAGAAGGTAAGAGAAAAAGGCCTCTGCATTAATTACCTCTACATGTAAAGAGGAGGATGGGGTCACTTAAATGAGGGAAGTAGAATTTAGCCCAGATCCCTAGAATCATAGAATCTCAGAGCTGGAGGTGACCTCCAAAGGAGTCCAGTCTTTACTTGAGCAAGAATTCCTTTTAGACTATCCCTACCTTCTGTTTTGGCCTAGAGACTTCCAGTGAGAGAGAACCCAGTCCTTCCCAAGAAAGGAAAAGCCCTTTCACTTTGGGGAAGCTCTAAAAATATCAGAAAGAAAGTTCCTGACATCCAGTCTAACTGTCGTTTCAAAATTTCTACAGTTCTGTTTTCCAGGGTCAAGGAGAGTATGGATAATCCTCCCTCTTCCACATGAGGTCCCTTTAAATACTTGAAGACACATCATACCTTTTCCATTCCTCAAGTCTTCTCTACTCCTGGATAAATACCCCTCAAATTCTTCAAATGACCCTCACAATCTGAGTTGAAGGCCCAAAAATATCTTAAAGTCATTCAAGGGTTCTTGGTAAATTCCGTTAAGTATTTGACCCAATCTTTGTATTTTTCTACATTCAAAAAAAGATGTTCTCTTCCTAGATCAGGTTAGACACCTGCTTATACTTTTTTGGGGCATTCCAACCCTGCTCTACAACCCTTCATGGTGATTTATCTAGCACTGCCCCCCCCCAAAAAAACAACCACAAAAACAAAACAAAAAATCTTTGCCCTGGGAAAAAAAAGAGTCAACCAGCCCCCTCCTGTAAACTCAGAGAAAAGGAGGAAAGGGAGCGACTTGGGATGCTGAAACGCCACTGGAGTCCAGCCTTGAAAGGAACAAACAATATCTTTAAGAGCATTCAAATAAATCTGGGAAGCTGGAAGCTTCGGTGACAAATTGCTTTACGGGAGCTGAAAGGCTCGGCTGGGCAACTCTGAACACAATAAGGAAAGGTTCAGGAAGCGATTTTAGATTAAATTAATTGTTCCCATTTCTTTTGTTATCTGTTGTCGAGGCAGCCCAGGGTTGGCCTGCCAGTATTTCATAACCAAAAATGCATAGAAGTCTCCATTGATATTGACATCTATGCCCTTACCCATACCCATAACTCTATCTCTATCTTGGTTTTTATCATCATCTGTAGCTTTACCTTTCTCCTCTCCTCTCTCTCTCTCTCTCTCTCTCTCTCTCTCTCTCTCTCTCTCTCTCTCTCTGTCTGTCTCTGTCTGTCTCTCCCCTCTATTTCTCTTTCTCTCTGTCACTATCTCCATCTCTACACATATACACATACATACACACATAAGTGTTGTATAGATATACACACTTATCTATACATACACACTACACATACATATACAGTCCGTATATCCACAAATGTTGCTTAATACCTGTGTCAGAACATAGAACACATCTAAGAATATAGGCTACAATTCTTCTCCCACACTTACTTAAAAAATAAAAGTACGTGGTTCCTGCTTTGAGTTTTTCTTTTATTGCTAAATAAAATCCCTACACAGATGTCGGCTATTTCAAGGAGGCGAAGATCTATTGACGGTGCCTTCTTTGCCTGGGGCTTGGTGCGATGCAGAGCCCATCTTTCTTGACCTGATTATTTCCTGCAGTCAGACAAGCAGAGGGGACACTTGATTGTAGCCTCTCCCCGCCTCCCCATCCTTAGCTGGCAAGAAGCCTCACTTTGTCCGTTCCCTGCAGCCTGCATGGTAATGAGACAGTTTCTATGGAAATGAGCTTATAACTATTCATTTTCTTCCAATTCCCAATCCATCCACAAAGAGGTTCTCCAAATTGACCTCGATCCTTTATTATTCCTATTGTGATTATCATTACTTTTATTTTCACCTCCCAGCCACGTCTCTTCACTCTTGAGCCCGACCTTGGGATGGGCTTGGAAAGAAAAAAGGGAGAAAAAGTAAACCCTTTTTGCTAAGATGTACAAAAAAGCAGGGAAACTTTTCCCTCAGAGTGCCAGTGACCAGCAAGCAAAGGACAGTGAGTAGACCGATGCTTGGGGCCTTTTCACATAAAACGAAATAAACTTTTTAATAACTGATTCCTAGGTATTTTACTTCTCCTATAGATCTGGGCAGCCCTGATGCCATCTCCTGATTATTTTTAAAAACAATAAAATAGATATTGGTTTAAAACTGCAGTTTGAGGAGAGGGATGAGTGAGAGGGTGGCCGAGCTTTTTAGTGGCTAACTAATCTCTGAAGAAAAAATGAGAAAATAAAGTTTCATCCCTTTTTTTCAGAGTTGTGTGACGTAGGGGGCAGGGCAGGCTCCTAATGGGGGTGGGACAGTGCGTGTAGAGTCAATCTTGGTTGAAGTGTCAGCTTCTTAACTACCTTGGCTCACCTTTTTCTTGATTCCTCATTTTGATGATTCACTTCGTAGGGGAGAGAAGAAGAAGAAGAAAGGAAAGATAATAGCAATTTCTTTAAAAGAAAAAAAAGAAATAAAAGATAAATCAGGGAATCTTGCCCTGATAACATGTTTGTTCAATACCTAGCTAGAAACTAACTACTTTTGGTTAATAGAGTCCCCGTCTACCAATGGTCTGCCAAAACCCAGCCTGCTCAATTGTGGGATCAACATTTTTCAGCTTGGTTGTGTCATTTCAGTCACATTCAACTCATAGTGACCCCGTTTGGGGTTTTCTTTGCAGAGATAGTGGAGTAGTTTGTTATTTCCTTCTTCAGCTCATTTCACAGATGAGGCAACTGAGGCCAACAGTGTCTGAGGCCAGATTCGCACTCAGGACCATGTACCACCTAATTGACCCATTTTTCAGCTACTGTGTTATGAAGGTATGAAGTCAAAGGCTGGGATGGTTGAATGAGACTTCTGGATTGAAATCTCAGAGTCAAAAGACCAAGAAAAGTTTTTTGTGTCATTTGGTGAGTCTTGTTCTAGTGTTGAAGACTCTGGAATATTTAGTTCTCCCTCAGTCTTTTACACATATTCTCTGGCCTAGCTGCTTTTGACAAGAACCTCTATTCTGTAATTTGTCTAAGTTATTATTTGAACCCAGCTGTGGAACTTTACATTAATCATCATTTAATTTCATTTCCATTCACTTTAAGACTCTAGGCCTGAGCGATAAAAAGAGGAAGGTAAGGCCCTCTGCACTTTCCGCTCTAAACTTCCGAGCACCCATTTCCCCACCAGCGTCCAGCTGCCATCCAGAGTCCCAGCCTCTAACCTCCCAGGCCATCACCATGACTTCCTACAGCTACCGCCAGTCGGCCTCCACCTCCACCCTGGGGCTG
>CM053596.1:23785862-23809192 GCA_028646575.1 Pseudocheirus occidentalis | reverse complement strand
GTCTATCTATCTATCTATATATCTGTCGATCTGTCTGTCTATCTATCTATCTATCTATCTGTCTGTCTGTCTATCTATCTGTCTGTCTGTCTGTCTATCTGTCTATCTACACACACACATATATACATATAAACAAGAATTATACAATATAAATACATATAGACATACAAGAGTATATACACACAAGAGGTTTAAAAGAGCATAGACCTGGGGGTAGCTAGGTGACATAGTGAACGGAGCACTGGAACTGGAGTCAGGAGGACCTGAGTTCAAATCTAGCCTCAGACATTTAATACTTACTAGCCATGTGACCTTGGGCAAGTCACTTAACCCCAATTGCCCTTCCAAAAAAAGTAAAACAAAACAAAACAAAAAGATCATAGACTTTCAGATGGAAGATCATTTGACCCAAAGCCCCTCCCCCATTTTACAGATGAAAAAAATTAAGTTGAAGTGACTTCCCAAGGTCACCTTGAGAACTGGTATCAAGGGCAAGATTTGAACTCATGTCCTCTGACTTCAGAGCCATTGTGCTTTCTCCTATAGAATAGTGATTGGGAATAGTGACAGGGGAAAGGGCTGAGGGCTTGAGGGAGTGAGCACAGGCCTAAAGGACAGTCACGAAATCCCTTGCAACCTAGAAAAGTTTCTTTCTGTTATTCCTCTCAGCTTGTTAGAAACAAATGACAGAAGTGACTTATTAGTTTTATGCCAGAGATTTGCAGTTGGTAGTTGGCTGGACGTCAGTTCGTTGTGAGGAAGAAAGGCATTTATACCAAGAGAGATCTTTTCTTCCCCATTCCCCCCAAGCCTTGCCTCCCTCCCTCCCTACTCCCCAGGCTCCCTCCCTCTCCTTCCCCACAAGATTTTTATCTATTAACAACACTTGGTCTTAAATCCCCCCCACACAGTGTTGTTAGGAAGTGTTGAGTGTCTGGACCAACAATAACCCAGTCCTAGACAAGTTACTCCCTCCTCGCTCTTACAGAAAGGAGAGGTGGACTACACAGACAGTGAGGTCATTTTTATCCTCTCTGGTTTCCTGATAACCTAATTAAGAAAGTGCAATTTATCTAGCCTGGTTCCATTTAATTATCTAATTTGTCTGACTTGAGTGGGGACTCGCTGTGTCTCCTGATACCTGGGAGATCTCTCCCCCTCAGGACAGGTTCCTCCACACACACCCTCCAGGTGCGATTTATTCTTGTGACCTCTAGTCGCAAAGATAGATCAGTCTGGATAGGGAGGGGGTCGCCTTATTGGGTCGCCATGTTTCATCATCTCCAGGCTTTAGAGTCAGAGCTGAAATGCCCTTTGAGTCATCAGAGACCAAATTTTATTAATAATAATGAAGTTTAGAGTGCCACTTAGCATGATGTCCACCTTCTATTCAGCTCTCCTCTCCCCACTTTCACCCAGATTATCCATTTTGCAGATAGTGGCAAATTTGCAATTCTAGTTTGTCTGCCAAGATCATTTCTCCTGCCTTCTGTGGGGAATGTCAAAAGATAAAGATTTTTAAAAAAACAATTTGGACCTACTGTGTGCAAAATGAGAGTCCTCTTTCTAACCTATACCCAGATGGAACACATAGTAGGTGTATTTTAGTGGAAATCCCTTCTGAGTTTTGCTGGACTACATGGCTTGTGAGGTCTCTTCCAACTTTAAAATTCTATGAGTGCTAGATAGATAGTTTGGTAGGCTCATCCATAGTCATGAAGACCTGAGTTCAAGTTTTACTTCCAATATATAAGACTGTGTGGCTCTGGACAAGTCACATAGCATCTCAATTCTCTATGACTATGAATTATAGCAAGAGCATTTTCTGGTTCTCTTTGATCAGTCAGGCTTTCCTGACTTGGACTTTCCTGCAACAATGAAAGTACAGGTCTGTCTGGGGGAAAAATCAATATAAATAGAAAGATCTAGCAAATATATCATTGAAAGAATTTGAAAGCAAAATATAAGTGATTTTAAGGGGTTTTATACCTGGATATTATTCTGATCACTACTCCCCATCACTATAACATGAATAGTATATGTAGGACAAAGATTTAGAGGTGGAAGGAACATTAGAAGTCATTAACCTCAACCCCACTCCCCAACATACACCACTTGACAGATGAAGAGACTGAGGCCCAGAGAAAGTCAATGACTGACTTGAGGTTGCAAAGATAATAAGTCAGATACCAAGAATTATAATTCTGACCACAGGGATAGACACTAACCAATTTCATTAGTTACTCAAGGAACTCCTTCCTGGGGCCAGGCAACTCCCTCTCCCAATGAAAGTTGGCCCAGTCTTTGCAACACATAATCTCAGAGAGTTGCCTAGAGCACCCATGAAGAGGTTAAGTGATTTGCTTTGGGTTCCACCATTAGTGTGTCTGAAGCAAGACATTCATGCTGGATGTAGAGTAAGGAAGATCTGAGTTCCAATCCAGCCTCAGACACTTAACTAATTATGTGACCCCAGTCAAGTCATTTCAACTCTGCCTGTTTCAGTTGGTCAACTATAAAACGGGGTGGTGAGAGCATTTATCTCTTAGGGTTATGGTGAGGATAACATGAAATGATATTTGTAAAGTGCTTTGGAAACCTTAAATGACTATATTTGTTGTTGTTCAGTAGTATCTCACTCTTCATGACCCCATTTGGAGTTTTCTTGGCAGAGATACTAGAGTGATTTGCCATTTCCTTCTCCAGCTCATTTTACAGATGAGGAAACTGAGGCAAACAGGGTGAAGTGACTTACCCAGGGTCATACAGCTAGTATCTCATTTGAACTCAGGTCTCACAATTTCAAGACTGGGGCTCTGTCCACTTCGCCACCTAGCTGCCCTTCTATACAGATGCTCATCATCGTCACTCTTTATTAATTGGCTTTGGGGTCAGTCCCCTGTTTTGCTGCACCGTTTTCTTACATAATATATAAGTGGTTGTTATTTGTTGTGGTGGTTATTTTTTTAACCTCCATTTTGAATAATGAAGGTCTGAGCGTTCATAAATAGGAAGGAAATAACAATAATGCATTGTTTTTCATGAACGATTAGGCCTAACCCATTTGTTTTAGAAATAGAGACATCCAGCAAGGAACAGACCCAATCTCTCTGGTCCATGTGCCTTGCCCTCATCATGCTGGACAGTGGAATTCAACACAAATGAGTTCAACAAATATTTTATTGGGTGTCTGTTGCTAGTAAGGCCCTGAGCTTGGAGAGAAAGAAAGAAAAATGACCCAGTTTCTACCTTCAAAGAGCTTAGAGTCAAATGAGTGCAGTCCCATAAGAAGAAGTGCAGCCCATTGAAAGGAATGATCGAGCTAAATTTTAAAATCCTACCTGCAACCTAAAATGTGTTCCCCTAGACATGCTACCAAGGCTCAGTTTTCTCATCTGTAAGATGAGAAGAAGACCTGTAGCCTCTCCCCTCCCAGGGTTCTTGTGTGGCCCCAAAGAGAAGATTTACATAAGCTATAAGATTTTATATATATAAGATTATATAAGATTTATGTGTACTTTACAAAACCAAATGCTCTCATGATTATATATGTGTGTACACATAATTCAATGGTGCAGCCACACACCTCCTGATTGAAAGGTTGAGGTGGGGAAGGTGGTCTCTCATCAGCTGTTTTCTGGGCTTCCCTGCTAAGCATTTAAAAAAAATAACATCATTTGAGAGATTATGGCCAAAGAATGGAGCACGTATATAAGAGAGGCTAGAAGCATGGTTTATCAGAGGTTATCCGTCTCTCTGTTTCCAGAAGGTAGAATTCTGGTCCATACTTCCTGACCTCAAACACAGCTTCAAGTGGTAGGCAGGGGATGCTTAGGGATGTGTGACGTCAGTGCAGGGGATCAGCTCTGTTGATTTAAAACATCTGGAGACTGTCACAATTCCATACCACCCTCCTATCCTCTCTTGAAATCTCACTAGACCGTATTGCCAAGACACACCCAATGCCTGGGTTCAGCCCTAATGTAAAGCATTTCAATGGCCCAATCTCAAAGTCCTGGAGCAGTCAGGCAGGTAGCAGCACTAGTTGAGCAAGTGGTTTCTTCCTAATGGTTCTCCTTCCTCTTTCTTTTTCCTTATGAATGTCTTGAGAGAGAGAAAGCAAAGTTGTTTAGGATATAGGCAACTGGAACTCTTTCTCTCATCTCGTTCTATGAGCCTCAGTTATAAAGCATGACTTCACAGGGATAACAGACCTGGAAGGGACCTCAGAGGTCATTTAGTTTGTAAAAAGGAGTAAACTGAGACCCAGGGAGGTTTAGGTGGCTTTGGATGATTAATTGAGAGCTGAAAGGGACTTAAGGGACCATCTAGTTCAACATTCTTATTTTACAGAGCAGGAAACTGAGACTGAGGGTGACTTGTCCTCAATGGGTGGCTTATGTAGTATCAGAAGAGATTCGAGCCCTACTTCCCTGAGTGTGTCACCTACATCCATGTTATTGTCTTTTCTATCGATTTTATACATTTTTCTTTTGAAGGCAGTTTTAGTTTCAAAACTAAAACTAAACTTCGTGGCAACTGATGAGTTAAAAGTCAATGATAGGACTTAGAATTTCCATCAAAGACGCTAGAAAGAAAAACAGTCTGAGGATAAGCTATTCCAAGCCCATAACTGGCTGGAACATCTTTCTCTCCTTTCACTTCAGTGATCTGTGTTTGGGATAAAACCCAATGAATGGTGGAGATGCAGGGGGAAACTTCGAGATCAAGCCGACTGTTGGACCAGTGAGCCTTTAAGGGAAGGAAAAAACCCATCTTCAGTGCAGTCTTCCATGTCCCTAGAGTCAAATTCACTCTCTCTCCTTCTCCGATCATCTTACCCAACTTGTCCTCTATGGATGCCTGTGCCAGCCCTTTACTAAGTAAGGCATGTGCTTTTTGCATCTTTGGCAAGGAAGGATCAGAGCAGCTTCACTTAACCATGACCCTACCCTGGGGTTATTTTCTTTGTTACTGCTCTCTTGGAGTATGGAGCAGGTGGAAGAATACCAAAGAAGGACTTGATTTTGTCCCTCAGTTCTCCTCTCCCTCCTCCCAGAGGAGAGAGAGATGGGCCATTCTCTGGTATCTGGTAGGGTCTGCCCGTTCAGCTCCTGCAGCAAGATGAGTGTGGCGGTCCACCCACCTTCCAGAAACCTATTAGTCCAAGGAACAAGAACTGTTTGTTTTACTTCTTAAGCCAAAACTGTCTACAAAGATATCTGGACCCCACATCTCACCATCTCTTGGGCCAAAAAGCCTGGTCTTGAAACAACAAGGGGAAAAAAAGCCCTTCTCTATAGCAGTAATTATTTCCACACGTCCTGCTATTCTTTCTCACTTCTGGTTGTGTGAGAAGGTGGAGGAGATAGGGTTAGGGCGCCTTGGATAGATGCCCACCAAATAATTTGGATGTCACAAGTCTGTGATGCCTTTTAAAAGAATTTTAAGGGGAGAGAAGCTAGCCAGGATTTGCAGGCACAAGAGAGGATACAAAGTCTTTTCTTTCTAAAATTTTTCTTCCAATGATCTTGAGAGAATTTAAAAAAAAGCAAGCTTACAGTGCTATATAAACCTTATTATTATTAATAATTTCTATTATTCTTATAGTGGGAAAGGACCTCAGAAGTCTGATGCACTCGTTTGACAGATTAGAAACTACAATACAAGCAAGTTAAGTGACTTGCCCAAATCACACAACTACTTAGAAACAGACTTCGAATGCATCTCTTTTCACAACCCACTGTGACATCAAACTAAGCCAGAACTCTGAGAACTCTGAGTCATTAAAGTTCCTTCTCAGTCCAGACATGGAAACTGTGGTCTCTCTACACACCCATCCTGATAGGGACCAGGAGGATAAAGAGTCTTTGGAAGAATGCCCTATAGATACTCTCCACTAGCTTCCATTGTTTCAAAAGACAAAACATTTGGAATACCTTGGAAGCCATCTCTGTATTGCAGCAATGCTTCTCAAAACAAGGCAAGAAAAGGAGACAGTGGAGAAAATGCTTGATCTGGAGTCAAAGAATCACAGAGGTCTCTGAACTAGAAAAACCTGGGTTCAAGATTTGCCTCTGAAACAAACTGGATGGTCCTCTAACCCAACTGTTACAATATTTAGGCATCGCAGGATTCTGCCCTAGTCAGATTTAAATGGTTAGGTGGCACAGAGCATCAGGTTTAGAGCCAGGATGACCTAATTCTAATCTATTAGCTGTGTGACCCTGGGCAAGTCACTTGACTTTTATCTTTCCTCAGTGTAAAACTGGGAGACCAGCACCAACCTGGAAGGGTTGTTGTAGTGAAAATCAAGTGGGATAGTATTTGCAAAGAGCTTAGCCCACAGTAGGTCTATATACATGCACATTCCCTTTCCCTTCCATTTTCCCCCTTCCCTCCCCACCCCCAAAGAGGGAATTCGAGAGTTTAAACGGCTTTAAATCTAAGAATGCTGCCCCGGACCGCATGTTACCTGAGCCGCCTGTACTTGGGAAATTACATAATTTTATGGCAAGTATGTTTGCAGTTAATGTCAGTGACTTGGTTACATGTGACTGTCAGAAAGTCATACTCAGAAAAAAAACACGCTGGAGACTTATCGGCGAGATCTCAGGGAAAACGAGTTCGAGCTTTGGCAGGCTGAAAACACAGAGGAAATCGGAACTGTCTCTCCGAATTGAAAAGAGGGTTTTCTCCTTAACATCTTTGAAAGGCGAGATCATTATTTGTTATGGTTAAATTGACCACTCACCCATTGGTGCACATCATTTCCCACAAAGTTTATTGCTGGATTCCATTTCCCTGGAAATGGAGAAATGGAGACGTTGCCTTATCGGTTATCTTGCCTCATCCAATTAAGTCATTCCTGGGGAGATCGGGTGGTGGTTGGGGTGGGGGGAGTCTCCTTAGGGTTCAAACCACAACATTGTCATCTGGCTGACTGCAGCCAGATTTCCCCTGTCCTGGACCCCCTCTGTCACCTCTCTGGGGTGTCTAAGCTTTGTCACTTACTTCAGGCTTTCTCAAAATGCCTTCAATGCCACTGGGTCCAGATTCCCGAATTCTACGCAGTGGGAAGTTCGGTTCTCCTAAGCGGTATATGGGCTTTTGTGGTTAAACATTGGTGCAGGACGGTTCTCACCACCTTTAATAGGGAAGAAAATAGTCCCAAGATTTGTTCAGCTTGTCCCCAGAATGCAGAACCAGAAGTTTCAGGTGGACATACAATGTCATGTTGGAATGGCTTTTAAAAAAGAAAATGCCTTTCCTACAGATTACAGTTCAAATTCCAGATCGGCCAGCAGTCATATCATTTCTCTGGGCCTCAGTTTCCTCTCTTGTAAAATGACAGAGCTGGATTAGATGATCTCTTGGTCCAAGATCTATGGGCCTCTGGTTCCTTCAAAACTGAAGCCTTGTAATTCCAAGGGGCTAGGGAGAAGAGCAGGGACAGGGGTATCATTGTAGAAGATGCTGAAAGAATCTGACTATAACACTTTTTGGTTATTTACACATGCCAGTCTTCAAGAAAAAAAAAATCCAGAGCATTGCAAGCAAATAAGAAAAATGAGACCTTCTGTCTTTACCCAAGTGTCAAGGTGGCAAGAAAACCTTTTGAACTAGAAATATTTTAGTCTGACTTTAGAGAGACTGAGAAAAATTAAGAGAGAAGGTTTAAGAGAGATTTGGAGAGGGAAAAATCCTAGGAAAATTTTAGTTTCAACTTGGCTAATTTCTCTCTCTCTCTCTCTCTTTCTCTCTCTCTCTCTCTCTCTCTCTCTCTCTCTCTCTCTCTCTCTCTCTCTCTCTCCCCCTCTCTCTCTGTCTCTTTCTCTCTGTCTCTCTCTCTGTGTGTCTCTGTCTCTCTCTTTGTCTCTGTCTCTGTCTCTCTGTCTCTATCTCTATCTCTGTCTCTGTCTCTGTCTGTCTGTCTGTCTCTGTCTGTCTCTGTCTCTCTGTCTCTCTCTCTCTTTCGACTGATAAATTAGGGGGCTTATTTAGATGTCAGCATAAATGGGGAGATAACAGAGAAAAAGAAGGTCCCTCTCTCATGTTACATGAGAAGCTACCCCCAGGTAAAGTGATTCAGTTGTTCAGAAGTTGACCCCCTGACCCTGTAATCACTGGGCTTTTATTCCATTGTTTTCATTATGCACTGTTACTAAACAGCCTAATTTCCTCTTTGCTGGGATGGCGGCCCATGGAAATGGTCAAATCGTCCCCTTTCATCAGCCTTGATGAGGGCCATGGAAGTGTGTCATCTGTCCATATGGTTGAACCTCCGAGCTGGAGGAACCTCTGGTGAGGGGTTGATTTCGTCCTTTCTGAAAAGCCACAGAACTTTAAAAATATATTAAGACTGACGGTCTAGCACTCAGTTTTCTTTGGATTTTTCTTGCTGTCATGTTGGAACAGACCCTGCTTGACCATTAACTTGCTGTGTGATATCAGGCAGGTTACTTACACTTTCTGGGCATCACTTTTTTTCTCCTGTAACACAGGAAGGTTGGATCATAACTAATGTTTATAGAGCATTGTAAAAGTCGCACACAACAGAATGATTCTCTCTTCCTGGTTTTTTGTCTTTCTTTTTTTTCTTTTGTTTAGACCTACAATTTCACTGGAATAAAGTGAGGGAAATTTCAATAAGGAAACTTCTATAAATATAGATTAGTTCCTGCTCTACGAATTAAAGTCTGTTTGGGGGAGCTGAGAACTTAAATGACTTTTCTGGAGTTCCCCAGGTCTTCCAGATTTAGAGGGTAACGCTATTCATTATGCCACACTTCCTCTCCTCATCTGTCTCAGGATGAGGCAGTTTTTTTTCCATGTGTAAAATGAAGTGGTTGGATTAGTTACTGATCTAGAGCTGAAAGAGGTTTCTACTAACCTAGGAGTCAAAATGTTAGGGGGAGGGTCATGTTCCTACACCACCACGTACAAACTGTATGCCCTTGGACCAGTCACCTCTATAAGCCTGAGCTTCTTCTCACTAAAATGGGAATAATAGAGACACCTTTATCACCTGCCTTGTAGAGCTGTTGTAAGGCTCAGTAAAGAAAGGACTTTTCCATGGCCAGATTTCTGATGGTTGGACTTGGAGTCAGAGAATAGGGATTCTCATCTGTCACTCACTGTTTGTTAAATTAAGCATATTAAGACAACTCAACTCTGCACCCCATTTTCCTCATTTGTGAATGAAGGATATTGAACTAGATGGCCTCTGAGGTCCAATTCAGGTTGACACCTTTTCCATAATGGACTCTTAGAGACTGCCCAGGGCTCCAAGTTGCCCAGAATCCTTCAGGCAATATGTATCAGAAGTGGGACTTCAGCCTAGGACTTTCTGACCTAAGCATAATAATTGTCATCCTCTCTTCTGCACCTTTGCCTCCTAGTTTTCATGCTGCACAGGACAGTCCTAACCAGGGTGGGGTTGAATCCAGTGTCAGTTTGGGGACCACAAATGAGTCTGGGGCTGGGAAAGGGGCCAGAAGTCAGGGTGGGGCTGACAAGAGGTCACCAGAGCCCAGGTGGCATGTTTTGTTAAGGTTTTACTCCTCCCTCTAAACTGCTGGGCTGCCTGTTCTATGTTCCATTCCATCGCCTTTCAAGGTTGGTCAACATACATTCAGGTGAATGGAATGTTACAGCAGGGACAGAGGAAGGACAGCCTTGTTAGAATCTGATACAGAACTTCCACTCATGCTTAGCCAAGGCTGCAGATGACAGCATGCAACGTACATGAATCTGGCTGAATATCTCAGGCTCTCCCAGCTAATCCAGAAAGCCAGTGAAGGCTGGTGTGGAAATATACCCACCATTGAAGTGAGGAAAGCTGGAGGAGAATCATCAGGGAACAGAGGGCAGCTAATAACTAAGTGGTTTGTGGAAAGAGGACCATGGTTTCAGTCCCAGCTCTACTAGTAAACTACCTGTGTGACTTTGGCAAGTCACTTCCCTTTTCTAGGTCTGTTTCCTTGTCTGTAAATAAGGGAATTAGGACAGCTTGGTGGTAAAGCGGATGGAGCACTTGGCCTGGAGTCGAGAAGACTCATCTTCCGGGGTTCAAATCTGGCTTTGGACACTTACTAGCTGTGTGACTCTGGGCAAGTCACTTTTTTTTTTTTTTGCTTTTTGGAGGGCAGTTGGGGTTAAGTGACTTGCCCAAGGTCACACGGCTAGTTTTTTGTGTTAAGTGTCTGAGGCCGGATTTGAACTCAGGTACTCCTGATTCCAGGGCCGGTGCTCTACTCACTGTGCCACCTAGCCGCCCCTGGGCAAGTCACTTAATCCTGTTTGCTTCAGTTCCTCATCTGTGAAATGGGCTGAAGAAGGAAATGGCAAATTACTCATCTTTGCCAGGAAAACTCCAAATGGGGGCACAAAGAGTCAGACAAAACTATAATGACTGAACGAGAACAAAAAAGATATGTGGACTAGAGAGATTCTATGGTGCGAGTAAAAAGAAACTGTATTTGACACCAGAGGACTAGGGTCCAAATCCTAGCTCCACCTTCTGGACCTTGAGCAAGCTACTTAAACTCTCTGGCTCTCAGTTTCTGTATCTGTAAAATGGGGGTTGACCCGAGTAACCTCTGAGGAGTCGTCTCAGTTTCTTTTCTGTTGAGATTCAAATGCATTAAATGTCTCCAAAGCACTTAGCAAACTCTATTGCGCCACATATATTCCAGCCCTTAGTTGGTGAAAGATAGTAGGGCATAAAGAGTGCAGAGTTGGCTTTGGAGTCAGAAAGGTCTGGCTTTGAGTCCTTCCTCTGACAGGGACCCTGAGCCAGTCACTTCACTTTTGAGCTCCTCAGGTGCTGATCCACACTAGCAGGGGAATTTTCTTCCCTGGGAATGTGTACATAAAAATTATTATTATTATCATTGTCTCATTCTTCTTATTCTGTTATATGGACTTCAGGTAGTTCAGTTCATATAGAAATGGTTCAGGGACAAGTTACTACCACGCTATTATTCTTGCATGTTGTTCACTCGTTTTTACTTGTTTTCAGTCATGTCCGTCTCTCCCTAACCCCATTTGGGGTTTTCTTGGCAAATGTACTGGAATGATTTGCCTTTTCCTTCTCCAGTTAATTTTACAGATAAGGAAGCTGAGGCAAAGAGGGTGAAGTGACTTGCCCAGGGTCATACGACTAGTCAATGTCTGAGGCTGGATTTGAACTCAGGTTTTCCTGACTCTAGACTGAGTGCTCTATTCATTGCGCTACCTATTGCCATATTTAATCTCTAATAGGTTATTGTGCAAGTGAATAAAATGACTTTTTTTGTAACTGGATAACCATTGGGAACAATAACTCTTCCTCTGAGGGATTGTTGAAAGCTCCATGAGGGCAATTTTAGCAGCAGGAAGTGGTCAGAAATGGCATGTGTGTCTTCTTGTTCCCAAACGGCCTTGACTTCTCCTGCTCTTCTTCTTCCTCCATCTTCCTCCTCCTCCTCCTTTTTCTTCTCTTTCTTATTCTCCTCCTCCTTCTTCATTACTATTATTATTATTTCATGATTATGACCATTTCACTCTGAGATCCCTGGCATTTCAGCAGCTCTGCTTCTATAACCGAGCTCCATTACCAAGCAATAACACATTTTCTGTCGCACACTTGATTTCTTGAGGAACCCTGATACACCATTTCTAAAAAGGCAGCTTAGATTAAAAGAAAAAAAAATCAACCAACCTCCTGAGTAGGGCTTTAAGTAAGGGTTTCAAGAACAGATTTAATTTCCAGCGATTAACAATCATCCGCTAAGTCAACACCAGCTGAATATTAAACTCATGCCATTGAGAAGCATGAAATGCTGGTAATATAGAAAACTCAATAAATATAATGTTGCCACAACTGGTAATTATATTAATAACATGCAACACTTGTCTTATGGAATTCAAATTAATATGTGCACATGGGCCCTGAGATCCCTAGTTGGGAACTTTTAATTTAATGTGTTAGCAGGGAGTTTTCTTTTACAAGCTTGACTTTGATGCAAACAGCAGCTCTGAAGGCAATTAGGCTGATAAACACGAAAAAAATAATGAGAATAAAATGAATCCAGTCCTATACACATATATGTTTTTCCCCAGTTACAATCCAGTCTCCTGATTTATGAATCTCTTTTGTTTGCAAGAATTTTAAAAATATATTTGATAGCATCCATGTCTCACTGGGATCTGCCACTGTTTTGCACGATGTGCCACTTATTCTTGTCACTGTGAACTGCCCCCACTTCCCAGTGATGGGCCATTATAATCTGTCACTGTGATCCACCACTGTTTCTCTCAAATGTGCCAATTCGATCTGTCACCTTACTTGCATGGAGGGAGAATGACACATCCTGATGGCTCTCTTCATGGTGTGGTGGGTGGTTACTATTTGCTTTAAAAAAAACAAGGAAGGGGATCTTTATCCAATACCTCTTAAAAATGAGGACCAGTAGAGATTTTGCAGTAATAGAGACAGAGATGAAAGAGATTGGAGAGACTAAGTCTCTGATACTAAACTAAAACTATGGCCTTGGGTAAATAACAAGATCAGAGATTTAGAATCAGAAGGGACCTTAAAAGGCCACTGAGCCCAATTCCTATATTTCACAGGTGAGGAACCTGAGGTATAGTGTATTGGTCAAGGTCGTAGAGCTAGTAAAAATGTCTGAGGGGAGATCTGAACACAGGCCTTCCTGACTCCAAGTCTAGTGTTCTCATCACTATATTACACAGCCTATCAAATTAGTTAGCTTCTTTGGTCCGAAGTTTCCTCAACTATATATTGAGGAGTTAAACTGGATGGCTCTGAGAACCTATGGTCACACTGAGCTCACATACCCCGTTTTCAGGCTTATCCTCAATGACTGTTCTCCAATTTGGAAGCACTTCCCTTCTTTTTCCTTTCCCATTCATCTCCTGCCCCATCCCCTCTAGCTCCAACTATGATAAGTATTGGCATCTCAATTAGGGTCTATTGGGCTAATTACTAGATCATTCATTACCTGTATGAAGGAAGGGGTTTGGGGTGTGAGTGGTTGATAGATGAACCTGTGGAGTCACGAGAGCTGAAGTTAAGATGTGCCCAGCTCCATTTAGAGACCCCCAGGATCTCCGGGAGGGTATTTTTGATTGGTGAAAATTAGGAAAAGCAATATCTCAAGGGGAGAGCTAATAGACTGTGTCGCTGATCCCTTCTAGGAATATGGGAAGTGTAGGGATTTTTTTCTCAATGCAGGTTAAATGGCATAAGGCAAAGGATAGCGGGCCATTAGGTTTCAATTTGGAAGGGATGTGTGAGCTATCTTAGATTCCATGGAAGGGGGTGGACATGGCCTCAGTCTCTTGGTGATCACGGTTTAGAGTTGTGGAAGGTATCTTAGAGATCATAAATTTCAAACTGCCTCATTTTATAATAAAGTGAATGAACTGAGGTCTGGAGAGGTGGAGTGATTTGCCCAAGGCCACTAATTAGTAAGTGGCAGAGCTGGTCCTTAAATTTCTGACTTCAAATCCAATGCTCTTTCCTGTGTAACGTATTGCATCCCACTTACTTTTCTTCTTCTTAATGGTTTTTTTGCACGTATTCATTTCTTTGTATGTCCCTCCCTTTCCAAGCAAGTCATTCCTTTGTGACAAAGATTTTAAGATTCATGTGTGTGTGTGTGTGGGGGGGGAATAGTTAACCAAACCAACCAATTATCCTACTGCATCTATATGCATTATGTACGTCAGATATGTAATATTCCAGTCCCATAAATTCTTACTTCCGTAGTAAAGGGAGAGATATAGTCTTCCTCACTCTCCTCTAGGGCTAAGCTTAATCTTTGTGATTATGTAATACTTAGTTTAATGTTCTTTTTTCCTTCATTTTAAAATTATACTAAAGGTGTATATGGTTTTCCCGGTTCTGCTTACTTCAGTGAGTCGGTTCATGTTCTTTTGTTTTCCTGTTATCATCCAAATTCTTTCTATTCTTAATTTCTTCTGTTTTAGTAACATTCCATTATATTCATATGCCACAATTTGTCTGGCCATTTCTCAGGTAATAGACACCCATGTAGTTCCTCTGTCTTTGCTTCCACCAAAAAGTGCCATGATGCATATTTTGGTCTAGAGTGACCCTTTTTGTGTGTTTCTTGTACCACATGCCTTACAGTGAAATCTTGATGTCAAAGGGGAAAAGGATATTTTAGTCACTTTTGGAGTAAAATTCCAACTTGCCACATATCACTGTGTTTGTCTTCCCACAACTTCTCCAGAGTCCACAATTTCTATATTTTGTCCTCTTTGCCAATGTATAGGGTGGGATGTAGAACCTCTGGGTTTTTTTTTCATCAATATTTCTCTTACTAGTGATTTGGAGTGATTTTTGATGCGGTAGTTAATAGTTAGCAATTTTTCTTCTGTTCATATCCTTCAACCAAAATTATTTTTAAATGATTACAATATTTTAAGAAAGAAAAAAATATTTTTAAAACATCATTCAAGTTTGTATTTTAGGGGAAGGTTTGATTTTGTTTGAGCTGACTCATGCATCCCTGGCCTAATCTGAATTATAATTACAGTTAGCATTTGTAGAGCACTTTAAAAAAATAACAGAATATGACTTTTTTTTAATTGTTGCATTTTCATCATCAAGATGCACTTTGACCTATAGGTCATCTGGCTGATAATGCAAGAGAAGTCATGCTCACACTTAGAAAAAGAATACAAATTTGTTTATAATCATTCATTCATTGAACATGATATTGGGATGAACAATATATATATTTAATTTATTTAACTGATTTGTTTGTTTACTTTTAGTTTCCAAGATTCAATTCCACAGTCCCTTGAGTTTCAAATTTTCTCCCCTCTGTCCCCTCCTCTCCCCCCATGGTAGCATGCAATCAGTTATAGGATCTGCAAATACTTTCACATTAGACATTAGTCTGCTTGTTGTAAAAAAGGGTTGTAACCAATGGAGTGATCAATGGGAAACCAAACATTAAAAAGAAAGAGAGCATGTAGTTTGCTTCAGTCTGCATTTAAACTCTGTTCTTTCTAGATCTTTCTCTGAGTGTAGACATCTCCTTCCATCCTGAGTCTTTCAGAGTTGTCTTATAACCCTGCATTTCTGAGAAGAGTTCAAGTCTATCAAAGTTGGTTATCACACATACATTGTGTTTGTCATTGTGTACAAATTTCTCCTGGTTCTGCTCTTCTCACTTAGCATCAATTTGTATAAGCCTCTCCAGGTAGGTATGAAGTCCATCTGTTCCTCATTTCTTATAGCACAATAGTATTCCATTACATTCCCTATACCGTGACTTGTTTAGCCATTCCTATAGAGCACTTTGAGGGTTGCAAAGTACTTTACAGATATTATCTCATTTTTATTCTCACAACCCTAAGAACTAGGTGTTAATATCATTCCCATTTTGCAGATAAGAAAACTGAGTCATATAACATTAAAGTGACTTGCCCAGGGTCACATAGCTAGTAGGTATCTAAGGCAGAATTTTAAGTGCTTGACTCCAGTCCAGCAGTCTA
This sequence comes from Pseudocheirus occidentalis, assembly GCA_028646575.1. Taxonomy (NCBI): domain Eukaryota; kingdom Metazoa; phylum Chordata; class Mammalia; order Diprotodontia; family Pseudocheiridae; genus Pseudocheirus; species Pseudocheirus occidentalis. The sequence goes on along the minus strand of CM053596.1, from coordinate 23,793,655 downwards.
TCCACTGCACCATCTACCTGTCTGCCATACTCAAGAAGGTATATCTATTATTCGTGAGTTTCTGAAGGAAAGCAGCAGTACTTTTAGGGTTTCCTATTGCTTGGGTAACATCAGCTGTAAGGACCGCTATGTAGATCCAGCCATTGTAGCGCCAGAGGAAAAGAAAGAGCAGGATGTGGGATATTCAGGTCCTATCAAGTCACTCATTAGGGGACTTGGAAACAAAACAAAACAAAATAAAGGTGAATAAAATAAAAGCCAATCATTCGTACCATTGGAGCTGCACCAGTGACTAACTGGTTAGCTTCTATTATGGAGGGGGCTCTTGGTCTGGGGTCACAGAATTCTTTCCCCATTATCTTTGTTGTGTGTACCGATGTTGTAGATGGATTTTCACGGTGGTGTTCTGTTATTTTGAAGAAAGGGGACCTGCTATATTGTTTCAAATGCACTTGTTCCAATTCTAAACGCTTTCCATCTGTTTCCCTTTTTTCCTTCCTCTCAGTACCAACAATGTTTCCTCTGCCTCTTACTCCATTGGGGAGGGAAGGGTGAGGGTGGAGGGAGAGAGATACAGAGAAAAAACCCAAAAAGCATCTCTCTACCACCACCTCACAGATCATGGGCTAAGATGAATGCCTGGGTCACTGAGTGGCAAGAATGAAGTCTCAGCAAGTGCATCTTTTTTCTCAATGTAAAGTGTGGCTTGGGGAGCAAACATTGTGCCTTGTGTATATTGTTTGTGGTGGTGGTTGTTGTTGTTGGTTTTTAAGTATATTAAAAGAAAATCTCCATAGTTGAAAGACTTAAATGATGTGGAAAGCCCAATTCCCAATCCAAATTGATGAAGTGAGTATTTTTTTCTTCTTTTCTTTCCCTGACCCTCAAGTCCTATAAGCATGCCTGTGATATCCTTGTCTTCCTCTTCAGAGCTGTATGGGGTAATGGATTTCTTTAAATTAATAATGCGTAGAAAGAGATTTACAATGCCTCGCTAAAATATTGTCTGTCTCTTATTCATGCATTTGTCACTGTAGTCTCTAATAGAGGTGTTCCAAGAAGGGATAAATAATCAAGGGGGGTGAGAAAATTCTGTCATAATCCCAGACCATTTGCAAATTCATCACCAATATTCTTTGGGAAGGAAAGACAGAGAAATGAAAAATACGCAGCCACACTAATATATCTCATTGATTTCCTTCTCCCATTTATTCCCGGGAACCTACTTTGAGTGGTGATAGAATGAGACCCAGGATTCAGTCATTCCTTTCTAAAGACAAGCTGGAGCTGCCCTCCAAGCAACAGATGGAAATGTGGCAGGCAGGGCTCAGCAAGAGGGCGTTTCAATGTAGGTGCAAGGCACTAGCCTTACGTTTTATTATGATGGATTTGGATTTCGGTTACTTCAGGGCGAGATATTATGGCTAAGAGGTGGGAAAGGAGAAAGGAAGTATTCATATAACTCCCTGGCTGAAGAACTTCATGAGTTTTTTTTTTTTTACTGAAAGAAAATAGAGCTTAGTGTATTGTTCTCCTAGCTGGATTTTAATGAGGATGGTTATAATAGTAATATATGTAATCTATATACACACATTTTCTCCATATATTATAATAATGAAAGATTCACAACAGCTCATAAGCAGTTTATAGAATTCTCCTTTCCTTTCCTGAGAGTCTCACCTTTTAACCCAGGTACCATTACATAGCTCTAGCTTTACAGTACTAGCTCGCCAATGAGGGTGTGGATTCCTCCAGGAAGGAAAATGAATTGGGGGTTGTTAAAAAGTTAGTCTAGCAACTCTCACTTTCCAACCTTGTGATCCACCTAGGGCTCCAGCCTTATGGGACTACTCTACAGGTTTGGAAATTCCCCGAAGGAAAACAAATTTTGGGTTGTCAGAGAGGAAGTGCCGAAGTCCAGCCTTCCAGTGAGTCCCACCTTCACCCAAGGGACTTATACACGGGACTACAGCCTTATGCTTTTACCCTAAAGGTTTGGATTTTTTCCAGAAGGTCAACAAACTCAGGGTTGCTACATGGATATATACATTTATGATTACATCCATATAGTATTTTTTTCATTACATAACACTCATTTCATTATGGCCAAATGTGACCTGATACACTCCCAAGGAAAATTCTTTTTAAGTAACTTTCTAGGCCACTCTCAAAGGCTCTAAAATACCAGCCTGTATTGGTAAAGGGATTGTTTTTACTCCCAAATTCCCTATATCAAAGAAAACCTAGTTATGGTCCCCAACACATGAAATAGTAATGGCAATGATAATAATATTGTCAAAATCTGAGCACTGATCCATAAAAATTTAAGAAATATATATATATATATATATATATATATATATATTGTTCTTAAATTTTAAAAAATTTCTTAATGTTCTTAAAAAATAACTTTTTGGAGGGCAATTGGGGTTCAGTGACTTGCCCAAAGTCACACAGCTAGTAACTGTGTCAAGTGTCTGAGGACGTATTTGAACTCAGGTCCTCCTGACTCCAGGGCAGGTGCTCTACTCACTGTGCCACCTAGCCGCCCCTAGAACGATATTTTTTAAAAATTATGTTCATATATTTTGTTTTACTATCATCTATCTATATCTTCCAATATATCTCCTTCCCGCTTCTCCTAGAGAATCATCCTTTATTACAAAGCATAAAAAAGAGGGAAAAGAAGTTCAGCAAAAAGTCCAACACATAAAAAAAGTCTGAAATGATATGCAGTAATAAAAATATTTTTAATGTATGATGGCATGCCAGATACTAATATCTCTGAGTTATATAGAATGAAAAGCTTTCCCAATAGAAAGAGACCCAGCAGAGGAGGTCAAGGTCATGTGGGAACAGGATGACAAACACATCGTCCTGTTACTTTGGCTGCTATTTACAATTGTACAGAGGATGCTCCGTGAACTTAGACAAGATAAGCTCCCATCTTCAGCAAACAAGTGCAGTTATTCTGTTTATGCTGGCGCTTGTTCAAAGACTGTAAAAAAATGAAAATCATTTGGGGCAGCATCTTGATCTAGAACCATCTCTACTAGAATTTCTTCCCAAAAGATGAGAATAAGATTAAGATAAACTAGTTCATAAGATTAATTAAACTTGATGATAATTAGGTAACAGTAATAGTACTAATGATGATGATAGCTGTCATTTATAGAATGCTTTAAAGTTGCAAAATGCTATATAAGTAAGTGTACATTTACATATATGTATGCATGTATGCATCTATATCTACCCATGCCCATGCCCATGTCTATATCTATGTCTATGTCTATATCTATATCTATCTATCTATCTAGATAGATAGATAGATATAGATATATGTATACATATGTACACAGACAGAGTGTCCCAAAAGTCAGTGCATGTTACAGTTTGTGTGTGGGTCTATACATATACGTGTGTGCACATGTACATACACATACTATTAGCTCATTTCATCCTTACAACAACCCTTTGATCTAGGCACTGGAAATACTGCCATCTTCATTTTACAGATGAGGAAACTGAGGATCAAAGTGGTATAATGGCAGCATAGTAAGATTCAGAGCTGCAATCTGAGCCCAGGGCTTTCTAGATTCCAGGTCAATCTTTCTACTACATGGAAGTGAAAGTCCAGATCTATAATATTCTTGCTTTGTTTTTGTATTTTTTTTCCATATAGAGCAGGGTTTCTTAACTTGGGGGTCTCTGATTTTCTTTAATATTTTGATAAATGTATTTCAGTATAATTAGTTTTCTTTTTAATCCTATGTATTTATGTTAGGGCATTTAAAAACTTGATTCTGAGAAGGGGTCCAGAGACTTCTTCACTAGACTGAGAAAGGGGTTGCTCCATGACAAATAAAACAAGGTTAAGAATTGCTGTCTTCAAGCATATGTCTCTCTCCCTGGGAAGTGATTAAGGACATGGCAGCTAAGTGAACATAATGTACCTGTAGCATTGTCTATCCTGGCAGAAAATGGAATGTTTTGTGGAAAAGTGAAAACATCTGTCCTCAGGAGATATCCAGACCAGACTGGTTTGGATCCATTCAGAAAAGTCCTATTCCCATAGCCTTCTGCAGGAGTTTTGGGTGACCACATTGGTCTCTGCCAAGCCCAGGAAACATAGTCAACAAACCAGAAAGTTTACCTAGCCTTTGAGAAGGCAGTGGGGAAAAGATGATCATTTTCTGGCTGTGAAAGAAAACTCCTGGCAGCAAGTACAGGTCGGAGCCTATGCCCACTAATGCATTGACCACCCAAAACAATCAGCAAAGGATACATATGAATATTAGTGGTTGACTTTATTATGTCTGATCCTGCTAGCTTTGGAAAAACCTAGGAATTCTTGGTCCCAATGCCAACTGCTTTGGTCAATTTCCAGTCTGCCCCAGACTCTGGATCAGAATAGCAACAGACTGAGTGCCCTTGGGATCCCATCAGACTTTGAATTAACTGGTCGTTAAAAAACAGGACAAACAATAAGAGTTAACACGTATATAGTATTTTGAGGCAGCAAAGTATAGCGATAAAGAGCTGTCCTTGAAGCCAGAAAGACCTGGGTTCAGTCCCACTCTGATATAAACTGGCTGTGTGCCCCCAGGCAAACCAGTTAACCTCTGAGTGCTCTAGAAAACTGGAAAATGAGAAGTTTCAGAAAAATTATTGGTAGAGGGAGTTTCCTAGCACTGATACTGATGAAATTATGGGCCCAGGTCCTAGTCTTGGCTTTGAGGTTGGCAAAGTGTTTTTAGGGCAATATAATTTTGTTCTTCGTGGGGTACTATGCTATCCCCATTTTAAAGGTGAGGAAACCAGAGCTGATAAGGATAATTAAATGATTTTTCCTGAGGTCACACGACTACTAAATTTTTAAGGTAGGATTAGAAGGTCTTCCTGACCCCAAATCGTCTATCCATTATGGAATCCATCCATCTCCATGTCATACAACCTTGGGACTTGACACTAATTGTAACATGGAATGGGTACAAAATATACACTCCTGGATAGGGCCGTGGGAGATATAATAGGATCCTAACTCTAGAGTTAGAAGCAATTCAGAGGCCCTATAGTTTGATCTCCTTATTTTATGGATGAGGGAACTAAAGCCCAGGGATGTGACTTGTTCAAGTTGATACAAACACAAATGCACACACACAAATATGCATGTTGGTACTGGATATGGGATTTGAGCCTAGGTTCTCTGATTCTCTTCCCATTAATAATAGCTCATATATATATATATATATATATATATATATATATATATATATATATATATAATCTTAAGGTTTGCAAAGCCCTTCATTAAAGTCCATCAAAGTCCTTTGAACCTCACAGCTACCCTGTAAATCAGGAATTATGGAGATTTTCATTCCTATTTATTTGATGAGGAAAATGAGGCTTAATGGTGAATTAATTTGCCTGTGGTCACCTAGCTAGTAGGGTGCAAAGGCTGGATTTGAACCAAGGACTTCCTGAGTCCAGCATGCTATCCAATGCACCATGTGGCCTTGGTAATGAGACAGGGGAAAAGAACTGCCTCTGAGATTTACTATTAACACTCTTATAGAATCTTAGAACTGGAAATGATCTAGGTAGTCAACTTACCCATTTTACTGATGATGCAATTGAATCCCAAGAGAGAAAGAACCTTGACTAAGGTCACATCATGAATCATAGTAGTGCCAGGATTGGACCCTGTTTTGTTGACACCTATTCAGCTATACTTACTTTCTATCATACCATCTAGTCACATTTTGCAGAACCATGTCCTTGTGTGAAATTTCCAGACCCTCCTCTGAGAAGGACCTTACTTTTATAGGAAAATCTGTGCTATGGTAGAGAATCATAGTAAGGCTCCAGTGTGGATATATTAAATATTCAACCCAATTCTCCAACCCACAGATTGGAGGCCAGGTTGGTCCATATGGGGGAGTCCTCTGAAGGTCTATGTAGGGTGGTGGATTTTGGCTTCCATTCCCCATGAAAACAGAAGCAGATGGAGGATTCTGGAGGGCATGTACCCAGCAGCCAGGAATGAAAGTTTGGGTCTGATTGATGTACATGACATATTATTAAAGAACAAAGATATTTTTCTTTTAAAGTTGCCATGTTTTGATAGCACTAACTGAAGATTCTGATGACTGAGTAAGTAGAATCCAAATTGAACAAGATGTCTCTCTGGATAGGACTTTGGAATTAGAAGAGTTAGATAATACTGACAAATCCCAGTGCTTGTAGTTCCTGGTACCTTCTTAGAGAGTATTTTACCAGACTATTCATATGAGAATCGCTCAGTTCTTCTTTGTCTCCTTTGTCAGCCCCAACCCAAAGGGATCGTTGTCTCAGAGTTCAGAGTCTACCTCAGATACTAGCTGTGGGCTCTGGGGCAGGTCATTAACGAATTTGATGAGCATTTTCTTCATCTGTAGTACCGACATCACAGGGTTCCTCAGAGAGTTAAATGAGATAGTGTAGAAAGAGTAGTTTGTAATCCTTAGAAGGATTTATATATGTCACTTATTATTAGTGTAATAATGGTTATTTGCTACCTGTTGATAAGTATACTGAATCACAGAATAATCATCATCATTCCTTATATGTATCTCTGTCTCTGTCTCTGTCTCTGTCTCTCTGTCTCTGTCTCTCTCTCTGTCTCACTGTCTGTCTGTTTGTCTCTCTCTTTCTCTCTTTCTCTCTGTCTCTCTCTCTGTCCCCCCTCTCTCTTGCCTTCTCTTGCTCTCTCTCTCTTTCTCCCCGTCCCCCTCTCCTCTCTCTATATCTCTCTGTATATATGTATATATGTATGTATGCGTATACATGCACACATACAGTTTTCTACTATTACTAATTCAGTCCAATAAACATTTATTAAGCACATACTGTGTGCCAAGCATTGACGTAAGTGCTGGTGATACAATTAATTTTAAAAAAGACAGTCTTTAACTTCAAGGAATTTATAACCTAAAGGTGGAGACAACACAGAAAGAAGGCAAGACGTTTCAGGGGATAAATGTAAAGGGACGCCCAGTACAGAGACATCTTGTTTTGTGGAGTTGAAACCAGGGAAAGCAAAAAAAAAATATGAAGTGCTGTGAGCAGAAAGTAGAGTTTCTGCCCTCTATAACTGAAGGCACGGGGAAGTTTGCTTCTCTACCCTCCAGCCCTCCAATCAGAGGAGAGGGGAGCTGAAGAAGGTGGTGGCAATCAAGGCTTGAATTAGTGTGGTGATGAGATTAGAGGTGATACTGTTAACCTAGGAGTTGAAACCAGACAGATCAGCAGATCCAAAGTGGAGATAAATCAATTACAAGCAATGACTAAGGAGCTACTATAGGCCGGGCAGAGGTAGCTTGGTTGTTTAGTGCATAGAGCTAGGCACTTGCCAGCTGTATGACCCTGGGCAAGTCATTTGAACTCTGCTTATTTCAGTTTCCTCAGCAGTGAAATGGGAATAATAACAGTACCTGCCTTCCAGAGTTGTTATGAGGATTAAATGTGATATTTGTAAAGTCCTTAGCACAGTGCCTGGCATGGAGTAGGCTCGTATATATATATGTATATATATATATATATAATATCTATATATAGTATAAATATATTATAAATATATATATATGTATAATATAAATGCTTATTCCCTTTCCTTTCCCTTTCTTCCCCTTCTGCATTAGTAATAATTTATTATCATTTGTTAGTAACAATTTTATTATTAAACTGAGTTTTATAACTAGACATAACTATAGCTTATAACTAGACTATTTATTACTCAGTACTCTTGTTTTCTG
>CM053596.1:23765125-23782625 GCA_028646575.1 Pseudocheirus occidentalis | reverse complement strand
CCTTAGGGCCAGAAAGACCCTGTTCAGACACATACTAGCTGTGTGACCCTGAGTAAGTCCCCTTACTGACCTAAGTCTTAGTCTTTGTCTGAAAAGAACAGGGGGAGTGTTCTTGACCACCTCTAAGCTCCCTTTTGCCTCTGATTCTCAGAAGCCCACTCAGAAGTGAAAGCCCCAACTGCCCCCATTTTAGTCTAGGATTCTGGACTCAGGTTGGGAGACCAGTGGAAGCAGATCATGAAAACAGGCTAATTCCCAAATTTGGGGGGAGGACCAGCTGAGCTGCCTCCCAACAAGCACACTTCCCCAGAATGTAGGAGGAATGAAGGATCAATGCAAAGTTTTCAACAAGAAAAGGGTGTGTTTGGGTGTGTGGGAGTGCCTAAAATCCCACTGGGTCACCTGTAGTACAAGGTGTGTGTTTACCCAGAGCACAGAAATTCAGTAGGAGGGGGCTCCCCAGCTAACCACCAGTCAGTAAACACATTTGCAGACACCCGGCAACTGGGATGAGCAGCTCTATCTTTCCTCTCTATAGGAAAAGAAAACCACCAAATCCCCCCAGTAACCTGAGCAGAACAACTCTTCTGCTCTGGATTCTGAAACCAATTTTCTTCCATTCCAATCCACTGAGTAACATAAGGGCCAACCTCATCAGGTGCTGACAAAACAAGAGACAGTTCCTACCCTCGAGGAGGGATGGGGCAGGAGTAAGGGCACACAAATGAGACAGGAAAGACGGAGAAGAGAGATTGTGTTAATAGTTTACCCTTCTGACCTTCAACTTCCTCATCTGAAAAATGGGTATAATCTCAGTATCTATCTCACAAAATTGTAAGGATCAATCGAGTTAATAGGACCTAAAAGTGCTGGATAGATGTCAGCTGCTTTTCACTATTATTTATTATTAATTTATTTATATAATATTTGTTATAGATAATAACATATTATTTATTATTAAGGATGATACTGTTGATAAACACTGACATATCTTACTTGCAAATGGAAGGGGGTGGGCAACAATCTTCTTTGGAGACAGAGAACCTGGTTTCAAGAAATGTCACCTTTCGGGGCATCTAGGGGGTGCAGAGAGTAGAGCACTGGAGTCAGGAGAGCCTGAGTTCAAATCCAGCCTCAGACACTTAACATTTACTAGCCATGTGACCTTGGGCAAGTCACTTAACCCCAATTGCCCTGACTTTCTCCCCTCCAAAAAAAGAAAAAAAAAAGAAATGTCACCTTTCTGGGCCTCAGTTTCCTCATCTGTCAAGTGAGGGGGGTGGGACTGAAGCAACTAGGTGGCACAGGAGAGAACCTAGAGTTAGGAAGACCTGGGCTCAAATCTTGAGTCATACACTTACTAGCTGTGTGACCCTGGGCAAGTCACTTAATCCTGTTTGCTTCAGTTTCCTCATTTGTAAAATGAGCTGGAAAAGTAAGTTTCCTTATCTACAAGATGGGGATAACAATAGCACCCACCTCCCAAAATTGTTCTGAGGGTTAAACAAGTTAATATTTGTAAACGTGCTCAGTTCAGCGCCTGATACATAGCAGGTGCTGGGTAATGCTGCCTGTTGTGTTTATTATTAGGATTTCTTCCAGCTCTAGGATCAATACTGTTTCCTTCTCTCCATGACTGAGAGAATTTGGGGACTGGGTTGAAAGAGAGAAATTGAACCACCAATGGTCCTCTTCTTAAAGATTGCTTAATTGCCTACCTGAACTAGATCCATCACTAGGAAGGTTTTCATTTGTCCGACATTTTGTCTCACACTTATTGGGGGACAGAGGAGCCCAAGGATGATTGTTCTGCATTGGAGTGAAGACAAGCAGAAGCTTTCTGGCATCAGTAGGAAGGAATGTTACCCGTCCCCACTGGCACCCTGGGACAAAGTCCAATAGCCCCAACATGAGTTACAGTTCTTAGTCAAAAACCGGTACCATTGACTGAGGGTCTCCCTTCAACTAAACCCTCAGCTCATATGTAAGCCAAGAGTGTTCCTTTCCCGGACCTGTTTCCCTGTTGTTGGCTGAGAAATAACGCATCCCCCCCCATCTGCCCTCCCCCAGAATTCAAGGATATTATGGCTTCAGGACAATGGAAGCAAAACAATCCTGGCACACCTGGTCTTTGAGTCTCAGATACTAAAAAAAATGAAGAGGAAAAGGTTCTGAACTAGGGTGCCAGCTGATTGCAAGTACCACCCAAGCTTTCTGGGCCCCAGGTTCCAAGCAAGGGACTGGGGGAGAAGGGACAAGCTCTCTTGGAAAAGTTGGAGGGAAAAATAGCGTGAAAGAAATAGTGAGAATGGAAAAGAGAAGTTCTACAATGGACTTAGAAGGCCTTGGCTTTTTGGACGGGTGTTTAGTCCAAACAATGAAAATGCCTGTTCCTCTTGGGTAATATGACCCTATAATTATGCATAAGCACCCAGGTAGGTGTGCTCCATCCCTACAATGAGAAAACTAGGAAGCGGGGCTGACAAGACCCTTTCATGGCCATTTCTATCCCCCATGGCCCATTGCATCAAATCAGCTCAGGTTACAGGATCTCATAGCTGTCATGTCACCTGTGGGCCACAATGGCTTGCAGGGAGGAGCTGGCTTCATCCTGGACACCTACTATGGGAAAGAAATCCAAGTATGGGTGAACAAAGACCAGTCAAGTTTCCAGGATGAAACCCGGACAGACCGCCAGAAAACCAAGAGCCCGGTGGGCTGCTTCAGGCTTGGTTTTCCAACTGTCCTTAGATGCTTAACTTACCCAAACACCTTTTAAACATGATAGGCAAAAGGCCTACCCAGGATATGTACTAATAACTTTTATCAGTTTTCTCTAAGAGAAGAAAGGAGGATTTTAGTTTTTGTTTCTTGAGAAAATGGAGAGATACTGGAGAGTCCTCCAACAGGAAGAACTTAGGCAGCTGAGGGAGGGTGAGGCAGCTCTTCTGAGTTCCCACCAACACTCCTAGCATCTTTATTGGCTCCCTCCCAACATTCCCCTCTCATTTTTACCTCCTCAGATCTCTAGATTCCTCCCAAGGGCAGGACACCTGCAGCCTCCCTCCAGAAACCTTTCCTTGACCCCCTCCTCTTCATTTGTTGACTCCCAATCTTTAAATTAGCTTATCTAGCTCTTGTATTTTGTTGCATCCTCCAGATAGACTATAAACTCCTCAAGGGTAGGAGCCACCTTGTTCTTGTATCCCCACAACTTATATTAGGTGTATAATCAGTGTTTATTGAATAGACTTGAATTGTGCTTAGAGCAAAAAACCTACCTACATCAAAGCCTCAAGGAGGTCAGAGAATCACTAATGATTTAGAACTGTTGGTAGTTCAGAGATCCTAGGCTCCTAGATGTAGACCCAGAAAGGACCTTAGAGGTTAATAAGCCCAACTCTCACATTTTACAGATGGAGACACTGAGGCACAGTAAGGTTAAAATAATTTGCTTAGCATCATATGACTAGTAAGAGGCTATGGAAGGGTTTGACTTGATATCTTCCTATCTTCAATACCAGGATCCTACCCATCTGGCCCTTATTGTATAGACGGGGACACTGAGGCTTGAGGAAATTAAATCCACTCCCACCTGAAATCCCATTTGCTGTGTGGAAAATCAGGCAGTGCCCCGGGAAGAAAGGGACGGGAAATTCCAATTCATGGGAATGCCACCCCTCAAAAGACCTAGGCTATCCTAGAATCTTCTTGTCCCCCACCACGGGAACAGCTAACTTCTGATTGTGAGACACCTTATGGGTGGCCAGATGTTTTCTTGCTGCCCCAGAAATTTTGACTTATAATCTCCCCCCCTTTTAATGCCTGGTCATGATTTGCTTAGCTGGCATTTGGGGAGTTGGGTTTCTGGGTGCTGAGCAGAGTCTCTGGTGGCCAAGCCCCATTGCCAAACAAAAGACTGTCTGTTTGCTTGCCCTGCCTTCAGAGAGGCTTAAGGACATTTTTGTCATTTTTAAACGGCTAATATCATGGGGGGGGGTAGTGGAGGAGAGGAGGGAGGGAAATTTTTTTTTAGTTGTCTAATCTCTTCAAGTTTAATCTTTGGTTTTTGAAAATTCCAGGCCCAGATGCAGATTGTTCTATTAGATTAATTAGGTCAAGATTACCTTGAACAGTGGGACTCTGCTAGCTTTTGAAAATTCTTTTTTCTTTTCTCCTCTTGGGTGCAAAGTTAGATGTCTTATGGCTGAAGGGTAGGTGACCCTTCACTAAGACCTTAGAGTTGAGTCTTAGCAAATAGCTCATGTTTGTGTTGGGAAACATGCGTTGTCTCTCCACGGCCTCCAGACCATCAGTCTCGTTGGATCATTCCTTTCAGAGACCAAGGTATTTGTCCAGGGAGATTTCTCTATATAAAGGCAGAAAGGACATCTCCTGAGGCCCTCCCTGGAGAAATGCCTTGGTCTCTGGAGATGATCACTATGCCCACCGTCAACATGACTAGCTCTATTTTGTGATGGAAAGTTCCTTTGGGACAAGTCTCTCAGATTCCAAAGATTCTTCTTTGGAAAGTAGCACTAATAACATTAATAAGAACAGCAACGTCTGACATTCTTAAAGCACTTTAAATTTTATAATGGATTTACATAATTACCTAATTTAAGCCTCACAGCAATCCTATCAGGTAGGGAGTATGAATATTGTTCTCTCATTTTACAGATGAGGACACTGAGGCTCAGAGGAGTTAAATAAGTTCCCCATGATCATCCAGATGGTAATAGCTGAACTGGAATTGGAACCAGCCTTCCTTGTTTAAGAAGGCCCTGGGGTATGGTGATTCAGAAGCCCTGAGTTCAAATCCTGACTCTGGCATTACCTTGAGACCTTGGATCAAGCCCCTTCCCTTTCCTGGGCCTCAGTTTCTTCACCTGTAAAAGGGGGAGGGGTTGAGCTAAATGGCCTCCGAGTTCTTTTCCAGATCTGTGATATCCATAACTTCAAATATGGTATATAACCCACTATAACATGGCCCCTATTCTGATTTAACCACTAAAGAAAACTTTTGGTGAAATAGAAAGAACTCTGAACTTTGGGGCAGAAGACACAAGTTCAAATCCTGGCTCTCCCAGTTACTGCCTATGTGATGTTGGCATGCTGATTTAATTTCTCTCAGACGGTTTCCTTTATTATAAAATGCGGAGGTTGGATGAGATGGCTCCCAAGGCTCTCTCTAGCTCTAAACACCATGATTTCCTCTTCCAGCAAAGCTCCTGAAGGCAACAACGGCTTTCTTTGAGTTCCCTATATAGCTCCCACTTAGGAATCAAGGAATTCAGTCCTAAAACAGCTTGATTCCCCCTTAGTAATTTTTCCAATCTGTTAGCAGTTTAGAAAGCAGTCCTTTGGGGCTTTCACCTCTAAATCGAGTTCTCTTGCTCTTTCAAGATTCTTTCTTGCTCCTTGTGCCTATAAACCCTGTGGTCACCATCACAGAAAAGGAGAAAAAAAGAAAGTCAATTCTGGACGCCATTTTTTGAGCAACAACTTGGAGGCTGTTCAGAGAAGGGCAAGTAGGATGGAGAGGGACCATGTTATTTATACAAGAAGAACTGCAAAGAGCTTAGGATGTTTAAACTGGAGAAAAAAAGGTTAGGGGCTGGGTAGGGGGTGAATGTTGAGAGATCGCTGCTTTCCAGTATTTGAATGGCTATCGTGAGAACAATTAAACATACTCCACTTGGCCCTAGCAAGAGAAACTAGAAACAAGAAGTGGAAGAAGGAAAGAGGAAAATTTAGGTGTGATGTTGGGAAATGCTTCCTAATAAGTAGAATTGTCCCAAAGTGGAATGGACTGCCTTGGGAGAAAGGGCATTCTGCATCCCTGGAGATCTTTAAGCAGAGACTGATGGTCTGCTTCTTAGGAACATCAAGGAGTTAGGAACAGTTGGGACTAAATGGTCTTTGGAGGATCCTCCAACTCTGATTCTATAATTCTACTCAATTCCATAAGATCTCCAGTAGTTTCATGAAACTATTCCATGATAATTCTAACGAAAACATGTACATAACACTCACCTATGTACCAGGCACCCCGCTAAACGCTTGGCAGATATCATCTCACGACAGCCATTGAGAGATAGGTGCCATTATTACCCCATGTTACTGATGGGAAAACTGAGGTAAAGGTCAAGTGACCTATGTTTTTATCAGTGAAGGCAACTCCTCTTTTGGAAACTTCTTCCACTGATACCCAGTCGCACCTTCTCTATTGGCTAGGGATATTGAGAGAACAGGTCACTTGTCTTGTGGTCACATACCTGGTATGTGTCAGAGGTTGAATTTGAACCCAAAGCCAGCCCTCCATCTTCCAGTCCATACTATACTGTCTTTCTGTTTCTTTTATCTTATCAGGGCAAGGACAGAGACAGGGCCTGGATCTGTGATTCCATTGGTATAGAAAACTCCCAGTAGAGAAACGCCCTCATCCAATTGGGGTCTGCACCTTCTCTGAAGAGAATGTCAAAGTGTTGGGGTGGGAAGTTCAGCTGGCCAGTGGCAGGACTGGAATCCAGACCTTTCCAACTTTGAGGCGGGCCATTCCTATCCACCATGCCCCACTGCCTCTCTTATGAGTGATAAAAGAAATATCGCATACGTTATCACCAAACCTCTGACGCTAGGAGGTCCATTTAACCTTCTGCTCCTATCTTTCTACTGACCCTTCTCTAGCTAACAGGCTGCAGTTTTAGAGTCAATATTTGCTTTCCTTTAGCAGTTAAATGCAGTTTGGTGTTAATATACAGACACGTTTTCTATAGGTTTAGGGGTGGGCAGAGAAGGAAGTGCAGTATTTGTGTTTGAAAGAGGTTGAGGGCTCCAAAATGTTTCTTTGGCCCCACTTCAAACCACACAACTCCACCAAGCACTCCAGCCTCCTCTCCTTTCTCCTAGAATTCACCCTCTGTCTGTCCGACCTTCTGAAAGAAAACCATTGGAGAGTTGAAACTTCCCCATGATGACTGCGGGGCCCCCTTGCATTTTGGGGGATGAAACCAAACAGTCTTTCAACAGGCCCAAAATCAAGTTCTTTTTTTTTTAAGCAAGAGCTCTTGCCCAGTAGGAAATGAGAGGTGTTTACTTTCTGATAGAACACTGGTAAACAGAAAAAAAATAAAAATCAAGGAAAGTGAGCCCAAACAGAATATTTTTAAGAAATGCTCATTTTCTACACCCCTCCTGGACCATCCAGGGCATTCCCCCTGCCCAGAAAAGCCTTCAGGGCAGCTCTGCCAATGAAATACCCACACCCAACTCTGCCCTCTTCTCCTCCCAGTTACTGGGCATGAGACGAAGGAGGCCATCCATCGGGCCTAATGGGGAGTGAAGGAAGGGAAAGAAGCCAGGCTTCTCCAGGCTAGGTGAAGAGGCCTTTACAGTCAGCCAAGACTCCAAACAGATTCTTTATTTTTAATCCTTTCATAATAGACAGGAGCAGGCATCCCAACAGGGGGATGGAACTGGAGAACCTGGCTAGCTGATCATTCAGTTTCCTTTGAACCTGACCTTGAAACCTGCCACCTTCATAGTGAAAGAGAGTATTACAAGAGTGCGTCCACAAAAAGTTGTTGTCTCCAAGTATCTTAAGGATTTGCCACAGAAGATCAGACTCCTTTTGCTTGGCCCCAAAAGGCAATACTAAGAGGAGTTAAAAGGACCAAGTTATAATCAATTAGTTTTAGCCTTAGAGGGGAGAAAAAGTGAGGGGAGAGGAGTCCTTCCGGTGAATTAGAGCCATCTAAAATAGAATGGGCCATGCCAGGAGACCCTAAGTACCACTGGTTTGGGGTGGGAAGACGTCTCAGAAATTACTTAATTTAATCATATCATGTACTGGGAGCTGCCTAAATTTCCTCATTTGTAAAATGATGGGGTTGGTCTGGATGGCTTCTGAGGTCCCTTCAAACTCAGGGCATCGAGTTTCCTACTCTGTAAAATGAAAGGATAGACAAGCTGGCTTCCAGATCTAGATCTAGGAGTCTTCAAGAACAGGCTGAATGACCCCTTGCCAGGCACGTCTAATTCCATATCGGGTGGACTAGATGGCTCCCGGTGTCCTTTCCAGCTCTGAGATTCTTCTTCGATCCATTTGTTTCCCTAGTCATGAATCCCCAGAGAAGAGGGGCAGGGAACTAACATGACCATCTTTGGAGCTGGCAACCATTTGGTGCTTATTTGCAAGATGAGTCACTGACATGGGGCTTCTAGTACAAGAAGGCTACTGGAAGCCTCTTCCAATCTGACCATGGCCCTTGGCTGCTCACTGGTAAAATATTGGCTGGGTCTTCCTCTCTTAATTGCCTTCCCCCATCCCTCTTCTGAGCTTGTGAGTAATCTGCCCATTTCTAGTTACGGACACTTCATAAATATTAATCGTAATAATAAAATGACAGAATGATCCCTTTCCCCTCTCCAACTGGTCTGCCATGCTTCCCTTGTCCTTCTTCCAGAAACCACATTGCACATGCCTTTGCACTGGCCAATTTGCTCAGACTGCACAGACTTAAAAAAAAATAACTCCCAATCCCAAACTAATATAAATAAGTTGAAACCTTAAAAAAAAAGTCCCTCTAATGCTTCTATTGTGCGGGTGATTGCTCATTTCCCAGCTATATAATTAGCACATAAAGTACTCTCTCCTCCAAATTAAATGGGGGTAATTGGCTGGTTTTTAAAAAAACTCATTTAAATACTAAACCCTTAGGGGGAAAAATTGTCATTGTTTATCTGTTAAACTGAGTAGCATTTTAAGCATTAGGGACTAATTTTGCAGGCTTACTGCAAGTGTGGGACCCAAGAACAGAAGCCCACGGGGGAGGATAACTGTTGAACAAAGTCTTGGCAGTTCCCAGGGCACTTGGTCTCACAGGGAGAAGAGAATACATTCCTCACAGTTCTGGGAGGTAGGTGGAGCAGGTATTATCCTAATTTTAGAGATAAGAAAACTGAGGATCCGAGAATGCCCAATCTGACTCAGCTGGTAAAGTATATATCTGCAAGCAGTGCTAGAATTTAAGACCCTTTCCACCAAATGCCTCCCTACCTTTCTAGACTCATCTCAAATTACTGCCTAGCACATACTCTAAACTCCAGCCAAACCCTACTATTCCCTTTCCTGACCGATCTTTTGGGGATGGGACCACAAGGAGAAATGTTGGTTTTGTTTTTAGCATCCTAATGAATTGCTTGGTTCTGTTTGGAATTAGCCAGAGTAGAATTTTCCAGCTGAGACTGGATTAAAAAGAGAGAGAAAGAGTCTTGTCTGGGTGGAGGCATGAACATAACTAAGGTGGGGTGAAAAGGACTGTATACTAGGGTACAGAAATGTGGAGGTCACTGATAACACACTTCTCTAGCACCCTAGAGACAACTAGCTATAGCACCTAGTTAAGAACAACCAATTAAAATAGAAGCAGCCAAATGGCTTAGCTGTTGCTTCAGGTGGGAGCCTTCCTAGTTTGAGCCGACCTGCTCTTCTCAGTCCCACAATGGCCTCTTCAGAAGTCTGACTGTGACTCAAGGTCCCTTTATCAATAATTACTTGGTGTTTCCACCTCAGAATGAAGCAGTCTTAAGATGCTTTGAGGATACGCTACATTCTGCTTGCCACAGGCACCAAAATGGCTGATACCAGGTCCACCAGGTGAGCATATGTGCGCCTGGAAAGATGCCCTAGAGACACACCTTGCCATACCAGGGACTGCGGGAAGAGGAAGGGAAAGGGAAAACTAATGGCAGTCTGTGCCCGGTATTCTCAGTCCACTGTTTTAGGCATTAGAGTTTTATGGATGGAAAAAACCCCTAAGCATAAAAGAGCTACCTTCTGCTCTCTAAAAAAAGTCCCCCTGGAGTCACATAGATACTCAAAGGTAAAACTCGGAAAGGACTTTCAGTATCATCTGGTCCAAACTTTCATTTTACAGGGAAGCAAACAGATCTAGAGAAGGGAAGGCCATGCCTAGCTAGTATGGCAGAGAGAAGACTGATTCCTGACTGCCAGTCCAATATTCCCTCTACACTTGAGCGGATGGAAACTGCCTGTGTAAATAATAGCAACAAAATGGTCAAATTAATATCTCATTCCTCTCCTCCTCCAACCCCCATCAGACAAAGTCTAAAAGGAGCCACAACTGAAGACCTTCAATTGTTTTTCATTGTCAATTTTTTTCTTTAAATTAAAGCTTATTTTAAAAAAAATCCTCACTGAGAAGAGGAGCAAACAAGTTTCCTCTGACAGATATGTTATGATAACATTTTAAACTGAAACAAAGGACAGTGACAAATGCAACAGATAAGATAGATGATTTAAACATGAAATTGAAAAGCTTTTGCAAAAAATGTCAGTATGATTGGTATAAGAAGGGAAGTTATTGATGGCGAAATAAAATCATTGCATCAAAATCTCTCTGAAAAAGGGTCTGAGATATGTACACAAGATATGTAGGGAATTAAAAGAAATATGTAAGACCAAGAGCTTTCCCCAATGGATAAGTAGCCAAAGCGAACAAATAGTACTTCAAAGATTTAATCTCTTGGGAAAAAAATATAAATCAATAATAACGTGTGAGAAAGAGGAGAGAGGGGGAGTAAGAGAGAGAGGGAGAGAGAAAGAAAAAGAGAGGGAGAGACAGGAGAGAGGAAGAGAGAGACAGACAGAGAGAAAGACAGAGAGAGAGGGAAAGAGAAAGAGGGAGAGACAGAGGGGAGAGAGAGAGAGAGAGTCAGAGAGAGGAGAGAGAGAGAGAGAGAGAGAGAGAGAGAGAGAGAGAGAAAGGAGAGAGAGAGAGAGAGAAAGGAGAGAGAGAGAGACAGAGAGAGAGAGAGAGAGAGAGAGAGAGAGAAGAGGGAGAGAGAGGA
Organism: Pseudocheirus occidentalis; assembly: GCA_028646575.1. NCBI lineage: Eukaryota > Metazoa > Chordata > Mammalia > Diprotodontia > Pseudocheiridae > Pseudocheirus > Pseudocheirus occidentalis. The sequence continues at coordinate 23,771,750 of CM053596.1, read as the reverse complement.
GAGAGAGAGACAGAGGGAGAGACAGAGACAGAGAGAGACAGAGAGAGAGAGGAGAGAGACAGAGAGAGAGAGGGAGACAGAGAGAGAGAGGGAGACAGAGAGAGGAAGAGGGAGAGAGAGACAGAGGGAGAGGGAGGGAGAGACAGAGAACTATATATCACACTCATCAAACCAGCAAAAGATCACAAAAAGATGGAAATAATTCATATTTGGAAAGATGGGCACACTAATACACTATTGGTGAAGCTGGGAATTAATCCAAATGTTTTGCAAAGCAATTTGGAATTACGTGGTTTTAAAAAATGATTAAAATGTCCATATACTTTGGGAAAAGCCTTTTTATAGACATATAACTATGGGCCATGGATAAGTAAGAGATGATTCCCTATGGTAAGAGAAAGGTTAGTAATAGAAAGTGCTTCCAGGTGGTTAAGATGAGTTTTAATTATAACGGCACCTCACATTTCTATATCCCCTTTAAATTTTCAAAACACTTTTTTTTCACGACAATTCTGTTATGTGTTAATTCAATTTTACAAGTGGGATTGCTGTTTTAGGGTTGGGGCAGGGGCAAGACGGGGAGAAAATTTGTAATTCAAAAATGTCATGAAAAAAATAAAAAAAAATAACACATAAAATTTAATTTTACAAATGAGGAAATTTGACTGAGAAAGGTAAAGTGTTTTGCCCCAAATCATACAGAGTTGAGAAGCGGTGGTCAATGTTCAAAACCAGGGCTCCTGATTCTCAGTCCTGTACTCCTTCTACAAGATCATTATATCTCATGTCAGGGGATGGTTGGTGCCCATTGCTGAAATATGTCAGCCTTGAGGCCAGTCCCTCAGTCCCCTGGAGTAGGAATGCAGAATAGAAGAAAGACCACTGACCCTGGAGTTAGAGGATCTGAGTGAATGCCCTGCTTTTGATGCTTAGTATTTCTTATTGCCTGCCTAACCTAGGACAAATCGCTTAAATTGCCCTGGACCTCAGGGGTTGGAGGATTTGCCCTGTGAGATCCCTTCTTGCTCCGCAGTTACGATCAGCTTTAAACCTTCCCCGTGTTGTCTCATTTTATTCTTATCATGAGATAGGAGCTATTATTGTCCCAACTTTGAAAATTAGGGAACTGAGGCTGAGATAGGAGGAGTGACCTTCCCAGGTTCATACGGCTAGTAATTGCCTGGGACAAGATATTCTTTCCAATTCTCATCCTCTTTATCCTACGTGATAACAGCACAGCCTGGCCACAGGTGCCTGCTGAAAGGTTATAAGGATAGGAAAAAAATTCAAATAATGTTCTTGATGCCTGGCGGGTTACTGTGAGTCCAGCCCCGCGGTTATCAGCCCATCCTTCAACACCGAGCTGAGGTTTCAGTTAATTATGTCTATCAACACACAAGATGAGAAGCCCAACAGAAGAGGGATGGGGGTGGCATCGCTGGAAGGAGAAGAGAGCAGAGAACTCTCTAGTCCCCACCTCGGAAATTCCCCACACAGTAGCCTCAATCTTTGAAACACAGCCACTCTAATCGCATAATTACACCCACTAAACTTGCATGTTGTGGGAGGGAAGTTACATCACATCATACAGCCAGCTCTTGGACTGCAGGAGGCTGAGAGGAGAAGAGTCAGCCAGGCAGTCCATGCATCTGTCAGTTAGTGAGCATTTATTAAGCCCCTACTGTGTGCCAGCCACTACAATAAGTGCTGAGGATAAAAAGAAAGACCCAGGTTTCTCTCTCTTTCCCTCCTACTCTCTTCTCTTTCTCTTTTTTCTTTCTTCTCTCCTTTTCTATCTTTTTTCTCTCTCATCTCTCCTTCCCCCGCCTCTGTCTTCCTGTCTTGCTGTCTCCATACACACACACACACACACACACACACACACACACACATTCCTTGCTCACAAGAGTTCATAGTTTGATGGAAGAAACAACATGTGAATAACTACATACAAAGAAACTAAAGATAGTCTAAAGTGGGGAGAGTCTAAAGTCTCAGAGAGAAGGTGCTCAAATGAAGGAGATACGGGAAAGGCTTTTTCTAGATGATGGTGCTCTAGCTGAGATTTGAAGGAACCCAGGGAAGGTTAGAAAGGCAAAAAGAGGTGATTTAGAGGGAGGGTGCTGTAGGAAACCAGGACGGACTGAATGGTCAGTGGAACAACCAATCAGAGGGCGGCATTTGCTCTCTGGTCTACAACAAAATAGAGCAGCCAAATGATGGAGTGGGAGGTGGGTTGTGAGGGGTGCTGTGTGTGTCTGTGGGGTGTGTGTGCTTGTATGTAGTATGTGTGTGTGTAGTGTGTATATGTGCAGTGTGTGTGTGGGTCTATGGTGTGTGTTTGTATGTGGTGTGTGTAGTGTGTATATGTGCATGTGTGTTTGTATGTGTGTGTTTGTATGTGGTGTGTGTAGTGTGGGGGGTGTGTATGTGTGGTGTGTGTGGTGTATGGTGTGTGTGTGTTTGTATGTGGTGTGTGTATTTGTATGTGGTGTGTGTGTGTAGTGTGGGGTGTGTGTATGTGTGTGTGTTTGTGTGGTGTATGGTGGGTGTGTGGTGGATGTTAATTACATTTTAAAGGAAACCTTTTCAAGAAACCTGTTTACATATTTGTGCCTTTAAGCATTTAAAGATATTGCTGGCCTCTTCGGCCTCTCCATCTAAAAAGCCTAATCAATAATTTCACGAGACAGAACTCAAACCCAAGTCTTTCTGGCTTTCAAGGGCAGCTCAGTACCCACCAACCTCTACTGCCTCTGAAGCATAGTGCTTTATAATTTTGGGCAAGTCACTTAACGGCTCAATGCTCCAGGTCAGGGGAGGGGAACCTGTGGCCTGGAGGTTACATGTGGCCCTCTAGAGCCTCAAGTGTGACCCTTTGAGTGATTCCAAGTTCTACAGAACAAATCCTTTTACAAAGGCATTTGTTCTGTGAGGTTGGGATTCAGCCAAACGACCACACTTGAGGACCTAAGAGGCCACATATAACCTTGAGGCCTCAGGTTCCCCACTCCTGGACTAGCCCAAAGGCTGACACACAGTAGGTGCTTAATGAATATTTAGTGGTTTGTTGATTGGTTGGTTAATAGTTTATCATTTCTGTATGTGATCATGGACAAGTTATCTGACCTTACCTGTAAAAGAGCAATGATAATTTCACCTGTCCAACTCTCCTCTTTACAGAGGTGAGGCTCTGTGGCTGTGGGACATCCCCATACATCATCAAACAGGCTTTTGTTGATTTGCCCTGATTCATTATGTTGAACTAATTCAACTCTCTCCTCCCCCATCACTTATTTTAGAAAATTCTTCATTATAAGGAATGGCTTCCTGGGGACGGTAGTGTGCAGAAGATGTTCAGAAATAAAAGCATCATGGAAACAAAAGACATAAATAAAAATAAGATTAAAATACACTTAAATTAATAGCACTTTTCTCCCATGGGTATCATTAGGATAAAATGTAATCACGTCTTTTAAGGGTTGTTGAAAATAGAAGAACAAGTATCTAATACGGTGTCTGGAATAGAATAGGCATTTAATAAATGCCCGTTGAATTGAATGATCTCTGATCTTTACTGTTTTCAGAGAAGCCACTTCTTTGTAGTAGAAAAATAAGCGCTCGGACTTGAGGTCGGGAGAGCTCACTCCAGTGTCTGGCTCATTGAATGGTAGAATCATCAATATAGGGCTGAAAGGGAGCCCAGCGGTCAAATGTGGAAGCTGAGACCCTTCAAAGAAGAGAAATGGTCACACAGCCAGCACATGGGAGAATCTGCATTTGAACTCAGGTCTCTGACACCCAGATCCAGTGTTCTTGCCACAAAGGCCTCCCTTTCAAGTCACTGCATATAGGAGAGAAGTCTTCACTGTTTCCCACTAATAACACCCGACATTCACATGGCATTTTACATCCAGTATCTTATTGGAATCTCATTACACTCCATTTTTACTTTGTAGAAATCTCCATTTTATAGGTTAGGGAACCCAGGTCAAAGGTGAAGGTTAGGGTAGCGGTGGATAGAGCACTGGCCCTGGAGTCAGGAGGACCTGAGTTCAAATTCATCCTGCTCAAGAAGTCACTTAACCCCAATTGCCTTTCCCCAGACTGAAGAAAAAGCCAACAAAAAAAAAAAAACAAAACCAACTCCCAAATTAAGGTAACTCGTGCCCAGGGGCATAGTTAATAAGGGACAAAGGGATTGAAATCCACCTTTTCCTGAGTCCCTGTTCAATACTTTCTCCCCTATGCTATTTTTCCTCTATGTGATATTCTTTCATCTATAGAACCATAATTTCCTTTCCTCTGTAACTTTTAGCTCATGGTTAAGCTTTGCGGGGTCACTTAGCTCATGCTGCACTTGGTCAATGTCACTCTAAGCTTCTACCCTTCAGAATCTTCCAGGACAGCCCCAAAACCCAAGGGGGTGGGGGGCAGGGGGCTCTCCAGGTGTTGCCAGAGCCACGAGAGAAAAGAAAACTTAATTAAAACAGAAACACTTCCTAGGGACTTGTCCTGCCTGATAACATTCCTTTCATTTTCCAATAGGCTGCATGTGAATTATTGTATTCAGCTTTTCTGTTCATTAACAAACCAAAAATATTTTTAATTCCATTTTAATTGGGATTAAAATACAGAGCAAAAGTTGATTTGATTGGAGTTAAATCGCATAGGACATGAAGCAGAAAGTTGAAAGCAGTGGACATTCTTTCCACATCAGTGAATATTTCTACTGATGCCCCCAAACAGTAACATTCATATTTTCTTTCTCTTTCTTTTGTATTTATCTTTCTCTCTTTCTATTGTTGTCTCTTTTCTTTCTGTCTTTCTAGCACTCTTTTTTTCCTGTTTGGCTCTGTCTTTCAGTTTTCTTTTTCCTTCTCGATCGCTTTCTCTCTTACCATATGCCACAGTAATGAATGAATGAAAAAGAAAAACAGAACCGTTTGTAAAAATGGCTTTGTAAATATGTACATTTATGTGTGTATATACACAAATGTATGTGGCCTGTGTATAGATACAGATGATACAGAAATACTTCTGACATATATTAACTCTGTACCTAAGTTGTATAACTTCTCAGTGTCCCCAGAAAGATAGACAGACAGGCTGATGGACAAATAAATGAATGGATGGAAGGAAAGAGACACATGGGAGATAGATGGATAGACAGACTTATGGACAGATGGATGAGTGGGTGGATGGATAAGATGGATAGATAGAGAGACAAACATATTCAAACTTGTGACTTCTTTATTTGAGGAAATTCCAGTGAGGAAAGTCCTTTCACCAATGCAGAATAACTCTTCAATTTATGGTTTTAGGGAAATAGTTGCTTGGGACACTGAGTGACTTACTTAGGATCACAGCCTGGCTATGCCCACTTCTGACTCTGATGTTAATTATCCACCATACTATTATGTCTCTCAAGTATACTGCTCTCTAAATATTCTAATCTGCCCCTGGGATGATCTGGACAGTAGATTACTTATCAGTGGAAAGAGTCCCAAGAGGAAAAGGATTTTCATTCAGACCCACTTCAGAAGTTTCTGGACAAGTTTTAGCTTTTTACCTTCCTTCCTCCCTCCCTTCCTTTCCTCCCTCCCTCCCTCCCTTCCTTCCTTCCTTCTTTCCTTCCCTTCTTTTTTTTCTTTCCTTCTTCCTATCTTTTTTTTCTGTCTTGTCACCTCATCCTGATACCCCCACAGGAATAAATGATTAAAACAGGAAGATGATAAGGAAGTGCCTACAGATGCCAGGGGCTTTGTAAGGAGAGCCCAGTACAGTCTGACCCTGCTCCAGCCCTGAGGCCTCCACTATCTTTAATCGTATTAGCCCTATGATATGTTTAGTGTTATACAGTAGGCACAACCCAACAGAGAAATGCTTGTTGGCGGAGAGTGAAATGCTATTTGAAAAGGAAACGTCTCCCATAAAATCACTACTAATAAATTGACCTGTTGGCATGATATTGAGTGGACCGTCACGCTTAGGAATATAACTCAAGAATATTTCCCAGATTTCTTCTGTACAACTTATTCATAGAATCCCAGCCTTGAAAGGATTCTTTTATTTCTCCTTAGCTTTTTAGATGCATCCTCACAGGAGTACCCTCTCCAAAGAGGTGAGCAGTGTCCCAGGAGCAAGCCGTTGTCTGTCAACCCAACCCAGTGTGATCTAATCTGTTAGGTTAGTGGGGGGCGGGGAGAAGAAAAAGGGGGAAGAGACAGACAGACGGAGACACAGAGAGACAGACAGACAGAGAAGAGAGACAGAGAGAGAGAGAGAGGGAGGGAGAGAGGGAGGGGGAGAGAGAGAGAGAGAAAGAGAGAGAGAGAGAGAGAGAGAGAGAGAGAGAGAGAGAGAGAGAGGAGAGGGAGAGAAACCCTAGAGTAAACAATGGTGGCCTTCAGCATCTGTATCATTTTACAGCCTGAATGGATGTGTTTAGCAGCAAAGCTTCCAAAATGAAATCATAAACCAGGCATAATCAACTTGGGCTAAGATAAAGATTCTTTAAGTAACTGTGGAAGCCAGACTTGTTTCAGTTGTTTCAGTTCTGCTAATGAAGTTTCCTCCCCCCCCCCTTTCTTTCCCCCTAGTCACACAGCTTATGCCAGTAATA